>OZ005742.1:91990324-92734620 GCA_963930735.1 Dioctria linearis
TGGTAACAGCCCTGATCGTAGACCAGTTGCACCATTGCGAATGCATGAAATAGATATGAACCATGAAGTTGGTCAATCATATCATAATATAGTAACATGTTGGAGTTGTAAGTTACAGGGTCATGCATTTCATGATTGAACCGCTGAGTTTCGGAATCTGTTTTGCTACAGATGTGGTAAACCGGGAGTGGTTACGCCAAAGTGCCCTAACTGCTGTTCGAAAAACCAGTTAAGGGATGCAAAGTCTTTCGAGGCAACGCATCCGCACTAAATTTTACTACTTCGGATATCTCATCAATTAGTTCAAACGGATGCGACAATTCATTACCTATACTTGACCCTAAAGTAGAATTTCCTAACGACTTTGTGAAAACTTCTTTCATTAATAGATGGAAGAACTATATGAAGGTTAGGGGAAAAATATTTTCAAATAATATAAATGTCATTAATAAAGTAATACTAAAAATTAGATGTCCAGCGAAGGAAAAGAAGCGATTGGCTGGTATAGTGAAGGCTAATAGGAATGTATATTTAAAGAATTAAAAAAAAAAAAATTAAAAAATAGATTCCGAATTAATTAATGATTTAAAAGATTTTGTATATTCATTAAAACCGCGAGATGCAATAACAGGTAGGCGGACTGGATTATTTGCGGCGTATTACAAAGCTCAATCTGATGAACAAATCATATATCTAGATTTTACAAGTATTTATCCTTAATAAATATGCCCCTTATCCGGTCGGACATCCTACAATTTATAAAGGTAATGACGTTCCTCCTGCTGCAGAGGTGATTGAAATGCATGGGTTTATAAAGTGTAAAATTTTACCACCTCAAAATCTTCTAATTCCCGTTTTACCTATTAAAATCAAATAAAAAATTGTACTTTCCGCTTTGTAGAAGCTGTAGTAATCTTGATGAAAACCAATACCAGAAGTTGCACTAGCTGTAAAACACGGTTATACATTTAAATCAATATTTAAAGTATGTTGGTACAATGTTGTGCAGTACAATCCAGCATTAAAGCAGGGGGGGGGGGTTTCTCATTATGTTAATACTTTTTTGAAATTAAAACAAGAAGCTAGCGGGCGGCCTGCTGATTGTAACACCGAACAGGAAAGATAAAAGATGAAAACACGAATTTTTTAGGCGGTCTTACAAATGAACTGGAAAATTACGGGGAAGATGCCTACGTTTCAGAATTCCTGAGCATCGGTATTAAGTCTTATAGTTTAAAAATTAAAACACGAAATGGCTTTAAAATATAATATTAAATGCAAAGGTGTTGTTTTAAATTACAAAAAATTAATTAATTTAATTTTAAAGAATCTGAGAATATTGCGTTAGAAAATACTGAGAAAGAAATTACAACAATCAGGTTTACTTTTGATAAGAGACTATTAAATGATGAAGGTTCTTCGTACCCTTACGGGTATAAAAAGCAAAGATATCATTGTAAATTTATATTATTACCACACGGCAATACTGTAAACCGCAAATTGTTGAACGAAAATTGTATATAAATGTTCTGGAAGTTGTAATTGTTAAAGTTTAAGTTAGTTTTATATTACTTTTAAGAAACCGGTTTATATACGGTTTACATATATAAGGTCTTGAAACCCAGCAAACAATTTGGCGAGGTTTTGCCAAAAGCAAGGAATGGGCAATAATGAAAACTGGCCTTGCAGTCCTTTTTTATTACTACAAAGAGAGCTTGAATTAGCTAATAAAAATGTTCGAAAAAACCGGTTGGTGGGATACTTTCCAAAAGAATAAAAGTAATCTGCAGCTTGTCTACTAAATGCATTTAACATCATATCGTCCAGTACAATTAATGTAGGTTTCTGTGTATAATTTTCAAACTCTTCAGGAATACTATCAATTAATTCGATATTGTTGAATGTGGTATCTGAGGGCAGAGCCCCATGTTCTGTATTACACCAGATAGCTCTTGTTACATGCGACTTTGTTAGAAATATATTATTGAGAAGGTTTTTTATAAATGTTGTTTTTCCGCAGGGGGTCCAGCAAGCAACATTGCAAACGGGTGATTAAACTTGATCATTGTTAATTGGTTTTAACATTTTTTATATAAAGCTGTTATTCAATGGCCGTATTTATACATTCGGTAAAATGAGCAATAGACAAGTCGTTAATGAACCAGCTCGCAAGAACTTTAAGCGACAGAGTGTTACTATCAAGGGAATCGATGAAATCAGGATTTTCGTTTTCTTCTCACTGTAATTGATACCTTTTCAGTCTATTTTGAATCGAGGTAGCATTCCAAGAAATTTACAAACAGATGATGGAAAGGAGTTTTTTAATAAACCGTTTCGATTGCTTATGAAACGTTATACTATTAACCATTATTTCACTTACAGTGCTTTAAAAGCTTCAATTGTAGAAAAATTCAGTATGAACGGGAATTATCATTGGATTATTATATTAACTAGGTTAACCGGAGCCTATAATACAACAAAGCATTGTACTATTAAGATGCGGTCTGTAGATGTTGGTCCAAGTAACGGAAAACGTTTATTGGCGACTGTGTATAAATATCCAAAAATAAAATCAACCGACCGAAATATAAAGAAGGTGATTTTGTTCGTATAAGTAAACATAAGCGTGTATTTGAAAGGGGCTGTACCCGTAATTGGTCCACCGAAATATTTGTTATAAATAAAGTTAAAACCACTTTTCCAACAACTTATGTTCTCGATGATTATGAACAAAATGTGATTTAGGTAAAGTTATATGAACCTCAGCTGGCTCCAGTCAAGCATCCTAATCTTTATCTTGTAGAAAAAGTTTGGAAATAAAGGCTTTGTAAAGTGGCTCGGTTTCTTGGATTGATTGATATAAAAGATGTACTGTAATATTTCTAAACACAGTCGTCATGTTACTTTTAACGAGAGAATCAGACCGTTTAAGAACTTTCCATAATCTTCCATTAGACGAGAGAAAGTGATGCAAACTAGCAAGAACCTGGTCCTTTTACATACACGTCTCTCCCCAAAGTGTGTCGTTACTTTTGCTCTCTAGAAATGTATGCTATGAATTGCCTCGAGGACGTTGAAGCAGAACATATACGTCTCTCCCCAAAGTGTGTCTACGCAAACGGTAGGGATGTTTGTGGCCCGTACAACCAGCCGTTGCTGCAGTCAAACTCATCAAAATATTTAAATTGCATCTGTAATACATTAAAATTTGCAGCAGGAACAATTATTGTATTAGGCTTGTGCTGTGAAATTTATTACTTTTACCGGGCATTTAAATAAAAATTATGAAAAAACAAGGTAGGTTCAAAGACACCTACAATCAAATATTTGTGCGAAATAGACGTGTTTCGATTCAACAGAAGAATTTGGCAACGAACCAGTTCTTAAACCAGCTGGTCGGATTGTTTAAAATATTAAAAATTATTCAAAAAAAATAATATGACCTACATTTCGTGTTTTTCATTTAACACCCTACCACGTTTTGAGCTCACAGTTCAAGTTCACAAAACCGGCAACCTGTTTTTACCGGCACGAGTCCCTTTGATTACATACCTGCAACAGATCTGCTGGCCAGCCCAATTTTTTTTTCGTTTTTCTTTCAAAAACTGCTTTTGTTACCGTGCTTATTTTCTACTCGTTTGTTACAAATAAAGATCATCATAACATGCATGATCACCCATTCCCACACACGTTCTTGTAAAAATCGCACACCTCTTTACGTTTTCTGCTTAAGCTACCGTACTTATTTTCCACTCGCTCATTTCAACTAAAGATCATCAAAAACGTTTGATCTCCCATTCCCACACACGTTTACAGTACAAAAGTGGTACAAACAGGCTCGATGTTTTTACGTACTCTGCTTAAGCTACCATACTTATTTTCTACTCACTCGTTTCAACTAAAGATCGTCATAACACGTATGATCTTCCATTCCCACATACGTTTACAATACCAAAGTAGTACAAAAAAGCTCGATCCACCCATTTCATGGAAAGAGTTCAAGCGTCTCCATTAATTTACACCTGTGAGACTGTCGACAACTCATAGTCGCACAGAATTTTTTACTCGTTTTCTGTTTCCAAAGCTTTTTTTAAATCTCCGCCTACCAGCCATAAGAAATTCATTCACGCAAGCAGGCTCAAAGTGGGACAAAAATTGGCTATCCCTCTCGCACCTAGTACAACTGTTACGCATGGTGTCCATATACTAGTTACATCTGCGTGACTAGCTTCAGAATTTCATGCCAGATAGCCAATTCGTGGAAATAGTTAAGTCTTAGCTGTTGCCAGAGATTCAGAATAAGAATTGTCTACACCCGACGAGACGAACACTATTTACTACTTGTATACGATAACCAAAGTCGGGACTTTGGCCTACAGTAGGCCAAAGTCCGATTTTTTTTGCCATATAAGCGTGCAAGTCTGAAATTTGGACTTGCCCCAATTGAATTGGGCCAGATTAATTTGAATGTGTGTGTATGTCATAAAGTAAAAATGGCGTCTGCTACAGTAAGGAAAGTTTTTTAGAGTCCCAAGGAGGTGGAAAAATTGTTAATAATTGTGCGAGATAGTAAGATAATTATATAGTTTTGTAAATTTATGAATTAATGGAACAAGAGCCAAATGTCATATGATTTGCTTACTCAGCACACATCTCTTCATCTGTGATCAGTGCAAATGCATTAGCACTTGTCACTGATCAGCAATACGGGTGTCCCCAGCTGTGGTCATTGAACTGCACAGTCTGAGGTATTGAAAGCAGCAATAGGCATAACACTATTGTTGTTTTTTTTACCTCGCTGTGTCGTTGACTGCGGCTGGTGGCGCCCAAATTTTTGTGTTGTTGTGTGTCGCTTTTTTTTCTTTTTTGCTTTTTTGTTTTTGCCTTCAGCATGCAGAATTTTATTTTAGATTTCTGCAACATTCGCGGATTAAGAGCAAATCGGTTTTCGGTGTACTGCCACCTTAACTCAAAAAATCCGGCAATTCTTGCGCTAAGTGAAACCAAGGTCGTTTCTGATGCTGATATTAATCAGTATCACGTCCCTGGTTACAGCTTCGTGCCTCTTTTTTCTCAGCATAGAGGGATCGCAGTATATATTCGGAATGATGTGGCCTTTACTATTCTTCAAGATTTTCCTTCTGCTAATCCAGAGTTTAATTATATCTGGATTAGGTTCAAACTTCACAAGCACATCATATACTTCTGTTTCCTTTATCGCAGCCCAAATATGTCTGATGACGACACGGTATCCGTATTTGACAATATCTCCAACAATATTGATCATTTGCTTTCTGTTTCCCCCTCTTCCGAAATCGTCCTGGCAGGCGATTTTAATGTTCATAATATACCGTGGCTCAGACATTCTTCTACCACAAGTCCTGCGGGCCGTTTCGTTGAACTCTTCTGTGAATCATTTAATTTGCAACAGCTAGTGGATGCACCAACGCGAATTCCTGATGCAGCTGGAGATAAAGCTAATTTACTCGACTTGTTTCTAACATCTCATCCTGACAAATATTCCATTTCAGTCGGTTCCCCTCTTGGAAATTCAGACCATTGTTTAATCACGGCTCAATTTACCACCTCAAACCTGTGCCGCCCAACTGCTCCACCTACAAGTAGGCTTCTTTGGCACTATAAGAATGCTGATTGGGAAAGTCTCAATAAGTATCTTAAAGAAATTGATTGGTCGGTTTGTTTTGCTTCGAGGGATGTTGATGAATGCACATTACAATTTAGTAACATACTAAATCTTGGCATGCGTGAATACATTCCGTATTCTTACAGCAGGTCTCAACAACAGCATGATCGCTCCTGGTTTAACGATAAGTGTAACCAAGCTATAAAAGCGAAAGAGTCTGCTTTTCGCGCCTATCAATTGCATCCATGTCCGGAAATGAAACAAGTCTACAAGACTGCACGGAACACCTGCAAGTCCATTATCCAGAGAGAAAAATTTCTTTTTGACCAGAATATTAGACAAAGAATCTTGACAAGCCGCAAAGGTAGCAAAGGTTTCTGGTCCCTGGTCAAAACCATCAGGAACAATTTCACCAATTCCTCTATACCTTCACTACTTAATAATGGAGAAGTGATTGTTGACTCCCTGGATAAAGCTAATATTTTAGCTGCTAGATTCGCTTCAAATTCTCGTCTTCCACCAACTTCACAAACACCTGTTTTGCATCCCCCGTGCGGATGTGTACAAGAGCCAATACACGTCCGTACGAGGGATGTGTTCAGGGTCCTTAAGGATATCAACGTCTCCAAAGCCGCAGGTCCTGATGGTTTTTCGCCCCTGTTAATTAAAAGCTGCGCCTCATCCTTGGCTAAACCTCTGCGCAAACTCTTCTACTTGTCTTATTCGACAGGAAAATTTCCAACTGCTTGGAAGCTAGCTCACGTTCAGCCTATTCCTAAGAAAGGAGAGGGTAGCGATCCCTCAAATTATCGACCAATTGCCATCACTTCGATTCTTTCAAAGGTTTTTGAATCTATCATTAACTCAAAATTAATGAAGTATCTAGAAACTAATCATCTCATCAACGATCGCCAATATGGCTTCCGAGCTGGACGCTCATCTGGAGACTTGCTGACCTTTCTTACGGAACGTTGGAACCGTAGTCTTCACAATTTTGGTGAGTCTAAAATCGTTGCTCTAGATATTTCAAAAGCCTTTGATAGAGTCTGGCATCCAGCCCTTTTAGCCAAACTTAAAGCACTTGGTCTCTCCCCTCCTCTTCTATTATGGATTGAAAGTTTCCTATCTAGTCGCCAAATACGTGTTGTATTAGATGGCGTTACATCTGAACCGCATCCCATAAATGCCGGTGTGCCTCAAGGCTCTGTTATCTCTCCAACTCTCTTTTTAGTTTTCATTAATGATCTGCTTTCCCTTACTTTCAATCCCATCCATAGTTTCGCAGATGACAGTACTCTTGATTTCGCTTACTCCTTTGACACTCTTGCGGAATCCAGGGGGAATGCCGCATGTGTTAAACGAGATTGCATGACTAGATCATTGAATAACGATCTTAACAGTATCCTCGCTTGGGGCAAAGCGAATCGCGTCGAATTCAATGCATCTAAGACTCAAAGCTGTCTCATCTCATTAAAACAAGATCATAACTTAACCACACCCGTTTCTTTTGATGGAGCATTAATTTCTGATTCACCGTCACTAAGCATTCTTGGCATTAATATTTCCAGTAAGTTAAACTGGACAGATCACATCTTCTCTGTTGCCAAAGAAGCATCGAAATGTCTTGGATTTCTGAAAAGGTGTAAGAAATATTTCAGCCCGTCAAATCTAGCGCTCCTCTACAAGTCCTACATTAGACCTAGAATGGAATACAACTCCCATATATGGGCCGGGGCTGGTCGCACAGCCTTAGCTTCATTGGATATTGTCCAAAAGAGAGCCTTCAAGCTCATTGGCGATTTGGCAATAACTTGTCATATCGACTCACTCGAGCACCGCCGCAATGTTGGATGCCTTTCGCTCCTTTATCGCTATATGCATGGTCAATGTTCTGATGAAATATCTAGTCTAATCCCTTGTAGAATGATTCCTGCACGCAATACTCGCGCTGCAAACCGCGCACATCCTTTAACCCTTCAAATTACTTTCGGCCGTACAGTAAAATTCCGAGATGCTTTTTTATCCCGAACAGTGCGAATGTGGAACAGCTTACCATCTTCTGTTTTTCCTCCGGCATACAATCTGCGGAAGTTTAAGGGCGACACACATCGGCACCTCCGCCACTCTCCTCACATCCCCTAATCCTTTCCCTATCTCCTTCCTGCCATGCTGTGCTTTGCATCATAGGGTATCCCCTGAGCTTGGCTTAATAATATAAAAAAAAAAAAAAAAAAAAAAAAAACAAGTGCAAATTTCCTAGTCCAATTTGTGCCGATTATACCGGTAGCCCAGATTTTGGCCTACAACCGGTTTCTAGTCCTGATTTGGGACTGTCGCATAAACGTACTCGTTGACAGTTGAGATCCCTCGTCACACAGATTCAAGGCGGAGTGCGACTGCTAGTAGCCTGAACCCACATCGGCATCAGCAAGTGAGCGAGATAGAGGAGGCATCAAGTTTCCGTTCTGACTTATCAATACTACCTGGATCTGACACACAGATGGCAGACGTGTCAGAAATTTCGAATAGACCCCCAGCGATTTGTTGGAATTGTGATCAGCAAAGTGACTTATATCAAGATATTTTACAAGAGAGACAACAAGTGTTCTGCTATGGGTGCGGACGCAAAAATGTCTTTAAGCCGAACTGAAAGACACTGCCTTCAGCAAACGAGAGGGGTCTGGAATTTCAACACATTTTCTCGACCAATTGCGATGTCTCGAATGGCAGCAGCTCCGACTACTCCAGTTCAACCTCTGAATAAGGAAGACAGTCTGCTCAATCAGCAGACCACGACGAACGAATAAACTGTCCGTTAATCCCACTCAGTAATTCTGGTAATATTAACCATCCATCTGACAGTCGAACAAATAATTGTAATTCTCTGGTAGAGGCAGAGGGCCAGATTGATTTCTCTGCAGATCTTCCAGCTCCCGTTTCCAGCCGTAGGGAGCCCCAGACACTCTTATTGGCCACTTCCTTGGAAGAATCCCTAATTTTTGACACACCAACCGTAACTTCTTCGGGCAATGTTGCTGGGCAGTAGGTTCGGTCTCCCATTTATTCGTATTGAAACGGCAACAAATCTCTGTGAATACGAGTGGCCATGAGCCTGTTTTATATCCATTGATACCGTATCATACGCGGGTACAAAATTATAATAAGGTGCGAGACCGTATCATCTCTTCAGTAGCAGAGTTTGTGCGAATTATGTATGATTAAAAACTGAACGAAAGAAAATGGCCCACATTTCGGTGTCGATGACAGAGGACATTCGGCCGTCTGGCGAAGTGAAGCTGCTTGTGCGAACTGAAACGGGGTTACTTCGTAGTGGTGCCACTGTTAGTATACTAGGACGGGGAGCTCTGGAAAAGTTAGCTGAAGCAAACGTTGAATTGAGGAGGTATCATGCCCAAGTGCAGGTAGCTAATGGTGCCATGACGAATATCCATAGTCATCTGGACGTCACTTTCCATGGTAAGACCAAAAATGTGCGTTTTTACGTGGTTCCTGGTTTCGCACAAGCACTATACCGGGGAATAGACTTCTGGCGCCTATTTGGGTTCGCTCCAGCTGTTTTGGGATGGACGGTGGCTTGAAAAAATGTAATTTGATGTTTTTATAAATATCAGCCACCGTCTTGTCGTTCAGAAATCGCGGCGCGAATATACATGCAGCGCGCATTTATTATCGCGAAAGCTTTTTGCCGTAATATGTATGTATCGTACTGAAGGTACGATTTTTCTTTTGCTTTATTTTTTAATTTGGCTTTTTCTAATGGGAAATTTGGCTTAATGCCAAATTTGCCATGTGAATATTTTTTGGAGGAGTTTGGAATGTGAGGAAAATTGCTGATGTAATTTTTCCTCACTTACTTGCGAGATTTTGAAATTTTGAATGAAATTAAATAGTGATTAATTAGTGATTTGTATAAAAATTCTGGGATTATACTAATTGCATAACCTGAGTCATATAGATCCATTTATACGTGAGCAGTGTAGAATGATTGTCAAACGGTAGTAGATTAAAAACACGGTGGGAAGCTTAACAAGCAGATCTCACAGAGCGGAAGCTTTATAAAAGTAGATCCCCGTTTTTATTGGGAAAGCTAGAACTAGCAGATGCCCTGTTGAATTAAAAGAAGCAGTTTGATTATCGTCAGAATACTATTTGATTTTTATTGGAGTATCGCTAGCTTATTTATACAAACGTGAATTTGCTAGCCTAAGCTTAATTATTTAATTTTTTGGTACTAATAAAATTGGGGAGTTGAATTGGGAAACAGAGCTTTCTACTATTATATGATCCAGCAATTTCTTTACTTGATTATCGGTTTCTGATTTATGTGTTTCTGGAATTCTATAATTTTTTGTGTATACCGGTAGTTTATCTGATAGCTCTATTTGCTGTTCATAGAAATTATTGGTTGTAAGGGATTCATTTTCGAGGGAAAATATGTCTTGATATTCCTGACATAATTTTTCAAATTGAGGTCTAGCATAATTTGGTATGGACTTTAGATTTAAAGCCGAAATTACTCGATTTGCTCTGTTCTTGTTGGGGATATTTTTAATATGAATGTTAAAATTTGTTAAAGGTTCGGTTCGAAATTTGGGTTATTGGATAGTTACTGTTTTAGTTGTCGTATTCAATATTCTAACTGATGGATCTTTCGCTGAGGTAATTGTTCCTCTTATGAAAACACGTGGTTGGAATTCTTCGCCCATTATGACAATATCGTTAGCTTCTGATTTTATAACGTTTGGGGATGGACCACTTATTATGGGTATTTCTATTGACGAGGCGAGGGAGGCTATATTTAATGTAAGTATCCAAGTGTTGTAATCAATGAAAGCTTTGAATTTAGTTACGAAGTCGAGTCCTAAAATTGCATCTGCTTCGATGGCTAGATCGTTGTCTACGATTTGGAATAAGTGTTCGACCGAAAAATGATCGTTGAAAGTTAGAGTTATCTGTGACACCTTGTATGATACAAGAATTTTTAGGATAATATCGTTGGTCGGCGCTTATTTTGCCTCTTTTAAAAATTGATATGGCTGTTCCTGTCTCGACTATAAATGTGCATACTGAACTACATATAACTACATACGCTTTTACGAGATCAGTGAGAGAGATATTTAACGTGTGGAATATTAGTTTATTTGTAAGATCTCCCCCAACCGATCTGTTTCGTCTTCGAGTTGGGGGGCTTGGCATTGCCCCGAATCATAGAATCGAGTTCTTCTATTACTTTTTTGATTTCCATTATTCCACTGATGGTTACGGTAATTATCTTGGTTCGGATTCCGGTAATTATCCTGATTTGACTATAGTTTCTTTGGTTTGAATAATTATTTAGGTTCATTGGATGGCCGGTATTAGTGAATCTTTGGTTCTGTTGCCTTTGACATCTGTTCCTACTAAATCTTCCATTGTAATGTCCCCTGTATTGGTTTGAGTTAAATCCAAATTTGTGCGGTTGCCTGCTTTAATAGTGCAACACGTTATTCTGTTGTGGTTTACCTACTGCAACTGCCTTTGCTGTAATCTCAGTTAGAGTTGTGAGATTACTCGCCTTTAGAAGCAATTCTGTATCTCTATTAGATACGTTATTTGCAAACGTCTGGATAGAAAATTTTTCTGCCAATTTCTCGGCTGACTCTCCAGTAGGAATTTTTTCTTGACAGGTCTTCCCTTTGGGCAGAGAAATCGGCAATTTTTCTATTGCCTTGCTGGCACGATCTTAATTGTGCTAGTACTGCTTCAGATGACACTTTCACATAATGTTTCCTTATCAGTTTATCTTTAATTAAGGGAACTGTGCTAATTTCGTTAGTAATTGCGTGTCAAGCCTTCCCTGTGATTCTGGTTCTGATAAATTTGATCATAATTTCTTTCTGATCTGGTGGCGTAAGTTCATCTAGTAGTTCTATTGATTGGATGAAAGCTTCTGGTTCTTCTACTTTTCCATCATATGACTGGACGAGTGACGTCGCTGTTCGTATAACGAAAGGAATACTCATTTCTTCTTGGTCTTTTATAAGTTCTAAAATTTTTCCCTCTTTTAGCTTTATTTCAGTATAAATCTCCTTTATTCTTAATGCTATTTCTGGAGTAGTTTCTTCTTTTACAATCAATATTGCTTTTGCTTCTAATTTTTCCACTAGTTCTTTCTTTTCCTTAAGCGTTTTTTCCGTATAGCCCTTGTTTATGCTTTTATTGAAGTTACTTAAAATGTTCTGTAACTCTTCCTTTATTTGATTTAACTGGTCCCTTCGTGCATGTTTATTAATTTGTGTAATCTATTTATATGCAATTCGTTTTAAATCTTGTTTCTTTCTTTTGGCTTTTGAATCGTAATTTGCGCTGAACTGTTGAGATATTTTTTTCTAAGCCTCGGTGATCACGTTACAGAGTGTACACTAATTCCATTACCTTCACAACTGCTATGATTGTCAAAAGAATAATAATCTGCTTATTATCAATATTGACCGTATCTTCTATTATTATGTTGTTGACGATCTCGCCGTTATTGTATGCAACCTTAGAATTTGTTTTTCCCATATTGCTAAAACGTTTTGATATTAGTGATATTTTACTAGACTTTAATGTCCCGTACTATATAATGGAGGTTTAATAATTGATAATCAAGATTTAATTAAGATTCATCGGTTTCACAAAAAAATCAAGATTCAAATATTAATTTTACTTAGAGTATTTAGTATTCAGTTCTTTAATAGGTTTCATTAAAAACAATTCTATTGTTACAATAATTTTATATTAATTACACCTATTGCTTATTCCTGTACATATTACGTTTTTATTGTTTCTGAGATTAAGCTGAACAGTTGAATATATGTATATAAGAGTCTGAATTGCGCGAAGTGCGCGGGATAAGTATGCTCTTCATTTGTAATACAAGTTTTCACGTACAACTGCATAGTGTAGTTCTTTTCCTATAGCCCACGTATATTCGTTATGTTATGGCCCGATATGCGGAGGATTCTTCCAGCAGTCAAAGGCATCACAGCGAAATAATCAGCAATTGCTAAACAATAACGTCGCATGGTATTATTCTGCAACTGTCGGTTGTTTTGCTGATTAGCCCAACAGCTGGCTACGATAAGAGATTAGTGGAGCAATCGACGATTACGATAATAATTAACCTCGCATGGTAATTATTATGTAAGGCGATTGTTTACTACTAAGCGACTCAGGTGCTGCAACCGGTAGAACAAACGATAAGGTTGTTGTCGTTTGTTTACATCTACGTTGTGAGCAAAGAAAGCTTACTTCCGAGTATAGGTTCATAAAAGACCAATGACTGGTCTGTCGAGTGCCGTAGTATTCTCGCCGTTAAGCGTTCAGTTCAGAGTCGCGTTTTTCCCAAGTTAGCGTGAAGTACTAAGTTATACTACAAGTTAAGAGTGCGGGTCGTGAATATATGTAACATTGTTGAGATAGGGCAGTTTAAACATTCAGTCAATAAAGAAGTAAAGGTAATTATCATAAAAGCGTCTTTTAATTGCTCGAGGGGCACGACAGTTATAACATATAGTGGATTGTAGAAAAGGATGGTGCTATGCAATAGACGGATGTATTAAAAGTCGATGTGAAGGTTTCAGTACTTTAGTTAATTATATTTCATATTCACGATTCGAAAATTTCAGTTGATTCATACGTGATGTCGTTGGTAATAATTTAGTATTACGATTTGAAGATTGTCGTCATGCAGGAACATTGGCGGAACTAGGTATGGTAGCGGCCGGGGGGGATGGGCGGCCTCCCCCAGAATGTGGACTGGCTCCCCCAGAAAATAATGAAAATTCTCAAAAAAACATTTGTTAATTTGTACAATTTTAGACCTAATTAAATTGAATTAGTTTGAATCAGAATCGAAAAGGCTTTAGCGAGTACTTTTCTACAAGAAAACATATCTTAAAATCATATTAAAAATTTTAAAAACTATTCGGAGATTGCTATGATTCCACTGAATAACCGTTGATATTAATGAATTTTTGAAAATTTAGTAAAACTGTGTTTAATTTTCCGGAAAAAAACTTTTTTAAGCTTTTACGATTCTAATCTCAACGGATTCAGTAATAAGCGTGATTATCTTAAAAGGAAGAAATTTTACCGCAATTAAAAACTCCAATCATATTAGCACTCTAGACAATAAATACTCGGAAAACCGAGAAATTCACAGAAATACATTAAATTTTTCTAGAACCAACTCGAGTCTCGAAAAGTAGAAGACAACCGGAGAAAGCAAATGATTTTCTAATAAAGTGTCCTCTAGGTGAAAGTAATTTAGTTGACTTCCCATCAAATACAAGACCAAGGCCATCCGAATATTGGAAGATATGTACATCCATTTATACAACCAAGTGATGGACAACATTATCACTAACTGCAAAATTGTATTTGAAAATCGACTCAAAAATAATAAATAAAATGTTCTAAAAAGAGAACATTGTAGTAAATTTGGAAAGACTGAAAACAGAAATCAATAAAGACTTCTGCCCAAATTTATACAACTATCAGCCCAAAGACCGCAAACTATAGCTTATACAGACTTTAAATATCTCTTTATTAGTGTTTAATAAAAACGTAAATAATTGATCTAAGATCTGTATCTAACTTCAGACCTGTAAAGTACCTAAGTATATTGGTATTTAAGTATAAGTACTAGTACCAGAACCTGGACTTAAATGTTTTTAAGCACAAGTCCCGGTACTGGTACTCAAAAAACTCGCAATTGCAAGTCCCGATACTGGTACTTAACGCACTTACTACAAATTCCATCAAAACACGAAGTACTTCAGCTATTATGAATTATTTAAATATGCCTTCTAATAATAAAGGTTATCTGCATCTCGATGGTGACTCAAGAAATCTTACCACCTTCAGTAAAATAGAAAGAAAATAAGCGCAATATATGAGTAACTGTAGGACAGAAATTGACTTGCTGAATCGATATCCTTTGTTGATAAGTTGGCAATCAAGTGCCACAATCCGCTCTCTACCTCCGCATATGTGGAGCGTTGATTTTCATTTACAGGTCTTGTGAATGCTACGCAAAGGCACAAAGGCAATCATTATCTGATGTGACAATTGTTTTGCTAAGGGCAAATGAACAACTTTCAAAATTATGTAGAAATTAAAACAGCAAAAGCTTATACGATATATAACTGGCAACAGGTTTTTCAAAAATTTCTGATTAGAGTTTTCGAAAGCTCTTGAACCTTATAAGAACCAGTACCAGTATCTTGTTATGGTCGCAGACACACGAAGCAGGATGCGGCTACATGTAAGCTAGTGGCTATGTGGACGGTGCAGCTTGATTCGGTTAACCGAACGCCACCTAATTGAAGGGAAATGGATTCTGACAGGAAGAAGAAGAAGAGTTCTTTGGCGAACGAGAAGGAGGTCGACATTTTCTTTGGAGTCGATTATTGTTTTTCCTTCTGAGTTTTTGAGTGCTTTCACGAATAAAGTTGTCCCGCGGTATAAAAAGCGTGAATACAGAAAAACGTGCAAGGTAGCGCAAGCAAAAGAAAGTTGTTCAAGAAAAGAAGACGGAAAACGTTGGTGAATCCCGTCTCCCTGGCGCAGTTTTTCCGACATAAGGAACGAAACTCAAGGAGCCCGATGAAATTGTGCCCAGACGGGATTAAAGTGCTTATCTTTTGTCCCAAGGACTAGGAAAATTCAACCCTATTCTGGCATAATACTTACAGGCCTGGATACGGTGAGTTCATTTGGCAGTAGCTAGAGGCGATAGCGAAAAGCTGCGGAAGCGTGAGAAAATCTTAATCCATCGAAATTACTTGGAAGCGGAGAGGTGCTCTCTTAAACTGCTTGAAACATTTTCGGGCAGAGGCCGACTCATTCATCCTAATGTTATTTTCGTTAATCTGTTGTAGCTTTTTGAAGAAATTAGTTAGGATCTTGTATGCACATGTGCACGCCTACATTCTCATAGCAAAATGAAAAAAAAAAATCACTGGAACTCATATTTAAGCACTGAAATTGTAAAATGTAATACTTTCTAGTATAACTTTTTCGAAATAAGTACTTTCAGTCGCCAGGAAGGCAGCAATAAACGCTGTATTTAAATATACATTATCTCTCGTCACCAGATGTAAAGCAATGTGCGACATATCATTTTTGCTTTGAATTTCATATCATTGTATCTAAATAGCTGTTTACTTCACAGCTGTCCAAATTATCAGAGGCGATGTAGATCTAATTACTACTAATATTAATGTTGATACCAGTGAGTAGAGTAATCCGTGTACGGTAGTCAAAAGTATTTCTTTTCATTGGAATCATCCTATATTGATGAGCTCTATGTTCTCTCCATTTCTCGAACTAAAGTTTGAAATCTCCACCAGGTAGGATTTTGGCACCTCAGGGAAAATTATGTCAAGTCCATTCTGAGTTAGTTGGCGTTCAGGCCGTCCTTGCTATCAATGAGCTCAAAAGAAAGTGTACAAGAAAAGTAGTCGTCTTTATTGGAACTCTTTCATGTAAAATGGAGACTTTTGAGTTTTTTTTCAGATCGTCGGCAGCAAATATTACGCCTCTGGGGAGGTCCTTCGAGAGATTGGATCTTACGTGAATAATTTTTTTAAGTATACATGTGAGATTTCGCAAATGAAAAACACTTCAGTTTTAAGTAACTTAATATGTAATATAAAAAACTGAGATAATTTCAAATATTGAAGAATGTGAACCGATTACAAATATTAAAGAAAGAAAATTTGATGCTGACGCTGCATCCACGGCCACGGTAGGTATTGACATCTGTCCTCGTTGAAGGTTTAAATAACAAGAGAGAGCGGCTTTCGGTTTCGAAAACTCCAAAGTGTAGCTGCCAAGATAGTAATCGCATCTCTCCAACACTAGCTTACTTCTCAGCTGTAATAAAACAGATTTAGCTGAAGAACTGCAAATGCAAGTATGTTAGTATGATAAATTTCAGAGAATATTTGCAATGGAAATGAATGGATAAGTATAAGGTAAGTGGATGGGTATACAGTGTTTGTATTCAGCCTACACTTGGCCTCTTGTGTCTATTCATCAGTCTCTGATGAGAATCTGTTGAGTTTTGCTACATTTTCCTCGTTTTTGGTAGGATTTTCTAGAGAATTGTCTTCGTCTTCTACAGTGATTTCTTCGTCTTCTACAGTGATATCTTCGTCTTCTACAATGATATCTTCGCCATCTATTATGTCTGCCTCGTCCTCCGGCCATCGTTTCATTATGTCTACGCTGCACTCCGTGGTATTCGGGCCTTCCTGGTTTTCTTCCTTTTCCACTTTGTATCGATCGAATGTCTTTACTGCTGTGATTTGGTATGGACCTAGAGATTTAGGGCGGATATTCAATCCAGTTCCAAATTGTACCCTCTCTATTGCAACCAGATCTCCTATTGTATACACTATGTCCTTCTTTCTTTTCTTGTCAAAGTATTTCTTGTTTTCTATTTGCACTGCAAATATGTCTTTTCTCGCTTGTTCTCTAAGTTCTCTCCGTGAATCCTGAAATTGCTTCCTCCATTCTTTTTCGATTATCCCCATCATCTTGACGTCTTCGCTAGTTCGCATTTTTATTCCGACTAATAGATGAAAAGATGTGGTCTGTATTGCTCTCTGGAAGGAGGAGTTTAAGGTCTGCTGCAGTGGTTTTCCGAACCGATACCATTTTTCAGGTTCGTCCAAAGATAGTTTTGTCAGTGCAGCAATTACTGTAGAATGGAGCCACTCTACCTGCCCGTTTGCTCTTGGTACTCCGACCGTAACGAAAATCAGTTGGATGTCACGTTCTTTACAATATCCTCGAAAAACATTTGATGTAAATGCTCCTCCATGATCTGTCACGATCTTCTCGGGATAGCCAAATACTTCTGCTACGTTTTCTAGCTTCTGGACGACTTCTTCGGTATTTAACATTTTCGTAGGGAATAACCAGCAATGCTTCGTAAAACCGTCTATGACAGCAAAAATATACCTATAATTCTTCTTCGTACTTTGAATCGGGCCAAAATGGTCTATATGAATTGTCTGTAATGATTGGTCACCTTTAGGGATTGATTGTAGGTGACCTTTCGCCCTTCTTCCTTTTGCTCTCTGAAAGAACGCAATGTTTTGTGACAACTATGTACATTAAATAGTATTCATAACCTCTATTGAATTTTGATAATTAATCAAAATATGCATTTATCATTAAAAAGAAAAGAGAAATAATTAAATTAAAATAAAATAACTTTTTTTCTCGCTCTCAAAATCAGCTCAGAGTGGATATATATGGAGATAACGTCCAATATTCCTAGAAGCGACCTCTGCCGTAAGATTCCGTGAGCTTGCCGGTCAGAGGACTTCGACTAAAATCGATAATCGGTCCCCTGTGATAGGATTTCGTGAGGCTATCGATGAGGAGAAAGATTCAGATCGGAAGAAATGGTTATTGTTTTCCCATTACTTGTCCTCTGTATTATCTACTTATAAACCAATTTAAAATTTATTTCGATGTGTAACCCATTTTGTATCTTGCATCTCAGCTAATATAATTATATACAACATATATACACATATACAACAACAATTTTTTTTCTTTATATAACCGAAATGAAGTGTTTTTATCTTTTGTTAGTGTATCAGATTTTTATTTTCGTCTCTTCCCAATTTTTACGTTCCACAAAATAACTCGACCCAGACATGACTGAAGAAAATAACTCTTTCGACGAGCTTTGCTTGTCACAAGTCCAAAAAACAGAAGAAAGCAGAAAGATATTAAAACAATATCACAGCACTAATAAAAAATACAGAACTCCAGGATTAGTTTCCGAAAAGATCAAAAAATTAGAAGAGTACTGGGCCGACTTTAAAAAAAATCGAAACCCTCATACAAAGTCATGATAATTTCGATGAGACTCATGAATACTTCAAAAAATCCTGCTCTGACAAGCCAGAGGATTGATACAACCTAATCAAAGCAATACTGTCTGATAGATTATAATAAATTTCTAGTAATGCGGATAACGAAAACAACCCATTTTATTTCCCAGCTCCCAAAATTTCACAAAAGGGTACCAATACTGAGGCTGTGTAAGAATGCAGAGACGAAGATCAGACTAACGCAGTAAGGTTTCGAATTCAGAATGATAGGCAAAAATCGATATTACATATCATCAAATCTATTGACCTGAGTACGCTGCCGAATACAAGTCAAGCGTATTTAGTACAAAAATTAAATTCACTTCAAAAATATTGGGATGATTTTGAGATAACTCATTTCGAAATAATTTCAAATACTGGCACAAATGTGCATACGACAATCAAGAAGAAGATTGGCCTACTTTAAAATCAATTTTAACTCAAACTTTCGAGGAAAAAATTCCCAGAACTATGCTACAGTTTCAATTAAATAATTCCAAACAGAGATTAGGGGAAAGTGTGAAAGATTTTCTTCAGAGACTTAACACAAATCTATCTAAATTAAATGAAGCAACACACTTATATACAAGTGATAAAGGGGGTCATTTCGTCAATCGATCGTCTTTTTCATCGACTTGTCAAGAGAAATACAGCTGCCGGAAGATCACAGTGTTTCAAATTTGCAAAGTTTTAAAAGGTCTCAGTGATTAATTAATTAAAAAATAGTTCATCAAGCGGTGAGAGCTATGTTGGATGGGGTAATAATTGCCCAACTCCAAACTTTAGCCAAAGTGCATTCGGATAAATCTTTTTCTGCATTAAAATCGCTTATTCTAGAACATGCATCACATTTAGAGTAGAAACAGCTCGGCCTTCAAGTAAATAACAAAGCAAAAAAAAACCTCTTTACGCAAAACATTAATTCGATTCTTCGTTGTTTCAAATGTGATAGACTGGGGCATGCTGCTTCAAAATGCCCAGTCACACAACGCTCTGCACAAGATCTTAACATAATTCCAACAACAAACCCCCAATTACAACGCTCTCCAGATTTTAATAAAATAACATCTCAGGGACATGTCCCCAGTTGTCGATATTGCCATCGGACGGGACATTCCATTGAAAAATGCAGAACGAGAGCGGCGAACAATTCCCGGTCTCACAACAACCAGAGAAATCAAAATATTTCCCAGCAAAGAGGTGCAATTCCGTCATCAAACACGGCCATCAGACAGCCATAGAATACGAACTGGCAGGAGCCAGTAATCCGGGAAAGTCGAACTCCACCACCGAGATATAATAATGCGAATATCTCGGCAAAATCACCTTCTCCAAATAGGAAGAATAATCGAACTTCATCGGCATCCAGGCAGGGAAACTGGATGCAGCGGGGGGTCAATTTCGGCAACCCTCGCGTATACAAACGACAGCGAAATCTCATCGAGAGCCCCAGGCAATATCGACACAGGCAGCAATAAATTAATTCGTACCCCCGTCCAAATAAATAAAAATTCACCAACGCTTTCTTTGCCTGTCGACATCTGCTCTGCTCCAAAATTTACATTTTTAATTGATACTGGAGCAGGGATCAGCCTAATTAAACTTCATCCATTGAAGCCATATAGCATCTGCTACAGAGATGCTGTCGGCAATATAAACACATTACTTACCGAGTCCACTTCTACAGAAGGACTCATTTTTGCTAAGTTAAACTTAAATTCTGAACATAATAACTCCATCCTAGAACACCCATTTCAAATTGTGGGAAATAACTCCAACCCCTCGTACGATGGCCTGCTTGGTCATGACTTTTTATCTCGATACAATGCTAGTATCAATTACAAAAATAACTGCATTTCTCTAGAAATTAATGATTCATATTCAAATGAATTTTATCCAAATGAGGATTACTATTCAAATTATCCATATGTTTATTTGAAAAGCGAAGACCCAGAAAAGGGGTCTCAAACAAAGAGTCTGTTATATATAGAGTTTACATTCTCCAATAAAGATATTAGTACAATTCCATCTCCATCAATTGCTTCTAAAAGCAATGCAAATCAATCTCCAGCCAATGCTTCAGAAGAAATCAAGCATAAAAGTAAAAATTTATCTCCATCTATAGCCACAAAAGAGGCTGAATTAAATAAAATTCTATCTCCATCCAAGGCTACACAAGATATGAAGCAAAACATAAAAGTATATCTCCATCATCATACACGTCACAAAAGGTGTGGTCCAGAAATAAATCAGAAAAGAATATAAGAAATTTCAATAGAGTTTTATCTGCTTCGAATCCTATCGAGTCGGAATCATCGAATAACTCATTCCGAATTCCACAAAAGTTGGAATCATATCTTCCTTCCGAAAAAATCGGATAAATTAAATAAAATTAAAATTCCGGCTCGATCAAAGTTCATCATTGAAATTCCAACTCCTTCTATTCAAAATCAATCGGTCTGTTTCAAGAAGGAAATAAGGCCAAATTTGTTTCTTGGAAATTCGATAGTCAAACCAGTTAATGGTATGGCAAAAACCCTAATCCTCAATACAAATGAGGAGTATACCAAGACTTGGACGACTTTGTGGTCATCTCCACAGACTCTGAAAGAGATCCAATTAAGGGCAGAATAAATAAACTGCAAAACCTTGTCAAATTAGATCACTGTAATTCAGAAGAATCTGAGAGTATTCGCAATATTTGTAGGGAATTCAACGATCTCTTCTTCATAGAAGGGGATTTCCTTTCATATACAGATGCGATTACCCATAAAATCGAGACACTCCAAGACAAAGCGCCCATCTATACCAAGCCTTATAGACTTCCCGAAGCAAGCCGAACTGAAATAAGTAGGCAAATACAAGAAATGCTTGAGCCAGACATCATCAGACCTTCACATAGTCCCTGGAATTCTCCACTTCTCCTGGTTCCCAAAAAACCAGATGAGAATGGAAACGAAAAGTGGCGAGTAGTGGTAGACTTTCTTCGTATTAACGACATTACTGTTGGCGATGCGTACCCACTGCTTAATATCACTGATATATTAGACCAGTTGGGGAAGTCGAAATATTTTACCACACCCGACTTAGCCAGTGGATTTAACCAGATATAAATGGACTCGAAGGACAGGGAGAAAACTGCCTTTAGCTCACCTTATGGCCACTACGAATACAATCGTATGTCATTTGGTTTAAAAGGAGCTCCTGCTACTTTTCAACGAGCCATGAACAATGTTCTATCTGGACTTCAAGGTATTTATTGCTTCGTATACATGGACAATATTGTAGTCCATGGACACAATCTCAAAGATCATAATACAAGCCTCACAGCAGTATTTGACCGTCCCCGAAATTTCAATTTGAAACTCCAACCCGACAAGTGCCATTTCCTAAGAAAGGAAAATATGTATTTAGGGCACATTATAACTGAAAATGGAGTCAAATCAGACCCAGCGAAGATTAAGTCAGTTCAGTCCTATCCCAGGCCAAAGAAGGAGAAAGATATTAATTAAGGCCTTCCTTTGTTTCGCCGGGTAATATCTCCGCTTTATACCCAACTTTTCAAAAATTGCGAAGCCACTTACAAATCTTTTGAAAAAAGATATGCTTTTCAAGTTCGACGCAATTTGCGATGAAGCATTTTGCGAATTGAGGAACAAATTAATTTCAGCACCAACTTATCATATCCTGATTTCGACAAAGAATTTTTTGTCACCTTCGATTCCAGTGACTACGTCATCGGAGCAGTTCTTTTATAAGTTGCTGATCAAGGAGATCATCCAATCCCCTACGTGGGTTGAGTTCTCAATGGTGCAGAGACTCGTTACTCAACAATTGAAAAAGAGCTGTTAGCTATCGTTTTCGCAGTTGAACAATTCAGACCATACGTTTATGGCAGACAGTTTACTATCATAACTGACCATAAACGATTAGTATGGCTCATGAATCTGAAAGATCAGTCCTCAAGACTGATGAGATGGAGAATACGTTTTGGGGAATATGACTACAAAATATTTTACAAAACAGGCAAGCTCAACACTAATGCAGACGCTCTCAGTAGAGCAATTCCAGATAGTAGCAAATATTTTACCACCTGCGTAAATGTGGTAACAAGGAATCAACCTAGAGCTCAGGTGAATCTGAATATTCCCAGGACAAGTATCATTACTCCAAACTCAACTCCTTCTACAATAAACAATTCCGCAGTCATAATAACAGAAACAAATTTCCCATTATTATTAACCAAAAATGCAAATGCTGAATTTTTCATGTTGCCCATGCAAGATACGGAACTTGAGGGAGTGTTGGATTCGAAACTCAAATTTTTCGATAAATCTCCAATTTTAGAAACTGAACTGAATTTCTTCAAAAAAAAAAGACTCCACAATAATTATATCAAAAACTAATTTACCTTGTCGATCCCAAAGAGATAGATCAGACCTCGAAAAGATTTTAACTGAGATCTACTCATATACTGAAGCACATCAGTAAAATCAATTAAATACCTCCTTCCCAATTTTAGATACACAAAACCTCATTATCATTAAAAACGTTTTAACCAAGGTCTTCGCTAATCAATAAGTAAACATAAAGCTCCATCAAGATGCAATAAAATATTTATCCGATAAAGATGACATCGAACAAGTTGTGAAAGATTTTCATTCATTACCGACGGGAGGCCATCAAGGCGTTTCCCGTACAATAAAAGAATCAAAAAGCAATTCTACTAGCCTGGCATGTCAGACGATATCATAAAATATGTAAGGAAATGTAAACTTTGTCAGGTAAACAAAGTATCCAGAAATCCAAAAATTTCTATGAAAATCTCGAGCATTAGCTCCAAGCCTTTCGAGAGAGTGTACCTAGATGTCGTAGGACCTCTCCCAATTTCACATTCTGGAAATAAATATCTTCTTACATTTCAAGACAACCTTTTAAAATTTTCTGAGGCTATTCCCATAGTCGACACCGAGGCTAAGACATTAGCGGAAGCCTTCACGACAACAATAGTTTGTCGACATGGTATTCCAGAAAGTATCCTCACAGATTAGGGTTCTAACCTCATAAGTGGCATGCTCGCCGTATCTAAATTGTTGAAAATAAAACGGCTTAAAACTTCCATATCACCCTTCAAACGAATGGTGCATTGGAAAGAAGCCACAGAACCTTAGCAGAATGTGAAAAAAGATGTTGCCTATTTTTTGGGAATCTCCGATCGTGAGGAAAAAAATTTACAATTTTTTAATTTTTTTGTTGCTTTATTTTAAAGATGGCCCGACGTTTCGACTCTGTGGTTTTGAGTCCTTTTCTAGGGTCTGCAAGTTACATTGTTGTAAAAGTTTACAAAATCTAGTTAATAATATCGGTATATATAAAAAGCTATTTTACCTTACATATCTAAATGACACTAATCTGCTTAGAATAACGAAGAAAACGAAAAAACACTACATTTATGCGATATATAAAAAACAGAAAGTAAATAAATTAACATAAAACAGTGACGTTATAACAATTACGATCACGAGAAAGCCGGACTAAAAACGATAATGAACCATCATCAGCTGTTTTTCATTTTCATGTCAGATGTGGTGTGCTATTTTCTGGAATGTGTGCTTGTGTGTCTACGGTGTTGGTATTGGTTTCTTGTGTGTTTATGTGTCTATTTATTATATTTAAAATTGTGTAATAATCTTTGTGTATTATTTCTGAATCTAATCTGATGTTAATTAAGTGTTTTCTATTTAAATATATGTGGGATGCTTCTTTTGTCTCTCTCTTCTTCTTGTTGTCTTCTACATATGTCAATGATGGAAGCCTGTTCAAAATTGAAGATGTGACCTGTTTCCAAAGAGTATGTTGCCAGTGCTGAGTTGGCTGTCAGTTTTTCTATTTTTTTTTTATGTTGTGCCAGTCGGGTTTTTAATTTCTTTGATGTTTGACCAATATATGATTTGGGGCAGTTATTACATTGAACTCTGTATACTAAATTACTTTTTTCTTGGGTTGTAATATCATCTTTTGTTATTGTGTATAATCTATTGAGTTTGTTAATTGTTTTGAATGTGATATTGAACTGATCATTAGCCGTCTGTAGATGTCGTCTTATTTCATGCGACATTGGGTGGATGTATGGGATAGATTTGAACATTTTAATGTTAGTGTTGTCTAACTCCAATATTTGTGTTCCTGTTGAGCTGTTAGTCGGTGTGTTGTGTATATATTTCTTTTCTGCTTTGTTGATGATTTTGTGTATTATATGTGGTGGATAATTGTTTTTTGTAAGAATGTTACTGATGACTTGTCTATTCTTTGCATGGAACTTATTGTGACTTAGATTAAGGACTCTATTGGCAAAGGTCTGTGCTGTGTTGATTATTGTTGAAGGTGGGTGGTTTGAATGGTAATTGATCATGCGGTTAGAGCTACAAGGCTTGCAATACCAGTCCGTTATGATTTTTTGGTCTCCTGTCCTAATAAGATACATGTCCAGAAAAGGTATTTTGTTGTTATTTTCTGTTTCCAAAGTAAATTTAAAATTGTTGTTGACTTTGTTGAAATTATGTATTAATGCATTAATGTGTTGTTTTGGAATTGCGCAAATGATGTCATCCACATATTTCTTGATGAATGTGGGCTTATGTATGGTGTTGTTAAGAGCCTCATTGATTATGTGGTCAAGCGCAAAATCTGCTAGAATTCCTGATAGGGGGTTTCCCATGGCCAGTCCACATTTTTGTCTATACATTGTATTGTTGTATGAAAAATAGTTGCAGTCAACAACGCAAAACTTTATAATTTCCATGAAAAGTTTCTTATCAATGGGAGTTATATTTTCTATTATTTGCCATTTTTCATTCATAACTTGAATAGCTAATTGTGTATCCACATTAGTATATAATGATACCACGTCTAATGAGATGAGTATATCATCAGTATTTATCTGTATACTGTCAAGGAAGATTTTTAAGCTGTTAGAATCTATTATGTTTATTGGATTGTCAATGTTAATTTGTTGGAGATTTTGGTCATGTATAGTGATATTTTGTAGCTTGGGTTGTTGATCGTAGATAAAACTGGTCTCATAGGATTGTCGGATTTGTGGATTTTCGGTAGACCGTAGAGTCTTGGACATGTAGCCGTGTCTGTACGTAATAGAAATCTTTGAAATTTGTTAATATATTTGTTGAAGATCGTAGTAGGGGGCTTAGAGTAGGTACTGTAAGTTATGTATTAAGTTAAAAGTTTTGATGTATGGTATTTGGTATTTATCTCCTCGAAATGGTGTTGTACGAGTATCAGGAAGGTCGGAAAAAAGTTGATAATGCTTCAAGTTCATCTACGGGCTATGGTTCTCGAGATATTAGAGATTTTACCTTTTTAGATATAGTTAATATTAGTAATAATTCAAGTTAACCCTATGCTATTCTTTTTCATACCAATAGATTCTAGGAGGTGCCGGTGGATAGGGTATTGGTACTGTTGGAGGAAAACATTTTCATCAGAAATCCTCTACGGACTGTGGTTTTCAAGATATTAGCGATATTTCCATTCAATATTACTAATAATTCATGTTACTTTGGGGAGTTGTAGATATGAGCATAATGTTGCCTGTTTGCTGTTTTCTTACTTGAATATTTCTTAGTGAGGAATTTGTAGATATCAAAAGTTCCGGATGACTTTCTATAGGCGTTCTGGGGCAGTGGGGTTCTGGGAATCAAACTAAACATTAGGCATGCTTCCCCTGTTTATGATGTAATTTGATATCACCGCTGTAAGCAAATTCGCATTTAAGCTGAATGGTTCATACACAACTGTGTAAACTTCCTGTTTAAAATATTCGCATTTTAGCTGAATGAGTCATGCACACCTGTGTAAACAAATTTAAACAATATCAGCACATTTATTCTTTTCACGTAATTTGATACCCACATTTCCTGTAGGCAGCCAAAAATTTTATTGTTCCAAGAATTTTGCTGATCGAAACGTTTCATTGTAATGTAAACAAATTTTCCCATTTTCATGTATGCATTCATGTAAACAATCTTATTTGCAAATTCAAGAAACAGAATAAAGTAATCAAATTAATTTGGATGATTTATGTTTTTTTGTGTTTTATTGTTTATTCGATATCATCTCAGCCTGTAAGCAAATTCGTTGGAATTCATCCTGTGCAATGATTATTGCAGCAGCAGGATCATTCATGTTTACAAACTTTTGCTATAAAAGCCCAAGCAAACTCTTGGGGAGCATCATTCAGTTTTAGTGAGTCTCAGTGATAAGCTGTTACCAGACCTGTTTTAAAAGCTGTTAAGCTGTTATCAGAACTGTTTAAAAGTTGTTAAGCTGTTATCAGACCTGTTTTATAAGCTGTTAAGCTGTTATCAGAGCTGTTTTAAAAGCTGTTAAGCTGTTATCAGAGCTGTTTAAAAGCTGTTAAGCTGTTATCAGAGCTGTTTTTAAAGCTGTTAAGCTGTTATCAGAGCTGTTTAAAAGCTGTTAAGCTGTTATCAGAGCTGTTTTAAAAGCTGTTAAGCTGTTATCAGAGCTGTTTTAAAAGCTGTTAAGCTGTTATCAGACCTGTTTTAAAAGCTGTTAAGCTGTTATCAGACCTGTTTTATAAGCTGTTAAGCTGTTACCAGACCTGTTTTAAAAGCTGTTAAGCTGTTATCAGACCTGTTTGAAAAGCTGTTAATCTGTTATCAGACCTGTTTTATAAGCTGTTAAGCTGTTACCAGACCTGTTTTAAAAGCTGTTAAGCTGTTATCAGACCTGTTTGAAAAGCTGTTAAGTTGTTATCAGAGCTGTTTTAAAAGCTGTTAAGCTGTTATCAGAACTGTTTGAAAAGCTGTTAAGCTGTTATCAGAGCTGTTTTAAAAGCTGTTAAGCTGTTATCAGAGCTGTTTAAAAGCTGTTATCAGAGCTGTTTTAAAAGCTGTTAAACTGTTATCAGACCTGTTTGAAAAGCTGTTAAGCTGTTATCAGAGCTGTTTTAAAAGCTGTTAAGCTGTTATCAGACCTGTTTTAAAAGCTGTTATCAGAGCTGTTTTAAAAGCTGTTAAGCTGTTATCAGACCTGTTTTATAAGCTAATAAGCTGTTATCAGACCTGTTTTAAAAGCTGTTAAGCTGTTATCAGAGCTGTTGTCAGAGCTGTTTTAAAAGCTGTTAAGCTGTTATCCGAGCTGTTTAAAAGCTGTTAAGCTGTTATCAGAGCTGATTGAAAAGCTGTTAAGCTGTTTCAGAGCTGTTTCAAAAGCTGTTAAGCTGTTATCTGACCTCACTTCCGGTTGGCCTCATAGGTCAAGGTGACGTCAGAGGTCAGCGTCACATTGAAACCTCCGAGACCACGCGTCAAATATCCGTTTCAAGCGCCATCCAAGACCAGGCACCCACCGCCACCACAACCAATACCACCACCCAACACCACCACCCACCACCACAACCACCACCCACCACCACCACCCGTTGTAGTGGTCAAACATTATTCGGGAGTTCTGGACTTAGTATGGGAAATTGAATAAAAAGAAGGCCATTATAAATTGAAAAATATTATCATTTAATTCTTAAGGCATCATTCTAGATTAACATTTAATTCTTAAGGTATCATTCTTTATTAGGCTTCCTTAAATCGGTTACCCTATATTTACAATATTTTTCTTTATTTTACAATAGTGTATATCATCTTAGACTATAATACAATTAAAACAAACTATTTCATTAAATAGTATTTTAGCTATAATACAATTTTTATTTACAATACATATCTTAGACTAGCCTTAGATTATATGTTTTCTGCGTCTGCTCCTTGCTGTTCTGATTGAATAGAGTAATGTCCCCATGGTAGAGTATCCGTTGTCCCACTCATAATATACCGCTTGTTATCATATGGATTCAATGCAATTTTCTTTTGGCTGATCGTGTAGACATTATGGTTATGCGATCGTATGGAGCTCTGATTAGCATTTAATACTCGCTTGTTATTCAAACATTCGACGTAGTCTTCGAAATTGATATGCCTCTGGACTACATTAGTCTTTACTCCTTTTGCTTTCTTTACAGTTTTACCATCGTTTATACGTAGACTGTACATTTTCGAGCGCAAGCCTGCAAATTCGCTCATGATTTTCCCATTCAGCTCATCCTTCATTAGACCAGGAATCTTTTTATTCATGAGTGGTAAATTGAATTGATTATCTTCTGGGTAATCACTTGTATCAAATTTGTTTATATTTTCAACCATAAACTCATATGCATTTTTCTCTTCAAGTTCATATATTAGAGAATCTGTATCTGTATACATGACTTTACATTTATCTCCAAATTCACGCTGCATACATCTTACTTGATGAGCATAAGAAGCAAATCCAAGAATGCTATAACTTTTTAAAATTATATGAAAATATTGAAAAAGTTGACTCAAAATTTGGTGAGCACTATATAAGCTGCCCTTGGTCAAGTGATGATTCAACGGATGGACCAGATACATGTGAATGTTGTGGTGTTGCTAGATGCCTAAAAGAAGTTGTGAGGCTATATCAATTTATCAGAGCTGTTTAAAAAGCTGTTAAGCTGTTATCAGAGCGTTTGGAAAGCTGTTAAGCTGTTATCAGAGCTGTTTTAAAAGCTGTTAAGCTGTTATCAGACCTGTTTAAAAGCTGTTTATCTGTTATCAAATTTGTTTTGAAAAGCTGTATAGAGTTGATTAAGGTTGTAGCCGCCAAGAGACACACTTCTGGATCAAGGTCAAGGACAAAATACCCTTCCGGTTTCAAAGGTGATGCCAGAGACCAAGATCAAGCCCACATGTCAACGTATTTTCTCACGCTCACGCTCATCCTAGCATTCTGGGTAAAAGACTCAATCGCCTGATTAAGAGCCCTCTGTAGTAGACAAATACGAGTATTATTAAAGAATACCTTCAGGAGCTCTGGACTTAGCAGGGAAATTGAATAAAAAGATTAACATATATAAAATATCATTATTGATTTATTATAAATTAAAAAAATATTAACATTTAATTCTTAGTGTATCATTCTATTGTTGGGCTTCCTGATTTCAATATATCTATAACTATAACATATTCTTTATTTTCCAATAATGTATATCTTAGACTTAAGACTTGAACTATAATACAATTAAAACAAATTACTTCAATAAATGGAATTATAACTATATGTAATACATTTTTTTATTTACAATACACTAGACTTAGATCATATGTTTTCTGCGGCTGCTCCTTGTTGCTCTGATGGAATTAAGTAATGTTTCCCAATGGTAGAGTATTCGTTGTGCTATTAACATTTAATTCTATGGTTGGGTTTCCTTAATTCAATATTAATTTTTTCTTTCTCACATTCAGAAATATGTGATGCTAATTCTTTAGCAGAATAAAAATAGAACAAACATCTATCGCATATATACAATCTAGCCTTATGTTTTGAAGTTAGTTTCCATGCAAGCCGTGAAAGATTTTTAATCCAGCAGAAATGAAACCTGTTATTACTTTCATCATAATCATCATCATCATCATTATCATCATCATCATCATCATCATCATCATCATCATCATCATCATCATCATCATCATCATCATCATCATAGTTATTTTGTATCATTAATAGATTCACATGTCGCTTCATCTTGTGTTTCGTTGGTCTAACTAGAACAGTGGTGAAGGAACGCTCTTTCTTTAGGACGAACATGTTTATTGATATATCGTTCTGGTCCTCAAATTGTTTAATCTGTTCAAGCGTCATAGGAAATGTTATTCCAGTTAAATTTAGCACAGTCGAATAATGTGGATATGATGATGTTCTGGAGGAGTTAATATTTCCAGGGCATAGTGCTGATGTCACGGCCCAAGCGAAGCATGCTTTATCAATATTTTTTACATTAATGCAAGCTTGCTTTAAAGCAATCTCCTTCGGTAGAGGTATGTACGAAGATCCTCGGTGCTGTTCAAATTTGTTGATATGTACTGCTAAATATATAATGGAGTCCAATGTCCAGCCGCTATCTTTTTCTCGAAACTCATCCAGCTGAGTGAGTATTGAATCCAAAATGTTATCTTTATACCACTCATTTAAATTATCGTCTACATTGATTGGAGCAGTTCTTGCTTGTAAATGTTTAATATCTTTTATAACTTCATTGTCACCGATATCCTTAGCAAAATCAGCACACAACTTAGTATTAACTTTAATATTGAGATGTCGTTTTAAAATATTCTTAATACGGCGTATAAATAAATCACCAGCATCCTGCATAAATAGCTTAGGATCTGTATGGTTTATATTTACAATAATTCCAGCTCTAATTCTGTTTGTGAATAGTAGTGGTAATATGGGGGCTCTGGACCAGTGCAAAAATGTGCAAAAATGTCCATATAAAAAAAACGTTGAGGTGCAAAATGCACATTTGTCTGAAATTTGTATGGAAGAATTGTTGAGAGCACCCAAAAAATTGCTGAGGTGCAAAATGCACATTTGTCTGAAATTTGTATGGAAGAATTGTTGAGAGCACCCAAAAAATTGCTGAGGTGCAAAATGCACATTTGTCTGAAATTTGTATGGAAGAATTGTTGAGAGCACCCAGGATGTCACCCAGAGATAATTTCTAAAAATATTTTCGGCATATTAACGCTTTCTTGTTGATAAGAGTTGAACCGAATATTTTCGGTATATTGACGCTTTCTTGTTGCGAGTGGTGATAAAGAATTGCTAGTATAAGATTATGTTATGGTATTTTTGCGAGTGGTGATAAAAAATTGCTAGTACAAGATTATGTAATGTGATTTTAGGGGCATATGATGGATGTTGGGGTCAATGAATGAGGCGATGAAAAAAATATCAGCTCAGAGATATTTTGTGTTCTGGGTAAATGAAATTCAATTAAGTAGAGCTAAAAACTTTTTACAATAAAACCTATTTACTTAGGATTTTGTATTCTTGAACTGTCTAAGTTGAAAATTTAGAATTTCCATTATGAATACATGAAAACCAAAGTACGGAAGCACTGGCGATGAAAAATATCACCTCAGAGATATATTGAGATTTCGGCTATAAGAATATTTTCGGCATATTGAAGCTATCTTATTGATAAGAATTGATACCCTGTTGACGTTGCTCAGGATATTGCTGTTTATGAGACTATAAATTGAATCCTAATTGTTGAGTTATTTGTCAGTACGCTCGCAGTATTCACTTAGAGAACATCTTTTAAAATTATAACATAATATCTTGTACAGCGGTAAGCAGTCCCCAGGAAAACTCAATAGAGGAAGACTTCCAAATCTTAGAGGAACTAAACTCACTAAACTTTAAACCTTTGCTGGCCATTAAAAACATGGAAATATGTCAGGCCTATAAAATTCTACACTGCAAAAAATTGCAAACGAAGTTCGGAGAAAGAGTTCATCTTGATTTGGAAGGTTACCAGATGTTCTTGCCAGCGAGGTTCACCAAAATCTCTGAACGAACCGTGGAAAATCTCAACACAGGAGAGTTTTACATTACCTATGGAGGATTAATTGGAATGGCGTACAATGTGACATTTTCGAAAGGTGGATCCTACTTTAATTGTACTTTAAGCTTGTGATGACTTTTTTTTTTTTTTTTTTTGTTAATAAAGATTGCTTTTAACATAACATAAATCTTGTATTTTATATCCGTAAAAAAAAAAAAAAAAAAAAAAAAAAAAAAAAAAAAAAAAAAAAATGTTCTGAAGTTTTAATTTCATTTTAAATTGAACCCGAAAACTAAAAAATACTTCACTTCATCAACCAGCATTTAACTATCTAATTTAGCTGCCTAGCCGACTGATCCAGAAAAGTATTTATCAAAACCATCCAAAAAATTCTATTGCTATTAGACACTAAACAAAATATGCTTGATTCTTAAAAAATTAGATAAGAATAGCTCAGGCTTCTGCAGATTACAGGTCAGAAATCCTCACAATTGCATTTTGTTGAGTGTTTTGAATTGATATTATAAAATACTTTGGTTTATAATCAACAGTGCTCAGTATATCACGTACGTTCAGAAGATGTTTTGGTCAGAGACAGTGAAGGGGAGATCCAAGTACTGTACATGTGAAGCCGGTTGACTGTATTTTAGAATTGTACATATCAATCCTCAACCCAATAAGCTTCTCGAATTATATATGACACCCGAAGATGGTACCAGAAGTCTCGTATTTCAATTGAGAACTGGTGAGTCCATACCACCAATACTAAATTTTCCCTTCAACTTTACTCCTTGGCAGCATGTTAGATTAGAACTTTTTGGTAAGAGCTATATCAAATAGGGTGAAATAATTAATTAGCGGTACTTAAATTTCAGGAGGTGAAATTGTCTTAGTTGGTGAAGCTCAGGATGGAACAGTTAGGTATAAGGCGACAAATCATTTTCCACCGAACTGTCCTTTTGGTGATGAGAATGATTGGAAATGGAATCATCCTATGAAAATAAAAATAGAAAAACTAGGAGGGGATGGTATAAATTCAAGGAAAGACTAAAGAATCACTCAGTTCTTTTGAGTAGAGTAACATACTAACATTAAAAAAACAAAATAGCAAGGAGAGAAAATGAATGGGTGCTACATCAATATTTTGATCCTACCGCTATTCTTACTATATAGTAATAGTCAACCTATACCGTTAAGTGTAAACCTTATAGATAAAAATACTAGTAATTTGAATTTTGCTCTGAGTCTACCCAATAATGACACTGTGCAAATCGGTTTAACTTTCCGCCTGATGACTTATAGTAATGTTAGTGATCATCACGAGGAAGAAAACTCTACTTCACAAGAACGCGATGATGAACTTATTACCACTACTACATCAAGGATAATTAGAAATGATAATACAAGAAAATTTGTGTCTGTGGAAGAGGCTATTGAAGGTTTTAGGCAAGATTTGATAAAAAAAGAAATGGAAATTGCTGGAATTATTGAGAGCAAATACATTTTTCATAGACACTTCAAACTTGAATTTGATGATGAAACTACGCTTCCTATTCGTTGCACTTATGATAGTGACTATGTAGCACGCTCATTGAAGATTTCGTGTTATGAATATCATGAGTTTGAAACAGAGAGAATTCTAAGTAACGGTGAAGTGGAGATTGTGAAGAAAATTGATGATAATTATAAAAGCGATGTAGAACTAGTCAATTTAAGGGGGATAAAGCAAACATATGAAATGGCTATTTCTTAAACAGTAAGATGAACATTGAGAAGTTTTTAAGAGAATATGATAAAATTTTGCTTGAGGATCATAAATCGAGAATTCAAGAACATCACAACATTTTAAAATTATATAAAAATATGGAGAAAGTGAAGTCTAAATTTTGTGAACACGACGTAAGCTGTCCTTAGTCAATAGATGATCCAACAGATGTAGCGGATACATGATAGTATTATGATGTCAGAAGATGTTTACAACAAGCACTTTTCGTAAAAATAATATGTATTTGAAAATCTTATTTACAATATATCTTTTGTATTAATCCAAGAATTGTGTTTTGATGAAAACCCTAGCCATTTTACATAGGATTTATCTCCTGTTTTCTTTAAGACTTTTTCTACGAGGTAAAGATCTGAATATTTTGCCTTCTGAAGCTCCATTTCATAAAAGCTGCCTTTTATTGCTTTATCTTGGTGGTCCTCTAAGAGGTATGTTACAGGATTCGTTATTTGGATTTTAGAAATTTTGAAGATTTCAGTAGTGCAGTTTGGTGTATAGCCCTTTTCAAAAACATGCTTATATTTACTTATGCGAACAAAGTCGCCAACTTGGAATTTAGGTATGCGAAATTCCTTTAATTTGCTATATACTGTTGAAAGTAACTTTTTCTCCATATGCCTTGATACGTCACATGGTCTCATTTTTATTGTTCGATGCTTAGTTCTATTGTATTTTAGCACTAGCTTCTTGATGATATCGACCCATCGATAGGATCCACGCAGACTAAACTCTTTCCACATCATATTTTTCAATGTTCTATTAAAACGCTCCACTATAGAAGCTTTTAATGGACTGTATGTTGAAAAATGATTAATTTGAAATGCTTTCATTAAATTTTGGATATAACTGTTATATGTAGAACTCTTTTCCGTCATCGGTTTGTAAATTTTTTGGGATTCGACCTTTTTTTAATATGGATTTCATCGCTTCGGTAACGTCATTTCCAGTTTTCCTTTTTATTGGAATACTCCAAGCATATTTAGAAAATATATCAACAACCGTCAGTAAAAATTTGTACCCGGTATTTACTTTGCAATAGGCACCCATTTCGACTAAATTAACTTGCCATTGATCATTGAAACCTTTTATGATTACACGCCTCCTTTGGAAATTCTTTCAAGCAGGTTTATGTAACTCATTAACAAGATGAATTGTATTCATTATAGCGTATTTTCTTTCTCCGGCTCCTTAATTATTAATGATTCCACATTTATTAGTGACTGCAACCTACTGTTAATTTCTTTGAATTGAAAATCAATGTAACTCAGCAACTTATCATCCAATGCATTAATTGTTTCATTTGTATACAATTGACTTTCTGTTTTATATTTTTCACCCGCTGTCTGTATTATATTATATACACTCTTTAATTCTCTCTCTAGATCTATATTGACTTTATCGACTTTCTCCGTTAGATTGTTGTTGACTAACTGAATTTTCGAACTATTTGAATGCATACTTTTATCAACTAAATTATCAACATATATTTTAGTTACTGCATCTTCATCGTCCTTTGGCTTTCCAACATGTCTAAGAGTTTTATTGCTTAAACTGTAATCTTCATTTGAAGTTAGTTGAAATCCTATGCCAGGCGAACCCTGAATTCCTCGGTCTCCAGCAGGACCACGCTCACCAGGTGGACCTCTCGGACCTCGTTCACCAGGACGCCCCAGTTTTCCTTGCTTAGAAAAACGACCAAACTTATCAACACTCATTATTGTATTAAAGAAAAACAGGAAAAAATTCACTAATTATACTATGATATAAGCTTCTCTCAGTTCTTCTATAATTGACATGATTTCATTGTTGTGATTATTATGCCCAGCATGTTGTGATGCTATTAAAAGTCGAAGTCTGTCCACTAGCTCATTAGGGTCATCCCAATAAACATAATCAATATTACTTTTAGGTATATGCATTAAACCTTTCCCTTCACGATTTATTAGTTTGCTTACAATTTCTTTATACTTAAGCGCTTTACTACCTTTTATTTGTCCATCCTCAAGATATCCACGTTTATAGGCATTAGTATCTTTTAGAATTGCTTGATAGTTATTTAAGTCTACATTATCATATAAACTTTTGATGGGTTCTTTCATAAAGAGTAGTTCACATAAGCCTAACGTTAATTTATACGGTTTCCCTTTAATAATGAAATCACCTTCTTGGATTAATATCTTTGAATTGCCAATTTTCCATTCATCATTATACAAATAAATTCCGATGGAGAAATAAGAATTTCAAGAACTTTTATTTTTAATGATTCTAAATCAAATTTATAAATACAAGAAGAAAAAACAACCGCCTCGTCCGGGATTTGAAACCGGGACCTTCCGCTTGCCGGGCGACTGCTCTTACCACTGAGCTAACGAGACAGATGATTTTCCCTCTTGCATCTATCAAATTTGTAACTAGCCTACTAAGCCACGTTTTGCTTTCAGCTGGCATTAACCAGTAACGATGAAAGCGCACAAATAAATTGTAAATTCAATTTTTTATTTATTATTCCCCCGGACGGGAATCGAACCTACACTTGTTAGAATCGGTCAATGATGGAGAAATAAGAATTTCAAGAACTTTTATTTTTAATGATTCTAAATCAAATTTATAAATACAAGAAGAAAAAACAACCGCCTCGTCCGGGATTTGAAACCGGGACCTTCCGCTTGCCGGGCGACTGCTCTTACCACTGAGCTAACGAGACAGATGATTTTCCCTCTTGCATTTATCAAATTTGTAACTAGCCTACTAAGCCACGTTTTGCTTTCAGCTGGCATTAACCAGTAACGATGAAAGCGCACAAATAAATTGTAAATTCAATTTTATTTATTAAGAATTTTAAGAACTTTTATTTTTAATGATTCTAAATCAAATTTATATAAATACAAGAAGAAAAAACAACCGCCTCGTCCGGGATTTGAAATCAATAAATAAAATTGAATTTACAATTAAAATTTTTAGACATAAAATCTGAAAACTTGAAGAAAAGGCATAGTCCGCTTTTATCAGATAATATAAGAGCCATAGTTGTTGGATCTTCTAACTGTGGTAAAACAAATCTCATGATTGCTCTGATTGAACATCCGAATGGTCTAAAATTTGAAAATATTTACATTTATTCAAAATCATTATACCAACCGAAATATCAGTACCTACAACGAGTATTACGTCCTATAACTGGGCTAGGCTACCATACATTTTCAGATAATTGCAACGTTATTTCGCCAGAAGAAGCCAAACCTAATTCAGTTTTTATATTTGATGATGTAGCATGTGGAAAACAGAACAATATACGCTCGTATTTTTGTATGGGTCGACACAATAATATCGATTGCTTTTATCTATGTCAGACTTATACTCATATCCCAAAGCATTTAATACGAGATAATGCGAATCTGCTTATTTTATTTAAACAAGATGAAATGAATCTTAGACATGTATACAATGATGATGTAAGCACTGACATGACATTTGATAATTTTCGCATTATTTTTGGTGAATGTTGGAAAGATAAATACGGATTTGTAGTTATAGATAAGGATAGCACCCTAGACAGGGGGCGCTTTCGTAAAGGATTTGACACATATATCGCTCTTTAAATATCTTCTAGATCCAGTTCATATATCAGTTAAAGCAGGTAACAGACCAGTTCAAAGCTGTTCAAAGCAGTTCATAGACTAGTTCAAAAATCAGTTCGTAGACCACTTCAAAGCAGTTCAGTTGAAAGTAAGATGGGGAAAAATGCAAAGTCTCATGTCAATAGGAAGGAATTGACCACATATATTATAAAAATTAGAAATGCTATAAAAAAGAAATTCCGAGCCTTGAGAACTGGGCGAGTGGAGACTGAAGCTCATCTTGAGGAAACGTTTAAACCTATAACAAAGCCCCTCCAAGAGTTCATGACTAAAGTAAAGCATGATCCAAAGAATGAAATTAAAGTTGAATACAAAGATGATTATTACGATGACATGAAATTAACTCCTCAAATTAAATTTCCTAAAATTTACCCGACAAGCACACCAACAAAACATACAGACTCATTTATGTCTGAAGATGAGTTTGCAACACCTACTCATTCAAGAACTCTGATAGAGAAAGCAGATTCTATACATAATCTATCAAGCGGATTAGTTGATCGGTATTTTAAGTTATATATGGAAAAAAGTGCAAAAATTGACTATACTTATGGAATTTATTTGTATAATGATGAATGGAAAATTGGCAATTCAAAGATATTAATCCAAGAAGGTGATTTCATTATTAAAGGGAAACCGTATAAATTAACGTTAGGCTTATGTGAACTACTCTTTATGAAAGAACCCATCAAAAGTTTATATGATAATGTAGACTTAAATAACTATCAAGCAATTCTAAAAGATACTAATGCCTATAAACGTGGATATCTTGAGGATGGACAAATAAAAGGTAGTAAAGCGCTTAAGTATAAAGAAATTGTAAGCAAACTAATAAATCGTGAAGGGAAAGGTTTAATGCATATACCTAAAAGTAATATTGATTATGTTTATTGGGATGACCCTAATGAGCTAGTGGACAGACTTCGACTTTTAATAGCATCACAACATGCTGGGCATAATAATCACAACAATGAAATCATGTCAATTATAGAAGAACTGAGAGAAGCTTATATCATAGTATAATTAGTGAATTTTTTCCTGTTTTTCTTTAATACAATAATGAGTGTTGATAAGTTTGGTCGTTTTTCTAAGCAAGGAAAACTGGGGCGTCCTGGTGAACGAGGTCCGAGAGGTCCACCTGGTGAGCGTGGTCCTGCTGGAGACCGAGGAATTCAGGGTTCGCCTGGCATAGGATTTCAACTAACTTCAAATGAAGATTACAGTTTAAGCAATAAAACTCTTAGACATGTTGGAAAGCCAAAGGACGATGAAGATGCAGTAACTAAAATATATGTTGATAATTTAGTTGATAAAAGTATGCATTCAAATAGTTCGAAAATTCAGTTAGTCAACAACAATCTAACGGAGAAAGTCGATAAAGTCAATATAGATCTAGAGAGAGAATTAAAGAGTGTATATAATATAATACAGACAGCGGGTGAAAAATATAAAACAGAAAGTCAATTGTATACAAATGAAACAATTAATGCATTGGATGATAAGTTGCTGAGTTACATTGATTTTCAATTCAAAGAAATTAACAGTAGGTTGCAGTCACTAATAAATGTGGAATCATTAATAATTAAGGAGCCGGAGAAAGAAAATACGCTATAATGAATACAATTCATCTTGTTAATGAGTTACATAAACCTGCTTGAAAGAATTTCCAAAGGAGGCGTGTAATCATAAAAGGTTTCGATGATCAATGGCAAGCTAATTTAGTCGAAATGGGTGCCTATTGCAAAGTAAATACCGGGTACAAATTTTTACTGACGGTTATTGATATATTTTCTAAATATGCTTGGAGTATTCCAATAAAAAGGAAAACTGGAAATGACGTTACCGAAGCGATGAAATCCATATTAAAAAAAGGTCGAATCCCAAAAAATTTACAAACCGATGACGGAAAAGAGTTCTATAACAGTTATTTCCAAAATTTAATGAAAGCATTTCAAATTAATCATTTTTCAACATACAGTCCATTAAAAGCTTCTATAGTGGAGCGTTTTAATAGAACATTGAAAAATATGATGTGGAAAGAGTTTAGTCTGCGTGGATCCTATCGATGGGTCGACATCATCAAGAAGCTAGTGCTAAAATACAATAGAACTAAGCATCGAACAATAAAAATGAGACCATGTGACGTATCAAGGCATATGGAGAAAAAGTTACTTTCAACAGTATATAGCAAATTAAAGGAATTTCACATACCTAAATTCCAAGTTGGCGACTTTGTTCGCATAAGTAAATATAAGCATGTTTTTGAAAAGGGCTATACACCAAACTGGACTACTGAAATCTTCAAAATTTCTAAAATCCAAATAACGAATCCTGTAACATACCTCTTAGAGGACCACCAAGATAAAGCAATAAAAGGCAGCTTTTATGAAATGGAGCTTCAGAAGGCAAAATATTCAGATCTTTACCTCGTAGAAAAAGTCTTAAAGAAAACAGGAGATAAATCTTATGTAAAATGGCTAGGGTTTTCATCAAAACACAATTCTTGGATTAATACAAAAGATATATTGTAAATAAGATTTTCAAATACATATTATTTTTACGAAAAGTGCTTGTTTTAAACATCTTCTGACATCATAATACTATCATGTATCCGCTACATCTGTTGGATCATCTATTGACTAAGGACAGCTTACGTCGTGTTCACAAAATTTAGACTTCACTTTCTCCATATTTTTATATAATTTTAAAATGTTGTGATGTTCTTGAATTCTCGATTTATGATCCTCAAGCAAAATTTTATCATATTCTCTTAAAAACTTCTCAATGTTCATCTTACTGTTTAAGAAATAGCCATTTCATATGTTTGCTTTATCCCCCTTAAATTGACTAGTTCTACATCGCTTTTATAATTATCATCAATTTTCTTCACAATCTCCACTTCACCGTTACTTAGAATTCTCTCTGTTTCAAACTCATGATATTCATAACACGAAATCTTCAATGAGCGTGCTACATAGTCACTATCATAAGTGCAACGAATAGGAAGCGTAGTTTCATCATCAAATTCAAGTTTGAAGTGTCTATAAAAAATGTATTTGCTCTCAATAATTCCAGCAATTTCCATTTCTTTTTTTATCAAATCTTGCCTAAAACCTTCAATAGCCTCTTCCACAGACACAAATTTTCTTGTATTATCATTTCTAATTATCCTTGATGTAGTAGTGGTAATAAGTTCATCATCGCGTTCTTGTGAAGTAGAGTTTTCTTCCTCGTGATGATCACTAACATTACTATAAGTCGTCAGGCGGAAAGTTAAACCGATTTGCACAGTGTCATTATTGGGTAGACTCAGAGCAAAATTCAAATTACTAGTATTTTTATCTATAAGGTTTACACTTAACGGTATAGGTTGACTATTACTATATAGTAAGAATAGCGGTAGGATCAAAATATTGATGTAGCACCCTTTCTTTTTCTCTCCTTGCTATTTTGTTTTTTTAATGTTAGTATGTTACTCTACTCAAAAGAACTGAGTGATTCTTTAGTCTTTCCTTGAATTTATACCATCCCCTCCTAGTTTTTCTATTTTTATTTTCATAGGATGATTCCATTTCCAATCATTCTCATCACCAAAAGGACAGTTCGGTGGAAAATGATTTGTCGCCTTATACCTAACTGTTCCATCCTGAGCTTCACCAACTAAGACAATTTCACCTCCTGAAATTTAAGTACCGCTAATTAATTATTTCACCCTATTTGATATAGCTCTTACCAAAAAGTTCTAATCTAACATGCTGCCAAGGAGTAAAGTTGAAGGGAAAATTTAGTATTGGTGGTATGGACTCACCAGTTCTCAATTGAAATACGAGACTTCTGGTACCATCTTCGGGTGTCATATATAATTCGAGAAGCTTATTGGGTTGAGGATTGATATGTACAATTCTAAAATACAGTCAACCGGCTTCACATGTACAGTACTTGGATCTCCCCTTCACTGTCTCTGACCAAAACATCTTCTGAACGTACGTGATATACTGAGCACTGTTGATTATAAACCAAAGTATTTTATAATATCAATTCAAAACACTCAACAAAATGCAATTGTGAGGATTTCTGACCTGTAATCTGCAGAAGCCTGAGCTATTCTTATCTAATTTTTTAAGAATCAAGCATATTTTGTTTAGTGTCTAATAGCAATAGAATTTTTTGGATGGTTTTGATAAATACTTTTCTGGATCAGTCGGCTAGGCAGCTAAATTAGATAGTTAAATGCTGGTTGATGAAGTGAAGTATTTTTTAGTTTTCGGGTTCAATTTAAAATGAAATTAAAACTTCAGAACATTTTTTTTTTTTTTTTTTTTTACGGATATAAAATACAAGATTTATGTTATGTTAAAAGCAATCTTTATTAACAAAAAAAAAAAAAAAAAGTCATCACAAGCTTAAAGTACAATTAAAGTAGGATCCACCTTTCGAAAATGTCACATTGTACGCCATTCCAATTAATCCTCCATAGGTAATGTAAAACTCTCCTGTGTTGAGATTTTCCACGGTTCGTTCAGAGATTTTGGTGAACCTCGCTGGCAAGAACATCTGGTAACCTTCCAAATCAAGATGAACTCTTTCTCCGAACTTCGTTTGCAATTTTTTGCAGTGTAGAATTTTCTAGGCCTGACATACTTCCATGTTTTTAATGGCCAGCAAAGGTTTAAGGTTTAGTGAGTTTAGTTCCTCTAAGATTTGGAAGTCTTCCTCTATTGAGTTTTCCTGGGGACTGCTTACCGCTGTACAAGACATTATGTTATAATTTTAAAAGATGTTCTCTAAGTGAATACTGCGAACGTACTGACAAATAACTCAACAATTAGGATTCAATTTATAGTCTCATAAACAGCAATATCCTGAACAACGTCATCAGGGTATCAATTCTTATCAATAAGAAAGCTGCCGAAAATATTCTTATAGCCGAAATCTCAATATATCTCTGAGGTGATATTTTTCATCGCCAGTGCTTCCGTACTTTGGTTTTCATGTATTCATAATGGAAATTCTAAATTTTCAACTTAGACAGTTCAAGAATACAAAATCCTAAGTAAATAGGTTTTATTGTAAAAAGTGTTTAGCTCTACTTAATTGAATTTCATTTACCCAGAACACAAAATATCTCTGAGCTGATATTTTTTTCATCGCCTCATTCATTGACCCCAACATCCATCATATACCCCTAAAATCACATTACATAATCTTGTACTAGCAATTTTTTATCACCACTCGCAAAAATACCATAACATAATCTTATACTAGCAATTCTTTATCACCACTCGCAACAAGAAAGCGTCAATATACCGAAAATATTCGGTTCAACTCTTATCAACAAGAAAGCGTTAATATGCCGAAAATATTTTTAGAAATTATCTCTGGGTGACATCCTGGGTGCTCTCAACAATTCTTCCATACAAATTTCAGACAAATGTGCATTTTGCACCTCAGCAATTTTTTGGGTGCTCTCAACAATTCTTCCATACAAATTTCAGACAAATGTGCATTTTGCACCTCAGCAATTTTTTGGGTGCTCTCAACAATTCTTCCATACAAATTTCAGACAAATGTGCATTTTGCACCTCAACGTTTTTTTTATATGGACATTTTTGCACATTTTTGCATTGGTCCAGAACCCCCATATTACCACTACTGTGAATACTTATTTTATTTCCTCCCACTTTACAAAATCACTTTTTCTTACACGCTGAGTACTTTCTCCACCTCGACTGGTGGCTTTCAATAACATTCTCGGCGGTCTTTCGGTCTGTCCAATACAGCTCTCCATATGCCGTTTTGTATCACTCTTTTTACTAGAAAAACTTTCATTTATTAGCGCGGTTGACATTTTTTATTTGACCTATCGCTGAGGCTCACCAAAATTGACTGATGCCTCCTATTACTACCGCCTTCTTTCACCAAAGACTTAAACTGAACCCACTCTCAACCAAATGCTTTCATGTTTTTTTTTTGTTTTTTTTACCACCCCAATAACCTTCATGCGGTCTATTTTTAGATATTGAGTTTCATAACATGCTGCAGTGATCACGAATTCCACTGCTCGTGCTCAAAACAAGTATTATCATGTTCTTCACATCGATTCAACATTTTTATGAATTTCAACTATATTTAAATCTTGGTAAGGTAGTCGTGAAACTATTTTGCTTCAATCAAATAAGGACATATACCACCAATCTAGTGCATAACATACATCGATTCAATCCCCATATCACCCATGAAAGTTTTTCTTTTACACTACACAACATTACATTAATTCATCTCAGTGTTACATACATACATATCCACAGCTAGGAAGTATATGACCAAGTCCCGAGTGAGATGTTCACTAAAGCTTCCTAATGTGTTAGAGCAAGACAGATGATAAGAAATATCATGGGATTTTGCTGCCGAACTCTCATAGCCTAACACAGACATTTGCTCTGGATCGCTTTTTGGATGTGAAATACAGAGAAAAAAGTTTATAACTTAAGATATAAAAATAGATAATGAATTTGATGTGGATAAATATTGTGTGAAAAATTGATTTGGTATATATTATTTACAGTGGCTGTTGTTTTTCAGTAGAGAAATTGGAAGTCGTATATTTTCAACTTTCACTACTCATCTACAACATATTCCACATATTACTCACAGCTCTCAAGTACTCATCTAAGGCAACATATTATACTATATTAATATAATAACTCAACCTTCTTTCATTAAAACTTTTAATTTAATCAACTTCCAACCTACTTTCATGGTAAGATTTAAAGATAAATAAATAATACTTCCATATCCTACTAGAATTATATCATTCCAAATACCCTCTCTCAACATCGAGGTCTTCACTATTGAACTTGAAGCATTACCAACTTTTTTCCGACCTTCCTGATACTCGTACAACACCATTTCGAGGAGATAAATACCAAATACCATACATCAAAACTTTTAACTTAATACATAACTTACAGTACCTACTCTAAACCCCGTACTACGATCTTCACTATGGACACTTTCAGGCTAGGCTAACAAGGTACTCTAGAAAGATTTCGTGTGGCAACACTGGTCATGCCATTACACCTTATCACTAAAAATTTGATGAGAAATCTTTTACTGAACCCATACAACTTTCACTACTCATCTAAGCAAACATATCATACTATATTAGTATCACCTCACATTGATATCATAGGTCATCAAAGTTTTAAATTTAACCCACCCAAAAAGAAATTTTATTGAAAAAAAAAACAATTTTTTCATAAAACCTAAGACTTTGCAATACACACATCCCTACATCGAAAATTTTCTGATAAGACTTTAATTTCCATTACTTCATGTTTCTTAACATGACAAGCAGCCGTGATCTATTTTTAGATATCGAATATCATAGCATGATCACTCTTGTTTATAAATTAAAAAACATAAATCACTCAATTTGTTTACTTTACTCGGCTGCTGTGCGAATTTGTTTACATTATTCGACTGTGATCACAGCTCCCAAACAACTTCCATTACTCATCTAAGACAAGATATCATACTACATTGATATCCTAACACCACCTTCTTTCATCAAAACATTTAATTAAACCCACTCTCAACCTAATGGTAAGAAAATAATGTGATCACTTCAATAGTATGAAGATAAAATTATCATATTCTTATCAGCTTCATGTGAACTATGATATCGGGGTCAATCAAATTTCATAACAGCATGACTGATTGAGAAATTTTATTGATAATAAAAAACAATTCGTCATAAAATGTAAGACTTTTCAATACAAACTCCTAGATGCAAAAAAAAAGACATTAATCGCTCAATTTGTCTGCTTTACTCGGACGTATTTGTTTACGCAAGATATCAAATTACCAGCCGCCTGGCCACCTTTTCTAATGCTTTAATTTCCATTACTTCTAATGATTTCATGTGTCGTACCATCCCAAGCAGCCGTCATTTATTTTTACACATCGAATATCATAACATGATCATATAAAAGACACCTACAGACCACAACTGACGTTATAGTTGTTGTTGTTGTTTTTTTCAGCAAAAGAAATTTTCAATTATAACTTCCACTACTCATGCAAGACATCATATCCTACAGATTAATATCAGTTGTTGTTTTCAGCTAAAGTAATTGGGAATCTTACATTAAAAAATATAAATCGCTCAATTTGTTTACTTTACTCGGTTGCTGTGCGAATTTGTTTACATTATTCGAGCGCGAATTGGCTTACTTTACTGGACTGTGCGAATTTGTTTATGCAAGGAATCAAATTAGAAGCATTCCACCTGAAGAGCAAAATTAGGCATTTACTAATTTCCATTACTTATCTAAGTGAACATATCTACCAACATTCGCTCCAATCAGCTTTGCCTGATCTATTTTTAGATATATCATCACATGGCGCAATGTTTATAAAAGACACCTACAGATTAAGATCTTCAAATCTTTAATCCACAACTTCGATTACAGTTGTTGTTGTTGTTTTTTTGTTTTTCAGCTACTAACATTAATTACACCTGAGAAGGTAAGATCCCTCATATCTCGCGTAGAGGATTTCTGATGAAAATTTTACCCCTAGTACTAATACTATTGACATGAACAAAAATATGAATTAGTATTAATACTTATTACACTAATTTTCTAAGGGAATTTCACATTTATTATCTGCATAGATACACAGCTGCACACATCCACCCACGCCTTAGATAACGCTTCCTTAGCCACATACCACAGGCACTCATACTAAAGTAAACAACTAAAACCAAACTCAAGCTGACAAGTATACAGCCCCGATATAAATTCGGTTAGGGTATTTCACATCATTACTTAATACACATTCTACCCAAGCCTTGGTACAGGTAACATAGCCCAGTCCAAGACACCTCAGGCAGCCCTAGTCATAGTATCATATATTGCCACTAAAGCTCTCAGCCAACCCCAGCACCCAGACACAGGAGGGGGCACCTCAAGGTTAAATTGTAGCCTCCAAGACCAGATAAAACTTAACCAGCAACCTCCACCAATACAGATTCCCACCACTTCACAAATATTCATAGCTACGATCTCTGAGATGAAAAATAAGCGAGCTCCAGAAACAAAAATATGCTATTTTCCTATACTGGAGAGTGCTAAGAGTGATCTCGTATCCCTAAAGTGATCTCGTATCCCCAAAACTCGAGATGAAAAACTTAATGTCAACTTAGAGGCTACGAGTCCGAGATGAAAAATAAGCGAACTCCAGTAACAAAATCGAAATCCTATGTTAATTCCCTATGCTGGAGAGTGCTAAAAGTGATCTCGTATCCCCAAAATGATCTGGTATCCCCAAAATTCGAGATGAAAAATAAGCGAACTCCAGCAACAAAATCGAAATCGTATGCTATTTCCCTATGCTGGAGAGTGCTGAAAGTGATCTCGTATCCCCAAAGTGATCTCGTATCCCCAAAACTCGAGATGAAAAACTTAATGTCAACTTAGAGGCTACGAGTCCGAGATGAAAAATAAGCGAACTCCAGAAACAAAATCGAAATCCTATGTTAATTCCCTATGCTGGAGAGTGCTAAAAGTGATCTCGTATCCCCAAAATGATCTCGTATCCCCAAAATTCGAGATGAAAAATAAGCGAACTCCAGCAACAAAATCGAAATCGTATGCTATTTCCCTATGCTGGAGAGTGCTGAAAGTGATCTCGTATCCCCAAAGTGATCTCGTATTCCCAAAACTCGAGATGAAAAACTTAATGGCAACTTAGAGGCTACGAGTCCGAGATGAAAAATAAGCGAACTCCAGAAACAAAATCGAAATCCTATGTTAATTTCCTATGCTGGAGAGTGCTAAAAGTGATCTCGTATCCCCAAAATGAAATCGTATCCCCAAAATGATCTCGTATCCCCAAAATTCGAGACGAAAAATAAGCGAACTCCAGCAACAAAATCGAAATCGTATGCTATTTCCCTATGCTGGAGAGTACTGAAAGTGATCTCGTATCCCCAAAGTGATCTCGTATCCCCAAAACTCGAGATGAAAAACTTAATGTCAACTTAGAGGCTACGAGTCCGAGATGAAAAATAAGCGAACTCCGGCAACAAGATCGAAATCCTATGCTATTTCCCCATGCTGGAGAGTGCTGAAAGTGATCTCGTATCCCCAAAATGATCTCGTATCCCCAAAATTCGAGATGAAAAATAAGCGAACTCCAGCAACAAAATCGAAATCCTATGCTATTTCCCTATGCTGGAGAGTGCTGAAAGTGATCTCGTATCCCCAAAGTGATCTCGTATCCCCAACATCCAAGACTCAATGGTGCACCCAAGACACAGTGGTGCATCCAAGGCACAATAGTGTATCCAAGGCACAAACCAAGGGTGCAGTCAAGATCAAATGATACATCCCGGTAGTACCGATTAATCCCGTTAGGGTGCAGTCGAGACTCAATGAAACCAAAAGCCTGCATTTAGGCGCAACTCATATCTATTTAAGGAAACCGTAGTACGGGAGCATGCTGGTAGTACCTGCTAATGCCGCTAGGGCGCAGTCAAGACCAAATGACACATCCCGATAGTACCGATTAATCCCGCTAGGGCGCAGTCGAGACTCAATGAAACCAAAAGCCTACATTTAGGCGCAACACATGGTGCATCCAAGGCGCAATGATGCATCCAAGACACAAACCAATACAACCAAAACACAACCCTACATATAGCACGGGCTCAAACCACCTAGCGATGGTGGCGCCATCTGTGGCGAAATCCTGGAGGCATAAAAAAGTGAGCCAGAATTGTCATATTTTATCTACTATAATGGAGATTAAAATCAATAACAAAAACAAAAGAGTCCATAACAATGAACTAAAACTTTTCTCAGAGTAACAACTTCATCATCTTCAAACATCATTCAGAGATATTAACATAGTGTTATCTTCCAGGTTTCCAAAATGATGCAAATAGTATTCTTTGAACTTTGCCTGCTAATTATCCACGGCTCAGGAGTGGAAGTGAAGCAGCTAAATGCCAGCGCGGGCATTTACTTCGAAGAAATTGACACAGCCAATTTCTACACCAACGAGTGGAAATTAGTGACATTCTACGACCTGGAAAATTTCAAATCAAAATTCAGGAATATCCAGTTCATCGCACAGCACATAACAGCAACTTGCCAGAAACTCATTGGCAATTCAGCGATGACTCGCACCTGCACTGGTACGTTACTGCAAATCAATCTTATTATGGCAAATATAGAGTATAGGAATATTGTTGAATTCTACCCTAGCATTAGAATTAATTAATTAGGATTTTAGCATTAAATTCCAAATCACAAGTTGCATGAAAAATAAAATTTCATAATCAGCACGAATATTCAGTCACAAAGAACGCATTCCTACATTATGATAAACAAATCGTATCAGATTACGTTCCGATAGAAATAACCCCCCATGAAATATTTATCGCAGCTTGTAATTTGGAATTAATCGCAGCAACATTGTATCGTCATGCCGCCGAATTAAAGCCGACGATGCAATTCTTTATCTTCACTCTTCAAGTGAGAATGAATTGTTATGTTTAAGTTTGTATTTTTTTACTGTCTTGCATGTTATCGAGTTTATGAAAGTAAGCAAATTTGTCATTATAAATTTCGTGTTGTATAATAATAAAATCATTACTGTTTGAGAAGAGGACGCGTTTTGTATTATTGAGAAGTAGAAGCATTTTTATTTAGTAATTAATTGTAACAAGTGGATCGGATAAGTAATACATACTACAGTGAAAGAAAAGGTGGTGTCTGGTGTAAGATATTACACGCGTTTTTCGTTGAGAATTTTGATGTTCTGGTGTTTCACCAGAACATTAGATCACCGGATCACGGGTTTCTGCACCAGGGCTCCCTCATCCAGGCGGCCAGTAAAAGAACTGGTCGCGATATAAACATTTTTGGTGACCCCGGCGTGATCTGAATCCCACACACAGGCTATCCAGAAGGCCGCCATCAGGCTAAAAGGAACTCCTAGGCTACAGGAAGCCAATTGAAGCTATCATTCGCTACTACCATGACAATAAGCCACCACAGGCTATCCAGAAGGCCGCCACCAGGCTAGGAAGGACTCTATCAGGCTGCAGGAAGATATTCCCAGCCACTACCGGGCTCAAATTTAACAGAAATAAGAAAAAGTAGTCATGCAACCACGATGGATTCAGACCAAGAAGAATTCCTATCTGAAGAAGTCATCCATGAACAATCCATGGTTGGCGACAAGCTAGAGAAACTTTACATAAATTTCGGAAAGGATTCTGCTTCACAAAAAGACGAGCAGTATATAACAAAGCGCCTGGAAATTTCCGAGGCATATTGGGCTCTGTTTCAATACAATCACAAAAAGTTGGCACCGCTTGAAGAGGAATACAGGGAGAACCTGTACTTCAAAAAATCATACCATGATGCTATCAAGGAAGTATATCAGCAATTGATGAAAGAATTACGTGCACATCCAGCAAGGCCTAAATCACCAGCTCCACCAGGGTAATTTACAACGGCAGTTACTATCCCAGTCCCCATCGCAACCCCAAGTGATGTTGAACCGACATTACAGGATGATGACAGATCAAACGAAATTGAAGAGACTCCAGGGGATGAAAGCATGAAGACCGGAAATGGTGAGGTCGAAAGATTAGTCCGACGGCAGAAGGCCTTGATGAGAATCATCACACATCTCGTCCAGGATACTGAATCTAAGGCCCGGCAGCCCCATGAGAAGCCTTATTATCAATTAAAGGTAGAGATGCTCCGGACACATCAGCGTGATATGATGGCCAACGATCAGCTCGTCTGGGAACAGTCCGCAGGACCAAACCCATTGGGATATGAACTTGATCTCTACCATGAACAAGACGGCTGGGTACCAGATACAATCATATCACTCCAGCAAAAATTAAGCGACTTCAACACAGCAACAAATCAGGCTACATCTTCACAATCGCATAGCGGCTTAATCAAGTTGCCAAAAATTGTCTTACCTACGTTCGATGGTAATTATGGACACATTTCCAAGATCTCTATATCCAGCTGATACATAATCAGCCTATAAGCAATGCCCAAAAGATGTTCTACGATAATAAACGACTCTTAGTAACAGCGCTATTGAATAAGCTACTATCCCAGCCGAATAGTCAGATAGAATCGGCAGCAGCTATAGAGAAGCTGCACGATACCACAAACGAGTGCCTTCATGGGTTAAAAAACATAGGAATACCACAGACAATTGGGATCCATTGTTGGTTGATTTGATAACTAAAAGGTTTGATCAAACTACACACACCTTATTTGAGCAATCATTAGAGGCCCCAAGAGAATTCAGCTCTATGAAAAGAGTGTTTAATTTTTGGAGATCCGATTCCAATCCCTGAAAACATTAACAGGGAGAGCCCAGAGCAGCCTCCGGGACAGGCTAAGCCTGAAGGGTATCCAGCATCCCAAGTCGGCTCTCTTAGCCACTTCAAACGGGAACCGTTGCATAGCCTGCAAACAGAGTCATGCGATATTTGCATGCAAGAGCTTTCTCTCACTATCGCCCTACAATTGTCTACAATTATTGAGGAAGCACCATTTGTGTGTCAACTGCATGAAAGAGAAGCACACGGCAGCCAGTTGCAACGTACGAAGCTGTACAAAATGTTCCGGTAAGCATAACACACTGGTGCATTTAGACAACAGTTCAAGGGGGTCAACAAGCCACGCCTCATCCAACATGGAGAGAACACATCTTATGAGAAGTCAATCAGGCCCAGATTCAGCATCAGCTGCTAACCAAGTACCAGTCAGTCACTCAACGACTTTAGCAGTCCAAACTGATAGAAATACAAGGAAATTCGTTCTCCTCAGTACGTTATTAGTGAGATTGAGGAACGAGGAGGGAGTCGAAGTGGAATACAGGGCGGTTCTAGATTCCGGCTCTCAACTAAACGTCATAACCAACCGTATGGCCAAGACATTGTCAGTAAAGCCAACTCGGGATCATTTGAATATCCGAGGTGTTGGTCGTGAAATACAGCAGACTCAACAACGAGTCAACATAGAATTATTATCCAGAACAAGTGTGTTGAGCACAGCTAAAATAAAAAAAACATTAAAAAACAAATATGTTAAATATTTCATACTTCCCTTAGAGTCTCCTGATTCCTCCAGTTTCAGCTGCAGATATCCACCAACACAGGAACGCATCTGAAATGAAAAAGATAAACAGATATTAGTTTAAAGCAACTAATATAACAAAGTAGCATATAAAAACTATGGAAATAAGCAAATTACATGCAGACTGCCAAGAAACCAATTCCTTGGCAGTACATCAACAAACACATGCAAATATAAACATTGAAATTTCGTCGCAAAATTCATATGCTCTGCATAATAAACATTTACAAAACATGCAAATATGTTTAAATATGCCAAACATAAAAACTTGCAACACGTACATACATTATAATTAGTGAAATGCAACAATTTGTACTATTGTTGACATTTCAAAAATCACTTTGCCAACATGAACAATTTTGCATAATTTGCATATTTATTGCAAATTGTTCATGCTGGAACTCACAATAATTAAAACTAAACACTTGAATAGTGATAAAAAACACTTACCTGGACAATTAATCCACAATTTGCCATGAAACACACGAAAAACAACCCGACACTTTCGAATGAAAACACCGCGATCGCGATTGTCAACTTGACACGGTGAAAAGCTGATTATACGAAGTTGGCTACGCGCTACCTGTTGCTAATGCTTAAAAACCGCGAAAGTTACCAGGTAAACAAATATTCGCGAAAAAAGGTAAATTAAATTCCCATAATTAGTGGGAAAGAGAAAGATGCGAAAACGAGATGCAAGAAAAATGAGAAATATTTGCGTTCCACATTGGAAATTGTCATAATATGGCAGGAAGCCGCCATCTTGATAAATTTCAGAAAAGTTAAAATATTTCATAAAATAAATTACGAAAATTCATGGATAATTTTGAATAAATTAGTTGAAGGAAATTGGTACATTTTGACATAAGTATACAAGTCAAGCAAAGTAGAAAAATATGCTTAATTTGCATTTTTCGTGTAGAACGTATGTCAAAATGGCCGCTCAGAGCCTATAAAAGGGGGCAATTCCTAAGATCTCTCTCAGTTTTTTGACAGCGATCACAAGTGAAATATCTAACAAGTTTTTCTTAGCAAATAATATTTTTTTTAAAGTTTTCAGCAATAAGCATAAAATATAACGTGCCATTAAAGGTACAATACATGCTAAAACGTTGTGTGCAGTGGGTGTTGGCAAAGGACAGGAAGTTTTTGAGTTTTGTTCTACAGATAAGTATTGTGTCAATTAATTTAGTAAATAAATTTTGTGCATAAAAATTAAATACATGCCAGCTTTCGGCATTTTAATTATACATGCAAAGAAACAAAATGTTATGTAATTAAGTTAAATTAAGCGCAAAGTGAATTAAAATAAGTGTATAACGCGTAAAATTAGAAAAGGCTACAAATTGCATTTAGTTAAATATATGCCAAAATACGGCATAATAACTATATATGCAATCGAACAATTAATAAACAGAATTAAATTAGTGAAAAAATTAAATTGTAGTGAATTTATAAATTGAAGTGTCACATTGGAATTATGCAATAAATCCAGCATTAAACATAAGCACACATATCTTTTTTTTCATACCGCTACACTGTCCACCTAAATGCCGTAATATAGCTGTAGTTATCGATTGCAGCTACATTACAAAACATTTATTGGTGGTTCCATCCAGGATTGTGTGCCTGTTTACTGTTGTGATTGCAAATAATTCTAGTACACTCAATTTAGTGATAAACATTTTTTTTAAAAAAAATTATCTTCGAATTAAAAAACATCGAAAATTAAGTTATAACTGTGCTTAGACGTGGCAGTTCTCATTAAAACTACAAAATTAATTTATAAACGTGCTTAGACGTAAAACTTCAGGGTGCCCAGACGAGGCAGCTCGAATATTATCGAAATTATTGTTATAATTGCTGAACTTACATGTCAGTAAATTGTGATAAATAGTTAATTACTGAACTTACATGTCAGTAACTCTTAATAAATAATTAGTTAATTAAATTAATTAGAATTAGCAACAAAAATTTATTTAAAGATTTTTCACGTCAATTTGTCATACACGGCATCAATTTACGTTCTTCGACTAAATTTTCCATTTATCCCACACGTGGTATTAAATTGCTTCCTTCAATTATTTTCATCATTTAACCCACACGGTTAATTAACTATAATAATAGAATATTAAGCAACATGGATTCAGTAGATAAACTAATCCTCACGGAAAGGATATTGCGTTCGCGAATTGAAACGTTAATCGAAAATGGAAAGAAAACGAACCTTGTTAAACGAACACAAGGCTTTTATGAGACGAAAATGACAGAGTTGAAGAAACTATGGGAAGTATATAGTGACACAGATATGGTAATAAATCAGGCTTTATTAGAAAGTTCTGATGAAAAGCAACATGAGTATTTAGCCCAAGATAATCATAGCTCAACAGAGTTAAAATATTCCGAATATATGGGAGAATTAGTAGAAGGATTGCGGAAATTCGTCCCAGCTACTGAAGCATCAAGCTCGGGACAAGTACCAATTCATTCGACAACTGTTGATCAACAGGAATCGTTTCTTCCGCGCATACAGTTGCCCAAGTATAACGGCAACTACGATTTATGGCGATCATTTCATGATCTATTCATTTCTTTTGTTCATGACAATACAAAGCTAACACCAGTTCAGAAGCTGCATCATCTGAAATCTTGTTTAGTGGGTGATGCTGAGAAATTGTTGCGGCACACTCCAGTAACAAATGAAGATTACATGCCAGCATGGAACAAGTTGAAGGCTAGATATGAGAACAAGAGAATTTTAGTTAATCATCAATTAAAGGTTTTAGTAAACCAAGCCAAACTAAATTCGGGGTCTGCAAAAGGACTCAAATCAATAATTGATACAACAGACGAATGTATCCAACAATTACAAAGTTTAGAAGTTGATACAACATCGTGGGATGTACTTCTAATACATCTGTTAGTACAGAAATTACCCTTCATTACCCTCAAACTGTGGGAAGAAGAGCAGGGAGGTCACAAGAACTCCCAACATTCAAGTCATTTAAGCAGTTTTTAAGTTCGCGTTTAAGAATTTTAGAATCATTAGCAGATAGTCTAGTTAAGTCCACACAACCCAAATCAAGCTGCACACCTGATACAACCAAATCATACCATATTACAAAGGGAATCAAATGCCCAGCATGCAATGCAAGTCACTTTTTACAAAGATGCCCGAACTATCATGGGATGGACATAACAGCCAAATATCAGATAATCAAGACATCAAGCCGTTGTACCAATTGTTTAGGCTTGCATCATGTCAACAATTGCACTAGCAAATATAGCTGTCAAAGATGCAACAAAAAGCATCATAGCACCTTGCATGAAGAATACAACCGGGACAAATCCAATCATGCAACTGTCGGAACTGAGCATAGGTCAAATACTAACAACGTTAGCTCGAACTCAAGTCAAGTCAATCAAGCTAGCAATACTATTCATAAACGCTCTCCACGGTTACAGTCAGTGAACAACTCTGACGACTTAAACACTAGTCAAAACTTTGTAACTAGAGAGGACCATAATGCCCTGCTATCAACAGCGTTAGTAGTGGCAGAAACAAAAAGCGGGAACTCACATATTCTACGATGTCTCATAGATAGTGGCTCGCAATCATCCTTTATTACAGAGGAAGTCTGCAGGAAACTGGGAGCATGTCGCAGCCCAACCGCAGTATCAATTACTGGCTTAAACACTAGCCATACAGCAATCTCAAAGCAGAAAACTACACTTACACTTCGATCACGAAAAGCGAAGTCTACAAGAATATTAGAAGAAAATTTTCTAATATTGAACAAAATCACAGATCCTTTACCTTCCAGAATAATCTCTAAAAGGGAATGTTTACATCTCAATAAACTGCCACTAGCTGATCCCACATTTTGGAAGCCTGGAAAGGTAGATGCATTACTAGGAGCAAGAGTTTATGCTCAGATAGTCTTAAACGGCATTACACAAGGATCTACTACTAACCCTACAGCCATTAAGACAATATTTGGTTGGATTCTACTAGGGTCAACAGCAAATGTTGTAGAAAGCAATACATCAGCGTTTACCGTCACAACTGACGACTTGGCTGAACAACTTAAAATGTTTTGGGAAACAGAAGAGTTTCCCACAAATCCGAGTCTCAACAAAGAAGACAGAGAATGTCAGCAGAGATATCAGCTCACCCATCAACGTCTTCACAATGGCACTTATCAAGTGAAATTACCATTTGTGAATGATGAAGTGCCTGACCTAGGGCAATCAAGACCACAAGCAATTAAATGCTTTAAAGGAATACAACGTCAACTTGAAAGGAATCAAGCCTTGAAGTTCGAACATGAGAGATGTTTAGATGAATATCTCGAGTTGGGTCACATGGAGGAAATACCTCCACCCAACAACAACGAGCCACACTACTACATACCTCACCATGCAGTTGTCAAGGAAAGCACGACAACAAAGGTGAGAGTAGTATTTGACGCTTCAGCGAAAACGTCAAATGGCAACTCACTCAATGAGTTCTTATTAAAGGGACCAGTTTTACAACCCAAATTATTCGCCACGTTGCTCAACTGGCGTAAATACAAGATTGCTATTAACGCGGACATTGAAAAGATGTACCGTATGATAACCATGCATACGGATCATCGTACCTTTCAGCGAGTCATTTGGAGACATCCTAAAACCAAGGAGATCCAAGATTTTCAGCTGAATACGGTGACCTTTGGAACGTCTTCTGTGCCATACTTAGCCATTCAGACGCTTCAGCAACTAGCATGTGATGAACAACAAAGATGACCTCTAGCTTCAAAGGTCACAGCCACAGATTTCTATGTGGACGACCTACTCACTGGAGCTAAGAGCATAGAAGATGCGAAGGATCTATTAGATGACCTAATTAGTATGTTGAAAGCAGGAAGATTCAATCTGAGGAAATGGACAAGTAACAATTCGTACTTGTTGAAACATATTCCCCCAGAACAGTGCGAATTCAAAGATACGTTGATGATTTCGGACACGGAATCTGTAAAAACGTTAGGAATTCGTTGGCATCCTAAATCAGATAAATTTTCGTTCTTGACCAAACCTTGGAAAACGCATGCCAAGGTAACCAAACGAAACATTTTGTCAGATATTGCATCACTGTACGATCCTTTGGGTTGGTTGGCACCAGTTGTAATTACAGCAAAGGTGCTTATGCAATCATTGTGGTTCACGGGATGCGCATGGGACAATAAGGTTTCCGAAGCCATTGAACATCAATGGGATAGTTTCAAAAATAATTTGAAGTCTATCGACAACTTAGAAACTCCTAGATGGATTAACTATTCATCAAATGCACATATCCAAATACATGGCTTCTGCGATGCATCAACAAAGGCGTTCGCTGCAGCAGTCTATCTACGTGTAGGAGATAAGAATGGCATGTCTACGACTACTTTGCTTACTGCCAAAACCAGGGTAGCTCCCATAAAGCCAACGACTATACCACGTTTGGAGCTAAATGGAGCTCTATTATTAGCAAGACTTCTTCAAGCTACAATGAAGGACATGTGCTTACATCAGGTTCCAGTTTTTGCTTGGACAGATTCTACGATTGTCCTGCAATGGATAAAGGAACATCCCTCACGATGGAAAACGTACGTTGCAAATCGTGTAGTATAGATTCAGGACATCGTACGCTTTGAGCAATGGCGTCATGTGTCAACGAATCATAATCCTGCGGATGTGGCCTCAAGAGGAGTGCCTGCTGCAGATTTAATAAATAATCAGCTATGGTGGCACGGCCCATCATGGCTATCGGCGGAACAAGATGCATCGCCAAAATTTAAGGATATTTCAGAACAAAACAATCTAGAAGCTAAAGAACCTATTGCGATAAATCTTTTAGCAAAAGTAGATAACCAGTTCCTTCTACGATATTCATCATATACTCGCCTTGTTCGCATAGTAGCTATGATGCAACGATTCATTCACAATTGTCGGCATCCTCAGATTAAACGCTCACAGTACATCGATTCGCTCGAATGGAGCCAGGCAGAACTAACAATATTTAAACTGGTACAACAAACTGCGTTCGCAGATGAGTACAAAATTATATTGAACAAGAATCCGTTGTCACAAAATAGCAAGTTGATTAAACTTAATCCTTTTATGGACGACAATGGCTTGTTACGAGTGGGTGGTAGACTCGACAATGCTCCCATCCCCTACAATAGGAAACACCCAGTCATATTACCACGTGATCATCATTTCACATTAATTTTAATGGACAAACTACATGTAGAAACTCTACATGGCCGTCCCTCATTGGTTCTTAGCACTAGTCGAAATCAATTCTGGATATTAGATGCTAGACGTTGCATTACCAGTCGATTACATAAGTGCATTACATGTTTAAAATATCGCACGACGACTAGAAGCCAGTTGATGGGAAATTTACCGACCCTGCGAGTAAATGAAACGAAACCATTTACTAAAGTGGGAATTGATTATGCCGGACCTGTAACGATAAGAAGCTCGAAGTTACGCAACGCCAAGTTACAAAAGGCATATTTCTGTATTTTCGTTTGTATGGCTACAAAGGCTGTACATTTAGAATTGGTGTCAGATCTCACATCTGAAGCATTGCTCGCCGCATTAAAGAGGTTTGTAGCTAGAAGAGGATTGTGTACTGACATATATTCAGATTGTTGCACCAACTTCATTGGTGGAAAATCTCTTCTGGAAAAGGATTTACGACAAGCCATTCATGCCTCAACACCAGAAGCAGCAAAATATTTGTCCTCCAAGCAAATTAACTGGCACTTTAACCCTCCAGCCTCTCCACATTTCGGAGGAATCTGGGAAGCGGGAGTAAAGTCAGTAAAGTATCATCTTCGAAGAACACTACAATACTCCAAATATACGTTTGAAGAGTATGCAACCCTATTAGCTCAGGTCGAAGCATGTTTAAACTCTAGGCCACTATGCTATGTTAGAAATGATCCAGCGGATTTATTTATCTTTACACCTGGACATTTCTTGATTGGCCAAGCACTAAATGCGATTCCAGAACCTGATTATACAAATGAACCTGTAGTATTGTCCAAAAGATGGCAGTACATTCAACAATTGAATAAACAATTTTGGGATAAGTTGTCAAAGGACTACCTTAACCAATTGCAGAACAGACCCAAATGGTATACAAGGCAACCGAACATGCACGTTGGAGATGTTGTCCTTGTTAATAGCGAAAACATTCCACCCACTAGCTGGGCAATGGGTATAATAGAGCAAATACATCCAGGTGCCGATGAGCTAGTGCGGGTAGTACGAGTCAAAACGCGAAATGGTAGTTTCTTACGACCAATCGCTAAAATTAGTCCTCTACCATTAGCATGAGACTAACCGCCTGTTATTAGTTTCGTCATGTGTCTGTCCAAAAGTGTCACATTGTTGGCTGAGGGTCATCATCATTTTGATACACCATACTAACAAGCTACTATTTCAGATGTCATCCACATATTAGAAAGAGGATATGCTATACATTTTAGAGGATATCCAGTTTAGCCTAACAGGAATTCCAGAACGTAGGATGCTTCGTGACCCAGGGTGCGATGTCTTCGGCATGCCTCGACAAGAATTGGCTCATGAATTGATACCGCGGGACAGAAGAGAACCATCAACGAGCCGAGCATCAACAAGCCGAGCATCAACGAGCCGAGTATCAACGAGCAGAGCATCAACAAGCCAAGCAACGACGAGTCAAACGACCAGGGTGACAACTCGACCGTTTGAAGGTCCGACTCCCTACACGGATCCACATCCACAACAAACAGCAGTAGTCAATGGCGGCCGCATTACTGCTTTGACAAAGCATCTGCTGACTACAACCATCAAGGAATTCGAAATGAGAGCAAATAATAGCTTTCATTGGTTGAACAAACTGTTCAACGGGGGGAGTATGTTGAGCACAGCTAAAATAAAAAAAAACATTAAAAAACAAATATGTTAAATATTTCATACTTTCCTTAGAGTCTCCTGATTCCTCCAGTTTCAGCTGCAGATATCCACCAACACAGGAACGCATCTGAAATGAAAAAGATAAACAGATATTAGTTTAAAGCAACTAATATAACAAAGTAGCATATAAAAACTATGGAAATAAGCAAATTACATGCAGACTGCCAAGAAACCAATTCCTTGGCAGTACAACAACAAACACATGCAAATATAAACATTGAAATTTTGTCGCAAAATTCATATGCTCTGCGTAATAAACATTTACAAAACATGCAAATATGTTTAAATATGCCAAACATAAAAACTTGCAACACGTACATACATTATAATTAGTGAAATGCAACAATTTGTACTATTGTTGACATTTCAAAAATCACTTTGCCAACATGAACAATTTTGCATAATTTGCATATTTCTTGCAAATTGTTCATGCTGGAACTCACAATAATTAAAACTAAACACTTGAATAGTGATAAAAAACACTTACCTGGACAATTAATCCACAATTTGCCATGAAACACACGAAAAACAACCCGACACTTTCGAATGAAAACACCGCGATCGTGACTGTCAACTTGACACGGTGAAAAGCTGATTATACGAAGTTGGCTACGCGCTACCTGTTAGTAATGCTTAAAAACCGCGAAAGTTACCAGGTAAACAAATATTCACGAAAAAAGGTAAATTAAATTCCCATAATAAGTGGGAAAGAGAAAGATGCGAAAACGAGCTGCAAGAAAAATGAGAAATATTTGCGTTCCACATTGGAAATTGTCATAATATGGCAGGAAGCCGCCATCTTGATAAATTTCAGAAAAGTTAAAATATTTCATAAAATAAATTACGAAAATTCATGGATAATTTTGAATAAATTAGTTGAAGGAAATTGGCACATTTTGACATAAGTATACAAGTCAAGCAAAGTAGAAAAATATGCTTAATTTGCTTTTTTCGTGTGGAACGTATGTCAAAATGGCCACTCAGAGCCTATAAAAAGGGGGCAATTCCTAAGATCTCTCTCAGTTTTTTGACAGCGATCACAAGTGAAATATCTAACAAGTTTTTCTTAGCAAATAATATTTTTTTAAGTTTTCAGCAATAAGCATAAAATATAACGTGCCATTAAAGGCACAATATTTTTACATGCTAAAAGGTTGTGTGCAGTGGACAGCAAGTTTTTGAGTTTTCTTCTACAGATAAGTATTGTGTCAATTAATTTAGTAAATAAGTTTCGTACATAAAAATTAAATACATGCCAGCTTTCGGCATTTTAATTATACATGCAAAGAAACAAATTAGTTAAGTAATTAAGTTAAATTAAGCGCAAAGTGAATTAAAATAAGTGTATAACGCGTAAAATTAGAAAAGGCTACAAATTGCATTTAGTTAAATATATGCCAAAATACGGCATAATAACTATATATGCAATCGAACAATTAATAAACAGATTTAAATTAGTGAAAAAATTAAATTGTAGTGAATTTATAAATTGAAGTGTCACATTGGAATTATTCAATAAATCCAGCATTAAACATAAGCACACATATCTTTTTTTTCATACCGCTACACTGTCCACCTAAATGCCGTAATATAGCTGTAGTTATCGATTGCAGCTACATTACAAAAGAAAGTGGATTTTCGAAGAGAATCGAAGATATTGCCACAAAACACATCTTTCCAACCGGCCCATCAGCTAGACATCACCGGCTGGCCCATACCCAGGAACATTAAATTGGCCGATCCACAATTTAACCGTCCAGATCGCATCGATCTACTGATTGGAGCTGAAAGCTATTTTGAGTAAGTGGCTGTTGGCCAAACCAAACTTGGAAAGATCTTACCCACAATACAAAATACAGTATTTGGTTGGGTGATTGGTGGAGGAATACAAACCACACAACGCTCTGAAGCCATATGCGGAGTGTGCTCGCAAGAAGATGGCTTTCTCGAGGAACAAATGGAAAGATTCTGGAAGTTGGAGGAGGTTGGCAGCACCAGACAACCCTAGACGGTTTCCGAGCTCAGATGTGAGTCACATTTTAACTTAAACACACAAAGAGACAATACAGGTCGCTTCATGGTTAAGCTGACCTTTTCCCAAGATCCGCATAATTTGGACGAATCCAAGGATATCGCTTTACGTCGGTTCCATTCTTTGGAACGAAAGTTAAACAAGAATCCAGAGATGAAAAGGCAGTACATGGATTTCTTAAGGGAATACATTGCATTAGGCCACATGGAGGAAGTCAATTTAAGAGACCTTCCTACACCGCATTTATTTTTGCCACATCATTGCGTGATGAAACCAGACAGCACAACTACGAAATTGCGAGTAGTGTTCGATGCCTCAATGAAAACCTCATCAAATGTATCATTGAATGACATTTTACATACTGGCCCAACAGTCCAGGATGAGCTTTTCTCCATATTGCTACGGTTTCGATTACCACGATATGTCTTCACAGCTGACATTGAAAAACTGTACCGCCAAGTACAAGTCAGCAAGGATGACAGGAATTACCCATCACAGCCGACAAAATGTTATCAACTGCGGACAGTCACATACGGCGTAACAACGGTGCCATTCTTGGCAACGAATTGTCTCCAAAACCTACCCAGACAAAATGAAATACAGCATCCCTTGGGCTCATTGATATTGAAGCAAGATTTCTATGTTGACGATGTCATGACCGGGTCAAATCATTTGCAAGAAGTTGTTCAAATGCAGGAACAATTAAACGGAATTTTGTTATCCGCCGGATTCAAGTTACGAAAGTGGTGTACTGATCAACCAACGATAATCAAAAACATACCCCTTGAGGACGTCGCCCCTCAGTTAGACCTTACTGATGACAATGACTGTCAGATTAAAACACTCGGTCTGACATGGCTCCCCACGGACGAATGAAATTTCAGTTAGAACCCAGTGGACCGAAGGAGGAAAGGTTACAAAGAGGAAGGTACTTTCAGATATCGCTCACTTCTTCGATCCGCTGAGCCTCATGAGCCCTGTGGTGGTGAGTGCCAAGATATTTCTCCAAAAGCTGTGTGTTTTGAAACTGGATTGGGATGCGGCAGTACCAATTGAGTTGCACACTAGATGGATACACTTTCGTCAGGCCCTCAAGTTTGTGAATGATATCAAGGTTCCCAGGCACGTTAGCTCAGGGAAAATACCACAAAAAATGCAGCTAGATGCCTTCTTTGATGCCACAGAAAAAGGGTACGGAGCTGCAATACTATATGTGCGCTCAATTCTCCAAGACGGTACCATATTTTTAAGGTTACTCTGCGCAAAATCGAGAGTAGCACCTATCAAAACCACCACAGTGCCAAGATTAGAATTATGTGCAGCGAAATTTACAGCTGACTTGGCTCATCGAGTAAAGACAGACTTGAAGGAAAACTATGCATGTTATTTTTCGATCGACTCGGAAATAGTTCTAGCTTGGCTAAGCTCACCATCAGCGTCCTACCACACGTTGCCAACCGTGGAGCCGCTATTCAGGAAACAACTGCAATTGATCAATGGCGTGACATGCCTTCACGGCAAAATCCGGCAGACTTGGTGTCTAGAGGAATTAATCCCGAGCAATTGAAGGACTGCAGTTTATGGTTCTACGGCCCATTATTTCTCCGCGGTAAAGAATCGGCATGGCCATCTAAGATAGTGACTCGAAAAACAGACTTGGAGGAAAAGCAAGCCAAGGTGGTGTTATCAGCATCAATTAAGACGAGATTGCCGACGCCATCACAATTCTTTTAAACATCTGCAACGGATCGTAGCATACATATTGAGATTTGTATCAAATGCTCGCCAGGAGCTGGATGCACGTAAGTAGGCGGCACTAAGTGTAGAAGAATTAGAAGGGGCACTGGTGGTAATTATAAAGGAAGCGCAATCCCAAGGGTTCGGAGAAGATGTAAAACAATTAACCCAGTTGCACCACGTAAAGTCGAATAGTAGCTTAAGCAGCCTGAGCCCGTTTGAGGATGATAGGGGATTGATTAAAGTAGGTGGACGATTGCAGGAATTAGAATTGACTTACGACGCCAAACACCCAATGTTGCTGCCATACGCCCACAACACCACACGATTATTGATGACCAATATTCACATCACCAATTCACACGTTGGCGCTCAAGCACTCTTGGCTATTACTGGACAAAGATTTTGGCCCATCAAGGGTAAGACCATAGCGCGGTCAATAGTACAGAATTGTGTCCGCTGCCGGAAATTCAAGCCACAACTTCTCGAGCAATTTATGGCCAACTTGCGGGTTCATAGAGTACAGCCAGCCAGTCCCAGCCCTTCATTAATGTCGGGATCGATTTTTGTGGACCTTTTTTGGTGCATTTCAAGTTAAGAGGAAAAAGACCCTCAAAGGCTTATGTTGCACTATTTTGTTGCTGGGAAACCAAGGCAGTCCATATCGAGGTCGTAAGTGAGTTGACCACCGACGCCTTCATTGGAGCCTTGAAGCGATTCATCAGTAGAAGAGGAAATTGCGAAAACATCTACTGCGATAATGCGACAAACTTTGTCGGGGCCAGCAATCAACTAAGAGAATTGGAAAGAGTTATATACAGTAAGGAGTCACAGGAAAAAATCACAGTACACAGTACATCAAAAAGGGTAGACTTTCACTTCATTCCTCCCAGGGCGCCACACTTCGGCGGCTTGTGGGAGGCAGCCGTTAAATCTACAGAAGAGTGTATCTTCGGCATCGCTTACATACGAGGAGCTGGAAACTGTAATGACAGAACTAGAAGCCATATTAAACTCCCGCCCACTAACGCCAATGTCATCGGACCCAAATGACATCCCCGCATTGACCCCTGGGCATTTCTTAATTGGGGAGCCGTTAACAAGCATAGTAGATACTCATGCTCGCCCGGCAAAGGGGAGCTTACTTCAACGATGGAAACTGGTCTCTCATTTGAAGAATAATTTTTGGCAACGATGGCCAAGAGAATACTTGAGCGAGCATCAGCGCCATGGTGGTGGTAAAAGATGAAAATCTTCCCGCATTAAATTGGCCGCTAGGAAGAATAGTCCAAACCATCAAAGGCGATGACGGACTAATCAGAGTGGCAGACGTTAAAACTGCTTCTGGAGTATTCAGGAGACCAATTCACAAACTTGCTCCGTTACCAACAGAGCAGGGAGAGGCCTGTTGTTCCTCACAAATTGACAGCTTACCAGCAGCTAAAAAGAAGCATCCAAGAGAACAAGTGAATAAGATTTGCCATTCCGAATCCTCCACCAGCAGCGAAGAAAAAGGGCCAACCGCAACTCATGAAGAGATTCCGTCTAAAAAATCTCGTCCGTCAACTTCCGCTGCGAGCTTAATTTTTCCCACATGCCTAGTCATGCCGATACTAGGGAGCTGTCAACTAGAAGTAACACCTTTAGTGGCTCGACCCACTTAATCTCTAATGAATGGAATTTGGTCATATACTGTGATATGAAGTCATATTGGCAGCAATTTGCTACGATAAAAAATGGCACTGCCATCATAAATCATGTCTGCAAGACTATGATCGAGCATCAGGTATGTTCACAGACTTGTTCACAATTCCATGGAATACTGAAAGAGATGGAGATGAACAACGAATTGCTACTATATCATATACCTACACGTGTCAAAAGAGCGCCGCTCGATATAGTTGGTACTTTGACCAGTTCCTTGTTCGGAGTAATAGATTCTCGCTATGCTGAAAAGATGAGGCAAATTATAAGCAATGTTGAGGGAAATCACCAACATTTGCTGGAATTATTAAAGAATCAGACCTCCATCATCGACTCACCGGCCAATATCATAAAAAGGTCAAACGAAAGAACGGAATCAATTACGGGACTTTGGAGGACACGTTCATGCTATACAACCTCATGAGAGTGCAAGGACGAATAGGACCAACTCAAATAATCTTGCGACTCAAGTTACCCTTGTTCACTTATGAACCATTCGCATTGATAAGGATCGTCCCAGTACCGGTGTTGACGAACGACACATTTTTGGTGATAGAACCTTCATCATGATTCTTGATAATAAGTTTACATCGAGATCAATTCTATCCACTTTCGTACCATGAGATGTCAGCGTGTTCCACAATTGGACATGCAACTCACATGTGCAAGCAACATCATCCGCTATATAGGGTTGATTCTGGTATGAGCGCTTGTGAAATAGGATTTCTCACTAACTCTCCGTCGCCCACCACGTGTAAAATAACAAAGACTGACAAGGTTCCCAGATGGATTCAGCTCATGAATCCAAACCATTGGATTTATGTGATGAAAGGAGAAACAACAGTCAATCTAATATGTGGCCATTCAGGTTCCCAAAGGTCACTATCAGAATCCGGCATGCTCATTATTAGTAAGGGTTGTGCCATTAAGGACAAGGCAACTACAATACAAGTCCACAGTCTTTATCCGACCTCTATGAGAAGCGCTTTCATGCCATCACAGAATCTAATTGAAATGCTTCCTCCGCTTGAAGTCACAAAATTACTTCACAAGGCAATGTCATCCCACAACGTCTCCCACGATTTGCTAGAGCTGAAGCAAAGGTTACAAGATCTTCAGGTTGAAGAAGGAAGTCATATGACGCCACTCCATCAAACCATTCACCACTTCAGCGTTGGTTATACGAGCCTTCTCCTAGCTATGGGCATTCTGACTTTTTCACAATAAGAAGATTCATCAAATGCCGTGAGGACCGAAGGACAACACCCCCGTAGCCGCACCCAGAAGGACGCCGCCGACCTTTAGCCTGAGCCGCGAGACGGAAGAACTGGTTGAACTCAACGTTCCACGCGGGGGAGGATGTTGAATTCTACCCTAGCATTAGAATTAATTAATTAGGATTTTAGCATTAAATTCCAAATCACAAGTTGCATGAAAAGTAAAATTTCATAATCAGCACGAATATTCAGTCACAAAGAACGCATTCCTACATTATGATAAACAAATCGTATCAGATTACGTTCCCATAGAAATAAGCCCCCATGAAATATTTATCGCAGCTTGTAATTTGGAATTAATCGCAGCTACATTGTATCGTCATGCCGGGGAATGAATGGTTATGTTTAAGTTTGTATTTTTTTACTGTGTTGCATGGTATCGAGTTTATGAAAGTAAGCAAATTTGTCATTATAAATTTCGTGTTGAATAATAATAAAATCATTACTGTTTGAGAAGTGGACGCGTTTTGTATTGTTGAGAAGTGGAACCATTTTTATTTAGTAATTAATTGTAACAAGTGGATCGGATAAGTAGTACATACTAAAGTGAAAGAAAAGGTGTAAGATATTACACGCGTTTTTCGTTGTGAATTTTGATGTTCTGGTGTTTCACCAGAACATTAGATCACCTGAGCACTGGTTTCTGCACCAAGGCTCCCTCATCCAGGCGGCCAGTAAAAGAACTGGTCGCGATATAAACAAATATGTTACTGGTAATGCAAAATAGAAAACAAAGAGCACTTTTTAATGCAATAGGCTCAATCTCCAAAGCTCTCTTAGGTACATTAGATGATGATGACGCCAAAGTATATGATAAGAAAATCCGTAATCTCACCCTAAATCAAAACTACCTCCTTTCACTCATGAAAAGCCAAACTGCAATTGTTGAAGCAAAAGCTCATGTATTTAATAAAACAAAAGCCGCAATTGACAAGGAATTCATGAATGTGCATAAAAAACTAATATCAATACAGATAGCCACATCATTGATGGAAAATAGAACATTTAATAATAATAATCATAACTAATAGCATTCAGATACCAAAATACCCAGTCGGAATTAATAGATCTCTTAGCAGATTCAAGGCATGTAAAATTTCACCCTACACTCATTTCCCTTAAACAAATAGAGGCACTTTTATCAAACATTAGGCAAGAATTGCCGAATTCAATTATGCTTCCCATAAATTCTAGAGACAATATTTTATCACAAATTTACAAATTGAGTATAATCGTAGCGAATATTTTCAACAACAAAATAATTACAGATCTCAGAATCCCCATTCCTTTCAAAGAACCATATCAAATTTTTAAAGCAATACCAGTACCCACACTCCTTAACGGATCTTTCGTATATATGGAACCACCGAAGGAATGCAAATTAATAGATTACAATCGCGAACATTATATTGAATTAACAGTCCAAGATATCCACAATTGCGCAACGTTGGATCATACGCATTTTTACTGCAAGATCTCATCCCCAATCTTAAATGCAAATACTAAGATAAACCAATGCGTGATAAATTTGATAAAAAAAAAGAACCGATTGCATCAAAGTGTAAAATATTTACTTCAGAACAGAATTATTACTGGACACAGTTAACACAGCAAAACGCTTGGCTTTTGTCCCTAAAAGATATTATTTGTAAATTTCATGAGCTCACAAGCCCTACAAGAAATAGGAATATTATATATATATCCCGGTTGTCATGTACGAAACAAAGATTTCATCTTGCACGGACATAACGTAAATGTTTCTAAATTTAATTCCCATTTCATACCAGCAATAAACATTTCTAATATAATATGGAACATAACACCTTCCCCAAAGGAAACGTATATTCAAACTCATACTCTAAATATTACGAACAACATGGATTTAGAGAAACTTCTGGAATCCATTCGTTTCCAAAAGGATCAGGAACAAATTCCTCTCAAACCCATAAACAATCACCATATACACCACCATGCACTTTCATACCTGACAATCGCTTTAATCATATCTATTATCGGTGCCTATCTATATATTAAATAAAATCGAAAAACGTTGTGAATATAAACATACACTTCCAGAACAAGAACTGGAAGATATGCCTACGCCTGAGCCAAGGGAAATAAAGTTTAACATAACTCCTGCTCCCAACAGAAAAACTGCAGAGGCTTTCTCGGATTAATGTTATAATATATTTTAAAAACAATATACATTATATATGCGTACATCCAATGGACTCATGTTTCTAATCAACATATAACTGCAATAATTACAGATAATGACAAACGGACACAGTCACCTTTTCTGTCCAATTTATAGCATACCCAACAACTCCCATTTCCTTCCCAACATATAATAAACAATACAAAGGAAGAAAAAGAATACATTTCTTTTAATATCAGATTTGGTAACTATACAGTACGAAAACAAAGAGGAAATAGGTATACATATGTATATTAATTAACCTAATAACAAATAAATACGTAAATTATCCCATAAAAAATGAAACAAGCGTAATGAATATTTAAAATAATGTAAATGAAAAATGAAGATAGAATTAAAAGTAAATAATAACGTAGTTGTTTTGTAATGTAGCTGCAATTGAGACTTACAGCTATATTACTGCATTCAGGTGATCTAGTGTAGCGGTATATTAAATAAAAGATATGCGGGCTTCTGTTCACTATTGCAATTTATTGGAGTACAAATTCTTTTCTTTATACAATTGTAAACTCTGGGTAATTAGAAATAACTGCATGTATGCTATCGCCTAATTGCATTTAATGCGTTTATGTATTTTTTTATTATTCTTCACTTTTAATTATTTTTATTACGCACTTCATTTACCTGCCTGCGGGCATGTACAATCAATATGCCGGTTTGCGTGGCATGTAATCAATTGGATGGACAGTACACTTTAAATCTATAATCCACTGATCTTCGTTGCTCTGCAATTCACTCTTAAATTTAACTTACTGAAATGTTTCTTCACATGTTTCATTAAAATGCGAGAGACGCATTTGTTTAATTTAATGTGAAGAAAGCTACGCTAAAAAACCTTCACCAATAAAATTCATTAAAATTCAACATATACACTGCCGGACACTTGATTACCGGCACTTGAAAATTTTGCTGCGTTTCGAATATTGTTTGGATTTTAAGGGTCGCATGGCAATAAAATTTGGTTATATACCTGCAGTTACAATAATTCTTCTTTACAATGATGAATCATCCGCAGAGAGTTTGAATTTTTCTAACAATGCAGTTCTGAGAAAACCTTTCCGTTTTTGGGCTACTTAAAGTGGGACACTTGATTACCGGCACCAGTTGTTTTCCGACTATTGAAGTGAAACAAAAGGAAAGTGTTTGTAGTTATCTTAAGCATTTGTGATTAAGAAATATTTAAAAACCGTTTGAAGCTCTAGGTTTTATTTTATTTAAAATGGGACGTGGGAAAAGTCTTACACGCGAGGAAATTGGAAAAATTATTGCGTTTAAAGAAGAAAATTTGTCAAATCGGGAAATAGCGCGGAGACTTGGAAGACAACCATCAACCATTGATGCTTTCATCAAAAATTCCGAGAACTATGGCAAACAGTGGAAAGGAAGAACGGCAATGGCTACAACAGAGAGGGAGCGTCGATCAATTTTGAGGGAATCTTCGAATTCTACAGCAACTGCTCGGGAAATAGTACTGAAGGTAGGGACTTCAGCAAGTGTTCGAACTATTCGCCGCATTATCCAACGCTGTCCTCATCTACGTAGACAGAATTTAAAAAAGAAACCGGCATTACAGAAACGTCACAAAAACGCCAGATTAAATTTTTGTCAAAAAATGATCGAGGTTTTAATTGGGAAAAAGTGGTTTTTTCAGACGAAAAAAAATTTAATCTGGATGGTCCTGATGGATATAGGTTATATTTCCACGATCTGAGGAAGGAGGAGAAGTATTTATCCAGACGTCATAGTGCTCTGGGTGCTGTCATGGTATGGGGAGCCATTTCCTATAGAGGAGTTATTGATCTGGCTGTTGTGGATGGTCGGCAGGACTCACGGAAGTACATTGAGCTACTTCGAGAAGAAAAAATAAAAATAGATGAGATCTTCGATGGAGAAAACTGGATTTTTCAGCAGGACAATGCAGGCTTTCATACCGCAAGACTAGTAAAAACTTGGTTCCAGGACAATGACATCCAAATATTGGAATGGCCCGCATTCTTATATTTTCACAATTTCCCGTTGCCACAATAATTGACTATTACCCCACCAATTTGGAGCATGTCATAACTTACCTTGGTACCTGTTATTTATGCAATTAATAAATTAATCCTCAACTTTTCTCACTGATGAACTTTGCGTTTGTAAATTTTCTAAGTACACTGAACCAAACTCTGTTTTTGCTAAATTTCTCACTTTGAAAAACACTTGCTGCTAGATTGTATGCTGTTGCCTTTATGATCACTGTCAAACAAATGAGGGTATGCTTAGGGAGAACCTCCTTTTTATAGACCCTGAGCAGACATTTTATCATACATTCGACATGAAAATTGCAAAATTAGCATATGTTTCTTGTTGGAATGACCCTTTCAACTTGCTCATACTATGCCAATTTGGATTAACTAATTTATTTTTAGTTATCCATGATTTCTCCCTATTTATTTAATTAAATAATTTGATTTTTCCAAAACTTTTCAATATGGCGTCTCTCTGTTCTATTATGTTGATTTCCAGTGTGGAACTCAAAATTTTCTCGATTTTTTTTATCTCGTTCCCACTTATTGTGGGAAATATTAAATTAATTTTCCCGAATATTAATTTACCTGGTGATTTTCACACCTGTCTGGCATCACCAATGTATTCCGCGACGTCTAATTAGTCAGATTGACTTTTCAGCATATCAATCTGACAGTCGCGCTCGCGTTTTACAAGTTCGTTTAGTGTTGTGCTATTGTGCTGTTTTTTCGCAATTTGTTGGATTAATTAACTAGGTAAGCTTATAATAACATTCTTTTAAGGGTCTAGCTATGTTTTGCAGCATAAATAATGCATAATAATTGTAAAAAATGTGAAAAAATGTTCGTGTTAACAGTGCTTGTGACATGTCAACAATAACAAAAATTGTTAAATTTTGTGCATATTCATGTATACACATGCTGCGAGTTTATGCATTTTGCATATCTAAACATCTTTGCACATTTAGTAAATATTTGTTGTGCAGGGTGCATGAATTTCGCTTAGGTATCACTATGTTTATGTTTAGGTAGTGTTGTTGTTGTACTGCCAAGAAATTCGGTTTCTTGGCAGTATAGCACTGTATTTGCAATCCTGTAGTTTAGTTAAATAAATTTCATTAATTAAGTTAATTATAACTAATTGATGTATTTCTTTTTTTCGTTCAGCCAATTCCTAAGGCTGTATCTGGATATGAGGCACTGGAGGGAACAAATTGGGACGTAAAAAATACTTTTTAAAAACGCATACTAATGTTTTATTTTCGTTTCAGCTGTGTTCAACAGTATAGTATATAAAAAAAAATAATACAATATAAAAATAATCCCTTTTGTAATGAACATATGATCTTTATAAAAATAAATCAATAAAGAAAAACAGGTGAATAGAACCGTTATAGGTAAACTACATTATATAAATACAATAGGTATATATGTAAATTACATTGGATTCAATAAAACCTATTAATAATAATGCAATAATTTTTTAACCATTTATGTTCATCCCAATTTTATTATATAATGTAACGTTAAATCATCTTCCTAAAAAAAACCATAATAATGTAGAATATATACGTAGAGCTAAAATAATATAAATAAAATAACTCCTTCTATATCCGTAAGGAAATTGCCTTTAAATTTAATAATTACTGTTATAATATATATATATATATAAATAGTTATACCTTCATATTAGAATATGTACAGATATTAGTTTTACTATATCTTAAAATTTTTTGTAATCAGTTAAAGCCATATAATGTTTTTTTTTCTTAATATGTATATAAAATTTAGCGATGTTATTAGGAAAGAAAGTTTTCTTTTCCCAAAGAATAAAACTTTCTTTCCCCCAGGGGGGAGGGATGTTGACACTCAAGTGCCCAATGCTCCGAATCACAACCATAAGGTCAATACATCAATATATTGTCCTATCCAATATATTGATGTACTTCATAAATGACCCTGAAAATGAAAAATTATTTCATATTAAAAACTCTATCAAAATTTAAAATGTATTTAGAAATGCATTCCCGTATTATAACAAAATGCAATTTAGCATAAATTGCATTTTGGTATCAGACACACATTACACTCACACGGTATGCATACTCACCTACATACAGTGTCTTCTTACCTTTTTTCCGTATGTAAACTGTACATATGTACATTACTTACTTAATCCAATCTAATTGTATGTACATATACATGCAATTATCACAATTATTCGCGCTCTCTAAAAATTATTATTTCAAGACGGGCGCACAAGTGCATATCGGACTACAGTTTTCATTGATGCATATAGCTCGCATCAAAACTTTTTGCATTTTCTCACGTACGTTTTTTCAACGTCGTGAGAAAGCAATAAAAAGAAAGAAAAAAGCTTTTGGAAGTGATTGTGGGTACCTGGGGCCATCATATAACATATAAGTGTAAATAATACTTAGGATACTTTTTTTATTAAAGAAATTTTTATAACGTAATGGCACAGTAAAGATTCTTTGCTATTCCCCTTCACTCTCCTGGAGACCTCCTCACGATGGGGATATATTAGGTCCACTACTCCGTCTTTTTCGGGTCAGTACAGGGACACTGCAAATACTCTGCCCTCAAAGTCGATTGAGTGGATAGGGCGACGGCAGCAGAAGGTAGAACATCTGCGCCTTCACATGGTTAATAGTAAGTAGTGTAAAGTTCCCTTCAGGACTAGATGTGTGTGACGGCCTTTGGTTTGTCAGGCACGAATTTTTTTGTATATGGGTGGTGGCAGCGGCAAGCTTTCGTGGAACCTCCCCACACACTCCGCCAGTAGCCGAGGCGAGCTAGCGTGCCGCCCTGCAGTCAACGCTGTCCACCGAGTGATCAGTCAGCTCATGCTGGTAGTCTGGACTTCACATACGATGTCAATCACTCTACATACAACCATAACAGAATGGCCCCCAACGTGGGGCCACCTCAGTTGAACTTCGGCGTCTAAGTGTGACTGATGCTGGGGACTGAGATTGCCGGTAGATATGGACATTTGGCTGTTAGCTAATTGTCTGACCCCAGTAAAAGTTACATGCATACCTGATTCTAACTGTTGTCGTTATCTGAAATTTTTGTAGAGAAAAGTTAAAGTGTTTAAAGTTTTGAGAAAGTTTAGAGTTTGTGAAATTTTGTCATTAAAGTATAGTTCTGTTTTTGAAAGTTTAAAGTTTTTGTATTCTTTTATTACCGAAAATTCGGCTTTAGGTTTGACTTTGGTCAAGCCTCAAGTCTTGAAAGTTGTAATGTTTTAATTTTTCCATTTTTTGAATTGAAATCTTTCCCGCTGGCCTTCTACTATTGAAATGGTATGTGGCCTCACGAACGATTTTTCGCTTGTGTTCTCACGGAGGCATGCTCTGTTGCCCAACTGGCTGGACATGAGTCATGAGTCTGAGAGATGACTTTTTGGCATGGCCTTGCCAGGCTGGAAGGTTAGTTAGACATACCATCGAACGGAGAGGAAGGAAAGAGTTGTTGTAGGATGGAAGTGATGCTGAAGACCTTCAGTAATCAGGAGTTGGCATACTGCTCACTGCCTGGCTGAAGAATCTCTAGTAACATTTTCAGTCTTTGACATCTCCAACCCGACCTTTCAAGATCTCTGTGAGAATTTGATTCGTTTCATGCACACATCCACACTACTTATCTGTTACTGTGTTGATCTGAAATTTTTGGAGAGTTCCCAAAGATGATTTGAAGGTGCGAGTACAGTTAATGTCCCGTAGACAAAATCCTGGCGAAGCATTTGCGACATACCATCAGAATTTGGTGCCATTGCACGATCAACTGCAGATCTTGATGCCAGATAGTGAGTTCCTGGAAATAGTTAAGGCTAACCTGTGTAGAAAAAATAATAGAATCATAATTTCTAATTGTATTTGCATACACACATATACATATATCCATAATTTAGACTGTAGTAGTTATATTAGAGATGATTTGAAGGTGCGAGTGCAGTTAATGTCCCGTAGACAAAATCCTGGCGAAGCATTTGCGACATACCATCAGAATTTGGTGCATTGCACGATCAACTGCAGATCTTGATGCCAGATAGTGAGTTCCTGGAAATAGTTAAGGCTAACCTGTGTAGAAAAAATAATAGAATCATAATTTCTAATTGTATTTGCATACACACATATACATATAACCATAATTTAGACTGTAGTAGTTATATTAGAGGTAGAGTAAAATTGAAGATATTGTTCTACTAATCAGTTGTTCACGGACTTCATTGCGGTTACAGCCACCACAAATATGTATATAACTAATATTTAATAAAAGTCTTCAAATAGGAACCGGCGTTTCATTAAAGGACAGTTTTATTTCTTTACAACCTGTTGCCAGAGATCTAGAACAAGATTTGTCTGCACCCGACAAATACCATTGGGCAGCTGAGATACCTCGTCACACAGATCCAAGCTACTAAATTGCGGATTGCGACGGCTAGTGGTCTGAACCCTTACCGACATTATCGAGTGAGTGAAGTTGAACAACAGCTGTGACTACTCCAGTTCAAGCCATGAACAGGGAGGAAGGTCCGCTCCATCAGAGACCTCAACGACAAATCATTGAATTGTCTGTTGATATCACTCAGTGCTTCTGGTGACATCAACAATCCACCTGATAGTTCCTTGATGGAAGCAGAGAACCTCCCGTTTCCACCAGTAGGGAGCCCACGGCACTGATAGACACTGAGCTAGTAGGAATCAAGTATCTTGACTTAAACTTTGGACATAGAAAAAAACGATCGATCGTTCGTTGGCGGGAATACTGTCGGCGAATGAAGCATAAACGAAAGAAACTGGCACATTTGACACAGATATGGCATAGATGACATTCGACCGTACGCCGAAGTAAGACTGCTGAGGCGAACTGAGACTTGGTTACTTGATAGTGGTGCCACTGTGAGCATCCCAGACCAGGGAGCCCTAGAGAAGCTAGCTAAAGCAGATGAATGGAAGAGGTATCGTTCACAGGTACAATTGGCTAATGGTGTCATGACAACTCTTCATGGTCATGTGAACTTGGACATCACTTTCCGTGGTAAGACCCAAAACGATTTCACCGGCAGTGCAGAGTGTCATGGATGTTGAGTTGCGGCGAATGCTATTGCTGGGTGTGATATAGTAGAGCCAGAGTCCATGGAGCTCTCCAGTTGTTCTGGTGCGGAAGCCTGGAAAGGTTCGGCTTTGATTTGACGCCAGGAAGGTCAACTCCGTTACCAAGAAGGACGCCTATCCGCTACCGCAGATAGATGCACTTTTGAGTCGACTTCCTCCGGCAAACTATATTACAAGCCTGGACCTCAAAGACGCTTTTTGACAGATCCCGCTAGACACTGAGTACAGAGAGAAGACCACGTGTACAGTACCTGGTTATCCTCTCGATCAGTGCACCGTGATGCCATTCGACCTCTGCAATGCTCCACAAACTATGTGCCGCCTCATGGATAAGGTCATTCCTTTCGATCTTCGAGAGAATGTTCTCGTCTACTTTGACTCTCATCTCATTCTACTATCGCGTGTAGCGGAGGAAAGCTGGCCTCACAATCAACGTAGAGAAGAGTAAGTTCTGTATTACAGAGAGAAAGTACTTCGGTTTTATTGTCGGAAAAGGAGGACTAAGAACTGATCCCGATAAGATTTCAGCCATAGTTGACTATCCGTCACCTAAAACTGTTCGGCATGCCCGACGCCTACTAGGTATGGCAGGATAGTATCGTCGATTTATTCCGAACTATGCTGATTTAACTGCCTCCATAACTGACACTTTGAAGAATCCTAGTCAGTTCCAATGGGCTCCCCAATCCCAGATGTCTTTGGCCTTATTGAAGCAGAAACTTACCTCTGCTGCGTTGCTAGTGAGTCCAGACTTCACCAAACCATTCGTTATCCAGTGTGATGCGAGCCAACAAGGTATTGGTGAAGTGCTGTTACAACTAGATGACTATTGCCACGAGAAGCCAATAGCCTACGTCCCGAAAAAGTTGAACTCAGCACAGCGAAATTACACCGTCACAGAGCAAGAGTGCTTAGCAGCAATACTCAGCGTACAGAAGTTCCAGCCTTTCACAGAACTCATGCCATTCAAGATAGTGACTGACCATGCGAGCTTGAAATGGCTGATGTGCCAAAAGAACCGCAGCGGTAAACTTGCCCGATAGAGTTTGAAGCTTCAAAGTTTGGACTTCACCATTGAACAGCGAAAAGGAAGCCTAAACGTCGTTCCTGATGCCCTGTCACGGATTCACTGCGACAGCATCTCACCATCTGAAGATCCTGGTCCGGAAGTTGACCTTAGTTCTCCATATTACAATTCGTTGGAATATGAGGAGCTAAGGCAAAACGTTAAATCAACTTCTGATAAAGTTCCAGATCTTTGTGTTAGGGATGGTTTCGTTTATATTCGGACTGTTCCGAGATCAGGCGATCCAATTCATGAGGAAGAGGCTTGGAAACTTTGGATTCCGCGAGGGCTTGTCTCCGTCGTCACTTCAAGGGTGCATGATCCGCCTCTGGCTTCACATGGAGGATTAGGTACAACCATGGAACGTTTAAGACGACTTTTGTATTGGCTTCGAGTGACAGTCGATGTCAGAAACGACGTAGGCGCCTGTGACGTGTGTAAGGGAACTAAGGCCACCAATACCATTCTTAGATCACCGATGGAAGTTCAGTCTGTGACAGAGAGACCTTGGCAAAAGCTGTACGTCGAGTTTCTAGGTCCACATCAGCGATCAACGAAGGGAAAAGTCTGTATATTAATAAGCCTTCATCATTTCTCCAAATTCCCGATTCTAAAACCGATGAGGAAGGCATCTACTCTTAATGTTTGTCAAATCATTGAAACGCAGGTGTTTCATACGTTCGGAGTTCCATAGATGACAATGCAGTCCTGTTCTGCTCTGTTCAGTTTACTAAACTATTGGAAAAATATGGCGTCAAGCACTTGCGAACGGCTGTTTATTCACCGCAAGCTAATACGTCAGAACGAGTAAACCGGTCTGTCCGGAATTCGAGCGTACATTCAGAAGGAGCACACTAAGTGGGATGAGAAGCTGAGCCATATCGCTAGCTCCCCAAGGAGCTCTATTAACCAAGCAACTGGCTTCTCCCCATACAGAATGCTACTCGGTCAGCAGATGTTGACCACGCGAGCTCGTATCCTTAAGAGCTTAGGAACATTGGGTGAACCTTTAAGAATGGATGCCGAATACAAGCTAAGATTGATCCGTGCGAGAGCGCAGGAAAATATGAACTACGCGTTTAAACAAGGTTCAAGGGCTTATAATCTTAGAGCGAAGCCTGTTAATTTTAGAATTGGTCAAGAAGTATACAGACGGAATTTCATGCAGAGCAACTTCCAACACCAGCTCGGCGCTAAACTAGGACGAAAATTTATAAAGCGTCATCTCAAGTCGAAAAAAGGAAACTCCCTCTATGAGCTTGAGGATCTGCAGGGAAAATCGTTAGGTGTCTCACACACTAAGGACATCAAACTCTGATTGCTGATGGCCATTACTGAGAAGTCTGGTAGAGTAGCTGACATATCCTGTCATTCCTGGTAGCCCTAAGAAGGCATCCAGCCAGCTTAACTGGAAAACCTTAGGATGGCCAATGTGCCGCTTAGGACTTTCCCAGCCTAGCGGTCGGTATACCTCTCGTTGGTAGCTTTACTTTTTCACACTCCCTTGCCTGGCAATGCGTCAGAACACCTCTCACATGGTACCCTACGACGGATATATCGCCGCAGGAATCCCACTTGCACAATGCCTCTAAAAGTTTTAAAATCCTTCATGTCCTTACCTTTAAGAAGACTTGGGGACACACCCTTGAACGAGGTTGATCCGCGATCGCAGCGAGATGTCGAGAACGGAAGAAGCTTTGCAATCGGTTGGTTAGGTTACCGACTGTGGAGGCTTCCCCTACTCATCGTGGTGGAAGAAGGCAGAGTGGTGCTGGCCGACTGGATTTTTTGTGTTGCCAGCCTGTTGGTGCACCTCTGGTTTCAAACCCAGAGAATGACGTCAAACTATGGTCAAGGACGGACGTAACTTCTGGGATATGCCTCGGTTTCATCACACGCATCGCAGTTTGAACAAGCCTTTTACGATCTTCTTCATCAGTACAGCCTTCCTGTTGGCAAATGCTTTGAATGGGTCGTGGGTCGTGTCACACATTGGACACCGCAGCGATGAGGCCTATGTTTTAAGACCGGTTAGCTCAGTCGACCAGTTTTCAGTGTCGTCTGCACAACAGGGGTACTAGACAACCCTGCCCTGTTATGGTCGAAGACACACGAAGTAGGATGCGGCTACATGTAAGCCAGTGGCTAGGTGGACGGTGCGGCTTAATTCGGTTAACCGAACGCCACCTAATTGATTCTGACAAGAAGAAGAAGAAGAGGTTTTTGGCGAACGAGAAGGAGGTCGATATTTTCTTTGGAGTCGATTATTTTTTTCCTTCTGGGTTTTTAGTGGTTTCACGAGGTTGAAGATATAGTAAACCCGCGGCATAAAAAGCGTGAATAGGGAAAAACGTGCAACGTAGCGCAAGCAAAAGAAAGTTGTTCAAGAAAAGAAGACGGAAAACGTTGCTGAATCTCGTCTCCCTGGCGGGGTTTTTCCGAATTAAGGAACGAAACTCAAGGAGCCCGATGAAATTGTGACCGGACGGGATTAAAGTGCATATCTTTTGTCCGAAGGACTAGGAAAATTCAACACTATTCTTGCGTAATACTTACAAGCCTGGATACGGTGAGTTCATTTGGCAGTAGCTAGAGAGCGGAGCATGAGAAAAACTTAATGGATCGAAATTACTTGGAAGCGGAGAGGTGCTCTCTTAAACAGCTTGAAACATTTTCGGTCACAGGCCGGCTCATTCATCCTAACAGGTATTATCGTTGATCTGTTGTAGCTGTTTGCAGAAATTAGTTAGGATCTGGTATGCACATGTGCACGCGTACATCCTCATAGCAAAATGAAAAAAATCACTAGAGCTCATAGTTAAGCCCTGAAATTGTAAAATGTAATTCTTTCTAGTATAACTATTTCGAAAGAAGTACTTTCAGTCGCCAGTCAGGCAGAAATAAACGCTGTGTTTATATATTCATTATCTCTCGTCATCAGATGTAAAGCAATGTGCGATATATCAGTTTTACTTTGAATGTCATATCATTGTATCTAAATAGCTGTTTACTTCACAGTTGTCCAAATTATCAGAGGCGATATAGATCTAATTACTACTAATATTAATGTTCATACCAGTGAGTAGAGTGATCCCTGTACGCGTAGTCAAAAGTATTTCTTTTCATAGGAATCATCCTATATTGTTTAGCTCTATGTTCTCTCCATTTCTCGAACTAAGGTTTGAAATCTCCAACAGGTAGATCTATTTTAGCACCTCAGAAAAAATTATGTCAAGTCCATTCTAAATTAGTTGGCGTTCAGGCCGCCCTTGTTATCAATGAGTTTAAAAGAAAGTGTACAAGAAAAGTAGTCGTCTTTATTGGAACTCTATCATGCAAAATGAAGACTTTTGTGTTTTTTTAAGATTGCCGGCAGCAAATATTCCGTCTCTAGGGAGCTGCTTCGAGGGATTGGATTTTACGTGAGTAATTTTTTTAAGTATACATGTGTTACTTTCTTTATTTTGATAATTCAGTTCTTCGTAAAATTATACTTTCACGCCCATTGACAGTAGTAGACTGTAGCGACCTTTTGAAAATGTAAGCATATTCTGTCATCCGGAAAGGATGATTGTATATACCAATTTTACCTAGCGATACGTGTTGGCCGCGATTGATGAGAGGTTTCCAAAAGAAAACCTAAGAAAGATAAGGAAAACTTGAGGATTATGAAATGTTCTTTATGGTCTGTTGTATAAGAAAAGTTGGCAATAAGACTTCATTTAAAATCACGTCGTTAATTTAAGCTTTATGTGATACTATGTCAATGAAACAAAACGAGACATTTTTTTACGTTTACTAAGCAAACTGGGTCTTCACTAAGACGTTATTTGAAGTAAGTTTACATCTCCGATAAGACTTCCGGTGAAACTACATTATATTAGAACGTTATTTGAAAACTTCGGCTAGACTTACGCTTTGAGTTGAATTTATTTAAAATTATTTTTTCCCTAAGACTCTACTTGAGATTATATTTGTTACAGTTATTAAGGGGGAAGAGTCTTCAACAAAACATTATTTAGCTTGGAGTTATACGCTATGACCTTACAGAAGAACCGGCAATTAGACGTTACTTAATCAAAACCCGTCATATCAGAAGACCAATTTGTATTGTGAAATGGAAAGAAAGAAGGTCTTCGTGTAAATATTGAATTTTGCGGACGTTCACTGAAAATAAGTATAGATTGATCACTTACTCCGGTATAGGGAAGTTATTCTAGGTTAGCATATAAGTGTAAATATTAGTTAGGATACTTTTTTATTAAAGAAATTTTTACAACGTAATGTCACAGTGTTGCAGCCTTTATCTGCATGCTAAAGTAAAAAACTAGCTAAATACGCGAATGCTCAACAGCATTAATAAAAGTTGGTGCCCAACTTAGCTAACGATAAACATCTATTGTTGACTCACAGACGGCGTGAACATCACAATGTCGTAAACGCGCGCAAGTGTTGGCGTTGACTTTGATTTCGAATTGATTCTGTGTGGTGGGGGAACCGCTATAAACAAGCTACAGAAGCTGTTTTTGGTCAGATTGGTATAAGCCGTCCGATGTGGAGTTTGCCATTTTTTTATTATTCACGGCGGCTCCCTACGAAATTATGTCAATTTCAAATATGGAACGTGAATTTTCTCTTGAATTTCTTCTGTTTCGTTTCCACATCTTTCTCTTTCCCACTCATTATGGGCATTAATTTTATATTTTTTGGCGAATATTGGCTTGGTGAATTGCACACATTTTAGGCCTCACCAACAGGTTGCGCGTCGTCGATTTAGGTAAATTGACTTTTTACGCCTTCAATTTGACACGAGTAATCGGGGTTTTCAGTGCGAAAGTGTTGTGTTTGTTTGTGTCCTTTTTGACGAATTTGGTGGATTATTTATCCAGGTAACTATACAATAATGCTTTTAAAGTGCTGATTATTAATTCTAGCATAAATAATGTCCATAATATATGTAAGTTTTGCGAAATTTTTCATGTTGGAAAAGTGATAATGAAATGAATGTCAACATGTAATTGTCTAATTTTAGTAGTTTTCTCTATAATACTTTGCTTAATTAGTTGATTCAGACTAATATCTGTCTATCTTTTACATTTCAAATGAGTTCCTGAAGTGCCACGAAACCTTTGAGGACACTGGATCATGGGAGCAAATAGGAAGTAATAATTATTTTACAAAGTATATGGTAATGGTTTTTTTAATAATTTTCATCTGTGCTCAACATACCCCCCCCCCCCCCCCCCCCCCCCCCGTTGAACAGTTTCTTCAACCAAAGCTTCTTTTATTTTTCGAATACCCCTTTTATGGTAATGATTTAAGATCAGCTTTCCATCCTTGTTGACTCTTAGCCGGACCTGATATTTGTCCGGTAAATTGATGAATTTTTCCCTGTTTCGGCGCTGCTGTATTGCCCTGACATTATTGCGCTGCAAGACGAATCGTGGCAAGTAAATGTCCATGCCTTCTCGCGTCCGGAATCTTTGAAAGCCATTATTCGCTCTCATTTCGAATTCCTTAATGTTTGTTGTCAGAAGAAGCCTTGTCAAGGCAGAAATTCGACTGCCATCGACGACTGCTTTATCTTTTGGATGTGGATCCGTGTAGGGAGTCGGGCCAACAAAAGGTAGTTTTGTCACCATGGTTGCTTGACTCGTCTTTGCTTGGTTCGTCGTTGCTTGGTTCGTCCTGCTTGGCTCGTTGATGGTTCTCTTCTGTCACGTGGAACAAGTTCATGGTCCATTTCCGGTCGAGGCATGCCGATCTCATCACACTCTGCGTCACGCAGCATCCAAAGTTCTGGACTTTCTGGTGGGCTGAATTGTATGTCATCTAAAATATGAAGCGTATCGTCTTTTTCGTAAGTAAACGACATCTGAAATTCTAACTTGTCAGTCTAGTGCAAATGAATGAAAAACAACCCTCAGCCAACAGTAACACATAGATGGACAGACACATGACGACACTAAGGACAGGTAGCTCATCTATTGCTAGTGGTAGAGGACTAATTTTGGCAATTGGTCGCAGAAAGCTACCGTTTTGCGTATTGATTCTTACCACTCGCACCAGCTCATCTGGATGCACTTGCTCGATTATGCCCATTGCCCAGCTAGTGGATGGCATATGATCGTATTTGACAAGGAAAACATCTCCAATCTGAAGGTTAGGTTACCTTGTGTACCATTTAGGCCGATTTTGAAGTTGGCTAAGGTAATCCCTTGACCATTTATTCGAAAATTGTTTATATAATTGCTGGGTGTACTTCCATCGTTTGGAAGGTACTACCGCTGCATTGGTATAGTCTGGCTCTGGAATGGCATTAAGTGCTTGGCCAATCAAGAAATGTCCGGGTGTGAGGATAAGTAACTCCTCTGGATCATTTCTCACATAGCATAGCGGTCTAGAATCTAGAAATGCTTCCACCTGAGCCGTCATATATTCTTCAACTGTGCACTTGGATTGTTGTAATGAGCGTCGTAAATGATGCTTTATCGATTTCACTCCAGCTTCCCATATCCCTAAAAAATATAAAGAGGCTGGAGGATTTAAAGGCCAATTGATTTGCTTGGAGGCAAGATATTGTGCTGGAGGTGCATCCCGCAGTAATTCTCGCAGGTCTTTTTCTAAAATAGACTTTCATACAGTGAGGTTGGTGCCACAATCTGAATATATGTCAATACATAATCCTCTTGTAGCCACAAATCTTTTTACTGCGGCGAGATGTGAGATCTGACACCAACTCGATATGCACAGCCTTCGTGGCCATACAGATAAAGATGCAAAAGTATGCCTTTTGTAATCTTGCGTTTCGAAGATTTGATGAAGTGGGTAAATTTCCCATTAATTGGCTTCTTGTCGTAGTTCGATGTTTGAAACGTATAATGCATTTGTGCAGTCTACTAGTAATACGGCACTAGTAATACGGCGTCGTGCATCTATGATCCAAAATTTATCTAGACTACTTCTAAGAACCAATGATGGACCGCCACGGAGAGTTTCTATATGTAGTTTATCGATTAAAATTAATGTAATGTGATGATCACGTGGTAAGATGATGGGGTGCTTCCTATTATACGGTATTGACGCGTTATGAAGCCTACCACCGAATCATACCAAACCGTTCTCGTCCATGAAGGGAGTAAGCTTTATTAGTTTGCTATGCTGTGACAATAACTTCTTGTCCAACATATTTTTGTACTCTTCTGCGAACGCAGTTTGTTGTACGAGTTTTAATATTGTTTGTTCTGCTTGGTTCCATTCTCGCACATTGAAGACTTGTAGGCATTTAGCCTGAGGATGCCGACAATTGTATATGAAACGTTGTATGTGTGCTACGATTAGAACGAGGCGAGTATACGACGAGGAACGTAAAAAAAGATTGTTCTTAAACTTCGCTAAAAAATTTACCGTCGGGGTTCTTTCGCTTCTAGATTTGTCTGTTTCGAAATATTCATCATTTTCACCATTTGTCTTGTTCTTCCGCCAGCCATGCTACCATAAATGATTGCCTAGTAAATCTGCATCAGACACACCTTCTGAGGCAAAATCTGCAGGGTTTTGTTTCGTGAACATGTGACGCCATTGTTCAAAGCGTACGATGTTTTGTATTTCGACTACGCGATTTGCTGCGCAGATTTTCCAACGTGCTGGATGCTCTTTGATCCGTTGCAAGGCAATCATTGAGTCTGTACAGGCGAAGACTGGCACTTCTTGTAGGCGCATATCTTTTGTTGTACCCTGCAGCAAGTAATAGAGCTCCCTTAAGCTCTAATCGGGGAATTGTTGTCGGCTTTATTGAAGCTACCCTAGTTTTTGCACTAAGTAAATTTGTGAGAACTAAGCCATTCTAGTCTTCCACGCGTATATAAACTGCAGCTGCAAATGCCTTTGTAGATGCGTCACAAAATCCATGTAGTTGGATGCACGCCTTGGACGAATAGTTGATCCATGGAGGAATCTGTAAGTTTTCTATATACCTTAAGTTAATTTTGAGCCTATTCTATTGTTGTTCAATCTTTTCCGACACCTTATTGTCCCCTGCAAATCCTGTGATCCACAATATTCGCATCAGCACCTTGGCTGTAATTACCACTGGTGCCAACCAGCCCAAAGGATCGTATAGTGATGCGACGTCGGACAAGATGGTGCATTTGGTTACCTGCCTTGGCGTAATCTGCCAGCCAGCGAAACCCTAATGTTTTTACTGATTCCGTGTCTGAAATCATTAGAATGTCCTTGAATTCGCGTTGGTCTGCAGGAGGATGTCTTAGCAAGTCAGAATTATTGCTTGTCCGTTTCCTCAGATTGAATCCTCCTGTTTTCAACATACCAATTAGTTCACTAAGAGGTATTTCGCATCTTGGATGCCATCCGCACCGGTGAGCAGTTCGTCCACATAAAAGTCTGTGGTTGTGACCCTAGAAGCTAGAGGCTATTTTTGCTGTTCATCATTTGCTAATTGTTTAAGCGTTTGGATAGCTAAATATGGCGCTGAAGATGTTTCAAATGTCACCATGTACAGCTGAAAATATTGAATCTCCTTGGTTTTAAGATGTCTCCAAATGATTCGCTGAAACGTCCGATTATCTGCATGCATTGTAATCATGCGATACATCTTTTCGATGTCCACATTCATTGCAATTTAATATTTACGCAACGTGGCAAATTGTTTTGGTTGTAACACTAGTCCCTTTAATAGAAACTTATTGAGCGAGTTGCCGTTTGACGTCTTTGTCGACGCATCATATACTACTCTCACCTTTGTTGTAGTGCTTTCCTTAACAACAGCAGGATGAGGTATATAATAATGCGGTTCATTAATGTTGGGAGGAAGGATTTCCTCCATATTACCCAACTCGAGATATTCGTCTAAATATCTCTCATATTCAGTTTGTAATTCTTGGTTCCTTTCAAGTTGTCTTTGAATTCCAAAGCGCTTGACTGCTTGTAGTCTTGATTGCCCTAAGTTTGGCGCTTTGTTGTTCACAAAGGGTAACTTCACTTGGTATGATCCATTATGATGACGTTGGTGATTGAGTTGGTAACTCTGTAGACATTCCTTGTCTTCGTTGTTAAGGATTGGGTTCGTGGGAAACTCTTCTGTTTCCCAAAACTTTGTGAGTTTCAGGGCGAAGTCATCCGTGAACGACGATGTATTGCGCTCTAAAGTGTCTACTATAGACCCTAGTAGAATCCAAACGAATATTGTGTTGCTTGCTGTACGGATGGTATTTGATCCTTGCTGAATACGTTCTGGAGTATTTGAGCGTAAACTCTTGCTCCTGGTAACGCATCTATCTTTCAAGGTTTCCAAAATGTGGGATCCGCAAGTGGCAGTTTGTTTAGAATTAATCATTCCTTTTTGGAAACTGCTCTGGAAGGCAAGAAATCTGTGATTTTATTCAGTATTAAAAAGTCTTCCTTTAGTACTCTTGTAGACTTGTCGTTTCGAGATCGAAGTGTTACTGTGGTTTGTTGCCTTGAAGGATGTTTACAAGCCGTTACCTATTAAAGATCATAAGATATGTGGCATCTCGCCCCTTGCTTGTGCCACTACCAGTGCTGTTGCTAGCAGGGTATATTGACTTTCTCTGGTTACAAAATTCTCACTAGTGTTTAAGCCATTACTAGTGTCACCTGATTGTAACCGAGAAGAGCTTTTGTTTGTGAAACTAGGTTGATTAGCTTGACTTGGGTTCAACCTCGCTTTGTCATGTGCTGACGTGAGCTCATTGTCGACAGCTGAGAATTTGTGCCTATTGTGATTTTCGTGGAGTATGCTATGATGTTTCTGATTATATTTCAGACATTTAAACTTGCTCGTACAGTTATTTAGGTGGTGAATTCCTAAACAATTAAAACAACGGCCTGATGCCTTAAGTATTTGATATCTGGATGGTATGTCCATCGCGCGATACCTCGGACATTTTGAATGAAATGACTTGCGTTGCATGCTGGGCATTTAATTTCCTTTGCCGCAAGATATGATTTTGTGACTTCAGTTGTGTAGTTTAGTTTATATTGTGGGGATTCTAAGATTCTGAAACGAGCCTACAAAAATTTCTTAAATAATTGGAAGGTTGGCAACACTTGTGTCTCTCCTTGGTCGTCTTCCAATAACTTTAGTAGGGTAGTAAATGGCAATTTCTGCACTAATAAATGTAGGTATAAGAAGCACATCCCATGATTTTGAATCAACATCTATACTTGTTAACCTGTTGGATGCATTCACCAGTTGTATCAATGATTGACTTGAGTCCCTTTGCCGACTCTGAACTTAATTTAACCTGATTTACCAGAACCTTTAATTGATGGTTGACTAGGATTCTCCTGTTCTCATACCTTGCTTTCAGTTTGTTCCAAGTTGGCATGTAATCTTCATTTTTCACTGGGGTATGTCGTAATAATTTCTCTGCGTCACCCACTAACCAGGATTTAAGATGATGCAGCTTCTGGACTGGTGTCAGCTTGGCAAGAGAAACGAATAGATCATGAAATGATAGCCTTAAATCGTAGTTGCCATCATATTTGGGCAACAGAATTCGAAGAAGGAATGAATCGTGTTGATCAACAGTTGTTGAGTGAATGGGTAATGTTCCCTTGCTTGACGTTTCAGTAGCTGGGACGATTTTCCGCAGTCCTTCTACTAATTGTCCCGTGTATTCGGAGTATTTTAACTCTGATGTACTAGTATTATCTTGATTTAGATAGTCATGTAGCGTGTCATCAGATCTTTCTAATAACCTCTGATTGCTTGCCATATCTGTATCACTATATATCTCTCATAGTTTCTTTAAATCTATCATTTTAGACTCGTAGAAGCCCTCAGTTCCTTTATTATAGGCACAACTTAGTAATGAAATTTAAGTGTAAAGTATTTAATGTAATTTGTTGATGCAATTGCTAGCAAATTATTTAACAAAATATTTAGCACGAGTTAATGATACGTAAGGGCAGCATTTGTAGCATAAATTTAAAATTTTTCTACTCATTTACTGCCACGTCTGGGCACACTTATAAATGTTCTATTAACCCGTTTAGGCAACTTTTCAGAAAAATATTTCCTCACTAATTGATCGTAACTGGAATTGTTCTCAATTGCAACAGTAAACAGGCACACATTCCTGGACGAGACCATCATAAAATGTCGTAATATAGCTGTGGTGTTCACTTACAGCTACATTACAAGTTGTGTATAAATGTCTTAAGTGAAATTCGTCTCCTGCAGAATTGAGCTGTCTATATCGAACATTTTGCCATGTTCGATATTACTGCATAGTCTTGTATGAGCACTTCAACCTCCGGTGTTAAGAGATGCTATTGTTGCGCGCCGGCAACAAAAGTTCACTTCTTCTGGTTGTTGCGCGCCGGCAACAAGGGTCAATCAACCGTAGAGTATCGAAGGGAAATGTGCTGGTTCCAAAAATTGAGAAGGCTGAGCTTGGGTTCCACGATTTTCTTTATTAACACTTTTTTAAACTTTTTACTTTAAACAATTTTTACTTTGACAAAATACTTTAATAAAACTCTGTTTTTCTATTTTCTATTTCACAACTTTCTTTGACTTTCCACTAGAGGCCTTACCTTGGGTAGGGGGACTCTCTAGCTTCGGGTTTAGAATATTTCTGATTTTCCTTGCATCAGAACTCTCTATTTATTCAAAATCAATCTGCAGTGGTTAATACTCCCTTCCACTTGCAGATTGATTATTTAGCAATTTTTGTGGTAACCAATCAAAAATTACCTATTGAGCATTTTTTCTTGAAAAACAACCCAAAATCACCTATCAAGCATTTTTTCCAATAAAGGTGAAAAATTTATTGCATTAATGCAATTTGATTTTTCACCCGCAAATTATAAAAAATAATTGGGAACAATTGTATGAAAACAACGGTATCAATTTTCACACGAGTCCCAAAACAATAATTCACTTGCTTTATTACGTATAACGGCAAAAAGAAATTTGACGCCGGCGCTTCCGCTAAGGCAATTTCTTTTGGTCAGTTTGTTGCACGGCGGGTGTGAGGTAAAATCGTTCAGCGAGTACCATGCTTTACTTCTTATCGCTTTGAGTTAATCAGGTGATTCCATTATACGTTTGGCTGATTGTTCTCAAGCAAGAAGTCCAAAGGTTCTTATTTACGTGTAGAAAGGTGACAGGCCTTATCTACCTAAGAATTATTACCGTGGACATGGGTACATCTAACGATTACTCATTATGTGCTGCAACTTGACCACAGTCGTGTGCGTATAGTTGTTTGTTTATTGTTTTGGTTCTCATTGTGGGGTCGGATAACCGTGATTTATGGATGAGAGGTGTTTGCTTGATCTTTTTAGGTAATGCGTTATGAATCAGAGGCAATTGAAGTGGTTATTGCTTGATCATATTATTTGGATTGTTTTTGGGGATTCATAACACCTTCCCCCTTGAAAAAAAAATTTTCTTTTATATTCTTTAAGAGGATGTAAAAAAAATTTTGAGAGTTGCTGACGCTCGGAAATCTAGAGTACATAGTTTGATTAGTACTACGATATGATATTATATGGTACTTAATGGTATGTATGATACAAACATATGTTAGATTTAATTGTTATGATTATGATACAAAATTAGATTTAGTTGCTAATGATATTTTTATTCATTAGCTCCATCGTTTATGATTTATTTATGCTAGATTGAATGATATATTTTTTTTTATATATATATGTTGTGTCTCTTATTTTACAAAAATCAATTGTTACCAAGTGTGGTATTATAATAGTATTATATAAAAGCAACTTATTTGAGAGGTACTTAATTAGTTATCTGTGATTCTAGATAATGGTATTTTACTGGAAATACTTTTGATTTCAGTAATTTCTTCATTATTTGTTTTATTTCCTGTTAAGGTTTTCTGGTTCTTCTCTTTTTTAACATATCGCATGATTATTTTGATTACACCATAAGAAGTAAGTGTTATAATTAATAGATATATGAAAGAATAATGGTGTATATCATGCGTTGAAATATTATTTAATTTTTGTTTTTCCTCGTGCTCCAGTGTTTTTAAATCTTGGCTTAGATCGAATAGAGCTTGGTGATTTACGTTTTTTATTGTAATCATTTTCGGGAGTTCGAGTTTTATGTCTTTAAGATGATTAGCCATTGTTAGGTTAATTGAGGGTAAGTATGAATTATTTGAAATTGATATTCTTTCGGAATGACCGTATAGCGTTAGGTCGTTGCTTCTTATGTAGCAATTTGGAGAAATTTCTAGAATACCGTTTCTTTCGAGTGTTAGCGGTTCGATTCTGTCGCCGCATATATTATCTATTGTTAGAGGATTTCTAAGACTGAATAACCATTTATTTGGGTTGTTTAATTGGATCCAGAAAGTAGATGTTTTTATTGTTTTTACATTGCAGGATTTTGGAATTTCCGTAGTATGTTTTAATAGATCCATTTCGCATTTGTTTTGTTCGGCATTACTATTAAGGATTGGGTGTGTTATTTGACACAGATGAGTATTTGAGAAACTCAATTGGCATTTGTCGAAGTCCTCTGTATTCATGGGGTAATGCTTTTCGCGGTTAAAATCTACCAATAAATATTCGGTAGTAGGTTTTATGTAAAGAAAAGAGGTGTTTACTATACTTGGGAATGGTATAACTTTGTATGCCTGGAAAATTGTGTTTAGTGGTAATGGGATTTTAATTTCGATGATGATATTATTCTTGATTTTGTTTGTAGTTGTAATGCTAACTTTATATAAGTCGATAAGACTGTCTTGTGTGGCTGAAATGGGTAAGGTGGTTCCGGAAGGAAGATTTTTCCTAATAACTGTAAGAGTTTCCTCTAGTTGAAATGGGGTGATAATTAATGGATTGGGAATGCCATGTTTTATATCTAAAAGCATGTCGAGGATTGCTTTTTGCGAATTTTGGTATCTCATAAGTGATAGTGTAATGGCGGAAGTGATACTTTCTAGTTCTATGTTTATGAAGGTGGAGTTCACTTCAGCTATTATGAAATTGAATGCTTTAGAAATTTTGTCAAATTTTTCTTGGATGTTATCAAATTCGAGTTTAATATCTGAGGATGTTTTATTAAAAAGGTTGATTGTTTTATCTACGATAATGGTTTGTGATTTAATGAGTTCTAATAGGTGGTCCTCATTTATTTTTAAGTAGTGGATTTGTTTGTCGTAATGCTTGGCATCGTCTTCATTGAGAGTACCGAAGAGTGTTTTGCTAAGGCTGCCTATTGCGTTTATTAGGCCGCGTCGAGCACGCAGATGTTTCGGATCTATAATTTCTGCATTTTGCTCTATATCGTTAATTAATATTTTGATAGTTTTTATTTGTGACTCGCATGGGTGGTTGCGGGTTGGGTGTTGTATCTTAAAATGTAAACATATTTTTTCTATGTCTATTGTTTGGGATCTTAGGAGGTTATGTTCTAGTTGAAAATCGTCTAGGCTATAATACGTAACTAGTTTCCAACTTGAGCTGTATAATTGTATGTTTCCGTATTCCTCGAAATATATTCCTGGAGTTGAGGCGAAGTTTGTTGTCTTTGTTCCGCTCGTGACTCCGAATGTTAATAATAAGATTAGTATTATGTACGGCATTTTGGCCTGGTGGAATAGAAGAAAAGAAAAGAACGCGATTACTCTATGAATAGCTTCAGATGGTTGTTATGGAGTTTTTTATTTTTGTTTCTAACTTTTACCACTGAATTCTCGGTTGAGGCAATTTGTACTATTTCGTAAGGGCCTTCCCATAAGGGAGATAATTTATTTTTTCTCGTGTGATTCTTCACTAATACCTTGTCACCAATTATAAAAGGTTTTGGCTTAGTAACGTGATCATAGTACGTTTTGGATTTCTCCTTGTTTTTTATAAGATTTTCTCTTGCTATTTTATGAGCATATTGGAGACGCGCTTTTAGTTCACTGGCATAGTTATCGTAGTTATACGTAACTTCTGGGTCCTTTTTTAGTGATGTTGGGATTTCTGCGTGAAATCCAAATAGTAATTCGTGAGGCGTGTAGCCTGTACTTGAATGATTAGAATTGTTGTATGTGAACATAGCGTAAGGGATCCATGTATCCCATGTTAGTGGATCTGTAGACACATAGTGTCTAAGGTATTCAGCAAGCGTACGGTGGCTTCTTTCTAGAGCTCCGTTTGTCTCTGGGTGGTATGGTGTAGTTTGTAACTTATGTATTTTCAAAAGTTTACAAATCTCACTAAATAGAGAACTTAGGAAGTTTGATCCTTGGTCCGTTAGGATTGATTCAGGTAAACCATGTTTACAAATGATGTGGGTTACAAATTGCTCAGCTACCGTTTTGGCTTCTGCGTTCGGTAGGGGTATACCATCTGAAAATTTAGTCAGATCATCTTGGAACGTTAATAGATATTTGTTGTTTTGATAACTTGTTGGTAGAGGTCCAACGATATCCAAGAAGATGTTTTCAAATGGTTTTTTGCTTGTGGTAGTAATCTTCATAGGTATTTTCTTGTTTGCACCTGATTTATTGACCTGGCAAGAAGAACATCTCTTGATGTACTCTTGAATGTCTTTTTTCATACCTGGCCAGTTATAGATTCTTCTTATCTTCCCGATAGTCTTCGTTTGTCCCTGATGACCGCCTAAAGGAGTGACATGGTAATCCCTAATTACCTGTTCGATGTCCTTTGGGTCTTTTAATTGTACTATTTTATTGAGGAAGAAAACAGGCCTCGTGGCGGAATCCTTAAATTCTTCAGCACATATGAGTTTCAACTCGAAGTACGAAGTGCTGTTCAGGATTGGTATAGCAATTGGAATTATCTCTTCGTTAGATGACAATTCTTTGAATTTTTTAAATATACTCCTTGTTAATTCCTGATCTTTTTGTTCTTTAAAAGGGAGGGGTGCATGCCCCACTATATACGTAATATTCCCTTGTTTATATTCTTTGATTCCTCCTAATGGAATTTGATAATTATCAGGTAAATAAGTTTTTAATAAATTTTCAAATGTGGTGTTTACTGTCGGAATTATGAAATATTTTCTTTTGATATTCCGTGTTTCCAGTAAATTGTTCGAGTTTTCTCCCACTATTTTAGGGGTTTGGTTTGTTTGTGCCCTCTGTTGATTCCTTGTTATCACTTGAATATTTTTGGATTCTGGTACTATACGACTGAGTGCGTCAGCGTTAAGATTAGATTTCCCTGATTTGTGTATGATCTTGTAATCATACTCTTCAAGTTTAATCCTCCACCTCATCATTCGGGAAGTGGGGTCTTTCAGATTCATGAGCCACGTAAGGGGCTTGTGATCTGTAATAATCGTAAATGTCCGACCGTACAGGTAAGGACGAAATTGTTCTACCGCGTATATTATTGCTAATAGCTCTTTTTCTATAGTTGAATATCTTGTCTCAGCCGGATTTAGGGTGCGGCTGGCATAACAGATTGGTTTGTCTTCTCCGATTTTCCCTTGCGATAAAACTGCGCCAATTGCATAGTTACTTGCGTCTGAAGTAACTAAGAATTCTTCGTTAAAGCGAGGATATTGCAAAATAGGCGGATTTAATAATTTTTCTTTCATGAGCGTGAAAGCTTCGTCGCAGAACGCATCCCATTTGAAAGTAGCATCCTTCTTTAATAGAGCCGTGAGAGGCTTAGCTATTTTAGCGAAATTAGGGATAAAGCGACGGTAATATCCAACAAAACCTAAGAAGGATTTTATGTCTTTTTCCTTCTTGGGTACTGGGTAATTTTGGACAGATTCTAGTTTAGAGGGATCCGGTGTTACTCCGTTTTCTGTAACCAAATGTCCAAGATAAGCTATTTGTTTGCTTAGAAAATGGCATTTTTCAGGCTGTAGCTTGAGATTATTTACTCTAAGCCTATTGAAAACGTGTTGGAGTCTTGCATTATGTTCTGTCAAGTTGTATCCGTAGACAATTATGTCGTCCATGTATACAAAACATTCTATGCCTTGGAGTCCGACTAAAACATTGTTCATCAGCCTTTGAAAAGTGGCTGGTGCACGTTTCATTCCGAATGGCATTCTATTAAAATGGTAATGACCGTAAGGTGTACTGAAAGCAGTTTTTTCCTTATCATGGTCCTCCATTTGTATTTGATGAAAGCCATTAGCTAAATCCAATGTACTAAAGTATTTAGCTTTCCCTAGCTGATCTAGTATATCAGTAATGTTGGGTAAGGGAAAGGCATCGCCGACTGTTATGTCGTTGAGGCGCCTGAAATCGACAACTACTCTCCATCTTTTGTTTCCTGAAGCATCAGGTTTTTTCGGAACTAGAAGTAGAGGAGAGTTCCAGGGGCTAGAACTAGGGCTTATGATTTCTTCTTGAAGCATTTTATTTATTTGTGAATTAATCTCAGTACGCTGAGATTCTGGAAGTCTATAAGGTCTTATGTTGACAATGGGTTTTTCAGGTAGCGTAGGTATTTGGTGCTTAACTGCACTTGTGCAAGTTAGGAAATCCCCATCTAGATAAAATATGTCATTGTATTCTCGACAAGTATCTAGAATTGTTTGGGCTTCTTCCGCGTTGCAGTGAGAGAGGTTTAGCTCGTTCTCGAGTCTATTTAGTCTCTGCTTTATTGGATCCTTTTTCGGATTTACTTTTATTATACTATAATTATTTAAGTTTCGTAGATGAGGTCTTATTTCTGTGTTTCTTATAGTAACCTCTTGCTGATTTGAGTTCAGGATTAGGATAGTCGCGTGACCTGTGTTGTCAGGTTCTATTAGCGTATTTCCTGTTATCACTCCTGGTTTCAGTTCTTGGTGTTCACTAAAGAAACAACCTCTTCGATTTAGTTTTATTTTTGCTACCATTTGTGTACGTGCCGGTATTTTTATATTTTCGGCTTCGTACTGATTTATTTTGTTTATTATTTTCGAAACATTTTTTTGTTTCTTACCCTTAGGCTCACCTCTTTGTGGGGGGGCCTTGTCAACTTGTACCAACTGATAGTCTTGGCTTGGGTCTTTCAAACCTCCATACCTGCTATCTGAGCTGGTGTAAGTCAAATTGTCGAAGCTTGGGTCATTCAAACCTCCATACTTGACATTTGAGCTATGGCGAGACAATTTTTTCGAACTTGGGTCATTCAAACCTCCATATTCGTTTTTGCACACTGTCTCTGAATTTGCCTTAATAACTTTGCGTGTGGTTTTGCCTCCTTGGGGCTTATTAATTTTTAGTGATAGACTTTTGTTTTCGTAGTCTATTATGCTAGAAAATTTATTTAAAAAGTCATGACCTAGGATTCCATCATATTTAAGTTGGAGGTCATCTTTCACCATGTGTATATCGTGGGTAAAGAAATTTTTGCCTACTTGAAATTCGCATTTGGCGGTTCCTAAAGTATGTAGGGCTTTTCCAGCTAGAGGTGATACCTCCAAGCTCTTTGTACTATCAACCATTGTGTCACCAAGTGATCTGGTTGCTTTAAGGACCGATATTTCGGCTCCTGTATCGATTAAGAAATTACTAGTATCAAATGCTGTGATGGAATTTCTGATCGTCAAAACTAGTGATTGGCGATCAGCATTGAGAGGGAGATAAAGCATTTGATTTAATTTTTCGGATGTGGATGGACATCCGCGGATACAGTCATCTGGCTGAGACGAGACTGGGCGACTGTAATGGCATCCTCGTCTCGCCGCCGGCTGTTTTCCGATTTCTGTTGATTTTTTGATTTTATTTTGGCAGTTGCTGCTCTAATATTTGGCGACCGCTTAGGTGATTCTGTGAAATTCTGTTGGGATCTTTGATATTGAGGAACATAGGCCTCTTGTTGGTTGCCTTGAAAACGGTGATTAACTGGAGTATTCCGTTGATACTGTGGAACACTCGAAGTGTAATACCTTTGTGATTGATTTTCCCTTTGTATTTTTGTATGAGGGAATGACCTGCTATTACTTGGATAACTTTGCTGGAAAAGTCTTTTACGACATTCCGAAAAGTGATGATTAGGTATTTTGCAGTAGGAACAAATGAGTGAGGGTTTCTCCATTTTCACTCTTGTGGAATAACAGACTTCAGCTGTATGTCCTTTTCTGTTGCATTTTGAACAAGTTGAAAAATGATCATTATAAGTGGAGTTCCTTTCGGATTGGTCTATAGCAAATTTAATAGAAGCTGACAGCTCCTCGTGGCCTTTTGCCTTGGTTAATAGACGAACCTGACTGTCTTTGAGGCCGTCTTCAAATGCTCGGAGAACCATTTTTTGATTTTCTCCAGCTAAAAGATTTTTGAGTGTTTGATCATTCGTAAAACTAGAGGTTGCATCATCATATAATGCTAACAACTTGCGAGCACGAAAGGCGTAATCTTTCATATTTTCTCCAGATTTTTGTCTGAGAGCTAGAATCTCATTTTGTATTGAGACTCTAGAACGAGTCTCTAAAAATTGCTCTTGCAGGGCCTTTTGGAGTTCTTTCCAAGAATTTACGTCGTTATATTTAACAACTTCATAGGCTCTGCCTACCAGTTTTGTTTTGATTATTTGCAAAAATAGAGCTTTTTCTGTTTCTGCAATACCTTCTTTCTGAAACATTTCACATGTATTCAGAAATCGGTGTAAATCATCAGAATTACCATCGAATTCTGGAATGAGTGATCTAGCATCACTGAGAGATAATTTTTCGGCTCTTGCCGCAACTTGATCGTTTGTCATATTGCGAGCTCGTTTCCGTGCAGGCCTTCTGTGGATGATTAGCCCAGGAAGAAGCGTATCTCTTACGCCTCGACGCTTTTGTAGTCGAGTATGAATTTTTAAAAAAAAAATTTTATATTTTCCCGATATGTTTTTTTTGTTTTTTTTTTTTTTGAACTTGACGAGTATATTAGTTTAACTAATATCCCGGAGAAATATTCACAACACCGAAAAGCACTTGATAAGAAAAACACTCGAGAATATGCACTTTTGTTAATAATAGAAAAAGGGTGAAGACCAGGAGTACATTAAATAGTTATATTTTAGTTATAATATAGGTATAATATAATAAAGTAAAATACTTATATAGAATATAATATTTATAATATAAAAACCTTATAACTCTATTCTAGAGCGTCCAGTACCTTTTGATAGAAGTCCACGTCGATTGCTGAGTTGAAGTCCTCTTCTGGGTACAGCTGGTATCTCAGCGTTCTATAAATCGCGTATGCTGACGGGTTCTCGTGTTTGAGGAGGATGTCCAGCAAATGGTCGATTGGGTCTGTGTATTCCTCGAGGTCGTCCAAACAGGGATTGTAGATGGGGCCAATGCTTCCCTCTTCGTCGGATGACACACTGCTTCCTTCGGATCCGGGGTTATAGTAGCAGTCCGTAATATCTTCCTCAAGCTCTGAGAATGAGCCTACCTCTGTCGTCTCTGAATAAAGGTCCGCCTCTGAGTAGGAGTCTTCTTCCGAATAAGCGTCTGCTTGTGGGTCCGCTTCTGGCTCGAAGTCTAGCTCTTCGTCAGAAAGTCCCAGTGGACTGATATGTTCTTCTTCTTTTGTCCAGCACATGAGTTTGTGGGTGTAGTCGAGGGTCTTACTAACCGTGTGACTTATCTGCACCGCTGCCACCAGTTTATTTATGTTGCGCGCCGGCAACAAAAGTTCACTTCTTCTGGTTGTTGCGCGCCGGCAACAAGGGTCAATCAACCGTAGAGTATCGAAGGGAAATGTGCTGGTTCCAAAAATTGAGAAGGCTGAGCTTGGGTTCCACGATTTTCTTTATTAACACTTTTTTAAACTTTTTACTTTAAACAATTTTTACTTTGACAAAATACTTTAATAAAACTCTGTTTTTCTATTTTCTATTTCACAACTTTCTTTGACTTTCCACTAGAGGCCTTACCTTGGGTAGGGGGACTCTCTAGCTTCGGGTTTAGAATATTTCTGATTTTCCTTGCATCAGAACTCTCTATTTATTCAAAATCAATCTGCAGTGGTTAATACTCCCTTCCACTTGCAGATTGATTATTTAGCAATTTTTGTGGTAACCAATCAAAAATTACCTATTGAGCATTTTTTCTTGAAAAACAACCCAAAATCACCTATCAAGCATTTTTTCCAATAAAGGTGAAAAATTTATTGCATTAATGCAATTTGATTTTTCACCCGCAAATTATAAAAAATAATTGGGAACAATTGTATGAAAACAACGGTATCAATTTTCACACGAGTCCCAAAACAATAATTCACTTGCTTTATTACGTATAACGGCAAAAAGAAATTTGACGCCGGCGCTTCCGCTAAGGCAATTTCTTTTGGTCAGTTTGTTGCACGGCGGGTGTGAGGTAAAATCGTTCAGCGAGTACCATGCTTTACTTCTTATCGCTTTGAGTTAATCAGGTGATTCCATTATACGTTTGGCTGATTGTTCTCAAGCAAGAAGTCCAAAGGTTCTTATTTACGTGTAGAAAGGTGACAGGCCTTATCTACCTAAGAATTATTACCGTGGACATGGGTACATCTAACGATTACTCATTATGTGCTGCAACTTGACCACAGTCGTGTGCGTATAGTTGTTTGTTTATTGTTTTGGTTCTCATTGTGGGGTCGGATAACCGTGATTTATGGATGAGAGGTGTTTGCTTGATCTTTTTAGGTAATGCGTTATGAATCAGAGGCAATTGAAGTGGTTATTGCTTGATCATATTATTTGGATTGTTTTTGGGGATTCATAACACTATCTTACACATTCAGAGAGATGAAAAACTCAAACGGTGAATGTGCGACGTCTACTGACGAAGGGAATCGGTCAAGTGATGCTCCTGAATCAACTCCTCCACCTTCCTATGGAGACGGTCAGAGCGAGCTACATCTTTGTACTTCCTCTTCTTCTTGCCCTCATACGGGTTGTAAGTGTGCCGAAAGGTGTGTGAGGTGGTCCGCCCAGAACGAAAGCATCTTACAACTAAGTGCCGGGGTCACTGGTCCCAAGTTGGCGAAATCTCTCCCGCGTAGAACCACCCAGGTTTTCAATATACATTATTTATATATATATAATATATATTACATTGAATTAAATATATATATATATAGTATTTATTATTATATATATATCTACGTGTAGCCGTGGCGTGTTAGTGTTTATTCGACAGTTTTCAGAGTTATCAATAATATCTCCGAGAACTGTAATTGTATGCTTGTCAGCTTCAAAACCCCGAGCATTACTGAACACTGAATCTATTAAGTCAGGATTAAACCTGTTTGGGATCGACACGAATTGCGTATACCCTAGAGCATTCTACTTAAGGTGAAATGCAGGCCTGATTCTGCCCCAGGTCTGTATCGTTGAGCTTAGATCCTCTGGCCAGTCACGAGGATAGGGTGGTCGAGCAGAGAGCAAGTATTAATACACCCCTATGCCGATCCCTTCTAGTATATTCACCCACAGTTGAGAAATCAAGGTGTCTCTCTGGCAAAACACTCATTGGAATGCACGCACTTGGAGACACCTTGATTTCACAACCAAGTTAGTGAGACCTAATCCACCTATCTTGACTGGTAGACAGAGCGTGCTTTCAGAAACCCATCAGCTTCCACACCAAAAGGTGCCTATCGCTTTTGTTTGAAGAAGACCTACGAAGCCTTCGTCAAACATCTCAGACTTAAGCAGATGAACGATGCACGGGGTGTAATGACCACACATAATATGGTCATACATAATATGATCATGCGCAATAATCATACATGATATGATTGTGCGTAACAATCACACATAGCATGATCATACATACATACTTTACTTACTAAGATTAACTTGTATTATTTTTAGTATTTTCGATTATATCATAGTTGATTACATTATACTTAGAGAATATGATTGGTAATAAATAATAAAAAAAAAGTATATATATATATATACAGGGTGTCCCGTAAGTCGACGTCAAGCCGGAATCGGGCGATAGACCAAATCATAACAGTTACCAGAAAAATATAAAAAAAAATCTAAGTCATGTTTTTCAAATTATAGACATTTCTTTTGTTTTCGAGAAAATCTACACCCTGTGATGGTTTTTTAGCTCATGTTTCTACAAATCTTTACTTTTTTTCAATTTGATTTGTCTTATGTAATCCCGAATAGTGCTTATATAATCTGTTGCTTTAAATTCTAAGCCTACTGTTCTAGCTTAGAAGACAATATCACATTTTGCCGAACCAAGAATAGAAAATTAATATTTCACCCAACTTTAACTGACTGTTATGAAAAAAAAATGTACTACGCTAGCTTGGCAAGTAACTTTAAAAGTTGACGCATTTAATAAGGATTCTAAAATGGTATAACACTAGCTACAATATTTCTTAGATTATGGAAAAAAAAATTGTTTTTCTTCAAGAAACCCAGTTTCGAAAAATTTCTTGTCACCTAATAAAAATGATTCTAGTGTACTCAAAGCTTGCCGTAAGACCGTAACTTTCAGATTTTAGTTTGAGTGAGACGGATAGTCATTACATGAAGTATGAGTGAGAGAGATAGTGACGCTGTCAAGTTAGAGATCCTAACTTTTTGTTGAATTTAGGACAAGTTTAATTTAAACACCTATTATTTGGATGCTAAGATCTATTATTTACAAAAGATGTTCAAACTGCCTTCCTTCAGCTGTAATACAAGTTCGACATCTTTGTAAAAAGGATCGGGATCATGTTTTTGTAAAATTTGCTGAGCTATACTTTTAGGCTTTTCTGTGCTTTCCTGGATTGCACGTACCAAAGTACTTGGGTCTTCTTCAACTGCTTGAAGTACTGCGTCCTCGTAAGGTAAGCAACTCTTCCTTCACCATGTACTTGGTTTGGAAGTCGGCCCTCTGTGGTGAGTAGACGATGCACATTTGTAAAACGCAATGATTTAACGAGCGAGCGTCACTACCTGTCTCACTCACACTTCATGTAATGACTGTCCGTCTCACTCAAACTAAAATCTGAAAGTTACGGTCTTACGGCAAGCTTTGAGTACACTAGAATCATTTTTAGTAGGTGAAAAGAAATTTTTCGAAACTAGGTTTCTTGAAGAAAAAAATTTTTTTCCCATAATCTAAGAAATATTGTAGCTAGTGTTATACCATTTTAGAATCCTTATTAAATGCGTCAACTTTTATAGTTACTTGCCAAGCTAGCGTAGTACATTTTTTTTTCATAACAGTCAGTTAAAGTTGGTGAAATATTAATTTTCTATTCTTGGTTCGGCAAAATGTGATATTGTCTTCTAAGCTGGAACAGTAGGCTTAGAATTTAAAGCAACAGATTATATAAGCACTATTCGGGATTACATAAGAAAAATAAAATTGAAAAAAGTAAAGATCTGTAGAAACAGGAGCTAAAAACCATCACAAGGTTACATTTTCTCGAAAACAAAAGAAATGTCTATAATTTGAAAAATACATGAGTGAGATTTTTTTTTATATTTTTCTGGTAACTGCTATGATTTGGTCTATCACCCGATTCCGGCTTGACGTCGACTTACGGGACACCCTGTATATATATAAAAATATAAAATAATAATGATAAAGCGATTTAATACCATAGTTACTATTTGTATTTTAATCTTCTATCTATTTTAATCATGGATAAATATGAGTAATTTTAGCTTTGTGTTTTTAATTTTCAATCTAAATTTTTTATCAATATACTAGACATGTTTAGTTGACTACATTATATATATATATAAAAAAAACATAAGATAGAAACATTATGTGTGTACGTATAGAATACAGTTTATATACTCATGATTAATGATTAATTGATTTTAAATCATGTTGTTTTGACAAAACTGTAAAACCAAGACCAAACCGTGCAAATGCCAATAATCTTACCATAGCCAGGCTCGTAATACTCAAGGAAATTCTCTAGCGACCCTGGAATTTTCTTTTTTTTTAGGGGGATAGAATGTAATGACATAAACGTTTTCTACAAAATTTCTTAAGAACATTTCTCGAATACTTGAAATCCATATATTTTTCATCAACTTGACTACGTTAACAGAAAATCGTTTAAGAATAAACAATTTCACTAATTTCACTCGTGTCTCCTTATCAACGTGTCAAGTTACATCCGTTGCGTCGTATTGACGACCCAAAATTGTGCTGAGTCGCAAGTAAATGAATGGAGCCCGGCAATGTGTGAGATTAAAAAGTCGAGTTGGATATCGGCCTTTGATTTGTACAGACGGTGAACAAATTAGCACGTATCATTTTTCTAAATAATCAAATATATAACGTACTAAGTCTCGTTTTTTTGTTCAAACAAAATAATTAAATAAATAAGTCTCGTTTTATTGTTCAAACAAAATAATTAAATAAATAAAGTACTAAGTCTAAATAATTAAATAAATAAAGTTAAAACTAAGTGATGTGAGTTTTAAATTTTCCAAAAGATGCAACCCCAACTCCCCCTGACTGGCTCTTCTCTGACGGAAAGCACGGTCAGCAGGGTTGCAACTGGGATAATCAAATAGTTTATCACGACTGACCTTCCCATTAAGGATAATGGAAATAGTCCACTACGCCACGAGTTTACAGCTCTAGATGTAGATGAACTGAATATTGTCCGAGCATTCGACGAAGATTCACCCGTAGCTGCTCCAACGAAAGATCATAAAGCATACCTGACAGTGGACAGCGCTGTCTGATACCTCGATGAAACGAGGTAGGAGCCAGAACTTGTCCTTGTTGCTGAATCAAAATCGCTGAATCTCTATACAGTTTCCCAACGATATCGAACCACCTGGGCGGAGACCCAAATGCCTCGAGAGCAGTCAAGAGATGCTCGTGCGAGACGCTATCAAAAGTCTTTTGCTGGTCTTGTGAAATCATGGCCATTTGTGTACCCGTCTGTTCATGGTAGACAAACAAATGTCTGGCTACCACGCTGTTGTTGTAGATACTAAGACTAGGTACACAATAGGACTATTTCGGGTGTATTACCGAAGCAATCAATGACCGGAGTATCGCCCCTAAAGCTTTGCAGACGATTTTGTAGTCTACATTGCATAGGGTTACTGACCTCCAGTTCCCCATCCTCTGCAAATTTCCCTTCTGTGGAATCAAGCGCATAACAGACCTCCTCCAACTAGAAGGAAAGTCTAAATATGTATGAACGGCTGAATTGAAGACTTCCAAATGAACAGGAATTAATAAATCTCTGAAACATATCAAGAATTCTGGATTCAAGCCGTCATAACCAGGTGAAGTGTGTCGCCTTAGACCCTTTGTCGCAGCGATCATATCCTCCAATGTGATTACTGTATTCAGGAGCTCCTTACTGTCTTCAGAGAAAGTAGGAATATTCTCAAGAAATTTATGAGTGGTCGAGGATGTTGTTGACGTAGATTCAGAGTAGAGACTACTGTAGTAGTCTCGAATATATTCTGATAGCTGTTATCCGTTGAGGTCTTGTCCAGATTCATCAACTATCGATTCTACTTCACAAGGAGCAGTACGTCGTCTAGTACTCGGTTGGAGAATCGCCTTCCCTCAGCCAGTGTGATTTTCTGCACAGCACAAACTCCAAGAAATAATAATAATTATAATAATTTTTATATTACACTTCATGGTCTTAGCATTCAAATTAGTAATAAACAAATAAGAAAAAGTAATAATAATATAATAATATAAATTAAACTGAAATTAGTACTAAGATGCAAATAAACCAATTGACTTAAAAAAAACTACAACAAAGGCTCCAAGACCGTCTGTCGAGGTTGGCAAGCACTAAGTTTGCATCTTAAGTGAGTCGTTCATTAGCAATTCAGTTATATGTATTTAGATCTAAGAAACTACAGCATTTTTGAGGTGTTTGAATTATTCATTAAACTCTGAAATTAAAAACTTTCTGTAATTCCAAGCTTTTGTAGCAAATTGATAGAGATACATATATTCATTTACTCCATTAAGAGTGTCCAGTACTTCAGAGTCACTTAAGTTTTTCCTTCCCAAAATTCTGATGCGAAATACCGATAGAATAGGACAGATTCCAAGAAAATGCATTAAGTCCTCAGTCTCACCAAAATTGCAGGGGAAGCAACGGCTAGGGCCATCTCTTCTCCACCAGCTCTCTGTGATGTGAATTTGCACATTAATTTCCTAATTAATTGAAAATGCGCATTCTGTATTCTTGCATTATCCAATTGACCCAAAACCCATCGCTCAATTAATCAATCACAATAAATGCGATCGATTGATTAATTGCAATTAAGCAAAAACATAGGCTAAACAAAATATATGTCACAACCTTAAGAAGTGACTGTAATTGTTTACATGCGTTTGTTTACATTTTTGCAACCAGCGTGATATGGGTCAATTATATTGCGTAACATGTTTCTGCCGGAGTTAAGCACATAAGTGCCAATAAGCGGTTTAGTTTTGTTACATACATATACTTAATGCACATGCATATACATACCTACATATGCAGGAAGAAAGTATACTTAATGCACATGCATATACATACCTACATCATGTATAGGAAGAAAGTATACTTAATGCACATGCATATACATACCAACATCATGTAGGACGAAAGTATACTTAATGCACATGCGTATACATACCTACATCATGTAGGAAGAAAACATATTTATTGCAACGTATAACTAAAAACATTGTGCCTACATACCTATCTACTACATCATTTTCGCTGCATTAAGAATTTCAATCACTGACCTACGTCAAATATTCTTCATGTAAAACAGCGCAGATGTCGCAATACCCCTGCGCGCAAGAAGTCTCAAGTTGCAATACGACGACTTTGCGCCGGTGGTCAAACATATGTATGTAGGTAGCAACTAGCAAGATGTTAATTCACGGTTAATACAGTAAGCCACAAATGCCTACTGTAACCCGAGAATTACATCATAAATAAATAACAAACAGCAAGTGATTCTGGTTCTTGCAAAATATTTGTATGTATACAAACGCGACGAGTGCCGCGATTTAATTGAATAATGTAATATGCGTGACTTAACACTTTGCACAAGGTGAACATTATGTACACAAAGTGTTAAGTCGGAAGTAAAATACAGTCGGAAGTAAATTGCACGTCTTCCGTACTGGGAAGTAAGTACAACATTTTTCCATGTATAGAATAAGAACAATTTGTATATATAGAGTAGCAAAATGTAAAAGAGATGAGTAGTAAACGAGTATAATCACTGGTATTCAGTCGTAGATTATTTTCATTTAGGAGCTGAGCTTCAACAAGCTACTCCAGATCTTCAATAGGAGCTGAGTTTCTACAAGCTACTCCATATATTCGCTAGGAACCGAGCATATACTGCTACTCCAAGCAACTCAACGTGCACAACGATAAGCCTGGGAGGAATTAGACGCAACAAAGAAAGAAGGAAGAAAAGACTTTCAACAAATTGGCGCAGCCGGTAGGATCAAGGAAATTTATTAATACAACACACTTGAAAAACGTTGATCCTCGAACCTACACAGAAGTGAGCGTAAGAACATCTTACCCCCCCCCCCCCCCCCCCCCCCCCCAAAAACTAGCCTCAAAGGAAGGACGTTAGGGCACTTCCGGTCTTATTCTACCAGCCATCAATAAGAATAAGCGGAACACCCGTCATCTGAAATTCATCAGCGCCGAAGGCGTAAAAAAGGCAGTAAAAACGAGAAAGAAATTGGCCAGTAAAATCTCCAACAAACCGACGCTACCTTAAGTAAGTTCCATACCTAAATTTGTAAAGAAGGTAAAAAGCGATTACCCGAATTTCTCCGGGAAATTCACAATATTTCAAGAAAGAAATTCGCTAGCACTTATTGCCTTCTCCCATTCCAAATAAGTACATAGCTAGGTATAATACATTAATTGAACTCAGTGTAAAGAAGGGACAAAAACACCCCTCCATTCAATGCTTATTTAGTTAAACTACCTCACATTCAATAAAACTTCATTGGGATTGCTTTCATGCACAGACCCGATCAAAGCTCTCCTTGCTCAGATTTTGAGGTAGCAATAAGTTCATTGTCTTTCGACAATACTAGCCCTCCTGATAGCCCAAGAGCCGAACGAAGTACATCCCAAAATAGGCCTTCTATAAATTGGTACCGCGAACACCTTTCAGGTAAACGCTTCAGAAGGCATAGTTTGATTAGCTTCCTGGCACGAACTCATAATTTGGATGCCTTAATACCCAAACAGCTATTAACCACACCAAATTCGAGTGAAAATACTCAACACATTTCCAACATAGATCAAACAAACAAAACAGGCAAAATGTCTATAAACTTCGAAAAAGTAGTAAAACTGACTACTCAGATGGTGCCCCTGTTCTCTGGAGAATTAAGTGCACAAATTCTCACCAAGTTACAAACATTCATAGGCTGTTGTAAACAGGTACAGCAGTGTCTAGGAGAAGAAGAAAAGACCGCATTTATGCAAATTTTCCCAACCAGGTTGAGAGGAAATGCATATCAACCAACCGCAAAAATTCAACAAATGAGAACCAGGCATTATGATGAAGGAACTGGATGATAAATTCAATGTAATCGTCAAAACCATCGAGAAAACGTATAAGAGGCCATAAAGTGATACAGAACGATTAACTTTGTATCCAGCACACACCCTACCAGAGCCGTACATACCAAATTCAAGGGGACCAACAGTTGAGATACCCAAGTATACAGCAGGCCCGAAAAGGCTTACAATCGAAGAATACAGGCGAATACAAAGAAACCAGTACAACCGCCGCAGAAGCCGCAAATTCAGTCACGAGGAGTTCAGAGATCGCCTTTTCTCAAGTTCATACACCTAAATAAGGAACTTCCGAAAACCGCACAAACAGAAGAGGAAAGAAAATATTACCTAACACTGATAGCAATAGCTAAGAAGAAGCTCAAAGGTCTAAACAAAGGAAAGAAGACATTAAAGTAAAATCAGTAAAAAAAAAACATTATTTTCGTTATCTTTAGAATATCTTATATTATTTTAATTTTATCAACAATAGGTCTGTATTTATAGTTATAATCAACTAATTTTAGGGTTTTGTGCTCAATAAAATAAAATAAAAATTACAAAAGTTTTCTCTCTCTACGGCGGTATTTTTCTCTATTACACAAAAAGTTGTTTAAAGATCAGAAAGAACTACTAAATAAACATGACAAAACAAACAAAGAGAGATGATGTCATCGGTATAATATCTGCTTATTGCAGAATATTAGGAAGCAGGTGGAAAACGAAACACATCGCAGTACTAGTCGCAGCAACATAAAAAAAATTAAAGCTTAACGAAAATATGTTGTATAGCCCAGACTGCCAATTCATAACAGATTCAGCAGAATAACTAAGTGAGCACGGGAAGATAAACCATAAAAATAGTGTTTCGACCAGCCCAATCGCAACTAGTATAAGAGAGTCAACAGCAATATCATCAAGAGAGAAATTAATACATAAATGCAATAGATGTATGTATGTGTCTGATAACAGGTATGACCTCAGAATCCACATCAGCATTAATCACTTTACGGACAATGATCCAGAAATCTAAAAAAAAAGAGAGAAGAAAAGATTTTATTAAAGTATATATAAAGTCTAAACATTGAGCAAAATTTTAATTACAAAAAAAAAAAACAAAAACAAAAACATAATAACTATATTCATAACAATTTTTTTATATAAACAAATATTTTTTCTTTAATGGCTGATAGTATGGCAGACCAATGAATAAATCTGCGCAAGAATTAAAAGATGCAAATAATGGCAAACCCTATATAACGGTGTGAACATTCTATGGAAAAAAAAAGTGTGATACACACGAAAATATTAATTATTCAGTCAATATTTTCAACAGATAAAAAGCATGGGAGAAAAGCCAATTTAAAGAAGATTACGACTAACTGCAATAATAACAAAATGGACCATAACAACAAGGCCAGATTCTACTACAACACAACCAAAGATGGTAGTTAAGAACGAAAATATCCTCAAGTATGTATTAAGCCTATTAACGGGAAATACCCACACAACTACACAGTCCGATCAACTGTGTGTTATAAAGGTACTACCCCCAAATGAGACTATAATAACCTACAAAAAGGAAACAAATTAAACTGAATTATGTATGATTAGGGTGCGCAGATAGAGCCATGAGGAAGCATATAGAAGTACATATATGTAGAAAGGTAAACCAACGAGTAGAGCTTGCACTAGAGCAGGTATCCGAAAGGTTCGAAAAGTTGGATATCAACTCATGAGCAATAAATAAGGTTACAGAAACCAATTAGTAGAATTCGTACTAGAGCGATATTCGAAGTTATAGAAGGAATAATAATAAAAATAAAAGAATCGATGCTAGCGATAAATGATAAAAGAAGTTATGAATCAAATATATATACCCAATTAGTAGAACCCGCATTAGAGCTGGCTTCGAAGTATTGAAGGAGTAAGATGATGTCGAAACGCACCAAAACAAAAAAGAGTATCAGTTAGAATAAAGGTAAAAGAAATATTAGAAACACAACCAAGAAAGGATCAAAAGGCCATACATATGAAAACCATATAAAACATTAGCAGTAATCCATTGTCAAAAATCGTTACAAAACAAAAATACATAAAAATTCCACTACCCATTATATAGCGGAGCCCAGGTTCATAACAAATGAGAATATAATTGCACAAAGAACAAAAATAATGAACGCGTAAAATAATACATACAGCTGAACAAATGCAATAGAAAATTTAGCCTATGTACTAAAGTTAACGCAACAAATTTATAAGTATACTGCAGATAGAATTAAGATAACAGAATAGCTAGTACTGCATATCGTCCGTATAGAGCATAATAATTGTATAACCATTAAGAGATAAGAAAAACAATTTTTTTTCGTGTTTACGAACTATTTCTTTAGTTCAATAATATGCCAAATTTTTTTTTAGCATAACCGAATACGTAAATAAGGTATAAACAACCATAAGCTTAGTATTATTATTAAAAAAAAATAATAATAATAACAAAGATTGTTATTATATTTTTTTTCTCCGTAAAGGGAAAGGTGTGATGTGAATTTGCACATTAATTTCCTAATCAATTGAAAATACAAGAATCCACATTCTGCATTCTTGCATTATCCAATTGACCCAAAACCCATCGCTCAATTAATCAATCACAATAAATGCGATCGATTGATTAATTGCAATTAACTAAAAACATACGCTAAACAAAATATATGTCACAACCTTAAGAAGTGACTGTAAATGTTTACATGCATTTGTTTACATTTTTGCAACCAGCGTAATACGGGTCAATTATATTGCGTCACATCTTTCTGCCGGAGTTAAGCACCATAAGTGCAAATAAGCGGTTTAGTTTTAACGTGTTTAATGTACATTAATATTAATTTAGTTTAGGCTAGCAAATTGACGATTGTATAAATTAAGTAGTGATACTCGAATAAACAGACAGTTTGATTTTAACAGTAATCCACTGATTTAGTCAATCGAAAACAGCAAGTACTCTTTTAACTTGGTGACTGCTATTTTTAGCTGCACCTTTCAAGTTGGCATCTGCTAGATTAGCTGTGCCTAAAAGAGATCTCCTTTATTAAGCTTCTCTAGGAGATCTGCCTAATGGCTGCCTCCCATCATCGCTTAATCAGTGCGCAAGAAATATAATTACTACATATCATTCAGACTTACAAGACCATATCTATACTTGTAAATTAAACTAATCTTTCTTAGAGAGAATTCATTTTGGAAGTAGTTTTGAACAGGTAAAATACATATCTTTGGATATAGCTCATGCCTCACGGATGTCCTCGCATTTTCTAAAGTTTTAGTCTTTAGCCACACATCCTCCGGTTGTATCAATTCAAAACATGCTGTTTTGATCTCGAAATAAGTACTATGCAGAATATCTAGAGAGAAATTGTGTTTTTCAGCTAACTCAGTCCATGATTTATGCCAATTTACATCTTTTTCTTTAACTTTTCGAGTGAGTCTTGTAGCGATTCCCCATACGCTTTCCCTTTTCAGCCCTTCTACATCTATAGAGGAACGCCCATCATTTCCCTTAAGACACCTTAAAAGTGGTAAAAGGATATTTATTCTTCGGAAAGTAGCCCTTTGCTACTTTCCCATAAGGCAACCATACTAAAATAAAAAATAAAAGCCTGAAAAGATGGAAACAGAAATAAAACATAGCCAAAAGAAAGATTCTAATTCGTGGATAACGCACACGAATTACAATATCTCCCACAAATTCCGTAAAACCCTGAAAAGAAGAAAATGTATCAACAACAGATTATATTTTACACACGAAAAATTCCAAATCGTACAAAACGCGCACAAGTTACAATTTTTCGTTCGAAATCTGCGCTATCCACCAACATCCAAGCGACAAACACGGTAATTTGCCTAGCTGTAATGCATCGTACGATACCCCCATACAATGCATTACATCAAGCCCGCCCGAAATTCACAGAAAATTTTTGCTCACAGCACACATTTTGCTGCTACCAAACAGCAAGCAAAACAATACACGCACACAGCGAGCAGAAATCTGGATTTCATCCCGAACGAACGAATTCTTCGCACCTGCCGGTGGCTGCAGGCAGAAATCGTTTACTATGTAGGCAGACTGCGCAAAGTCAGTCAGTCAGTGAGGAGTTTTTGAACAGGACGGATCTTACAGGCGATCGGGTAGCGTGTTGAAATTCTTATAGATATGTGCGGTATTAGCTGTAATTAGAACAATCAAGAAAATTCGGCAGTGCCGAATTCGGAATCGCGGAAATAAATTCAGTTCTCGGGCCGTATATATATTGATAGTGGCTTACCTGGCTTCGTTAGAACTTTACACGCTTCAGTGCAATTGAAGTCGTCTGAAATGAAAAATAAAAGAAGTTCGGTTAGTGATTATTCTGCGTAAATTAAGTCAGATTCATTGACATTCATCATTAATTAAGATTACATATTTCCCTATTTGATAGTGGCTTACCTGTCTTTGAAAGAACTTTACACGCTTCAGTGACTTTTGAAGTCGTCTGAAATGAAAAGAATAAATGAAATTCATTTAGTGAATATTCTGCGTAGAGCAAGTTGAGATTTATTGATATTCGTCATTAATTAGGATTATATATTTTCATATTTGATAGTGGCTTACCTGTCTTTGGAAGAACTCTACACTCTTCAGTGTAATTGAAGTCGTCTGAAATGAAAAATAAAAGGAGTTCATTTAGTGATTATTCTGCGTAAATCAAGTTGAGATTTATTGATATTCGTCATTAATTAGGATTAGATATTTTTATATTTGATAGTGACTGATCTGTCTTGGAAAGAGCTTTACACGCTCCAGTTCAATTGGAGTCGTCGGAAGTGATAAATAAAAGCAGTTGGTTTGTTACGGAATCTGCGAAATCTGAAATTGAAGCTAGTGGTATTCGTTAATAATATGGAGTGAATATTTTCACACTCACGCCTCGATATGCAGTAAATGGGGCTAAGACTTTCATGTTGGCTGCGACGTCTTAGCCAGGGTGGATGGGGGCGATGGGCCCAATCTACGTCCAGTCATGACTTCTTCATCATCCGCAGTCCACGTTCTCTCGTTCTCTCTGTCCTTCCCTCGCCAGCGTTGTACTTTCTCCAGGTGACTATCACATGTACGTTGATCTTTGTTTTTGTGTTTTCAGCTTTCAACGCTATTTTAATTTCTTGCTATTTTATTTTTTTTCTTTATTCCCAGTTTTTTAGGTTACACCAGTGGAGACAAGCTATCATTGCTTTTTTGTTGTCCGTCTGTCTGTCCGAGGTTTGCTCAGATGAGCAAGTTTCTTTTATAACACGGACAGCTTTCAAGCACCGAAGGCATGTGGGTTGCAAGAACCACCCCAAGCCGGCTGACCGCTAGCGGCAACATGCTGTGCGGCCACCCACATATATCCCCGAGGTGAATTTGCAGCAGGAGGTGATCGTTGCGGAACTACCTATCCCCAGGTAACAGCGGAGATGGGTGGCTCTGACGACAGGTGCGCTCCCTTGTTATAGTTTATGGGGTAATCTGTCACCATTATATGTAAAAAGTCAGCAGAGAATATATAGCAAAAGACATGTTTCAAAGGTGGCACACTTAACATTTTTTTTTAGAACAAAGCGCTGCAATTTTTCTATAACATTAAATTGAGAAAATCTCCAAATTTGTGCCCCGTAACAAAGAATAGATCTAGTAACTGCATTAAATATTTTAATATTTTGGAAGTGTTGAATACTGTTTTTCATGAGAAAAGTCTGCCATGCATAGTTAAGGCTTACCTTAGCACTTAGTAGGCGTTGATGTATATGCTCCACCAATGACAACTTTGGAGTTACAACAACACCAAGGTAAGTGAATTTTTAACTTCTTCAATATCACTATTTTGAAAGATCCATTGTTCCGAACTCTTTCTGGCACCTCCACCACGCTGAAAGACCATTATTTTTGATTTCTCTAGATTGACTTGCAGGTTCCAAAGCTGGTAATATTCCTCTAATCTATGTATCATGGACTGAAGTCCACCACTGAATTGCCTGGATCATCCGCGTACATTAGCACTTTAATAGCAATATCTTCCACAGAAATGCCTACTTTCATGCTATCATCCAAATCATTAATGTATAAAGCAAACAACAGTGTACTTAAAATACATCCTTGCTTTACACCACAACTTGTATTAAATCCCTCCGAAAGGGTGACACCATCCCATACAGGCGCTGTGGCATCTCTGTAAAACTCTTGTAAATTATTAATCAATTTAGAGGATATTCCATAAGAATAGAGCATATAAAATAACGAGTTACGAGCAATTGAATCAAATGCAGCTTTAAAATCGACAAAAAATCCATAAATCTTCTTCTTATTAGAATTATGGCAGAGGTTAATTGTACATATTAAATTATATATATTATCGATTGTTGAGTATCCTGAGCGAAACCCTGCCTGACTTCCGCACAGTATTTCGTGCCTCTTTACCCAAGTGACAAGTCTTTGATAAAGTAAACCCACATCATATTTTAACTACATTATCCATGAAAAAGAGGCCGCCATAATTTTGAACTCGATCAATGTCAGCCTTCTTATGCGTAGGAAAAATTACTGATTTAGTAAAAGGGGCAGCAACTTTACCGGTTTAAAAAATGTAGTTATAATTGTTAAGTAGTTTTTCCAGAAATATTTCTGGTGCGTATTTATAGAATTCATAAGGAACACGATCAGCACCAGGAGCTTTATTACTCTTTAGACAGAACTAATTCTATACTTCTTTCCGCGCAATTCTTTTGCTATTTGCCACCATCTCTTGGAGTTTCGAACAGATCCCGGTCTATCTGCGATGCATTCATAATATGTTCTTTTCTTCCTTTTGCATAGCGTTTTATAAGCTGCATTTGGCTTTAAGTAACTATGACGAGCAAATTCAAAGCAAGTTTTTCTAAGAATATTTAGCCAATTTTTGCTATTGTACGTAAATAGTCGCTGTCAAACCACTTTTGCTTATACATAAGATTCTTGGTGCAAATTTGATTTGCTGATTTTTTTATAGCTTCTACCAAAAGCATCGGTGTGAATTGGATTATGACCAATCAAAGAGTAGAACTTGTTTGCATATTCTATGGGATTTTCAGAATCAACATATGGTATATCGTTGATCACAACATCGCTTAAGCGCTTCTCCCTTTGTTAGTTTTCATTTACCGCTGAAATATCCTCATACTTCTCCGTTAAAAGTTTCACCTCGTTTGACAAAGCGGTAATTTGCTGTTTGTAACCATCAATCTAATTTTCGTTTCCTTCAATCTGTTAGTCAGTAAACCATCCAATATAGCTGCAATATTATCTTTGCCTTGCGCCTCCGCAAGGTTGCTGCTATTCTGATTTCCACACAAATTCTTAGCAGGCATCTCGATAAAAATTAAGGCCAATGGAATATATATAGTACCAAAATTGTAATAAAGTTTATGCTTGGAAAAAACAGCAGCGAAATAAAAACAAAACTGATTCAAAGCGAAATAAAAATGTAGCAACAAACTGTTAAGAGGAATATAAAAAATAATAATAATATATATAACACACATCACTGATGTCCTGATATATTAGGAGACAAATTAGTAGTAGATAAGAAAAAATAGTAGTAGAATTTTCCAAGTGATATTTATTATAAAATATATTATATACATTTCCTTCCAAGACTTAAATAGCGTATTTCTTTAGAGATATATTCAGTCAATAAAAATTTTATAAAGAGAGATGTGTTGCAAAATTAATTAATTCCTTAGTGGGTTCGAATATTTTATTTTTATTACTATCAGTGATCAAATCTTTATAGCATAAAATATTTTCCACTGTTTGGCAATCTAATTTTTTGCGCTTTACATCTTTTATCAAATTCATATTCGAGAATGCGCGTTCTGTAGACGCACTACTATGAGGAAGGCGGGCTACCTTCAACATACATAAAGCTCGATAATTTGCAAAAGTGCATTGTGTTAAGTTATTTACTATGTTTTCCAAATTAATCCAAAATTTTACAATGTCCTTCTTCGTCATAGTATCTAGTAAGGATATCCCTTTTACGATTTAAGTTTCGCCGATGAATGTTTAGACTTTCAAGGTCATCATGACTGTACGGAAACTGCGAATGTAGTTTTAAGAAAGAAGGCATATTACCTTCAGATATTTTCATTGGGTCCAGAAATTGTAATAATAACATTTTATAAACCTTTAAATCAAATCTCTTTTTAAGTTGTGATAGAAAAGAGAGAGCCTTGCCAAAATTGCTTGCTCAAAAGTAGTGCACCTTCTGCAGCGTGGCTGTAAAAACACCACATCCATCACAATAGCCTCTGTCAAGCTTCCGTGAAGTATAAAGGACAGGACTGACCTACATTTAGCCCCGAGACTTTTGTATACAAATAGTCAAGATATTATCATTTTTCACCGATAGAAGGTCACACGTGAGTGCAGGAGTACAATTTTAACTAACTAGGTCTTTGGGGTAGACGTTCCGTCCCGGAATTGGATTTTATATCACAGTAGCAATAGTTTTTTTTTTATATTAATGATAGTGAAAGGATCATCGTAAATACTTCCGGCTAGTTTCTTTAACCGGGCATAGCAGGTTATCCTCTGAGAAGCCTCTGCGTTGGACCTAGGCAACATAAGTCATGTAATTTGTAGCCTATTTTCACAATAAATCAATTATATATCTTACTTATACATTTTTTGATTACTACTATCGGTATTATTTCACTTATATATGTATATGTACGCTTTGTCGGACGTATCGTTGAGCCTGTCGTAGGCAAGTATTATTTTAGTCATAAGCTAAGTAGATTTTATCCGTAACCAATCCCAGAGTGTTCAGTTGGTAATATATAGAAGAGAAAAAGGCGAGAGAACTTGTTGATCTTGTAGTATTCCGACTCATTTCCATTATGTTTGGATACTTAAAAGAGAGGAATGCAAAGCAAGCAATGCTCGAATACTCTTTATATAGTGAATAATTATATCAAAGACGACACACATAGAGGCGTACGCTACTTACCTGTACTTACCTTTAACTCATGACCTGTTGCTTTTTTTGGTGAGTGGACTTTTGCTTTGAGTTGACTCTTGGAGAGAGGGGGAGACATTTTATGAATATATCGTTTGATTTTGTTTTGGAACATTTTGAGTTTAGCTCAGAGAGAGTGTACGAACAAATTTTTATTTTTCTAGAAAGCTTTCGAGCTCAGCTCATTGAAGTTCTACTACTATTTTGAGATTGTAAGATTACAGTTTATTCTAGTTATAATTATTTTACTGGTGCATATCTCATTGTAGAGTTTGAATTTAAGCGTCGTCCTTCATTACGGTGCCGACGATTTTCTTTTGAAGTACGAAGTACGCTTAGTTTCGGGAATTTATTTACATTTTTGAATAGTTTTAGAGGCCTCAATTATTGCTGGCAAGATTGACTGCCTGAATTTTTGACTTCTTTCTGAAAAAAACATAGTACATGTAAGGCGTACCTATAGTTCGAATTTAAAATTTATATTTCCCCAATTCAGTTAAGTAGCAACACTGAAGTTGCCCACCCACATCTCGATTGTACATCAATCTTTCGTTGATGAAAGTTTATGAATTCCTACATTGAAAATCTTTTTCTATCTTGTGTCGATGACAGTCCTTGCTTTTCTCACTCTTGATTTTCGTACAACCTCTGCACAGACAGCAGAGAGACGGCCTGAGAGAAAGTCTTACTTTTGTTGCTCATGCGGAGACTGTTAGTTTTTTATCATGCCTACCTTGCGAACACCACCTCCTACTGAAGTCGCAGACCAGTGCTGCATCTGTCAAGACGAAAACTGGTCCAGCAGATGAAAACCTGCGACTACCATCTGTGGTCTTGGGTTTCATAAGGCATTTTTACGATCATGGATAGGAGAGCAAGCCAATTGCCCCAATTGTTGATACGCAATCACACAGAAAACCTTCATTGCGTATACCGGTGCTATTCCGAAAAGGTATACCACTCGACACGCAAAGGCAGATCGTCCCCAACAGCCCTTACATCTTGTGACGCCTCAACTGGCACTCCCATAATCAGGTCGCGAATCATTATCTTCTGACATTCGCTGGACAACCAGATCTCAGAGCAGTTCAACACGAAATAGTCCGTTACCTGTAACTTCGAGATAAGGCGTAGCAACTACGGACGCCATAATAGTAGATCTCAGACTTAAGCTTCGAGATTTGGTAAAAGATCCGCGTAATCGACATTCGTTCTCAGCTGGTCAGCTGAGACATCCATGCAGCATGCAGCATGTAGCTTGGGTGTCCACAAGATGCTTTGCTATGAGTCCCCACTAACTAGATCCCGTAAAATACTCCGATTTGTTCTAACTAATATTTATTGCACAAATTACAAATATCCATTACTTAAAGACTATAATACAATATATAGGATTATGTCTAAGCACGTTTTAGTTTTATTTTGTAGTCTCTATACATCACTCCCCCTCCAGCGTAGTATACATATATGTGAAGCTTAGTATTAATAAGAGTTTATTACTCGATCTTAGAGATTCTTTATTGAATTAGTAGAATTCTTTTACTGTATATATATGCAATGTAATTTTACTGAGAATTCAATATATTCCAGATCCATTTATTTTTATTGTTATTGATTTATACTAATTATATATAATGCGAAATCATTTGCAAATTCTATTCATTGTTGTTTATATATGTGTGTGTATTCATTATGTATTGCAGAATTATTTGTTGATTCTAAATCTGACCTTAATTATCTCATCTTTTAGTGAAGAGCTTGAAATATGGTATGCAGTTTTAATATATCTATTGAAACACTACAATTTTTGCCTTTTATGTCAATCACTAATCTTTTTCGGAATCTTTGGAGTACTCTATATGGCCCTTCGTAAGGTGTTACGCACTTTCTTCTTTTGTAAATAGCGCGCCGGCTAGCGTGGAGAAAGGGGTTGGACCAACAATGCAGTGGGGCGCCACGTGGTTTTAGAGTCTACGAACTCCGGTTGTATGTTGTTGTGAATCAAAGGCAAAAAAATGATGAAAACAACTTTCTTGAAGATTAAAAACCCTATAAATTTTTAATCCATCCAAATCGTCACTATCGAATTCACTTCACAAATTTCAAGTAAAAAAAAAAAAACAAAGTGGCAGACAAGGCAGCGCATATTCGACTATGTATTCAATATGTAGACGTACAGCGCACAAAAAAAAAACCTGTCCTGACGTGTGAGATAAACTGAAATTTGATTTCAAAATTAAAGGTAATACCATTGTGTTTAGAGTATATAGTGAACGCAGAGGCAATGAGTTCACAACTCAATAGATGGCTCTAGATGAACCGAAACGAAGAAATTCTCTGTTCACATTAAATGTGAGGATATAAATTTACTCTGGTTCTTGTTCGTGCTGCAGTGCACCTAGATTTGCGTATCGCGTCACTATTTATTGGATATTCTTCTCGTTCGTTGTTGCCATCCCTTACCACAGGCGCTGTTTCGTGTTTGTGTGGTGGCTTCACCCATCATTTATTTTGCATTGAATAAGCGAAGCTGGCAGGCTGCAATGATTAATTTAGCTATGCATTGATGTGGCGGATTTTTGGGATCACTGACTTTTTCATAATTATGTACTAAGAAAAACAGAGGAGTAAATGTATGTTTTCTTAGAAGGGAATCTTTAACATCCTTTTGCATGACGTTTGTTTTTGTGGATTTTAATTTCCAATTGTTATTTGAGATCAGAGGAAATTTTTGAGGCTGCATATTAATGAACACCAAATTAAGGGTTTCTTTTCTATTGAAGGAAGCATGATAATAAAATATACATTTACGTAGATATACCTGGGGATTACACGAGGAAGTAAAGCTTGTATGCAAGCCTCCCTTCCATCGCGTTTTTAAAATTGGCAGAAGAAGGCAGTTTGATTGATATTTTATTAGCTTGTATGGAAAGTTTTATGTATGCCGGCGGAAGTCGCTTTTCCAAACTTTGCTATTAGAAAATTTTCTGGAATTTAAGAAAATAATTTTTGGGTATAAAATTTTCATGAGTTACTTGAATTTCTTGTGTCAGAACATTGTTGAATAAATTATCTATATCTATGATGCAACTAATAATACTATCCCCCATATGCTCGGGCTCGGCTCAGTTTTCAATTCCACGAAATATTTCTAGTTTACCTATATTTTACCAAAAATAATATCTAAGCATGTACGTACATATATTAACAAAAAACAATAAAAATGGGAAAGCAGAATGTGAGTACGAGCAACAGAGGAAAAAATTGATATATTCATACATATTTATAAATTATTCCAAGAAGGAAGTCACGGATTCTCTTCTAACGAATCAGCGTTGCAAACAAAATTAGAGCAATTTAACGGCCGACAAAATTCATCAGATCATCTGACATCATTATTGTTTGCCCGTCCCGTCACTATTCCATGCAAAGTAGAAAACGAAGCCACGCAAACACCGCTGACAAACGACGGTACGAGAACGCCACGAAATATGTGCCGAAGTGTGAGCGGAGCATACCAGCCAGCGGATGGGGGACAGTGATGGGACTTCCCTGCCAAATTATGCTAGCAAATTTGAGAATAAAGGGTAGCAAAATCGCCAGAAAAGTAGCAAACACACTACAGAGTACAGATAAAACAAAATGTATCTAATTATAGAATGCTATGTTTTATTTTATTATAATTGTGTAAACTAAAATGAATTATCACAAAAATAATATTCGTATCCTGAGAGAGCATTTAGATTTGTCTTAAAAAGTATTAAATTGCGTTATACACTACAGAACTGTTATAGAGACACAACGACGCCTTGAAAACTTTTTTAAAATTATATTTGACTTTTTTTTGTTCTTTAAGAAGATATTATTTTATAAATTGTCGTATTCCTTAAATATTTTATATAATGTTATATTTTGTGTATTTTATTTAATATATGGTAACAAAATGAACATAATTATAGAATGTTATATTTTATTTTATTATAATTATGTTTATACCATTAATTGTGAGAGCTTTCTCTTATTTCTTTATAAAAACTTCATCGAAAAATTTATACAGACTGCAGTACTTAGTTAGTTCATTTGACGATGTAAAAATCTTTTAATCTTCTATCAGTTCGCTACAAAGAAGTACAGCCGAAGCTGCTTCAATATTCAACCTATAACGTTTTTTATTTTTTAAGTTATTAAAATCCGAAAATGGACGTTCAGAAGCAGCCGTCCTGTGGGGAAGGACAAATAAATTAATTATGTAGTTGTAATGATTTTCGAAAATTGATTGTTCAAAAAGATTTTTCTGTTTTGATAAATTTAGCCAAGTTTTAGCAATATCCTTACAATCAACAAGTTGGTCTAAATCTTCAAGCATTACGAGGAGCCTCCACTCTGAATTAAGTTTTTCAATATCTATTTCATTAGGAGAAAGAATGGTTTTAACTCAAGGAAGTATTGAAGTCATTTCGCCTGTTCTAATCTTCCTTGGATTCAAATATTCTAATAGTCTCAATTTGTGATCATTAAGATCGAAACATTTTTTAATTTGTTTGCACAATTCTATGTAAAATGACAATAGATTATCTTGGATATTACTAATATTTTCACAAGCATTTGAAGATTGAAACTGTGCAAATTTAATTCCAAAAAACATTCTTCATTTTTCAAGATGAATTGAACCGTCATTAAATTTGCAGTCAACTGAATGTGTGTTCTAGCTTTATACAATTTGTTAAAATATTTTTGAAGTTATTTTCAATTAAAGGTCTTAGTTTGTGTATTAAATTTTTTTCAGACTGGAAGATTTTATTGAGATTATTAATCTCACCTAAATGATAACACAAAAATAAGAAGTACAATTTTTTCTTTTTCCGGAACTATTCAGATAATAAAGAATTGAATTTGCAGCAAAATTATTAGGACTTTCTAAAGTAAAGAGAGTGAAGTAACGAAGTAAGCTGACCACTGCGCCAAGATTCTTATAATAACTTGCTCTAGCTCCAACCAGCATGTACCGCTTGATTTTAGAATCTTATTGAAATTTAAATTAGAACTGTCTTGAAATTCTGCCAACTCACTTGGCGTCTTAACACTATGGGCAAAATGATTATATACGCAAGAAAGGAAATTTTCAACTTTCCGAGAATTTTTTTTTGTAGCAGCCGCAGGACATAAGTCGAGGGAGTGGCAAGTGAATCCAAGATAAAAAAAATGTTTATTAAATTTCTCTAATCGTGCTCGAACTTCCATAGCTTAACCTCTCATTACTGATGTGTTGCCATTACCAAGGCCAAAAAAATTGTACGCAAAGATTCTTGCTTACTTATCCTTTTTTTTGTAGGTATAAATATAATCTCTTGTTTTTTATCTTGTATTTGTGATTTGATTTAGAATCGTTAAAAATAAAGGTTCTTAAAAAGATCATCTAAATGCCCATTGACTTCAAGTATACGGGAGTTAAGTAAATCACAAAATTTTGTTCTATTTACTTGAAAAAATTCATGTAAACGCAACTTCAGTAGGTACTTGAACGTTTTTCATTTGAGCGAATTATGAAAACGGCAAAGAAGAATAAGAAGGAGATTATTGTCGATAATTCAGGTAGTGATTTTTAGCACTTTTCTCAAGATATTTGTCTAAAAATTCGCACCTATGTATTGAACCTAATCGTGTCAAAGGTAAATGTCATTTCAAGTAAATTACAAGAAAATTTCAAGTCAAGTAATTGGAATTAATTCAACCAAAACCCCTACTTGAGTTTGAAGTGGATTTCAAGTCAAGTACTCTTGTATTCATGTAAACGTCCTAAATGACACTTTTGTCGTGTCCAGTACAGCAACATCAAGGCAAAGGCAACGGCTTCGGCGCCATTCACGCAAACAAGATGCAAACGCATGCAACGTATGCAATTAGAATCAGCGCCTCCTTTTTACACAATTCTTTTCCTTTCCTCGTATTAGTAGTTTTCTTTAAATGTAGATTTTTTTTTAAAAACATTTTTAATTTATTTTTGTTTTTTAAAAATATTTTTTGTTTTTACGATTAATGGGAAAAAGCAAAAAGTAGCAAAATTGGATTTAAAGTAGCAAGGTAGCAAACATGCTTGAAAGGTAGCAATTTTGCTACTATAGTAGCAAAGTCCCATCACTGATGGGGGACACTACAGTGAATAGGCTTGTGTCTCGGATAGTCCAGCGACGTGTCGCCTCTAGCGAGCAGTGTACCCAACAGCCGATTTTCATTCTTGCGTTCACTATATACTCTAAACACAATGGTAATACTTATCTTTTCCGCAAGTACGACTTTAAAAAATTTATTCTAGGCTCTTTTCCACCATCTTCCCTACTTTCCTAGCTTTTGTTTTCTTTTTTTGTTTTGTTTAAGACATACACTGCGTACAACTCAACACTTCCTTTTGGTTCAAACTTATGACAACTGAGTCCCTTCACCTACCAAGGTCATCGGATTTATAGAAAATCTCCTTTGGAAATTTTCCATAGAAAATATTCTTTGGAAATTTTAAAAAATACAACCCATTTCCAATCGGTCCGCTTAATTATTATTATTATTTAATTTTTTGTATAAAAATAATCTTGTTTACTTAAGCTTCCATTTGGTATAGATGAAAAACTTCTTAAAATTCTCTTTGCATGGAAATTCTTGAGTTGAATTTCCGTTTGACAGAGGTCTTCGGAAACAGAAATTGTGTTAACCGTAGCAATTTTATATGATTATTTGCAACCGGCATTTACCTTGGGCTGGAAGCAATTTGTATTTTATATTTTTACCGTCGGGTACCTGAAGTTTCTACCAACATATTATGTTTTAGTTTTGCTAGGTTAGGAGTCGGTTTAGTGATCATGGAATGGAAAGTTCTGATCAGGTAAGTGGCAAATAATTTCTATTTATAATTCTAACCGATAGAAAAAAACAAATGCTGCCTGATGTCTTTGATTTTCTTCCTTACAGTTTTATGCGGGACCTTATCTGCCTTACATCATCCTAAGGGTGTGTACTTTAAATTTTCTTAAATAAATAATTTCAAACTTACTGGCTATAATTCCATAATCTAATTTTAATCTTTTATAATTGTAGACAACTCATCTTATCGAGGAATGTGCCGAAGCAGTCAATTATAATACATCACCAACATGTCATGGAGGGTACTCCTTCTAAAATATATGTTTCTCGTTCCCAAATTCCTTCGAAGGTATTTCAGCGAGTTTCCGGTGAGGGAGCAATGTTGCATTCACTGAAGCGCTCATAGGTACTTGATGAATATATGCAATATTTTCTGTAAAGTAAAAAGAATTTTCTTGCAGCATCATTCCAGAAAAAGGTGACAAGACACTGGACAAGGACACACAACAGGTAATGCATGAAATACTATTTTACTTAAGATTGTCGTATCTTCTTATTTTTCAGGCTTAATCGACCTTGGGGCTGAGAGACCCATAACATGCCTCCTCCTTCTCCTCCTGTAGATATCGTAGAAATCTCGCTAAGATAAGATCGGAACTACACACTCACATTTCCCTAAACACATTTATTACAAAAAACTAATATATATATATATACGTAGGTATAACTCAGTGCCTGAAATTCGATTATCTAAATCTAAGTTGGTCCGTTTGACTGATTCAAATTCACCGATGTTATCTCCCAATATTATATATGAATTATTTCGTACCACCGATTATGTTAGAATAACGAATAAATCCTTATGAACACTTATAAAAATCCGCCCCTCTGTAAATCTGGGACACTGGACAATGGACATCAAAACTGCATTGTACGAAATAGTAACAAAAAACAGCCTCATTCATAAATTTATGTCGTTAGACCATGCACAACGTTTGATGAAAATACCACCGTCCAAATAAATCCGACGCCTAACCCTATTTAAGCAATTATCTTTAAGAAATTATTAATTTGGAATGGCTGGTATTCTGGTATACTAGACAACACAATGTAAATAAAATAATAAAATGATACACCAATTTCACGAAGAGGGTCATCCACAGCGAATTTAAGGGACTTGTCGTAGTATCCTAAGGTTGTTCAGCGAAGCTGGGTTGATGCCCCGTTGGGACAGACGATATTAGTAAAAATCGATAAGAGCTAATCAAAAATATCAATATCTTGTTGGGAATGATACACTTTTAAGTCCTTTGTATGCCAGGTACCTGCCTTTTTACCTTTAATGTCCTCTAACTCATAAGTCCAAGGAGATACTGCTCTTGCAACCCTAAAGGGCCCTATATATTTCGGTGCGAACTTAGCATTAAAATATTCACCTGCATCAGACAACACGTAGCTCTTACGCCAAACTAGAGAGTTTATTAGAAACTTTTGATCCCGTCGTCGTAGATCATAACTGCGCCGACCTGACTCTGCTGCCTTAAGCAATCTTTGTTTCACATCCTTCCTTACATCTTCCAAGGCTTGTGCTCTGACTATACCATCATAAGGTTGTTCACATCTAATATGACTATGTTCTGTACCATGCGTCATCTCCCTAACAAAATTGACAAAGTACGGAGTCAATTTTATAGATTTATGTGTGGACGGACACACATGCTCTCAACATTGACTTAATCACCTGGATTGCACGTTCGGCAGGATTCGCTTGAGGGTGGTAAAGGGCCGTATATCTGATCTCTATTCCATATTCCTCGCAAAGCTTCCTAAACTCTCTGGCTCTGAATTGTGTGCCATTATCGCAGACTACCGATTTAGGTGCGCCAAATAAGAGAACTACAAAATCTTTTAGGGCTACATTTATCGAAGCAGCACTTGCCGTACGTAGATGGAACAACATGGGGTATTTGCTAAATTGATCTATGATAGTTAGAATGTACTTATACCCCTTGGAAGAGCGTGGCAAGGGTCCAATCAAGTTTATATTAATGGACTCCCAGGGCTTAGTGAATACAGTGCGAGACGCCATAAGACCTGCAGGTCTTTTAAGTATGGGTTTAATAGTGTTATCCTTTCCACCCGGCCGAGCGGTTTCCAGGTGAATTTGACTGGGTTCGGGCGACCCAATTATGTGTCCGCAGAGACGTAATGTTTTGCACATAGAAAAACAAAGAAATTTTACCTCTTTTACGGTGTTTGCCGGTTCGGGGAACTACAAAGTTGCACCGTTCCCTGTGAGCTTTGGTATATCGCTGGGAAGTTGTCGACCTCCTGTTCAATGGCGATATGTGGATTTTTATCCAGATTGAGTTTAACCCATGCTGGGCCATCAAGTTGAGCGCGAATTCTTTTGCCCACAATCTCGGCTGGGAAACAAGATCTTCCTGAAGAGCGTAATAAACAGCGGTCAATGTGCTAGTTCTGAGCCTCTTCGGTTTAGGGGATTCCTTAGGAGCTCTGCTATAATTCTCCTCTAGCCAATGAAACGACTTCTTTACTCGAAATTTCCATAATTTTATTCTATTTTCTTCAGTTTAGTTTTTACTTATTTTTACAGATTTTCGTTTTAACAAATCTCTTACAAAAGCGCGAACTTCAGACAGACAGCCCAAAAACTTAACATGGCCGCGCGCTCTTTCTAACTTTTTCTAGCGACATCTATTCTTCAGGTTTACCTTCATTTAAGGCTTCATTTTAATTGTGTTTTTAATTTTTAACTTGTTGTCCAAATTTTATCGTATCATAGGTTTACATTACTTCAAAGGAGTTCGTTTTTACAATTTTTAATTCATTGTACAAGTTTTATCTAATTTTAAGTTTACATTATTTCAAAGAAGTACATTTTAGCAATGTTTAATTCATTGCACAAGTTTTATCTAGTTTTAAGTTTACATTATTTCAAGGAAGTACATGTTTAATTCATTGCACAAGCTTTATCTAGTTTTAAGTTTACATTATTTCAAAAGAGAGTGTTTTAAAAATTTATTATTTCTTCTCCAGATTTATGTCGATTATCTCCTTTCTAATAAAGGTTCTAGTTCAGTCCATGCAATTTTTTTTTATTTCGACTCTCCGTAAAAGTAGTTACGCTATGTTCATTCTGGCCCACTGTTATAGCTTCCAGGATTTCGCCACAGATGGCGCCAACATCGCTAGGTGGTTTGAGGCATATTAATGTAGGTTTGTGTCTTGGCTGTATTGGTTTGTACCTTGGATACACCATTGTGTCTTGGATGCATCACTGTGTCTTGGGTGCACCATGGAGTCTTGGATGTTGGGGATACGAGATTACTTTCAGCACTCTCCAGCATAGGGAAATAGCATAGGATTTCGATTTTGTTGCTGGAGTTCGCTTATTTTTCATATCGAATTTTGGGGGGATACGAGATCACTTTGGGGACACGAGATCACTTTCAGCACTCTTCACCATAGGGAAATAGCATAGGCTTTCAATTTTTTTTCTGGAGTTCGCTTATTTTTCATCTCGGACTCGTAGTCTCTAAGTTGACATTAAGTTTTTCATCTCGAGTTTTGGGGATACGAGATCAATTTGAGGATACGAGATCACTCTTACCACTCTCCAGCATAGGAAAATAGCATAGGTCTATGATTTTGTTTCTGAAGTTCGCTTATTTTTCATCTCGGAGATCGTAGCTATAAATATTTCTGAAGTGGTGGGAATCTTTATTGGTGGAGGTTGCTGGTTAAGTTTGATCTGGTCTTGGAGGCTACAATTTGACCTTGAGGTGCCCCCTCCTGTGTCTGCGTACTGAGGGTTGGCTGAGAGCTTTAGTGGCAATATCTAATACTATGACTAGGACTGCCTGAGGTGTCTTGGACTGGGCTATGTTACCTGTACCAAGGCTTGGGTAGAATGTGTATTAAGTAATGATGTGAAACACACTAACCGAAATTATATCGTGGCTGTATACTTGTCAGCTTGAGTTTGGTTTTAGTTGTTTACTTTAGTATGAGTGCCTGTGGTATGTTGGGCTGGGCTACTTGGTGGCTGAGGAAACGTTATCTAAGGCGGGGGTGGATGTGTGCAGCTGTGTATTTATGTAGATAATAAATGTGAAATTCCCTAAGAAAATTAGTATAATAAGTATTAATACTAATTCATATTTTTGTTCATGTCAATAGTATTAGTACTAGGGGTAAAATTTTCATCAGAAATCCTCTACGGGCTATGGTTCGAGATATGAGCGATCTTACATTCGCAGGTGTAATTAATATTAGTAGCTGAAAAACAAAAACCACAACAACTGTAATCGAAGTTGTGGATTAAAGATTTGATGATCTTAATCTGTAGGTGTCTTTTATAAACATCTTTTATAAAAATAGATCAGGCAAAGCTGATTGGAGCGAATGTTGGTAGATATGTGCACTTAGATAAGTAATGGAAATTAGTAAATGCCTAATTTTGCTCTTCAGGTGGAATGCTTCTAATTTGATTCCTTGCATAAACAAATTCGCACAGTCCAGTAAAGTAAACAAATTCGCACTCGAATAATGTAAACAAATTCGCACAGCAGCCGAGTAAAGTAAACAAATTGAGCGATTTATGTTTTTTAATGTAAGATTCCCAATTACTTTAGCTGAAAACAACAACTGATATTAATCTGTAGGATATGATGTCTTGGATGAGTAGTGGAAGTTATAATTGAAAATTTCTTTTGCTGTAAAAAACAACAACAACAACTATAACGTCAGTTGTGGTCTGTAGGTGTCTTTTATATAATCATGTTATGATATTCGATGTGTAAAAATAGATCACGGCTGCTTGGGATGGTACGACACATGAAATCATTAGAAGTAATGGAAATTAAAGCATTAGAAAAGGTGGCCAGGCGGCTGGTAATTAGATATCTTGAGTAAACAAATACGTCCGAGTAAATCTGACAAATTGTGTTTTTGTATCTAGGAGTTTGTATTGAAAAGTCTTACATTTTATGACGAATTGTTTTTTATTTTCAATAAAATTTCTCAATCAATCACGCTGTTATGAGATTTGATTGACCCCGATATCATAGTTCGCATGAAGCTGATAAGAATATGATAATTTTATTTGAGAGTGGGTTTAATTAAATGTTTTGATGAATGGAGGTGGTGTTATGATATTAATGTAGTATGATATCTTCTCTTAGATGAGTAATGGAAGTTGTTTGGGAGCTGTGAGTAAGGAATAAAAACCTTATCAGCAAGGTCGCTTCATATTTATCTGTCTAAAGTATCATTCAAATGGTGTTGTATGAAGGAGGAAAAACTGATAATTCTTCAAGCCCATAGTGAAGACCGTGGTGGAGGTTGAGAGTGGGTGCTGTAAGTTGTGCATTAAATTGAAAGTTTTGATGGATGGTTTTTGACATAATATTATTCTAGTAGGATATGAAAGCTTCAGTGAAGAGCGTGGAAGAGGAGAGTGTTTTTGTTTACCTTTAAATCTTAAGGTTTATACTTTTAGCCTCCAGCAAGAATGTTTTCTTTCAGTTGACTCGGTGACTAGATAAGAACGTGTTGATTTCATGTTCATAATTTCATCTTGTGGTGAGCATATGAAGGTAGCAGAGTTTTCTATAAATCAAGCAGGTATGCTGTTATGAGATTTGATTGACTCCTATATCTAAAAAATAGTTCACATGAAGCTGATATAGTATTGAGGCAGGCACATTGTTTACTTACCATTAAGTTGAGAGTGGGTTAAATTAAAAGCTTCGGTAGAAGAACGCTGTCATATACAAACTATTACATACAAAGACTGGACACGTAGAACAAAAATATGCAAGGCTTTTCTAGAATTTAAAACTAGCGATGCCTCGACGATGCCTCGACTTGGCACTTGATGACGCGCCCAAATGGTAAGCCACCAGTGCCTCCCTCCATACAAAATCACTGTTGCCTAGACCCGATCAAGGGAACGCCACAATCTTTTCTTAGAAATTTTTTGGAAATTTCTTCCTTCGAATTTCTATGCAATTTTTTCTTAGAAATTTACTGGAAATATTTTCCTTTTGGAGGGTGACAACAATTCTTATGAGCATAGACACGTAAACACAAAATGTTTCGGTAGAATTTTTATTCATTTTTGTGGTCCATCCATCCGTGAATGTTAAAAGCATGATACGGGAATTATTATAAGGTAGACAAACCAATTTATGTAAATTATTTCGATGAATTAAAAATATTGGAAAAATGCATGAACTTATCTCTATGATTCGGACGTCAAGTAGATTTTATTATACTCTAGAATCTAGATGAAGTAATAGACATAGAGTAGATATACCAAGTTTGTCATTCCATGTGTAATGAATGAATGCGAATGCTTTATTGGAACTCTTTTCCACACCACCATTGAAGTAGAGGCGCGTTTTTTTATCGTGGTTTCCCCGATAGGCCTATTCCACATTCTTTAAACGTGCCAACGTTCTAGTTGATTTTATACCCAAAATTAAATTCACATTGTAAACTAAGTTTATTCATTGATAAAATTATTTTAGAGATGACCTTGAATACAAATTCCTTGAAAGGTTTTGTAATTAACATACCTATTTTAAATTCGTATATTTTAAAAGTTCTTTTCTTAAATTTTCCATATTAGGTCCCACAATTTCATATAATTCAAAAAGTTCTTTTTATTTCTGTATTATATCCATTTTAGACTTATTTTGGTAATTGTTTGTTAAACTTTTTGCTCTCCACAATCAATGCTTCCGTATTAAAACCAAAATGAAAAAGTCCAATAGAAGCATATGGTGCAAATAACATGGTGAGTTTTGAGAAAACCAACCCTTAAATATTGGAACCTCTTCTGTTATAGTAATGATTATTGATTTGTTTCACAATTTTTGATTTTAATTTGTTAATGTGGGCTTCTTCTGTGAATATTTTTTTAAAAACACTAAGATGTTGCTTCGACATTTGGAAACAAAAATCTGTAGGAGGAATTAGAGAACCAAAACCGATTTAGAAGAATAATTTTTGTAAAATAAAAATTATTCTGAGTGACTAGTCATAGACATATTTTCTCCCGATTTTTGTAATTTATGTAATTCCTTTTAAAAAGGTCGTCACTAAAGGCGGTAGAGGCGTAATTAGATATCATGGGATAGAGACATCATAAAAGAAAGGTAGGTACATGCAGATGTAATAAATGAAACCCCTAGTATTGTACACAAGTGGACCATAATGCATTTTTCCAATATATTTTAATTCATCGAAATAATTTACATAAAGTGGTTTGTCTGCCTTATAATAATTCCCGTATCATGCTTTTAACATTCACGTACTCACGTGGAGTTAATTTTACCTGAAAAATTTTGTATTTTTTATTAGTATATATGTTTATTGTATATATGTATATTATAATTGCATGACAGAATGAAAGTACATACTGTACCTGAAAATAAGTCTAGTCGACCACAAAAATGAATAAAAATTCTACCGAAACATTTTGGCCCTTACTCATGAAAATATTATAATTTCGAAGTTTATTAGTTTGATGTTAAAACGAAATTAAGAAAATAGTTAATTGCATTACCAACGAAAAATATATAGTCGGAATTAGTTAATTTCCGAATTTTGTCATGTGTAACAAACTTCAAGTGTATTTGTAAAATCTGAACCAACTCTCAATAAACTTCATGTACTGTCATTCGTTTGTTCTGAGAGAAGTTTTATTACAAAAATATGGAAGAATCTGATTTATTGGTAGCCCAGGAAAATTTGCTAAAAAAACCGGTAAATTTTGAATTGTAAACAAAGATAAATGATATAACTTATATACATATGTTTATACAGAATCGTAAAAGAGGAGAAAATTGGACTCAAGAAATGAAAGATACACTCATCAGTTTTGTAGCTCCCCATGTTCGCATTATAGAATCCAAACAAAACTATTCCACGGAAATAAAAAAAAAATATAATGCTTGGAATGATATTGACAAGCAAATGCAAGCTGTTGGATATAAATTTGCAATATCAAGATTAAAAGAAGCTTGGAATCGACTAAAAGCAGATATGAAAAAGCAAACTGGAAATTTTAAAAAACGACAGTGTGCAACGGGTGGTTGACCTCCGCCCTCTGAAATAGATGACGTAATGTGGGAAGTTAAGGACGTCATTGATGCACAAATTCGTAAGGACAGCGGACAATTCGATAGTGACACCGTTCTTGTTGTAAGTACTAAATTTAAAATAACGTTTTTTTACGATTAATTAGCACTTATTACAGAATACTACAACCAATCATTCTGAAAAAGAAAACAACAATTCACAAGATGCTGATGTTAATATAGTGAATAAAGTATTCCCATCTCAGAAAAAAAGTTTTAATAAACGGACAGTAACCCACACAACAACTGAAGAGATTATAAGAAAAAGAATTAAACAAATTGAAGATGAAAGCGAGGATAATGCGGAAATTAGGAAGCACAAAATACTTCCCGCAAAAAAGGAGCTGGAGTACTGGACAATGAAAACTGAGTTTGAAAGCAAACTATTGTCGATGCAGTTGGACAAGTTAATGGCCGACAACTAAAAACATGTTACATATTTACTAACTTTTTCTTCTTGTCGAAATGGATTTTTTATTTATTTTAAAAGTATTTAGAAATAAATTGTTGTCTATAAAAGTTCCTCGCGTTTCCTTGTGGATTGTTGTCGTCGATGAAATTTTCTTCCTCGGATGTCGCCGCCGGTAATGCAATTTGTTCATTGATTAAATCTGACTTATATTGTGAAATCATTTTATCCGACTTACTTTTCAAATCACCTCTATGGAAAAGAGAACTCCTACCCTTTGCTATATTGAATAATACTGCCAGGGCAACCAATGCATTTTTTGCCACTTCCAGATCAACTCTCATGCCATTGAATAAACACAAAAATTTATTTTTCATCTGTCCAAATAATCGTTCAACGGTTGATCTGGTTTTGATATGAGCTTGGTTATACCTGGCTTCAGCTGGTACTAAATTTGCTGACAGTCGAAAAGGAGTAAGTAAAATTTTTGAATTGGGATAACCACCATCGCCTAAGATGACCCCACCACGTAATAAACTACCTAAATTCTCAAGTTTTTCTTTTATAACTGATTCTCTCCATATACGAGCGTCATGTGCTGATCCTCTCCAACGGGCTACGATATCCATAATTTTATATTCAGCATCACAGATTACCTATGTTAAAGAAAGTTTAGACATGTTACAGTATGCAAGTAATTACCTGAACATTTATGGAATAAAAGCCTTTCCTGCATCTGTAGTGACCGCCAATTTCCCCACCAGGATTTTTAATTTTAATGTGAGTACAGTCAATTACACCTTTGCATTGAGGAAATTGGGCTATTGAATAAAATCCACTTTTAAGTTTCATTATATTATCATGCCCTGTTGGAAAGTGAATAAATTGCGGTCGTTTTTTCGCTATAGCTGCAACTGTTTTCCTAATAATGCGACTAAACCTCTGCTGCGAGATGCCGTGAACATCAGCTATAATGATATGAATGCATTATACAGCTTCAGTTTAAAAATCTATTATAACTGTTTATACCGATATCTTTTTGTACTGCTCCCTTAGCAAAATATCTTATGGTAGCCATAACCATTATTTCCGGGGAAATAGGTACACCACGATTTCTTGTAAAATTATATATATCTTCTCGTACAAGGTCAACAATAAACTAAGCAGTGTCTTTATTAAATCTGCTCAAAATTTGATTGTCTTAACATTTAAAAAATTTAATTTTATACCTACCTATAAAAATTTTTCAAATTCTTCGTTCGTATAGTACTCGAACGGACACACTCTTTTTTTTATAAATTTTTACTTTACGTGAATGAAAGCAATCTTCCAGTATTCTGAAATCAGTATAAATTTCCTCATTTGAAGTCATAGTTGATAACATTTGAAAAATTCATTACAAAATTTTAGGTTAATTTCAACTTGATGTCATTTTGTGTTCTAACTAATTTTAGTATCAACTTAGTTACAGAAACGTGAAATTATTACAATCATGAGTAAGCTAATTTTTTTAATTACAGCTTAGTTTAAAATTATTTATTTCATAAGTAAGGACCTTTGTGTTTACGGGTCTATGCTCATAAAAATTGTTGTCGCCCTCCAAAAGGAAAAAATTTCCAGTAAATTTCTAAGCAAAATTGCGGCCTTCCCTACATCAGGTCGAGGCATCGTTGTTAGATTTTATAATCGAGGGAGTCACTGTGCTCGGCCTCGGCCAATGCATAGAAATTCGAAGGAAAAAATTTCCAAAAAATTTCTAAGAAAAGATTGTGGCGTTCCCTTGATCGGGTCGAGGCAACGGTGATTTTGTATGGAGCGAGGCATTGGTGGCTTACCCTTTGGGCGCATCAGCAAGTGCCAAGTCGAGGCATCGTCGAGGCATCGTTAGTTTTAAATTCTAGAAAAGCGTTGCATATTTTTGTTCTACGTGTCCAGTCTTTGTATGTTATTAGTTTGTCTATGACGCTGTGTTATGATATTAATGTAGTATGATATGTTGTCTGAGGTGAGTAGTGGAAATTGTATGGGAGCTATAAATAAGCAGTAAAATCCTAATCTCGCTTGATATTAATCGCCTCTAAAGTATCGCCTGAATGGTGGAGTATGAAGGAAGAAATAATTGATAATTATCCAAGTACATAGTGAAGATCGTAGTAGGGGGTTTAGAGTAGATACTGTAAGTTATGTATTAAGTTAAAAGTTTTGATGGATGGTATTTGGTATTTATCTCCTCGAAATGGTGTTGTACGAGTATCAGGAAGGTCGGAAAAAAGTTGATAATACTTCAAGTTCAATAGTGAAGACCTCGATGTTGAGAGCGGGTATTTGGAACGATATAATTCTAGTAGGATATGGAAGTATTATTTATTTACCTTTAAATCTTACCATGAAAGTAGGTTGGGAGTTGATTAAATTAAAAGTTTTAATGAAAGAAGGTTGAGCTATTATATTAATAGAGTATAATATGTTGCCTTAGATGAGTACTTGAGAGCTGTGAGTAATATGTGGAATATGTTGTAGATGAGTAGTGAAAGTTAAAAATGTAAGATTCCCAATTTCTTTACTGAAAAACAACAACAACTGTAAATAATATATACCAAATCAATTTTTCACACAATATCTATCCACATCAAATTCATTATCTATTTTTATATCGTAAGTTATAAACTTTTTTCTCTGTATTTCACATCCAAAAAGCGATCCAGAGCAAATGTCTGTGTTAGGCTATGAGAGTTCGGCAGCAAAATCCCATGATATTTCTTATCATCTGTCTTGCTCTAACACATTGGGAAGCTTTAGTGAACATCTCACTCGGGACTTGGTCATATAATTGCTAGCTGTGGATATGTATGTATGTAACACTGAGATGAATTAATGTAATGTTGTGTAGTGTAAAAGAAAAACTTTCATGGGTGATATGGGGATTGAATCGATGTATGGTATGCACTAGATTGGTGGTATATGTCCTTATTTGATTGAAGCAAAATAGTTTCATGACTACCTTACCAAGACTTAAATATAGTTGAAATTCATAAAAATGTTGAATCGATGTCAAGAACATGTTAATACTTGTTTTGAGCACGAGCAGTGGAAATCGTCATCATTGCAGCATGTTATGAAATTCAATATCTAAAAATAGACCACATGAAGGTTACTGGAGTGGGGAAGTGCTAGATATCAGCATGACGTCATCTTGGTTTTGCTGTTTTCAAGTGCTGCACGTAAATAAGTTTTCTTAGCAGGGAAGTTGTAGATATCAGCATCAATCGAATTTCACAACATAACATCACCATGAACAGATTCTAGAAGATGTCAGTGGGGGTTCTTGGTTACATAGCTTTTACAGGATTCGAGTGCAAACGCCATTTCTTGAGTAAAGTTCCCTAGCGACATTAGCCGGTACTACCAGCATGCCTTGCTTTTGTTGTATTTCTGTTATTAGCGGAGAAGTTGTAGATATCAGCATGTGCCTAGGCTTTTACAGGACTCGTTTACAAACACCATTTCTTGAGTAGGGTTCCCTAGTGGCATAAGTCGGTACTACCAACTGCCTTGGTTTTGCTGTTTGCTTTTATTAGCGAGGAAGTTGTATATATCACGTGTGACGTCATCTTGGCTCTTGCTGTTCACAGGTGCTGCACCAAAATAAGTTTTATTACCGGGGATGTTGTAGATATCAACATAATTCGAATTTCACAACATGACATCAGCTTGGATTGATGTTTTCTTAGCATTATTATTATTATTATTATTGGGCTTAGGGGGTGTGTGTATTGATCTTTCGAGTGCAAACTCCATTTTTTGAGTAAGGTTCCCTAGCGGCATTAGCCGGTACTATATATCTTATTCATCTCGGACTTGGGGATACGAGATCACTTTGGGGATATGAGATCACTTTCAGCACTCTTTAGCAAAGGGAAATAGCATGGGATTTCGATTTTGTTTTTTGGAGCTCGCTTATTTTTTATCTCGAGTCTTGGGGATACGAGATTACTTTTAGCACTCTCCAGCATAGACAAGTAGCATAAGTTTTCGATTTTGTTTCTGGAGCTCGTTTATTATTCATCTCGAGTCTTGGGGATACGAGATCACTTTGGGGATACGCATGATATAAGTCAAAAGTGATGCCTATGGATTACATTAGGAAAGTAGGTTCACTTAATCTGCAAACAACAAAATTTGCTTAAAAGCGACACCCCGATGTGAGCAATAATCATTCTTGCTTCAATTATCACTTTTAAGCGACGTGTGCCGGAGAAAATATATTAAGAATAGTCTAAAATATACGTTGTGAATAAAAATTGTATTATAGTTATAATGTCATTTATTGAAATAATTTGTTTTAATTACATTATAGCTTAAATCGAAAGTCTTTTTTTCTTTCGTTCAGGAAAACCAAGATTTCAAAGATATAGACTGATCCTTATGCCTTTAGACCAAGATGGTTTTAGAAAATTCCTTGTGCCCCATTTTCATAAATAACATCTCTCCGTCTTTACTTTTTGCGATCTTTGTTGGAATATCCTGATCTTTCGAGCTGTTGGTAGGGGACAGTCGACTCGTTTTTTGATGAAAAACTTTCTTCTTTATTTCTAGAAAGCATCGATATCATAGATGTAGACTGAGCCTTATATGAATATTCTTTACGACTTTCGTCCGTAGGCTTTAGAAGGTTTGTAGTATCCTTAGAACTCATGTTGAAATTATTACGTAATTAGCTTGCCAACAGCGGTCTGTTTGGGTAAAGAGCAAAACATCAAATGAAAAACAAGTGATGAAACTATTATTTATATGTATTTGACACGTGGTCTTGGAGGCAGCAATTTGTCCTTGACCTGTGATGTCACCTTAACCTTTGAAACCGAAAGTGTCTGCTCTTGGGTAACCTTTTGAAACCAACAGTGTCGAATCTAGCAGGCTGCAATTTGACCATGATTCAGCTTCGACAAGAATATGGTAATTTTATCTTCGTAATATTGGTGTGGTGGGCCTAATTTTTCTTACCATTAATGAAAGTGTATCATACAGTGAATAAACAAGTCTTGTCAATAAATCACTTGGATGATGAGTATTGCAAGTTGTATGGAGGATTATAATTAACTATGAGTAAACAGTAAAGAAGAAGATTTATGGTAACTGTATGTTCCATACGTAATCTTACAGGTGGGGGAAAATTTTATAAGAATCTGGCAACTGCAACAATTTTATAAGAATTTGGTAACAGTATATTCTATCCAAAATCTACCAGGTAGGAGGCAATTTTATAAGAATCTGGTATGTTCTATACAAAATCTAAAAAGGGAAAAGAAAATTGCATGAGAATTTGGTTAGTGATTAGTATCTTCCCGAATGTTGGACTGTTAAGTTGGATAGTGAGGAGATTTTAAGAGAATATAATAACATCTTACTCGATGAACATAAGAAACAAATCAAAGAATGCTTTAACTTTTTAAGATTATATGAAAATATTGAAAAAGTTGACTCAAAATTTGGTGAGCACTATATAAGCTGCCCTGGGTTAAGTGATGATTCAACGGATGGACCAGATACATGTGAATGTTGGGTGTTGCTAGATAGCTAAAAGAAGTTGTGAAGCTATATAAATTCTATCAAACATTGACACAAAGTAATTGCGAGGCATGCCTTAAGAATTGCGATTTAACTTAGCACTAGAAACTCTCATTTTGTATACTTGGAGAACTCATAAAGGATCATGGAAACTTACGCTGTGGGCAGATGTTGATTTCAACGACAGATTCATCAAACAGAGGAAATTTTGATTACATACAGCTCTGTACCATAAGATTATAAGAATTAATACTTTTTAATTTTTAATAAATGATATTTTATATATGGCCTTCTTTTTATTCAACTTCCCATAATAAGACCGGAACTCTCGAATAATATTTGACCACTAAAACGAGTGGCGGTGGTGCCGGTGGTGGTGGTGCTGGTGGTGGCGGCGGTGGTGGTGGTGGGTTCATGGTCTTGGATGACACTTTAAAACGGATATTTGGTGCGCGACCTTGAAGGCTACAATTTGACCCTGGTCTCTGACATCACCTAGACCTTTGGGACCAACTGAAAGTGAGGTCTGATAACACCTAAATAGCTTTTCATACAGGTCTAATAACAGGTGAAGAGCTTTTCAAACAGCTCTGATAACAGTTTAACAGATTTTCAAACTGCTCTCATAACAGCTTAACAGCTTTCAAACAGCTCTGATAACAGCTTAACAGCTTTCAAACAGCTCGGATTGTTGGAAGGATGAATATGGTTTCTTGATGATTGATAAGGACAGCTCATTAAACAAGGCACGCTACCATAAAGGATTTGATACCTTTATTGTACTATAAAAGGATGAAAGATGCAAAATCTTCATTAGTCGAAGCTGTAACTCAGCCGAAAGCACATCGAAGTCTGTGGAGCTGCTGAGTAGATTAAAGCTGTTCACCGGTTATCAAACCAGTTTGAAAAGCTGTTAAACTGTTATTAGAGCTGTTTGAAAGCTGTTATAAGAGCTGTTTAAAAGCTGTTAAGCAGTTATCAGACCCGTTTGAAAAGCTGTTAAGCTGTTATCAGAGCTGTTTCAAAAGCCGTTAAGCTGTTATCAGAGCTGTTTGAAAAGCTGTTAAGCTGTTATCAGACCTGTTTGAAAAGATGTTAAGCTGTTATCAGAGCTGTTTAAAAGCTGTTAAGCTGTTATCAGAGCTGTTTAAAAGCTGTTAAGCTGTTATCAGAGCTGTTTGAAAAGCTGTTAAGCTATTATCAGAGCTGTTTGGAAAGCTGTTTATCTGTTATCAGATCTGTTTGAAAAGTTGTACAGAATCCCCTGCGGCGTAGTTAATTATAGGAAAGTAAGGTTGTAGCCTCCAAGACACACACAGTTCCGGATGAAAGTCAAGGACAAAATGCCCTTCCGAGTTCAAAGGTGACGACAGAGGCCAAGATCAAGCCCACATGTCAACGTATTTTCTCACGCTCACGCTCAACCTAGTATTCTGGGTAAAAGGCTTAGTCGCCCAATTAAGAGACCTCTGTAGTAAGCAAATATTATTAAAGAATACCTTCAGGAGTTCTGGACTTAGCAGGGAAATTGAATAAAAAGAATATCATATATAAAATATCATTATTGGTTTATTATAAATTAAAAAAATATTAACATTTAATTCTTAGTGTATCATTCTATTGTTGGGCTTCCTGATTTCAATATATCTATAACTATAACATATTCTTTATTTTCCAATAATGTATATCTTAGACCTAAGACTTGGACTATAATACAATTAAAACAAATTACTTCAATAAATGGAATTATAACTCTATGTAATACATTTTTTTATTTACAATACACTAGACTTAGATCATATGTCTTCTGCCGCTGCTCCTTGTTGCTCTGATGGAATTAATTAATGTTTCCCAATGGTATAGTATCCGTTGTGCTATTAACATTTAATTCTATGGTTGGGCTTCCTTAATTCAATATTAATTTTTTCTTTCTCACATTCAGAAATATGTGATGCTAATTCTTTAGCAGAATAAAAATAGAACAAACATCTATCGCATATATACAATCTAGCCTTATGTTTTGAAGTTTGTTTCCATGCAAGCCGTGAAAGATTTTAATCCAGCAGAAATGAAACCTGTTATTACTTTCATCATCATCATCATCATCATCATCATCATCATCATCATCATCATCATCATCATCATCATCATCATCATCATCATCATCATCATCATCATCATCATCATCATCATCATCATCATCATCATCATCATCATCATCATCATCATCATCATCATCATCATCATCATCATCATCATCATCATCATCATCATCATCATCATCATCATCATCATCATCATCATCATCATCATCATCATCATCATCATCATCATCATCATCATCATCATCATCATCATCATCATCATCATCATCATCATCATCATCATCATCATCATCATCATCATCATCATCATCATCATCATCATCATCATCATCATCATCATCATCATCATCATCATCATCATCATCATCATCATCATCATCATCATCATCATCATCATCATCATCATCATCATCATCATCATCATCATCATCATCATCATCATCATCATCATCATCATCATCATCATCATCATCATCATCATCATCATCATCATCATCATCATCATCATCATCATCATCATCATCATCATCATCATCATCATCATCATCATCATCATCATCATCATCATCATCATCATCATCATCATCATCATCATCATCATCATCATCATCATCATCATCATCATCATCATCATCATCATCATCATCATCATCATCATCATCATCATCATCATCATCATCATCATCATCATCATCATCATCATCATCATCATCATCATCATCATCATCATCATCATCATCATCATCATCATCATCATCATCATCATCATCATCATCATCATCATCATCATCATCATCATCATCATCATCATCATCATCATCATCATCATCATCATCATCATCATCATCATCATCATCATCATCATCATCATCATCATCATCATCATCATCATCATCATCATCATCATCATCATCATCATCATCATCATCATCATCATCATCATCATCATCATCATCATCATCATCATCATCATCATCATCATCATCATCATCATCATCATCATCATCATCATCATCATCATCATCATCATCATCATCATCATCATCATCATCATCATCATCATCATCATCATCATCATCATCATCATCATCATCATCATCATCATCATCATCATCATCATCATCATCATCATCATCATCATCATCATCATCATCATCATCATCATCATCATCATCATCATCATCATCATCATCATCATCATCATCATCATCATCATCATCATCATCATCATCATCATCATCATCATCATCATCATCATCATCATCATCATCATCATCATCATCATCATCATCATCATCATCATCATCATCATCATCATCATCATCATCATCATCATCATCATCATCATCATCATCATCATCATCATCATCATCATCATCATCATCATCATCATCATCATCATCATCATCATCATCATCATCATCATCATCATCATCATCATCATCATCATCATCATCATCATCATCATCATCATCATCATCATCATCATCATCATCATCATCATCATCATCATCATCACATCATCATCATCATCATCATCATCATCATCATCATCATCATCATCATCATCATCATCATCATCATCATCATCATCATCATCATCATCATCATCATCATCATCATCATCATCATCATCATCATCATCATCATCATCATCATCATCATCATCATCATCATCATCATCATCATCATCATCATCATCATCATCATCATCATCATCATCATCATCATCATCATCATCATCATCATCATCATCATCATCATCATCATCATCATCATCATCATCATCATCATCATCATCATCATCATCATCATCATCATCATCATCATCATCATCATCATCATCATCATCATCATCATCATCATCATCATCATCATCATCATCATCATCATCATCATCATCATCATCATCATCATCATCATCATCATCATCATCATCATCATCATCATCATCATCATCATCATCATCATCATGCATCATCATCATCATCATCATCATCATCATCATCATCATCATCATCATCATCATCATCATCATCATCATCATCATCATCATCATCATCATCATCATCATCATCATCATCATCATCATCATCATCATCATCTCATCATCATCATCATCATATCATCATCATCATCATCATCATCATCATCATCATCATCATCATCATCATCATCATCATCATCATCATCATCATCATCATCATCATCATCATCATCATCATCATCATCATCATCATCATCATCATCATCATCATCATCATCATCATCATCATCATCATCATCATCATCATCATCATCATCATCATCATCATCATCATCATCATCATCATCATCATCATCATCAATCATCATCATCATCATCATCATCATCATCATCATCATCATCATCATCATCATCATCATCATCATCATCATCATCATCATCATCATCATCATCATCATCATCATCATCATCATCATCATCATCATCATCATCATCATCATCATCATCATCATCATCATCATCATCATCATCATCATCATCATCATCATCATCATCATCATCATCATCATCATCATCTCATCATCATCATCATCATCATCATCATCATCATCATCATCATCATCATCATCATCATCATCATCATCATCATCATCATCATCATCATCATCATCATCATCATCATCATCATCATCATCATCATCATCATCATCATCATCATCATCATCATCATCATCATCATCATCATCATCATCATCATCATCATCATCATCATCATCATCATCATCATCATCATCATCATCATCATCATCATCATCATCATCATCATCATCATCATCATCATCATCATCATCATCATCATCATCATCATCATCATCATCATCATCATCATCATCATCATCATCATCATCATCATCATCATCATCATCATCATCATCATCATCATCATCATCATCATCATCATCATCATCATCATCATCATCATCATCATCATCATCATCATCATCATCATCATCATCATCATCATCATCATCATCATCATCATCATCATCATCATCATCATCATCATCATCATCATCATCATCATCATCATCATCATCATCATCATCATCATCATCATCATCATCATCATCATCATCATCATCATCATCATCATCATCATCATCATCATCATCATCATCATCATCATCATCATCATCATCATCATCATCATCATCATCATCATCATCATCATCATCATCATCATCATCATCATCATCATCATCATCATCATCATCATCATCATCATCATCATCATCATCATCATCATCATCATCATCATCATCATCATCATCATCATCATCATCATCATCATCATCATCATCATCATCATCATCATCATCATCATCATCATCATCATCATCATCATCATCATCATCATCATCATCATCATCATCATCATCATCATCATCATCATCATCATCATCATCATCATCATCATCATCATCATCATCATCATCATCATCATCATCATCATCATCATCATCATCATCATCATCATCATCATCATCATCATCATCATCATCATCATCATCATCATCATCATCATCATCATCATCATCATCATCATCATCATCATCATCATCATCATCATCATCATCATCATCATCATCATCATCATCATCATCATCATCATCATCATCATCATCATCATCATCATCATCATCATCATCATCATCATCATCATCATCATCATCATCATCATCATCATCATCATCATCATCATCATCATCATCATCATCATCATCATCATCATCATCATCATCATCATCATCATCATCATCATCATCATCATCATCATCATCATCATCATCATCATCATCATCATCATCATCATCATCATCATCATCATCATCATCATCATCATCATCATCATCATCATCATCATCATCATCATCATCATCATCATCATCATCATCATCATCATCATCATCATCATCATCATCATCATCATCATCATCATCATCATCATCATCATCATCATCATCATCATCATCATCATCATCATCATCATCATCATCATCATCATCATCATCATCATCATCATCATCATCATCATCATCATCATCATCATCATCATCATCATCATCATCATCATCATCATCATCATCATCATCATCATCATCATCATCATCATCATCATCATCATCATCATCATCATCATCATCATCATCATCATCATCATCATCATCATCATCATCATCATCATCATCATCATCATCATCATCATCATCATCATCATCATCATCATCATCATCATCATCATCATCATCATCATCATCATCATCATCATCATCATCATCATCATCATCATCATCATCATCATCATCATCATCATCATCATCATCATCATCATCATCATCATAATAGATTCACATGTCGCTTCATCTTGTGTTTCGTTGGTCTAACTAGATCAGTGGTGAAGGAACGCTCTTTCTTTAGGACGAACATGTTTATTGATATATCGTTCTGGTCCTCAAATTGTTTAATCTGTTTAAGCGTCATAGGAAATGTTATTCCAGTTAAATTTAGCACAGTCGAACAATGTGGATATGATGATGTCCTAGAGGAGTTAATATTTCCAGGGTATAGTGCTGATGTCACGGCCCAAGCGAAGCATGCTTTATCAATATTTTTTATATTGATTCAAGCTTGCTTTAAAGCAATCTCCTTCGGTAGAGGTATGTACGAAAATCCTCGGTTCGGTTCAAATTTGTTGATATGTACTGCTAAATGTATAATGGAGTCCAATGTCCACCCACTATCTTTTTCTCGAAACTCATCCAGCTGAGTGAGTATTGAATCCAAAATGTTAACTTTATACCACTCATTTAAATTATCGTCTACATTGATTGGAGCAGTTCTTGCTTGTAAATATTTAATATCTTTTATAACTTCATTGTCACCGATATCCTTAGCAAAATCAGCACACCACTTTGTATTAACTTTATTATTGAGATGGCGTTTTAAAATATTCATAATACGGCATATGAATAAATCACCAGCATCCTGTATAAATAGCTTAGGCGCTGTATGGTTTATATTTACAATAATTCCAGCTCTAATTCTGTTTGAGAATACTGATTTTATTTCCTCCCACTTTACAAAATCACTTTTTTTTTACACGCTGAGTAATTCCTCCACCTCGACTCGTGGCTTTCAATAACACTCTCGGCGATATAGTCTGTCCAATACAGATCTCTTTTTACTAAAAAAAAACTTTTTTCTTGACCTATCGCTGAGGCTCACCAAAATTGACTGATGTCTCCTATCATTTTACGTTAATATCTACTACCGCCTTCTTTCACTAAAGCCTTAAATTGAACCCACTCTCAACCTAATGCTTTCATGTTTTTTTTTTTTTTTTTTTTTTTACCACCCCAATAACCTTCATGTGGTCTATTTTTAGATATTGAATTTCATAACATGCTGCAATGATCACGATGTCCACTACTCGTGCTCAAAACAAATATTAACTTGAAGCATTATCAACTTTTTTCCGACCTTCCTGATACTCGTACAACACAATTTCGATGAGATAAATACCAAATACCATCCATCAAAACTTTTAACTTAATACATAGCTTACAGTACCTACTCTAAACCCCCTACTACGATCTTCACTATGGACTTGGATAATTATCAATTATTTCTTCCTTCATACTCCACCATTCAGGCGATACTTTAGAGGCGATTAATATCAAGCGAAATTAGGACTTTACTGCTTATTCATAGCTCCCATACAACTTCCACTACTCACCTCAGACAACATATCATACTACATTAATATCATAACACAGCGTTCTTCTACCAAAGCTTTTAATTTAACCCACTCTCAACTTAATGGTAAGTAAACAATACTCTATACTACTCAATACTATATCAGCTTCATGTGAACTATTTTTTAGATATAGGAGTCAATCAAATCTCATAACAGCATACCTGCTTGATTTATAAAAAACTCTGCTACCTTCATATGCTCACCACAAGATGAAATTATGAACATGAAATCAACACGTTCTTATCTAGTCACCGAGTCAACTGAAAGAAAACATTCTTGCTGGAGGCTAAAAGTATAAACCTTAAGATTTAAAGGTAAACAAAAACACTCTCCTCTTCCACGCTCTTCACTGAAGCTTTCATATCCTACTAGAATAATGTTATGTCAAAAACCATAGATCAAAACTTTCAATTTAATGCACAACTTACAGCACCCACTCTCAACCTCCACCACGGTCTTCACTATGGGCTTGAAGAATTATCAGTTTTTCCTCCTTCATACAACACCATTTGGATGATACTTTAGACAGATAAATATGAAGCGACCTTGCTGATAAGGTTTTTATTCCTTACTCACAGCTCCCAAACAACTTCCATTACTCATCTAAGAGAAGATATCATACTACATTAATATCATAACACCACCTCCATTCATCAAAACATTTAATTAAACCCACTCTCAAATAAAATTATCATATTCTTATCAGCTTCATGCGAACTATGATATCGGGGTCAATCAAATCTCATAACAGCGTGATTGATTGAGAAATTTTATTGAAAATAAAAAACAATTCGTCATAAAATGTAAGACTTTTCAATACAAACTCCTAGATACAAAAACACAATTTGTCAGATTTACTCGGACGTATTTGTTTACTCAAGATATCTAATTACCAGCCGCCTGGCCACCTTTTCTAATGCTTTAATTTCCATTACTTCTAATGATTTCATGTGTCGTACCATCCCAAGCAGCCGTGATCTATTTTTACACATCGAATATCATAACATGATTATATAAAAGACACCTACAGACCACAACTGACGTTATAGTTGTTGTTGTTGTTTTTTACAGCAAAAGAAATTTTCAATTATAACTTCCACTACTCATCCAAGACATCATATCCTACAGATTAATATCAGTTGTTGTTTTCAGCTAAAGTAATTGGGAATCTTACATTAAAAAACATAAATCGCTCAATTTGTTTACTTTACTCGGCTGCTGTGCGAATTTGTTTACATTATTCGAGTGCGAATTTGTTTACTTTACTGGACTGTACGAATTTGTTTATGCAAGGAATCAAATTAGAAGCATTCCACCTGAAGAGCAAAATTAGGCATTTACTAATTTCCATTACTTATCTAAGTGAACATATCTACCAACATTCGCTCCAATCAGCTTTGCCTGATCTATTTTTAGATATATCATCATGGCGCAATGTTTATAAAAGACACCTACAGATTAAAATCATCAAATCTTTAATCCACAACTTCGATTACGGTTGTTGCTGTTTTTGTTTTTCAGCTACTAAAATTAATTACACCTGCGAATGTAAGATCGCTCATATCTCGAACCATAGCCCGTAGAGGATTTCTGATGAAAATTTTACCCCTAGTACTAATACTATTGACGTGAACAAAAATATGAATTAGTATTAATACTTATTACACTAATTTTCTTAGGGAATTTCACATTTATTATCTACATAAATATACAGCTGTGCACAACCACCCACGCCTTAGATAACGTTTCCTCAGCCACCAAGTAGCCCAGCCCAACATACCACAGGCACTCATACTAAAGTAAACAACTAAAACCTAACTCAAGCTGACAAGTATACTGCCCCGATATAAATTCGGTTAGTGTGTTTCACATCATTACTTAATACACATTCTACCCAAGCCTTGGTACAGGTAACATAGCCCAGTCCAAGAGACCTCAGGCAGTCCTAGTCATAGTATTAGATATTGCCAATAAAGCTCCCAGCCAACCCCCAGTACCCAGACAAAAGAGGGGGCACCTCAAGGTCAAATTGTAGCTTCCAAGACCAGATCAAACTTAACCAGCAACCTCCACCAATAAAGATTCCCACCACTTCACAAATATTTATAGCTACGATCTACGAGATGAAAAATAAGCGAACTCCAGAAACAAAATCAAAGACCTATGCTATTTTCCTATGCTGGAGAGGGCTAAGAGTGATCTCGTATCCTCAAATTGATCTCGTATCCCCAAAACTCGAGATAAAAAACTTAATGTCAACTTAGAGACTACGAGTACGAGATGAAAAATAAGCGAACTCCAGAAAAAAATTGAAAACCTATGCTATTTCCCTATGCTGAAGAGTGCTGAAAGTGATCTCGTATCCCCAAAGTGATCTCGTATCCCCAAAATTCGAGATGAAAAATAAGCGAACTCCAGCAACAAAATCGAAATCATATGCTGGAGAGTGCTGAAAGTGATCTCGTATCCCCAACATCCAAGACTCCATGGTGCACCCAAGACACAGTGGTGCATCTAAGACACAATGGTGTATCCAAGGCACGAACCAATACAGCCAAGACACAAACCTACATTAGTATGCCTCAAACCACCTAGCGTCGGTGGCGCCATCTGTGGCGAAATCTTGGAAGCTAAAACAGTGGGCAAGAATGAACGTAGCGTAACTACTCGTAAAACTGCTTGCCTGGGCTTTTATTCTTCTATATTTTTCGATCTGTACCATTTCAATTTTCATTAAATGACAAAGCTAAATTATTGGTTTTTATTTTCTTTAACTTGTCAGATCAGAGTATTTAACTTCAGTAAACATCAAACTTGCTTTACTAGTCTTGAATTAGCTATATTTGTCAAACCGGTTGAAGTGTTTTAATTAGCAGGTACAATATTCGTTCTCCTCTTATCGCATGTCAACTAGTTCATTGCTAAGTTACTGTAATCCCACGTCTGGCCACAAGTCCAGCAACACATTCGTGCTTCGTGCTGGTACGTGTGGGTTAACCTTCTCTAACGTCGGTTAGAGTGGTTCATCTGGGGTTAACTAAGTGTCGCGCGGAGTTGTAAGAATGGGTTCTCGATTTCACTGTGGCTCAGTGTCTATCTCTGACAAATCAGCTGACTGAAATGTCAAGAGTTTGGTTTTTTGTTGTTTACCTTACCGGCAAATCTCCTGTATTAGAGCAATGCTAGAAGTAGGAAAATCTTAGCAACAGCTAAAGGTAGAAATTCAGCGGCTGCAGGACTTTTCGGTTTCTGTAAACGGGCAATTCCGCGTGGAATTTCAGTGGCTATTTGTCGACAAAACTGTACTGAGCCAATTCGAATCATAAAAATCCGAAGGCAAAAATGGAGAAGCACTAGCGGATTCGAATCATATTCTACCGCATGAAATTGCTGCAGATAAATTTTTAATGGCGCATCTATTTTTTGTCGACAGGCCTATGGAAAAGGTGAGCGATTTTGTAACAATAGCTTGACAAATAGTGCAATCCTTGATATAAGCCTTGACATCAACCTTCATTTTAGGCCAGTAGAAGTTTTGTGCTAGACGGTTATACGTTTTTGGGACACCTTGCAGTCCTGACGTGGGAAAATCATGGGCTTTCGATATTAACGATTTCCTTTCATATTTCGGTAATACTTGTTTAGACGAATCATTTGACATGGCTAGGTCTGGGTACTCAGGACGAAGGTATTTACACATTGTATCATTCTCAACTTTCCAGGCGGGGTACTTCTTCAATCATTTTCCTATTCATATCCTCCTGTAGATTATGCTCGACGCAATCGACTACTGGAACTGACCTCGACAACAGATGAGGTAAAAGGTGCTCCTTACCTTTACGATGCATTATCTTGTAGTCGAATTTCTGGAGACGCATTGCCCACCTTGCTAGTCGTCCCGTGGGATCCTTTGAATTGTCTAGCCACACCAGAGAGGCATGGTCTTTTATAACAGTGAAAGTGGTTCCTTCTATGTATGGTCGCAACTTTTCAATTGCCCGCAGGACCGCAAGGCACTTGCGCTCTGTCGTCGAGTAGTTGCGTTCACATCTATTGAGAGACCGACTTAAGTAGGCGATAATTCTATCTTCTCCGCTAATTTGCTGTGTTAACACAGCACCTACATTACAACCTGAAGCATCCGTATGGATTATGAACAGGTGATCAAAATTGGGACAATTAAGAATTGGCGCGCTTACCAAACATTCCTTTACTTTTCTTCACACTCATCGGTCCATACAAATTTCCTCCCCATTTTAAGTAAGTCCGTGATTGGTGAAATCATTGTTGAAAAGTTTGGCACAAATATTCTGTTCCATGCTACAGTTACAACTATCCTTCGCCACTCCAGATACATTTTTCGGGCTCGATATTTTTAGAATACATTGGATCTTCTCAGGATCTATTTGAAGACCGCGTTCGCCTATAACATAACCCAGGTATTTGAGTTCGTGCCGGCAAAATTAGCATTTTTCGTAATTTATAATTAATTTTGCACTATGTAATTTGTCAAGAACTGCTTTCAATATCCTTTTGTGTTCTTCGAAGGTCTGATGACATCATCTAAATAGACGAAGACTTTACTCTCAAGATTCCCTGACAAAACACTATCTATTAACCTCTGCCATGTCGCGAAATTACTTTATCCAAAGGGCATCCTTTTAAATTGAAAGAGACCTCTTCCCGGTACCGTAAATGCAGTGTATTCTTTCGAATTCTCTTCTAATGGAACCTGCCAAAATGCTGATTTTGTATCCAATGATGCCATGTAACTACTTGGCATTCCTTAATTTGTCTAAGGTGGCAGACGCGTAAGATAACGGGTATGGGTCCTTCTTTGTCACCTTATTCAATTTCCGAAAATCGACGCAAAATCTGTATGTGCCATCTTTTTCCCTCACCATGACAACTGGGGATGCCCAAGCGCTTTTGGAGGGTTCCACTACACCCGCCTCTAACATTTTGTCTAACTCTTCATTTATAGTCCTCTGGGTAGCAGGTGATATCGGGTAGTATCGCTGCTGGATTGGCTGTGAGTCTGTCTCAATTCTATGGTATCCGTGGTCTGTACACACGAGACCCGTCCCCATCCCAGCTCTGGCTTCGTTGACAATTTCGTCTAGTTCCTCCTTTTGTAGCGATGTTAATTTTGAGTGGCACTGCAGTGCCTCCAATGAAGGATCACTTTCCACACCTCCAAACTTCCACGAGTTTTCTTCGAAGTTCGCATGTATGCACATATCTTGGCAAAAATCGATTCCCAGTATAAGGATGTTGGAAAGCTCTGATATAACTAGGACATCGCAGACTTTTATACGACCTTCTAATATAATCGGAATGCTTATTTCTTCCACAACATTTATGGAGCCACCATTCGCAAAACTAACCATCTTCGCATTTGTTTCTCGAATTTTCAATTTCATGTTCTTCAACATCTCTAACCCAGGTGCCCCAATGATTGTTCGCGATGCGCCTGAATCAAGTAGTCTACAGAATTTTATTCCAAAATGGATACAGTTAAATGAGGACGCACATTAATTTCTGCTGACGCATAAATGTAATCCACAAAAGTGTGAAGTGCATTCCTCCTCCTTTCAGTAATCCGCTCCCCATTTTCTCTGGGGTCCTTTACGTTAGCGGCTCCTTGTGGGTAACTCGACTTGCCGCCTAATTTCGAGCTCCGTTGCCATTTCCCGACTGGGTTGGTGTGGGATTTAGACCTCTTCGACTACAGTTTAAACATCTCCATCGAATTACGTTAGGCGCACCACACCCGAAACAACTAAAATTCCTCCTACAGAACCGTGAAATGTGCCCGTTAAGGCCGCAGTTGAAACGCTTTGTTCCGTGAAGAAGCTGCTACAACAAATCAGTCTAAAAAATAAATGTGGAAGCACACAAAGCATCAGATTCCATATTAATTCATTTTATACTTATCTAAAGAATTGTCCATAGTTTTAGTTTCATCCCTTTGTTTTTCCTTAACTTTGATGATTTGTCCGTAATGCATTTTATGAATTTTTTCTCTCTTAATTTTTTGAACTCTGAAAAAAATAGTAAATCAATTAATTCATTTTGCAATTTTAATTATTTTTTCTTAGTATACTATACTTACTCAGATTTATTTGTGCCACCACCATACAACACAGCACTCTTTATTTACAATTTGAATTGACATTTGTCATCACTTTTCTCATCTCCCTTTCCCTTTCTTTTCTCGTCAAGTTATTATTTCATTATCATCGAATGATGCTATAAAATATCGATGATCAGATCCCATAAACTTGAGAAATGAAATGGCCAATATTAAAATTGAAACAGATATGGTAAAAGAGAAAGACACATTTTCTGTCTTAAACATTTATTGGACCGTTACCATATGCAAATCAGATGATGAATTTACCGATAATTAATAGGGGAAAATTCGAGAAAATTCCGAAGCTGGAAAAATTGGAAAGGAAAGGAGATTAGACACAGTCGAAGTAAAGCCTTAGATTGCGACGGGTAGCAAAATTCATCGGAATCTCTTTAGAATTTGAAATCTTAGTTGTTTATCTTCATATCTTTAAATTGATTGAATAGCGATCATAGTTTTGTATGGTGCTGCAAATTTTAAATAAAATCTCTAGAATTTGGACTTGTAAGTTAAATCGGATTATTTTGCCTTTATTGTTCCTTTAAATTGAATTGAAGAAACTATGTGTGATATCTATAAACGATAGCAATAAAACATGTTTTTTTGTGAATTGAAATATTGTGGTTTTCTTAAAATTTAAACCTAAAACTGTGAACTAGTTCCAAAGGTGACCGTGGTGTAGTGGCAAGGACTTGGTTTATGGACAGCAGATCGTGGGTTCGAATCGTGGTTTCTACTAAATTTCGCACGTCGCAGTGTTTTTTTACATTTTTTTTGTGTTATTGGTTAGAAATCCTGCAAAATCCTTTTTATCCTTAAACACACGTTGGTGTATTTTCCCGTGACTGAGTATTAGCATCAGAAACCATTGATAATACCGGAGATTCCGCAATATGTAAGCTAAGTCCGGATGGAAGGAGGTGGTATAAAAGCCTCTACGGATGTCCGCACGTATTAAAGCTACCTTTCCAACTCTACCAGTTCTTAAATCGTTGAAATCTTCCTAAGACCTAACTGAGTCTGGTAAAAGGGTGAAATATTGCGTTTTAAAATAAATTCGGAGTTTTTGTTCTTCAGCAAAGGAACCAGTTTAAGGAATGCGCATGCTCTCCAGAGAACTTGATGTCCAATTTATGCACGAGCGCACTCGCGCAATGCCCAGTCATAGCGGCGGCAGTCGTCGAAAGATCTGCAAGGGCGTCCAAAGAATCGTCTTCAAACTCTTCGCCATCTGCTTTAAGTTGAAGAGTCCCCAAAATTATTATCAATTCGGCACGAGTTTGCGACTTCTGCTTCTTTTCGCATTCTCCTTCGGCTTGCATTCTTTCCAACCTTCCAAGTGCCCATTCAATCTTTGTCAGGATCTTTCTGTAGTCAGAAGAACTAGAATCGCCAGAATCGTCCAATAACGCTTTAATTTCGTCGAGCTTCTTGGTTAACGCTTCGATGTCGTTATCAAACGTGAATGGATAAGGCGATACAGTTGTCAGCTTGCCATCTTTCTCTACTTTCAAAGCTGTCCGGAGATGAGTCCTCATATCGTCGACCCTTCCCACCGGCAACCCTCTAATGGTCAACTCGTAGGCCAGCTCTTCCGCATCAGTCTATTTACTTCCATTTCGCTGTTATTTTCTTTCCTTTTCTAAGTGCTACTGGTATTTAAGACTCGGCAATTTAAGAAATCCTTAACTAAGAGAACTACGGACGCAGAAAACTACGGAACTGATAAGATTGTTGATCTAACTTTTCCCTAATGGGGGCCTTAGGACTTCCAAGACAAATTACAGAGTAAAGCTTTAAGTATAACCGAAGAAATAAAGATAATATTCATTTACTTATTTTTCATAAGCATTAAAAAATAATTCGTTACTTAACCAGATACTAGATAATTTCAACAGACACCTAAATAAATTTATATTCATTAATTAAGTATACCTATTAATCCGATTAGGATCCAGAATTTGAAATTTTCCAACGGTAGTGATTATGCATCACAGCCAAAACTAGTCACCGTAAGCCTTATACCTTACGCTTCCTCATTAACTAGAATATCTTTTTATTTCAGTCATTCAAGTAATGTATCACACAACACCCCAGCTAATTACCACTTCTGTTAATGCCGAAGAATAGATTTGCAAGCAATCAAATTACTTATATGTATAGAATCATAAAATTAATTAAAATCAAAGGAAAACAAATTATCATCAAAATTGTCAGAGAATCATATTACATGCATTGCTCGAGAAAGCGACGCTTGAAAAGAGTTCACCGCACTTTATGGTGAATTGCATTTTTGCCTTAATATTAATGTAATAAGTGAGCAACAATTAATTTGCACAGATATTGATTTGCATGTTAATCATATTTTTATTATAAATTCGAGATTCTACTTAGAATAAAGTCAGTTTTAATTTTCTAATGAAAAAGGTCGTTTAGGTTTCTTTTAATCGTCTACGTTCATAGCATAGTTTGCCCCTAAGCATTTAACATTTAACGTTGTGTACTTGTTTTGTACTTGGACACACATCTCCAACCGTGCACTTGTTTTGTACGTGGGCACACACTTATTATAATTGCATTGGTTCTGTACCAAAGTAAGCAAAGCGGCCAATAAAGGAATTTGTCGCTCTATAAACATTTTGGTGCCCCGACGTAATCTCTCCAGAAGAGTATCATTTTTTTTTTTTTTTTTTTTTTTTTTTTTTTTTTTTTTTTTGTACTATTAAGCCAAGCTCAGGGGATACCCTATGATGCGAAGCACAGCATGGCAGGAAGGAGATAGGGAAAGGATTAGGGGATATGAGGAGAGTGGCGGAGGTGCCGATGTATGTCGCCCTTAAACTTCCGCAGATTGTATGCCGGAGGAAAAACAGAAGATGGTAAGCTGTTCCACATTCGCACTGTTCGGGATAAAAAAGCATTACGGAGTTTTACTGTACGGCCGAAAGTAATTTGAAGGGTTAAAGGATGTGCTCGGTTTGCAGCGCGAGTATTGCGTGCAGGAATCATTCTACAACGGATTAGACTAGATATTTCATCAGAACATTGACCATGCATATAGCGATAAAGGAGCGAAAGGCATCCAACATTGCGGCGGTGCTCGATTGAGTCGATATGACAAGTTATTGCCAAATCGCCAATGAGCTTGAAGGCTCTCTTTTGGACAATATCCAACATTCAGTCAATCATTCTTTCAACTAAATCGTGAGAAATTATAACACCGGTATATGAGGCATTTAAACAGATGCTAAAGGAAGGACAAGCGACTGTTTCAGAAGACGTCGGAAAGGATCCAGGCTCATCAGCAACAACTAGTGAAGAAACTCCCTTAACCACCTAGCATACAAACAAACCCGAATTTAAGGTGTACGATGACTTACCCGTCTCCATAAAGGAAAATAATAACACTGATGAAGCAACCAAACTAGTCAGAAAACTACATCGAATGATGAGCAGTTTAACAAGGCATCTTGAAGAAATTGCCAACAAAGAAGGAGAAATGTGGAAAATCTATTGCAACCTTAAATTACAATTAATTCAGAGGTCATGGATCGATATAACTACAAATAACGAGATTATTTGGGAGACTACAAGCAATCAGCCACTACACTACACTCAGGAACTGTACAATGAACTTGCTTACTGGGTCCAAGAGATCTTAATAAACCTACACGAAAGGTTAGAAGCTTCAAGCACAGTCAAGAATCTTGAGAAGGCAATAACACAGCCTCATTCCGCATCATCAATTAAGACTCTACATGACACCACCAAGGAATGTCTTCATGGGCTTAAAAATATTGGCATATCTATTGATACCTGGAATCCACTTCTGGTACATTTATTGATAAAGAAACTCGGCAAGATTACTCACTCTCTTTACGAGTCATCCTGAGTTCTCCACGAGAGCTACCTACCATTCAAGGACTCATGGCATTCTTAGAGAGGCGATTTCAGGCATTAGAAGCACTGAGGAGAGAAAAACACTTAGCGTTCCTCGAATACTCAGGCAAAAAATCAAGTTATAAATATTCACCATCCAACTACTTTGACAGCAGCGCAATCATCAAATTTCAATAAAACTAGTGTACTAGGGACAGTCATAGTTGAGATAAGCAGCAACGGCGGTAATGTTAGTCAATGTCGGGCCATTCTCGACTCTGGCTCTCAGTTAAGTTTCATAACTGAGAATCTCGCAAGAAAACTAAAATTAAATCGAAGCTCTGAAACAATGTGCATTCAGGGCATAGGAGAAAGTAAGCTAAAGGCTCAGCATAGAGTAAACTTGCAACTGAAGTCAAAGATGAACAATTACTCGACCCGAATTGAAGCGTTCATTCTATCCAGGATAACGTCTCATCAAACAGACCAATTGATAAACACTAAGCCGTGGCGTATTCCAGAGAATATACAGCTAGCTAATCCAGAATTCAACCGCCCTGGTCCTATAGATCTACTCCTCGGTGCACACATCTATTATGACATACTATCAGTCGGTCAAACAAAATTAGGCAAAAATATGTCAACACTTCAAAACACACTTTTCGGATGGGTAGTAGCTGGACGTTTTATTGGAGAAAGATCTCCATATGCTTCTTGTGGAGTCCGCACCGAATCCATAGAAGACCAGTTAGAGCGATTTTGGAAATTGGAAGAGATTGAATCATCTGATGAAAGCCAAAATTTCACTACAGTAGAACAAAAATGTGTTAACCATTTCTATCAACACATTAAAAGAAACAATGAAGGAAGATTCATAGTCAAGCTACCGTTTTTAAACGATCCAAAGCATTGGGGAACTCAGAGAACATCGCTCGCAACAGGCTCCTTTCTCTAGAAAGAAAATTCAGCAGGCACCCAGAAATCAAAGAACAATATGTGCAGTTCATGCGTGAATGTGAAGATTTAGGATATATGAAGGAAGTAAACCCAACTGAGGTCGGTAGTCCACATTACTTCCTCCCACATCACTGTGTTACTAAATTGGATAGTAGCACTACAAAATTTCGTGTAGTATTTGATGGCTCAGCTCAAACATCATTCAACGTGTCCCTAAACCAAGTACTCTGCAAGGGACCAACAATTCAAGATGAGCTATTATCCATCCTGGTTCGATTCAGATTTCCGAAGTTTGTATTCACAGCAGACCTCGAGAAGATGTATAGACCAGTCCTGCTAGCTGAAGAGGATCAACAATATCAACTAATCTTGTGGAGGGAAAACCAAGCTCAGCCAATCAAACACTACGAGCTCAGTGTTGTGACCCAGGTACCTATACCCCGAATCACAACCATAAAATGCAAGGCACCAATATATTGCCCTATGCAATATATTGATGCATTGGAAAAGTTGACCCTGAAAAGTAAAAATTATTTAAAATTCCATCCAAATTTTAATGTGCATTTAAAAATGAATTCAATACTGCAACAAAATGCAATTTAGCGTAAATTGCATTTTGTTATCAGTCATACATTCCGTTCACACGGCATGTACACTTACCGGCATGTGTACAAAGTACATACATACCTACAAACATAGCATCATTCCGTTGGTCGACTTAAAATAATCACTTCGACCATACACATGTGCATATCAGATTTCATGCATATGCACTTGGTCAAGCCATTTGTACTTTCCCACGTACGATTTTGCATGTCGTGGGAAAGTAATGAAAAGAACAAAAAGCTTAAAAATTTTTCATGGGTACCTGGAGGCAATTTTCCCAAACCTCGAGGCAGTCGTCTTTAAAAAATCCGCCGAGTATCATACCAAGGAAATCGATTTTGTGAAACAACATTAAGGAAAAGATTTTGTGAAACTATTTTAAAGAAAAAGAGATTTTGTGAATCAATTTTAAGGAAAAGATTTTGTGAAACAATTCTACAGAAGAAAAGATTTTGTGAAACTATTTTAAGGAAAAAGATTTTGTGAAACTATTTTAAAGAAAAAGATTTTGTGAAGCAATTTTAAAGAAAAAAATTTGTGAAGCAATTTTAAAGAAAAGATTCTGTGAAGCAATTCTAAAGAAAAATATTTTGTGAATCAATTTCAAGGAAAAGATTTTGTGAAACAATTTTAAGGAATTGTAATAATTAAACCAACGAGCAGTATACTTTAAATATATGAAATGAGGACAGAGATTCGCAAAAGGAGTTTTTTTTCTATCTGATCGTTTTGGTTAAAAAAAAAAAACGCTGTGTGCTCTCCATACGGAGCACGGCACACCTAGCGTACAACATTTTGAAGGCAGCGGTAATTTTAAACAACAAAATCAGTGCCAATAAATTCCACTAATTAAATAAAAATAAAGCAAAAAAAAAATAAATATAAAAAAAAAATAAAAAAAAAAAAAATTAAAAAAAAACCCTGCAAAACATAACAAATAATAAGTGTGCCTTAAATAAAACAAAAAACTATAATAAGGAAATAACAAAAAATAAGTCCGGGTACCCGGGAGGTACTTAGAGGAGTTAATAGTTCAGAGTGCCATAGTGCTCCAACGTGGGAGTTTTGCGAGGCTTCATCCATGCCTCAACTGAGACGTTTGATAAGAAAGGTAGACCATAACGGAGACATCAACATGGACGTCCAACGCAACCGCACATATCAATATTCTACAGCAGTTGCCAGTAACTATCAGCTGACCCATCTTAAAGGTGATAATTCTTCACAGCAGCCAAACCATTATTTAGTGGATTAAAATCAAGGTAGAAACAAATAAAATAGGACCTTTTCCTTTTAATTTGGATTATAAATATAGAAACATATTATTAAATCTTTTTCCGAATCATCAAAATCAATAAATTTTTGGTAAAGAGAAACTCAAATTCCATAATCAGTGAAATATATACACTGGTGTGCAAAAAAAATGCAGCACTCGAATTTTAAAGAATATATTTTATTTACGGGATATTTACATTTCAAGGTTCATCGCGATTGTTTTTAATTTGGAAATAACATTTTGTGACAATTTCACAGTAATTAATTTTCCTTTTATTGTTAATATTGTACAAAAACAAAAATATGTAGTTAAGCTACAATATATTCAAAGAGCACATTTCTTGATTCTCCTAACTTACTTCGAAACTAATTATTATGGTAAACATTTGTATGCATCTAATTTAGTTTTATTATTTAATAACCTCTCAGCCCACCACGGGCCTTGATCACCTCTATACAGCGGTCTTTCATACTTCCTGCAAGATTTTTAATAACATCTTCAGAAATTCCATCCCAGACTTCTGAAATTTCACTCTGCAATTCCCTTTGTGTTTTTGGACGTTGTTTCCTAACACGTAGTTTTAGAATAGACCACAAATTCTCGATTGGGTTGAGATCGGGACTATTTGGGGGCCACCACAAAGTCTCAATACAGTTTTCCATTAGGTAGTTCGTAACCTATAATATTGAATGCAAGCGAAAAAATTAGATTCACGACAATATAATCAATTGAATAATAAGGAAGACATTTCTACCATTCAGTTTTAATAAAATACCACCTGTCTAGCTTTGTGGCAAGGCGCATTGTCGTGCTGGAAAAGGAAGCCCTAAGGCGGAGGGCTTCAAGTGATTCTACAGAACATCAATTTAGGCATTGGCATTTATTGTTCGGCTAACAAACGTGAGATGTTCACGTCCGCGTGAACAAAAACATGCCCAAACCGTAACTCCGGAATCCCGACTTCTTGTACACATCTAGGCAGAAGTCGCTCTCCTTTCCTTCTCCGCACGTACAGCTTTCCATCAAAAGAGTGGAGGTTGAATTTGGATTCGTCTGAATAAATTACTCTATTCCACATATCCTCTGTCCATGAACGGTGTTTACGCGCCCACTGGAGACGTAATTGTTTCACTCGAGCTGTTAAAACGGGCTTTTTCACCGATCGAAGACCGTTTATTCCTCCTTGAATGAGTCTTCGTCGGATGACTGAGGAGGAAATATCGACGTTATGTGCACTCATTAGCTCTTGTCTTAAATCCGAAGATGTTTTGAAACGATCCGCCAAAGATCTACGAAATAAAAACCGATCTTGACGAATGGTAGTCTTTTGCGGCCTTCCCGATCCTTCACGACGATCTACGCGGCCAGTATCTTCGAATTTTTTAATTAGCCGCACAATAGTGGAATCGGAACATCCTAACCTACGACCTATTTCACGCATAGAAAGATTTTCCCCGCCACAACCAGATTGCCACAGCTTTTTGTTCATTACATAATTGAACCAAGTTTAACAAAATTTTCTTTCGATACACAAATGCTTTAACTTTTCCTGTACTTATATATATATATCTACAGATAACGTTCCAGTGGCATACCAAACTGATTCTCTGTCTATCGCTGTTAACACATTTAACAATCTATTTTCTAATTAGCTGACTTTTACTTGCTCCATACAATTTTGTCACATCTTCAATAGTTCCCCCCAAATCAACCGAATCGAAGCTCGAAACGGACATTCTCAATATAAAAAAAACTCTATACCATATCTGTACCACTTTTTTCATCTGTTACTTCAAACAACTACAATTACTGATGAAACCGTTTCTTTCGATAAGCTATGCTCGTCTAAGTAGGAAAAAAAAGGAAATTAGGCTAATACTAGGGGCTTATCACCAAGCCGGTAAAGTGAAGCGTACCAATACCTTTGTGAAAGGTAAATTATAACAACTCGAAGAAATATGGAAATATTCTGAATAAACATTGGGCAGAAATCGAGGAGCTCAACAACATATTCCAAACACAATCTACGTCACAAGATTTAGAAAACAAATGTTTCTCCGAAGATGTTTTCTATAAAACAGAAGTAGAATACGAAGAAGCTGTAATTGCAATCCAAGAACAGCTTGATACCCGCTTCCTTAATTACCAATATGACACACGAAATAACTCATCACACTTTCACAGTGAAAGCACAGAGATTAAAATATCACATATTTCCCTATCAGAAGTTAAATCTTTAATACCAAATTTTAACGGCGATCCAAAAGACCTCCATAAATTCGTGTCATGTTGCGATGACATAGAACGGCTTTATCCCAATACTGACCCAACAACCCTGTTTTCAATAATTAAAAGTAAACTCTTTGAGGATGCCTACAATGTACTTAAGTACAATGATACAAGCAGGTGGTCAGATTTGAAGCAAATACTTATCGAAACATTCGAAGAAAAAATCAAAAAATCGATACTCCAATCCAAACTCGCAAACACAGGACAAAGAAGAGGAGAACCTGTCAAAGAATTTCTGCACCGAATAAATATGACACATGCACAATTGAATGAAGCCACGCATTCATATACAACAGATAAACTACTGTTAAATTTCCTAATAAAGGATAACGAAAAACAAGCAATTAGAGCGATTGAAGACGGATTAATAAGCGAGCAACTGCAAACGCTAGCCAAACTCCACGAAAATAGGGTATTAAAGCCGATTACGTCATATATTAATGAGCGAGCATTACGCCTAGAATCAAAGGCAACAAAATTAGCAACAAAGTCTTCTCACACTCCTCAATCAGTACAAGTGCAGAGCCCCTTTTGCTATAAATGCAGAGCACAGGGACATTCAAATTGTCCACAGAACATTCACACAAACCCAATCCGAAATAAATATTTTTCAAATAATTTAAACAAAGGCAATTCTCCTAAGCAGGCTAGCACCTTCACCAGCACTACTCTAACATGCAGGTATTGTCACAAATTAGGACATACCATAGAAGTATGCAGGGCGAGGATAACAAACCATGGGAATTTCTACAGAGAAAATACAAATCCGGTTGCTCAAAACTTCAGAAAGCGAACGGAAAGTCCCAATAAAACTACAATTCCCCAAAAAGAGGGCAGCTTCAACTAGGTTCTTCCTCGACAATATAACCTCAAAATGAACCAAGATCAAATAAATATCACGCACAAAACCCGAGAATATTTCTACCACACTCGGAAAAAAAATCAAGGCGAGAGGAATTAGTCGGCAGCCCCTCGCAAACCCAAACAAAAGCCGACATTCACACCAATCCGAATTAAATACACCAAAACTATTAAATGATCACATATCGCTGAAAATACCAATTACTATCAGCCCCAATTCCATTACTATTTCCATATCTACCAGTGTATGCTGCAACAAAAAAACAAAGTTCCTCGTAGACACAGGAGCAGAAATTGGTCTCATAAAGTTCAATACACTGAAAGCAGGTAGGACTTACTATAAAGATGCAATTTGCAAGATAAATACTTTATTTACGGAATCTAAAACTACAGAAGGATTAATATTGGCAAAAATGTCAGACACATCAAACAATAATTTTCTAATAGAACATCCCTTCCAAATATAGGAGAAAACTTAGCCTTGGCATATGACGGCCTAATTGGCCACGACTTCTTGTCCAGATACAACGCTTGTATCAATTTTAAAAACAATATCATTTCCTTAGAGGTGAAGCAATGTCATTCATCCTATCCCATAGAGCAATATCGCTCAGATTATCCAAATACATATCTTAGATATGATAACAATGACAAGAAGTCTGAAACACACAATGTAAGTGCTAATAAAAGCAAGTTACCCAGTAACTTTACGGATTTGAACACCAGGCATGAAAAGTACCCCAAAAACAAATATTCTACAAAAAACGGAGCATATCCAATCAAATGAAAACCGAAATGAATCGGACAAACTAAATAATAAAATTTTTACAATTCCCGATCGCTCTGAATCCATAATTCAAATTCCAACATTGTGAACTACGGAATCAGTATATTTTAAAAAAGAGGTAAAGCCAGGGTTGTTCATAGGTAATACTATAGTCAACCGATCACAAGGAATGGCAAAAATCCTAGTTTTCAAACAGGACGTCGAACTGGCAATTCATGACATGAATCGAGAATGCCATGGCCTTAATGACTTCGATTGCATCTCTACGGATTCCAACAGAGATCCCATTAGGGGCAGAATAAAAAAACTGCACACCCTGATTAAATTGGATCACTATAATTTGGAAGAAGCCGAGAGTATTCGGAAAATTTGTAAGGATTTCAACGATCTCTTCTACTTAGAAGGGGATTTCCTAACATTTACAAATGCAACCGAGCACAAAATCGAAACAGTCCCAAACAAACCTCACATATACTAAACCATACAGACTTCCAGAAACAATCCGAAAAGAAATTACTCGGCAAATAAATGAAATATTGGATGCAGAGATAATAAGCCCTTCAAATAGTCCGTGGAATTCTCCCCTACTTCTAGTCCCCAAAAAGCCGGATGAGCATGGGAACAAAAAATGGCGAGTCGTTGTAGATTTCCGCCGAGTAAATGACATTACTATTAGCGACGCTTACCCATTACCTAAAGTTTAAACTTTGAACTTCCACCCCTCCCGCAAAAATGAAGATCCGGAATAACGAAATCTAACGTAAATATCAAGTTTGGTAAAAAAGTGTTTTTTTCGAAATTACCCCCTCCATTTTCGAAATTCGAAATCGAAAAGTACCCTGTCTAATAGCCAGTTCAGATTCCCGTACAATGACATATAAATGGTTGTCGTAGGTTAAAAACTGTAGGAGGAGATAGAATCTACGAAAAAACTGAAGATTACCTCGATGGGCACATCTTCAAAATGTTTGCTTATAACTTTTGATTCTTATTGTTGATAGCACTTAGGGAGGTCATTTTGAAAAGAGGACATAATGAGCAAATTTTTTCATAGTTTTGCCAAGTTCGTGCTATGGTGATATTTCGAATAAATGTACACTGAAGCGCGACAAAAATTTTGGTGAAATAAAAAATTCTTGAAAAAACTGTTTTTGTTTAAAATAATTGAAGGCACAATTATAACTAATTATGCATTCTTAGAAAGGCCAATATGTGTTCTTTTCAGTAAAGGTTTGAACGTCACAATCCATTAATTACAATAGAACTTATAACGAAATTACTCTGAAGAGGTATGCAAAATCTCGAAAACCGATATTATCGATTTACTCGAAAACCAAGCGGAGTTCGATATAAAAGTATCTAGACTTTTTTGACCCAAATGACCTCTACTTTCATCCTCTTAAAGGATTAAAGACATTTACGGAACACCCTGTATATATATGAAGTCATGTGTAAGAGAAGATATGCATATTTAATGAAAGTAAAAAAATATATATATACACCTATATAAATAAATAAATAGGGCAAATGTAAGCAACCATATTATAATCGTAAATTTAATATCAAACATTTTTTTTAACAGCTTCAAATATAGCAAATAATAAGGTATTATAAATCATTACACAAAAAAAAAACTTACTATATACTAGCATCCACCTCTTCCTTCTAAAATAACTAGATAACAATCGTAAATGTTAGTTAGTATATAAAATAGTACAAAAATAGATAAGATAAATAGATTAATTATAGAACTAATAAATAATGTAATTATATTATTAGCTCCATTAACTTCCTTTTAATCCAACTTAACTATAAATTTTAGTTTAGCTGTAAATATTCATACAAGGTAACTTCTACAAGTCAACAGATGTTAAAATCAGAACCCATTAACCTAGTCCTTATCACAGCATATGTTTTTCCAACGTAAAACTATATATATAGCAAGGAATTTTTGCAAACTCCCTCCTCTCAGCAAGTCAAAATCCGAATGAACAGAATAGTGAAAAAAAGGGAATAAATATATATACCAACACTCACAAAAAAAAAGAAACCCAATGGAAAATACGAAAAAAGTGAGAAAAAAAAACCCATTTAGAGAAGAAAGTAAAAGTAGACGAAAGGAGGGAAGAGGAAAGCAATTACAACAATTCATTTTTTTTTATATTTCAAATAAATTTTTTTTTTATTATTAATCTTATTCCTAACATTCCGTAAGGGGACGCTTTAAAAGAAAAAGGAAGGGATGAAAAACAAAACGAAATCCATATATTAATAAGGCGATCACTCAGCCGGAACCATCAATGTGGGATGATCCTCCATATAGCCCAGGGTGGAGACATGGTAAGATCTCCCAATAAGCACCAGGTTGGCGCCTAAAAAAAAAAAAAAATTACAACATAAATAAAAACCAAATCAAAGTCGCAAAAACTCACCCAATGCCGACACCGACATGTTATATTCCGGCCACAGCGAAAACCCGAAGGTCTAATATTGCTTGGGGTTGGGTTCAGCCCCCCAAACGGTGACCGTGTCCCTCCCCGGCCAGTTAAACCTGAGCCGAATAGGTCCCCTCCAACGGTCCCAGATTGTCTCCACGTAGATCCCAGTGATGACAACCACGTACTCTGCCGGGGCTTGGTAAGGTCTCTTCGATATTAACCCAACAAAAATCATCTTGCAACTAACTAAAACTGTAAACTCTCGGGCATACGACTCATCAAAATTGCATCCAAACCAATTTACACCTGAACAAATTACCAAACAAAAAATGAAACAAAGCCATCAAACACTACGAGCGAGATTTAATTCACCATCGTTATCAAAACATTCGATTCATTTTTTTTCTCTTTTCTATTTTCATCTTTCTTCTAACCGCCATCTTACTTTAGGCCAGGAAAGAGATTTATCGGCGAGCAATTACCACTCGATCAAAGCTTGCTACATTTCTTTCAGAATCTTTTTTCTTCTCCATTTCTCTCCCCTTTTCCTTTCCTCCCCTTCTATACATTTTTTCTACTACTCCTCTGATAACAATAATAATTAGGTAATTAGAGTTCCCTTAGAAAATAGGACATAAGATATAAACAAACCAAGATGTCAAAGCACAGAAATCATTTACATGTATTGCACATACCTATAATAATAACACACAAGGCAGACCCATTAAATGATAGTCTGGGAAGAAAATTGCAAATGATATCAAACAATGAGTAAATTCCTTTTTTTTTGTGCAATTGACTATGATATATACGTAAAAATTTTTTTTTTTAAAAAAAATTATAGAATAAATAAAATACACGATCATAAAAAAAAAGATTAACACTATGTAAAGGGTCATAATATATGACGGAATGAAAATGAGAAATTATATTTCCTTAAAATGGAAAAATAAAAATTATATATATATTTGTATGTTGTAATGAAACAATTTTAGTTATTAACCGTTATACTCAAGTTTAGAAATCTAGAACAGAAATTTTTTTTAAACTTACTCCTAGTATACAAATACCTATGTAACATAATATATCCACTTGGGAAAATTGTAGGCTTGGAGAAAGAAAGTTTTTTCTAGTAAGAATAAAACTTTCTTTTCCCCAGGGGGATGGATGTTGTGACCCAGGTACCGATACCCCGAATCACAACCATTAAATGCAAGGCACCAATATATTGCCCTATGCAATATATTGATGCATTGGAAAAGTTGACCCTGAAAAGTAAAAATTATTTAAAATTCCATCCAAATTTTAATTTGCATTTAAAAATGAATTCAATACTGCAACAAAATGCAATTTAGCGTAAATTGCATTTTGTTATCAGTCATACATTCCGTTCACACGGCATGTACACTTACCGGCATGTGTACAAAGTACATACAATACCTACAAACATAGCATCATTCCGTTGGTCGACTTAAAATAATCACTTCGACCATACACAAGTGCATATCAGATTTCATGCATATGCACTTGGTCAAGCCTTTTGTACTTTCCCACGTACGATTTTGCATGTCGTGGGAAAGTAATGAAAAGAACAAAAAGCTTAAAAGTTTTTCATGGGTACCTGGAGGCAATTTTCCCAAACCTCGAGGCAGTCGTCTTTAAAAAATCCGCCGAGTATCATACCAAGGAAATCGATTTTGTGAAACAACTTTAAGGAAAAGATTTTGTGAAACTATTTTAAAGAAAAAGTGATTTTGTGAATCAATTTTAAGGAAAAGATTTTGTGAAACAATTCTAAAGAAAAAGATTTTGTGAACCAATTTTAAAGAAAAGATTTTGTGAAGCAATTTTAAAGAAAAAGAGATTTTGTGAATCAATTTTAAGGAAAAGATTTTGTGAAACAATTCTACAGAAGAAAAGATTTTGTGAAACTATTTTAAAGAAAAAGATTTTGTGAAACTATTTTAAAGAAAAAGATTTTGTGAAACAATTTTAAGGAAAAAGATTTTGTGAAACTATTTTAAAGAAAAAGATTTTGTGAAGCAATTTTAAAGAAAAAATTTTGTGAAGCACAAAAGCACACCTAGCGTACAACATCAGTACAGTCACGTATGGACTAACAACAGCTAATTGAAGCTGCTATCGAGATTCAACAAAATTAAACATATCCTTCAATCAGCTGGGTTCAATCTACGCAAATGGTGTTCCAACCACCCCAAGTTGCTTGAAAATGTGCCTCAAGAAGTCATCGACCTAGAACTAGATCTCAGCGACACCCTGGAAGGATTCCTAAAAAATTGGGACTGACTTGGCTACCCAAATCCGACATGTTTTCTATCAAAACATCATCGAAGGAAACGAAGAGAGTCACGAAAAGAACTATGGTATCCGATATCGCACACATCTTTGATCCTCTTGGATTCATGAGTCCTGTCATTATAACGGCAAAACTGTTTATCAAGGAAATCTGGACCTTGAAACTTGACTGGGAGGCAGCATTACCCATTGAAATGCATGCTAGCTGGCTTAAATTTCGGGAAGGATTGAAAGCACTCAATGATATAAAAATTCTACGATACATTGCATCAGGCAAAACTACGAAGATACTTCAAATTCCTGCATTCTCAGATACCTTGGAACGAGCTTACGGAGCAGCAGTATATAACGGAGCAATACATCAAGATGATACCATAAATGTGAGGCTGCTTTGCGCAAAGTCAAAGGTTGCCCCAAATAAGACAACAATTCTTCCTCGCTTAGAGCTCTGCGCCGCAAGGCAATCAGTTAGTGCAAGGTGTATCTTCAACTGTAAGCCAACCCAACATAAGGTGCTACTTTTGGACAGATTCTGAAATCGTGCTGTCTTGGATCAATTCAGAAACATCATCACATCACACTTTCGTTGCCAACCCTGTTGCGACTATTCAACGGTTATCAAATGTAGATCAGTGGCGCCATGTCCCTTCTAAGGCAAATCCAGCAGACATAGTTTCGAGAGGAATTCCTGCAGACAGTTAGCTCAGTGTAACCTCTGGTTTTACGGTTAAATGTTTCTACATGGCAAGGAAACAATCTGACCTGAAAGCTGGTGCAAACTGCCTACAGATTTAGAGAAAAGGAAACCTAAAGTAGCTCTAACTACGTCTGCACTACAACTGTCATGGATTATGGACATAAAGCACAACAACTCATTTAAACGGTTGCAGAGAATAGTCGCATACGTTGTGAAATTTACACGATTAATGAAACGGCGTGAAGGGACTCAGGCTAGTATCTTGACTACTGAAGAATAAACTGAAGCCCTATTGTTAATTTTATCCCAAATCCAGCAAGATGGCTTCAAGAGAGACTTAGATCAGTTGCAGACAACTAAGCGTGTTGATGTCACCAGCTCTTTAAGTAGTCTCGCACCCTTTCTTGATGAAAGAGATATCATTAGAGTTGGCGGTAGATTACAAAACGCAAATATATCGTATGAAGCAAAACATCCTGCACTTCTACCATATGAGCATCAATTAACGAAGCTCCTGATGACAGACATTCACCTCAGCAATCTCCACATTGGACCTCAGGCGCTGCTCGCAACAACAAGGCAAAGGGTTTGGCCCATTTAGGGAAAGACAATTGCCAGATCAATAGTATAACAGTATATTCGCTGCATCAAGGCCAAGCCAAAGCTGATGCCCCAGTTCTTCGGAAATCTGCCACCAACAAGAGTACAACCTGCAAGACCCTTCATAAACTCAGGGGTTGACTTTTGCAGACCAATTTATACGCATTATAAAATAAGAGAAAAACATCCTCAAAGGTCATACATAGCAGTATTCTGCTATTTTGCGACCAAGTCACTACATCTCGAAATAGTCAGCGACCTCTCTACTGAAAGTTTCCTTGGTTGCCTCAAACGATTTATTGCTAGACGCGGACACTGTCAAGATTTGAGATCCGTATCGTCTGCCTCCTTGACATATGAACAACCATAAACAGTCACAGCCGAAATCGAAGCAATCTTAAACTCAAGGCCAATTACGCCATTATCATCAGATCCAAATGATCTTGCGGTTCTAACTCCAGGCCATTTCCTAATTGGTGAGCCGCTTACAGCAATTGTCGACTCCCAGGCAAGTCCTCAACCCATCAGCCTTATAAAGCGGTGGAAACTGATAGCTCACATTAGACAAGAGTTTTGGCGTCGTTGGTCAAACGAATATTTAAGCGAGCTGCAACATAGGCACAAGTGGAATCAACAGGGAAGGAATGCTCACCCAGGGATGATGGTTTTATTCAAGGAATAAAATTTACCTCCTTTAAAATGGCAACTTGGAAGAATAACAAATGTAATAAAGGGCGACGATGGTTTAGTACGTGTTGCTGACGTTAAAACGGTCTCAGGCATTTTCAGAAGACCGGTTCATAAATTGGCTCCCCTACACATGAACATCGAAGAGGAGAGCTCGATTACGAACAGCAACAACATAACTGAGGACCAGGACACTCTGAATCCGAGCCAAAACCTCAACGGACCAGGATCTCCTCACGTCCAGGCTTAAGCCTGATGCTTCTTACATGCTTAATCATGCCAGTGATCGGAACGCCTTTGATCGAACTCACTCCCTTTGGTTCACAAGCTGACATACACTTTGAGAGCCTAGGGTCTATTCATCTCACCTCTAACGAATTGAACCTAGTTGTTTATTACGCCTTGCAAAATTATCGGAAGAAATTTACAGCTATTAATAGGATCATTGACCAACTAGAGAAGATATGCAATTTACTGACTGACAAGTCTCGGTGTAATAGTTTACTGAAACAATTGATGCGAGTGAAGGTACAACTCTGTAATGCTAACGAGCTTTTACTCCCCACAAACCAATTGAAGCGAGGGAAATAAACTCCACTAAATATCGTGGGAAATGTTCCTAGTGCATTTTTCGGTGTTCTCGATTCCGACTATGCAGACAAACTATCATCAACAATTGACAACATAAAGGGAAATCAAGCTCATCTCCTTGAGTTAATCAAAAATCAAACCACCATAGTAGACTCCACTATAAATGTATTAAAACATGACGAGGAGGCATTTTACAATCAACTTAGAGAAGTTAACAAACAATTAAATGAAATAGTGGATGAAATAAATAACTTCACTGACGTCTTGCAACAACAGAGTTTGGCACAACTATTTTCAACATTAGCAATTGAAGCAACATTAATATCACTAAACTATCAACGCACACAAGAGTCAATCTTAGAGGTTCTGATAGACACCCATCATGGAAAATTCAACCCACAGCTACTAACTCCAAGTCAATTAAATAAAGAGTTGATGATAATCAGGGATCACTTGCCATCCAACCTCCACATACCCTCCAAACAAAATAACATCTTGCACCTCTATAATCTAATGAAAGTGGAGGGTGGCGCAGCAACCAAATATGTAATTTTTCGAATAAGATTACCGCTATTTGCCTTCAAGGAGTTCGAATTATTCCACATCATTCCGGTCCCAGTACTGGTCAACAATACATTTATGGCCATTAGACTATCAGATGAGTTCTTAGTTATAAATCTTCACAGAGACCAGTATTATCCACTCAACGAGCAAGAATTCAGAACATGTATAACCATAGATGAAACTGACCACATCTGTAAGCAAAGACATCTACTTTATCGAAGAGGAGCAAACATCAGCACGTGTGAGTTCAATCTTATAACTCGCTCACCTCTTGCAGAAAGTTGAGAGATCACAAATGCAGAGAAATTACCCAAGTGGATTCAACTATATAATCCCAATCAGTGGATATACTCCGTAAGAACACCCACCATTATAAATGTCGTTTGTGGAACTACCATTGTTCAGAAATCAGTAGAAGGAGTCGGGATTTTGAAAATGCAAAGAGATTGCGAAATAAAACAAGAATTTCTAACAGTACGAGCTCATAATGTTTATCCACAGTCCACGAGATTATAATTCACACCAACAGATAACCTCACGGACTTTCTGAAGCCGGAACACTTTCCACTGATACATCACCTCAAATCACAAGCTAACGACCATGCGAAGAAATTCCAAGAGTTACAGAGAAGTCTCCAAGAAATCAGGAATGAAGAGATATTACCAAACCATATACATTCAAATGACATCCACCAATTCACGTTAGGTTACCCTTCTCTTGCAATAGGATTAGTCGTAGCAGCCCTCCTAATCTACACCAAATGGAAAAGGGGTGCAAAATCCAACTCAAGCATACCAGTCCCGATGCCACGGACATTGCAGACCTCACAATTTGTGATCAACGTTGAAAATGAAGCCAGTTGAGCACCGTTCAACGCGGGGTAGGATGTTAATGCCCAAGAATAAAATTGCAAGCAATCAAATTACTTATATGTATAGAATCATAAAATTATATTAAAATCAAAGGAAAATAAATTATCATCAAAATTGTCAGAGGTAAAGTGTAAAGAACTGAAGTTCATGACCGCAATTCTTGAGAATCATATTTCATGCATTGCTCGAGAAAGCGACGCTTGAAAAGAGTTCAGCGCACTTTATGGTGAATTGCATTTTTGCTTTAATATTAATGTGAGCAAGAATTAATTTGCACAGATATTGATTTGCATGTTAATCATCTTTTTATTATAAATTTGAGATTCTACTTAGAATAAAGTCAGTTATAATTTTCGAATGAAAAAGGTCGTTTAGGTTTCTTTTTATCGTCTATGTTCAGAGCATAGTTTGCCCCTAAGCATTTAACATTTAACGTTGTGTACTTGTTTTGTACTTGGGCACACACTAATTATAATTGCATTGGTTCTGTACCAAAGTAAGCAAAGCGGCCAATAAAGGAATTTGTCGCTCGATAAACAACTTCATTAGGGATTCTTCAATATGTAAGGAGTATTTCTATTCAATACGATATGGAATTATTTAAATTATCACACTAGGTATCATTAAAGAAAGTAGAATTCACGTACTTAAATCTAATACAACGAGTATAATTCTATAATCGAAGAAAGCAGAAACTCTTAGGATCGAACTCTGGCAAATTCCTTTATTCAAAGCAATAAATCTTAGGGCTCTTTTGCTCCTACTAAACAATATACATATCTTAGTAGCACTACTCATTCCAATAATGTTAACATAGTCCCCCCGAGACTCTAAAGCATTCTTGTATGTGAGCTCAATAAGTTAAACATTCACACAGTTCAATCAATCACCGTCATTAAAAGCTTGAACCAAGCCACACTTGCAGGAGGTATAAACGTGAACCACTACACTTAGCCTACCAAAATTTCGATATCAGCTTCCAAATAAATTCTCCAAAATACTATAAAAAAAATTGGAAAAAAAGAACCAGGTCAGATATTAATGTAAGTCATGGTCCCTCAACTCGAAAATGGGTCAAGTAATAGACTTAGCAGTTGTATCATCTGATATTCAGCAAATGTTCACCATACCATCCGTTTCTCCTCTCGGTGAATTCTCTTATCAGTGTCCGGCATCAATTTTTAACGGAAATGTACCCAAGCCAATTGCAGTTGTTATCGATAGAATATTAATATAAGTGGCGTGGTCGGAGCAACTGAGTGAATAACTTTAAAATAAACTTAAAATTGTCTTACGATCTAATTCTAAACGGACAATTTAAATTGAATTCGAAAAGTGTAGCGCATCGACAAAAAAAAATTAAATGAGGTGCTACAGGAAAAGTGTTTATGTGAAAAAAAATTAGCAAAAAAAGGAAAAAAAAAATTTATTGCAAATAGTGACAAAACAGTTCTTTACTAATAAACAGCATTAAAATTTCATTCGTGCAACACCCAGCTTTCGGATAATTTCTATATATTTTATTACACATCGTTCGGCGTCATGATGGTAAGTTTGCAACATCGTTCGGCGTCATGATGGTAAGTTTGCACCAATTTTATTACCAAAACAAAGAAAAATTCACAATGCAATCAATTCTATATTTATCTATGCAATCACTGCCTTGTCATGGTCCTGATCAACAAGTTGCTAAACATTCTTTTGATATTTTCCCAACAACATAAGTTCAACTGTTTTGAGTTTTGAGTCTCAATTAAAATTGAATATATTGTTCAATTACTTTTGCATGTCTGGCCCCACGTTGCGCGCCAAATTTGTTTCGCACTTTCTTCGTGCGTAAATAGCACGCCGGCTAGCGTAGAGAGAGTGGTGGGACCAACCATGCAGTGGGGCGCCACGTGGTTTTACAAACTCCGGTTGTATGTTGTTGCGAATCAAAGGAAAAAAAAATGATGAAAACAGCTTTCTTGATGATTAAAACACGTTATAAATTTTTAATCAAACCAAATCGTCACTATTGAATTCAGTTCACAAATTTCAAGTAAAAAAAAAAACAAAGTGGCAGACAAGGCAGCGCATATTCGACTATGTATTCAATATGTAGATGTAAAACACACACATAAAAACCTGTCTTGACGTAACAATTAAAAACTGAAATATGATTTCAAAATTAAAGGCAATACTTATCTTTTCCCCAAGTACGGCTTTAAAAATTTATTCTTGGTTCTTTTCCACCATCTTTCCGACTTTCCTAGCTCTTGTTTTCTTTTTTTGCTTAGTTTAAGACATACACTGCGTACAACTCAACACTTCTTTTGGTCCAAACTTATGACAACTGAGTCCCTTCACCTACCAAGGTCATCGGATTTATAGAAAATCTGCTTTGGAAATTTTCCATAGAAAACCTCCTTTGGAAATTTTCCAAAATACCCAATTCGGACAATGCGTTTCCAATCGGTCCGCTTAATATTACTGTTATTTAATTTTTGCATGGAAATTCTTGAGATGAATTTCCGTTTGACAGAGGTCTTTGGAAACCAAAATTGTGTTAACCGTACCAATTTTATATGATTATTTCCAACCGGCATTTACCTTGTTCTGGGAGCAATTTATATTTTATATTTTTACCGTCGGGAACATGAAGTTTGTACCAGCATATTATGTTTTAGTTTTGCTAGGTTAGGAGTCGGTTTAGTGGTCATGGAAAGGAAAGCCCTGATCAGGTAAGTGGCAAATAATTTCTATTTATAATTCTAACCGATAACAAAAAAAATACTGCCTGATGTCTTTGATTTTCTTCCTTACAGTTTTATGCGGGACCTTATCTGCTTACATCATCCTAAGGGTATGTACTTTAAATTTTCTTAAATAAATAATTTCAAACTTACTGGCTATAATTCCATAATCTAATTTTAATCTTTTATAATTGTAGACAACTCATCTTATCGAGGAATGTGCCGAAGCAGTCAATTATAATACATCACCAACATGTCATGGAGGGTACTCCTTCTAAAATATATGTTTCTCGTTCCCAAATTCCTTCGAAGGTATTTCAGCGAGTTTCCGGTGAGGGAGGTACTTGATGAATATATGCAATATTTTCTGTAAAATAAAAAGAATTTTCTTGCAGCATCATTCCAGAAAAAGGTGACAAGACACTGGACAAGGACACACAAGAGGTAATGCATGTAATAGTATTTTACTTAAGATTGTCGTATCTTCTTATTTTTCAGCCTTAATCGACCTTGGGGCTGAGAGACCCATAACAAAAGTTTTGTTATGCCTACTCTTATCTTGTCTACTCGCAGAAAAGCAACTCACTACACATGTGTTTGTTTTCAAGTTCTGTTTAGTGTCGGTCGGTTTACGGTATGCATGGATTGTCTGAGTTTCTCTATAATTTGAGATGAATTAGGAATGTTATTCTTGTATTCGAAAATAGCACCTGGGAGTTTTAGTGTTTGTCCATAAACCATTTCGGATGGAGTACACTTCATGTCATCTTTGATAGTGCTTCGCATTCACAAAAGAACAATAGGTAGTTCTTCGGACCAGCTGTTATACTTTTGACGTGTCATAATTGAAGCTTCAAATCTTTTATGAAATCGCTCTATCATCAGTGCCATCTTTACGCATGGCCCCGCTGGACCTGGGCGCATGTTCCCGCGATCCATGGAGCACTTTAGTCCCTGCGATAGTAAATAAACCGATTATCAATTCTTGAACCAGTAAGACAACCGATTACAAGCTAGTTTAACCGTTAGAGTTTGGCTACTGACCGTGGGATTTATTCGAGCTTCTATAGATTGCAACAAATTTTCATACAAAGTCACGTATAGTGACTGTGCTTGCAGCCCCAGTATTTTTTAAATTTCTGGATTTTTTCATGGTATATACTTTCAGTAGTCAAATTCAATTTATTTGGTAATCAGCGAAAATGTATATACTGCTGGTTCTTGTTATGCCTAACGCGCAATGGGGACTTTTTGTTATACAACTTCGTGGTCACTGTCGCCTCCTGTCGCCGTGGGCTAGTTTGGTACGTGAATAACTGTCACCCAAAAAGCTCATGTTCAATAATACAATGATTACGATCCACTTTTGAAAAATTCTCTTGATATTTACGTATGAGTGTTGACAGCTTTGATGATTTACTACAGCTCTTGAGATCTGCTATAACTTATCAAAGTACCATTATGCGATCAACAATTGAACCTGAAGAGAGACATGCTGTAACTCTGAGGCCTATAAACGCTTTCATGGACATTTCTGCCCTTATTTTATCTTCAAATTGCTATCAGAATATTCCTTAAAAGTTTTGTTTTTGCTGTATAGGACTGGTCTCATTTGTGCTTCTTGTATTAATGGCTCATTATTTATATCTTCTGCTCCCACTATCGTTGCAGAAGAAAGTAAAAAAAAAGATATGCAAGATTTTTCTAGCTCTACAACGTGTCACAAAGCAATGGCAGTCAAGCAAAGACACAAATATGACCAGTGCATGCACATTCATATAAACGGGAAGGCGCGGTGATAGTTTCGTCAGCCAAAAGGTGCTAGCCGGAGGAACCAAAAAGTCACGTTGGTGTCACGTCACTTTATGAGCGCATTAATATTAGAGCCAAATAGAATTGACTGTGGTGACAAAACAGTTTCGTGACAAAAAGTCTCCAGTGCACGATATGTCTTAACATACGTTAGGTTATTAGCCCTGTTGCTAACCCAAAGTATGTTAGAAAATAATTTCTGTTAAGGGCCCACATTCCTAAAGCGGCCAGGGCCCCCAGTTGTCTAAAAACGTACATGTCTACCATTCCATTTGCATGTGGATGGTATGATGTTGTATGTATGTGGTGGAACCCAAGAAGTGTGCTGAGTTCCTGGATTATATGGACTGGAATTGGCTGCCTTGGTTCTTCATTATGATCCTATGTATGTCAAATCTCGCAACGTATTGATTAACAAAAGTTTGTATGACTGTTTTTGCAGACATGTCCTTGATTGCATATGCCTCCTGCCAGCGGGTGTATCTGTCTACCAGAGTTAGAATAAAATTGTAACCATTATAAGGTGGAGGGGGTCCTATTAATCTATGTGGAGGTGCTCAAACCTTCCTTCAGCAATGTCCAATCTTTCAAATTCCGTCTTGGTTTGTGACAAGACACTGGACAACGACACACAAGAGGTAATGCATGTAATAGTATTTTACTTAAGATTGTCGTATCTTCTTATTTTTCAGCCTTAATCGACCTTGGGGCTGAGAGACCCATAACAAAAGTTTTGTTATGCTACTCTTATCTTGTCTACTCGCAGAAAAGCAACTCACTACACATGTGTTTGTTTTCAAGTTCTGTTTAGTGTCGGTCGGTTTACGGTATGCATGGATTGTCTGAGTTTCTCTATAATTTGAGATGAATTAGGAATGTTATTCTTGTATTCGAAAATAGCACCTGGGAGTTTTAGTGTTTGTCCATAAACCATTTCGGATGGAGTACACTTCATGTCATCTTTGATAGTGCTTCGCATTCACAAAAGAACAATAGGTAGTTCTTCGGACCAGCTGTTATACTTTTGACGTGTCATAATTGAAGCTTCAAATCTTTTATGAAATCGCTCTATCATCAGTGCCATCTTTACGCATGGCCCCGCTGGACCTGGGCGCATGTTCCCCGCGATCCATGGAGCACTTTAGTCCCTGCGATAGTAAATAAACCGATTATCAATTCTTGAACCAGTAAGACAACCGATTACAAGCTAGTTTAACCGTTAGAGTTTGGCTACTGACCGTGGGATTTATTCGAGCTTCTATAGATTGCAACAAATTTTCATACAAAGTCACGTATAGTGACTGTGCTTGCAGCCCCAGTATTTTTTAAATTTCTGGATTTTTTCATGGTATATACTTTCAGTAGTCAAATTCAATTTATTTGGTAATCAGCGAAAATGTATATACTGCTGGTTCTTGTTATGCCTAACGCGCAATGGGGACTTTTTGTTATACAACTTCGTGGTCACTGTCGCCTCCTGTCGCCGTGGGCTAGTTTGGTACGTGAATAACTGTCACCCAAAAAGCTCATGTTCAATAATACAATGATTACGATCCACTTTTGAAAAATTCTCTTGATATTTACGTATGAGTGTTGACAGCTTTGATGATTTACTACAGCTCTTGAGATCTGCTATAACTTATCAAAGTACCATTATGCGATCAACAATTGAACCTGAAGAGAGACATGCTGTAACTCTGAGGCCTATAAACGCTTTCATGGACATTTCTGCCCTTATTTTTATCTTCAAATTGCTATCAGAATATTCCTTAAAAGTTTTGTTTTTGCTGTATAGGACTGGTCTCATTTGTGCTTCTTGTATTAATGGCTCATTATTTATATCTTCTGCTCCCACTATCGTTGCAGAAGAAAGTAAAAAAAAAGATATGCAAGATTTTTCTAGCTCTACAACGTGTCACAAAACAATGGCAGTCAAGCAGGGACACAAATATGACCAGTGCATGCACATTCATATAAACGGGAAGGCGCGGTGATAGTTTCGTCAGCCAAAAGGTGCTAGCCGGAGGAACCAAAAAGTCACGTTGGTGTCACGTCACTTTATGAGCGCATTAATATTAGAGCCAAATAGAATTGACTGTGGTGACAAAACAGTTTCGTGACAAAAAGTCTCCAGTGCACGATATGTCTTAACATACGTTAGGTTATTAGCCCTGTTGCTAACCCAAAGTATGTTAGAAAATAATTTCTGTTAAGGGCCCACATTCCTAAAGCGGCCAGGGCCCCCAGTTGTCTAAAAACGTACATGTCTACCATTCCATTTGCATGTGGATGGTATGATGTTGTATGTATGTGGTGGAACCCAAGAAGTGTGCTGAGTTCCTGGATTATATGGACTGGAATTGGCTGCCTTGGTTCTTCATTATGATCCTATGTATGTCAAATCTCGCAACGTATTGATTAACAAAAGTTTGTATGACTGTTTTTGCAGACATGTCCTTGATTGCATATGCCTCCTGCCAGCGGGTGTATCTGTCTACCAGAGTTAGAATAAAATTGTAACCATTATAAGGTGGCGGGGGTCCTATTAATCTATGTGGAGGTGCTCAAACCTTCCTTCAGCAATGTCCAATCTTTCAAATTCCGTCTTGGTTTGCGACGAAATTTAGATTGTTGGCAAGATACACAAGCTCTTGCCCAGTTGGTCACATCTGTGTTAATTTTGAGCTAGAAATAACGTGCAGTAATTAGTTTTCTCGTTGCACGTATTCCGAGGTGACTTAAACCATGAAGCTGTTCAAACATAATTTTTCTATAAGTGACTGGATTGAAAGGACTTGTGTGGCCAGTTGATGTTTCGCACCAAGTGGGGATTTGCGAACAATTTTTCAACTCAAGTTTCTAGGATGATGTTCGGTTTGACTATCTCTAGAGTAACGTGTTGAGTTTAGCATCTGTTTTTTGTAACTCGGGTAAGGTTTTACTTGTGTTGAACCAACCTCATTTCCTACTGTTCGCGATAGTGCATCGGCTACGACATTGTTTTTTCCATTTACATGTCGTATATCTGTCATGAACTGTGAAATGTAATCAAGATGGTTTGCTTGTTTCGGACTACGCTCTGTTTAGCTTTGTATAGTTCTTCCTAGAGGGTTGTGCGAGTAATTCCCGGTCGAATGTTGAATACTTGCATTCCCCTCGGGGACAGTTTCCTTGAAAAGAAACCTGGTGGTTCCCAGGTATCTTTGTTCCATTGCTGCAGCACTGCACCAACGGCTGCTTGAGACGCGTCTGTTGCTAAATATGCCACTGCTCATTGCATGGGTAGTACGGTTGCATGCGCTAGTGCTTGCTTTACCTTTTCGAAGGCGCTACTGCATTTTTTGGCCATGAAAAATTAGTTTGTTTCCGCGGCTTTTGAGTAACAGTGTAAGATGACCGTGAATTGCAATTAACAGCTCTGCGATGTGGGGGATAAGCCGGTGATAGTAGTTTATCATCCCTATGAACTGTTGTATGAGGCGTATTTCAGAATTGCATCCACTCCAGATTGAGATCTATTGTGGCTTAAAAATTCTAACGGTTTAGCACCAAAAACACATTTCGAGGCTTTGATATTAATTCCATAATCAGTTAATCGTTGAAAGAGGATTTTTAAATTAATAAGATGCTTGTCTTCATTTTGAGTGGCAACAAGTATGTCGTCAATATAGACATATACGAACTCCAGACCTTTTACCACCTAGTTCATGAAGCGTTGGAACGTTTGTGAGGCATTTCTTAGCCAAAATGGCTTTCGCGCAAATTCAAACAGACCGAACGGCGTAGTTAGTGCTGTATTATACATATCTTCTGGGGCTACTGGATTCTGGTGATATATGCGAAAATATTTTTCTTCCTCTTAAATGCATTGTAAAATTATGAAGATGAGGTATTGGCTATCTATCTGGTAATGTTATTGAATTCAAGCGACGATAGTCGCCACATGAATGCCAATCCGCATTATTTTTCTCGGGTACTAGATGTAGTGGTGATGATGCTGAGGAAGAGGAAATACGACAAACGCCCAGGTTCATCATATGTTCGAGCTCAACTTGTGCAGCTTTATGTCTTACTGCTTCCAGACGCCGTTGTTTTGGAACGGCAGTCGGTCATTGGTAATTATTTTATGCACAATGTTGTACTTCACTGGCAGTTTGTAATTAGGCAGTTCAGTGAGGGTTGAGAATTCTGTAAGCAAGCTGCCATATTTATTCTCAATGATGTAGTGTATTTACGTATGCCGGGGAGATATTTACAGTTAACTTGGTAAGCGGATATAGAAGCTTGCGCTCCTTCAAATCCACAGGAAGGCCGTGTTTTCCCAGGAAATCTGCTCCGAGAATTGGTCGATCTACAGAGGAGATAATAAAAGTATGTGGGAAGTTACGACGAAGTCCAATATTTAAATTTAGGAATTTTTTTACCGAATGTGTCGAAGGCACTACCGTTTGCAGCTGATAATTGAAATTGCTTGTCTCTTTTGTTTTCACTATAGAAGTGGTGCGGGATCACTGAAAGATCGGCGCCTGTGTCGATGAGGAATGTTAGGAGGTTGTTGTTCTCATGGACAAATAAGCGGTAAGAATTCTTTATCCTTCTGAGTTTATTGACGACTGAGTAGGGTTTAATCTCCGGCTTAAAAATTCGAAGGGTTCAACGCAGCTCTGAGCTTTAGTACCGTGTCTGGTATGATACCAACATACTTTGTATCTATTCGCGGAATGATTTCTGCTTTATTCTTGGCGACCACGATATTGACTATTTCGTCGATTTAAGGAGGACTTGCGTGATGAATGATTTCCGAATGAAATATTCAAATTCGCGATTATTTTCTTGATTTCTGAGACTTCTCTAGCAAGTTTATAATTGGAAGGATACGCATTCGTTTTTTTGATAGGCTTCTTAATATTATGTTGAGAGTTTTGCGGTATATTCTTACATACAGAATAGATACCCGCCAGTTTAAATGCTTCCCATAACTTGTCAGCTAATGTTGTAAGCTCTGAGAGATCTTCTTTGTTTTGAGGGATGAGAGCTAAGTTAATTGCTTATGGAAGCCTTCGTAGCGAAAGCATATAAGGTGTTCATACTTATTTTCTGATAGGAGTTACTCTACTACATCTGTTACGCAATGCACTACTTCTTGAGGAAGCGACATAAGAACACAATAATATTTCGATGAGTCTCTTTCAATATTATGAATAGTGAGCTGTGCTTCGGCCTGTATGAACCAGGGTTTAAGAGTACTAGGCCAGAACGAAGGTAACTTTAGATTAACCGCGAATACATCAATACATCTGTATTTTTTGTGTTATGCACGTTGTTGTCCTGTTCGTCGTCTTAATTTACTGTTCCCAACATTTGATCTATTTTCACCCACAAATGTTTACAAAAAAAAATAATTTCCGAACCGAAGATTGCGACAGTTTGTTTAAAAAAACAAACAAAAATCAAAATTTAATGTAATTATTTGATGCTTATGTTTTAATATAATTCGAATTATTATAATTTATCATTTAGTTATTCGATTAAAGACAAAGACGTACAGATTGACTAAAACGCAGAAATCTACACACTGTAGAATTGTCAATGTATCAATGTGTAAATATTTTATTTGTTTGCTGTACGATTCTAATAATTTTAGGCGGAGTGATATGGCTACACGCATTGATGATATATAAACACACACAAAAATTTTTATATGTCGAGATACAAAATGTACCGATTATATTTGCACACTTTAATTTCGATTTGAAACGCAAATATGCCTGATTTCCACGATGCACTTAGTTTTATCATAATTTAAGAAAACTAGTTGAATAACTACACATTAGTACCACTACGAAAGAAAGTGAGTCAAAATGCTCTTTAGTACTCACGTTCCAATAAGAGAGTTAATTTGTTCCATCAATGATGATTCTCGGAATAAATTTTCTATTCAATGCTTTCTTCAGAATAAAAACTAACAATTCGCTGTTTTTCTTGCTTGTTTCGTTGTTTTCTTTGTTTCCTTTGAAATACATCGTGGTTCTGTTGGGAAACTGTACACTGGTTTGCAGTGGCTGACTGTGTGAAGCGATTGCCAGCGTCAAATAAAAGCCGCGTTCAGCCTAGCATGTGTGGGTGAACGCGTTGTCCTGTCCACTTCTTTCCGTCCATGTTTATAAATAGCCACATCCTTAATAAACATCAAGGTTTAATTGCGAGAGAATTCAACTGTAACGCAAATTTACTAATAGCAACCAGTCAGTTCTAGATTTAACTCAGAGCTACACGACAATTCAGGCACAACCAGAATTAACTAAATATTCTTTAGTTAATACTAGTTCGAACATAGCGCACTCGTGAATTCTAGTTTTAACTTTGTTATATTAGTTAAAACTAGAATTACCGAGAGCGCTTTGTTAGAACTAGAATTTCCAAGTAAAATTGGGTTTTGATGGATTTCGTGTTTTCACATACATTCATATGTGTGGAAGAGTCTATCCCTCTACGTAGACGCGTTCTTAGGCAGTGCCTAAATATATAGTAAAACATGAAATTTTTGCATGGAAACCCAACAAAGGAGTTGCCCGATTGGTCCCACTTTCGAATAGTATTTGCAATTTTTATTAAAATGCCGTGTACAAAATTTGACCTCGCCAACTCGACGCGTTCTCAGGTAGTTTCCAAATATATATTGAAAAACTAAAGTTTTTTATGGTAACACTATAAATATGTCGCCCGAATTCGTCCATTTTTGAACTTGTGTTTGCAATTTTCCTGAAAACACCGTGTACAAAATTTTAGCTTTCTACGACGACGCATTCTCAGGCAGTTGTTTAGATCTCGACAACAGCGGCACATATCGTATCCAAAACGACCCTATCTTTCAAGCTGGAATCAACCAAGCACGTGCGTAAAATTTCATTGAAAACGGTTGGGCGGTTTCAGAGATTAGTGCGTACAAAAACAACGTAATTTTTATATATTAACATATTATAATATTTACCTGGAGTATACAGTATACAAATAGCATAAATATACCTATTAACAAAATGGCAGATGAAAACAAAGCGAAGCGGAGAAGGAAGCAGCAGTTCACAAGAACCAGTGGTGAAACAATGCGCTTGATGACCGAAATCGAACAACATCCACTTTTTCACTTGTACAAAATGCACAATATGCAAAAAAAGCAGCCGCGAACCTTTCTCTAGAAGTCACTTTTGAACAATGAACTTCATACTAGGTTCTGTTGTGTTTGCTAGATAAAAGCAACATTTTACGAGATAAAAAATAGCAGATCGTGTAATCAGTAAAGGCAGACGCATGCCAGATAACCGACCAAAAGCTATCTGACAACTCTGTGCCAGATGAAATCTGCCCGAATATCTGCTACTCAGTAGGGCAGATATCTATCTGCCCACAAAAATTGGGAGATATCTGGCATGTTGCCAGATCGTTTACGAACACCTTAAGAACCGATCTGACAGTCCAAAGAATGATAGTAATCCTTTAGTAGATGCAAGGAACCTGATAGACTTCTCTGTAGATTTTCACCCGTTTCCACCAGTAGGGAGCCTCAGGCAATTTTATTAGACGCTTCTTCAAAAGAACCCCTATTTTTTGACACCTCGTTAATAGGGTTTCCAATCCGGATATCCGGATATCATATTATCCGGATTATCCGACCCATTTTGACTATTCGGTTATCCGGATATTTATTTTTCCTTAATTATCCGATAATCCGGATATTTTTGACATTTTTTTTCAGGAAAATACTGTTTTCTTTCTAACTGTTCAGCTATTTTCATCAAAAGATTATACAATTACTTTCTCAAGTGGCAGTTTTATTTATTATTATTATTTATTTATTAAAGTTTCTTTGAATAAACAAATAAGTTCTCTTGTGGATGTTTTTTTATACAAATTTTAAATAAAACAAGTAAGAAAGCTAGAATTGGTCAAAGAGTAATTCACCCTAGATGAATGCCCTTATGACCCGGTTTAGACGGGTCAATAAGCTTCCTCTGCCCCACGAAAATTTCTCGGTAATATGATGGTTGGGGCAGGAATGAAGCATCACCCAACCTACAGATTTCGTGCGGTAGAGGCAGCATACTGAGACTTACGTGTCTAAACTAGGTCTATGTAATTTCGTATGGTCAACCATCTGTGTAAGTGTGATTTTCTAAGTGGTTTTTCGCATATATTTCTAGAACGGTTCGTCGGACAATAAAAATTATTATAACTAGTTTCATAGCATTTCATATTCTGAAGAACTTTTGGGTACACAAAAGACGTCTAGGACTGATTGTTTTCACAGAATACCTACATAATAAATCAAAATTTTTATAAGGCCCAATTTAGCTCATTTATGAAATTATTTTTACTATTTTTATGAAAACGTCACGTAGAAAAATTTAGCTCTCTACGCTGATGCTCTCTAAAGCAGTGATCAAATATGTAGTGAAAAACGAAAGTTTTGTATGGCAAGTCCTTGAAAGAGTTGCCCGATTTGTCCCATTTTCGAACTTGAATTTACTTTTTGTTTTTTTTTTAAAAAAAGGTCATATGCACAATTTCAGTTCTCTAAGTACATACGTTCTCGAGTTATCGTGCGGACACACAGATAGATAGGCAGACGGACAGACGGAAATGCAAAAATCAAAATAACTCTTAATATTATACATGGGTGTTCATTTCATTTTGCTCTACCATAATTATTTCTATGCGTTACAAACGGAAGGGCAAACTTAGTATACCCAATAGATTTCGTCTAGGGTATAACATAACCTACTAAGCACTGAAAAAACATGATAACAGTGTGGTTAAAAATAAAATATATTTATAAATAATATATTGAGTTAATCGCCCAAAAAGGTAGTATATACATTAATTATGGAGTAAATACATGTCTCCAAATTCCGGTGTAGGAGTTTTCTGTTACCCGTATGACGTTATCCATATATGACGTAATTATCTATATAAAATCGACGATGGCTCGACTTTTAGACGTAACCGACGAGAAAGCCAGCAGTCAACGATGCGACATTTAATTTTTAACCATTTAAGAGCAATCAAGTTTAAAAGAAATGTTAGATGTCCTATTACCACTAGAGACTGCAGCAAAGGAATTAAATAAAAATTCAGCGACACTTTTGGCCGCTGAATGTGCTTATAAATTTCTATTTGAAAGCTTAGACGAGCTTAGAACGAACTTAAGTTAAAATTTATCGAAACAGAATAAAAAACGAATGGATGAACGTCGAGATAAAATGCTTATGAAAGTAAATGTTCTTAGAAGCATTCCATAAATATTTTGATTATAATTCAAAAGGTGCTCCCATTACATTGCCAGTCTGCAGGGATAACTGGAAGTGGCAATTTCTTATGTTGATGAGCAGAGCAACGCAAAAACCATATTATTCCATGCACATCTTACAATAAAGCTAGCTGTAAATCAGAAGTTCTTTTACTCTGATGGAATGTAGATGAGTTCACGATACCTGTATCGTGAACGAATTTGTTGGAGCTGTGTCCGGTTCTTGTACCGACACAGTAAGTAATTTATTGTCCGTCGCAATGAAGATGGTGTCATGATGATGCTTACGATGCTTGTATCGTAAGTTACTTGGTGATTGTTTTCGGTTCTTGTACCAAGACAATCTTAATCGAGACTCACAGAAGCGAAAGCTACTGGTAAAACAACACCTTGTATATGATAATGAAAACTGATATATTTTATTTTTTTTGCACGATATTTATACAAGCTTACAAAAAACTAGAGTTACTTAAAGCTAGGGTCGATAATCATTACAGCAGTAAACGCATTGCTGACATACACAAAATTAGCGCATTTACAAATTACTAAAGCGAATGACCTGTGCTGATTGCGCGTTTTTATTTTCGTAAATGCGCCAATTTATGTGTTGTCAGCGAATGCCTTTATGCTTTCTAAGAGAAGGTCAATGATTTGTGAAATGCATGCAAATGAATTGATGAATTGTCTTTGTTGATTTAATTATGCTTGAAAAAACGACTTAAGATTAAACATCCTCCACCGCCTTGAACATTGAGTTCAATATTATATATACTATTCTAATGTTAGGCATCGAAGGTTACGCTAAACTCAGGATGACTTGTTTTAGGCTCGTTCTCGAATCGTCTGATTGATTTTCTTGTTGATGGCTTTGGTGGGTTTTTGATTCGTTGACAGATAGTCGCTCTGAATTTCCAAATGATGATGGTGCTTAAAGCAGCCACGAGCAACAAAGCGGCATATGCTATAGTGTATTGATGAACATCATGTGCTTGAAGATGGGTCTTAGGTGGTAATTCGTTGTATAGTTGTTTAATCTTTTCCTTTATGGCATCTAGTCCTGCCCAATGTCTATGATAGTGATATGTCTCGTTATCTTCTGATAGCAAATGTCGGGTGGCTATAACATCCGATAAATTTCCAGAGGGAGTATAGGAGAGTCTTGAAATTGATGGATAAATGCTATGTCCCTGTATTGTTATCAGTTCTTGTTTGATCATGCAATCGCCTTGAATTTTCAAAATTCCTGTTTTCTCCAGAATTGTTTGCGTGATGTTATTTCCACAAACTACGTTAAGTATGGTTTTGGACTTAAGAGCATAGATCCATTCATTCGGATGATTCAACTCTATCCAGTGGGGTCCGTCTCCAACCCTTGAGACTTTACAGGAGGGTGATTGCGGCAGGTGGTTAATTAGATCGACTTCACAGGAACTGATGTTTGACCCTCTTCGATATATTGGGTGTTTTTGTTTGCAGAGGTGCTGGCCTTCAGCTATGATGGGGCAAGATTGAAGTTCATATTCCCTTATCGGATAATATTGATCCCGACGCATATTTATTACCAAATATGGGGTTGATGGATGAATGGAGAAGAAGGTGTTGTTGACCAATACTGGAACAGAGACAAGCTTGAATAATTCAAAGTCTTCAAGGGTCAGTAATGGTATTCTGAGGCGGAATATCAAGTGCCTTGTTGCTATTCTTGCTTCGATTGTCATCAAGTTGTAGAATTTTAATACTTCATCCTGGGTTACTGGAAGCCGCAACGACGATGACATGTGTTCCTTAATAGTTGTCAGCTCTCGTCTTAATTGAGGTGGTGAGATGAGCTGTGGACTGATTTTTCCATGGTGAGTGTCGACGAGTACATCTACAATCGGGGCTTGGATTTGCTGGAAGCGTATGGCGGATAAGGTAGCCTGCATTGTCAAAGATATGAATGCTTGTGACAGCCTTTCTTCTTTAAGTTCCTTTGTTAGACCGTTGACCTTCTTTGCGAGACTGGTGATATGCCCCCCTAAGGTTTGAAAGTGCTTATCTATTATGTCCTGGTTTTTTTTCATCACATTTAATGTGGTATCTATCAGCGATGTTTGGTTCCTTATCAAAGCTGTCAGGTGCCCTTCATTTTGCTCTATATCTTCAATGGTATCGGACATTTTTTCTGCGTAGTTCGAATCCAATACTCCGAAAAGTGCACTTGCGATGTTGCCCACAAAATTCAAGGCTCCTATTTTTACTCTGGTGGTAGCATTAACTTTGGGCTGAAGTAGCTCATTGGTCTTTGATATATCTTCGATGAGGTTTCGAAAGTGGTCGACTGTACGTAAACAGCTGTCCCTGTCTGTCATCAAATGACAGATGTAATTTAATGTCTGTGTTGAATTTGCAAGTATCTCGAACTCATTCCAATAGTGCTGGGTGTCGTAGTAAGCAATTACATTCCACTCACTTGAGATAATGTTTGTAACACCCAAATTTTCAAAGTAGAATCCCGGCTGTGAGTGGAATGGACTCAATTCAACGGGACTACCATGTGTCAGTGGTAATAAAAGGCACGTTAGTAGTAATGTGACTACCGCTGAGCCTGGTGACCGGCGAGCCTTTTTCTTCGGGGACGAGTATGTGTCTGGTGACTGATAATTGCCATCGGTATGCATCGCAGTAGATATAGTTTGTTGTTGTCGTACTTGTCAATTTGTAATGATCTAGATTCTTCAATTTAGTACTGTGCTGGTTTGTGACGTTGAGCAACACTTCTGTGGCTTCGTCTAAATCGTAGTCCCTTTCGATAGGTAATGGCGCAAGCTTATGTATGGGACGACGTAACACTCCACTGGAGGTTCTAATATCAGCTACTCGAACCAGGCCATCATTTCCATGGTGGATTTTAATTATTCGGCCCAACGGCCATTTTAATGCCGGTATATTGTCTTCTTTTATAAGTGCCATAGTACCAGGTTGAACATTTTGGCAGCGTTCCTTCCATTTATATCTATGTTGCAACTGATTCAAATATTCGCCAGACCACCTTCTCCAGAACTCATTTTTGTTATGTGTAACGTGTTTCCATCGTGTAATAAGGTTTACATTAAGTGGTTTGGTGTCGGCATCTATCATACCAACAAGGAGTTCTCCGATGAGGAAGTGTCCTGGAGTCAAGGCGTTGAGATCGTTAGGGTCAGAGGACATTGGTGTGATTGGTCTGGAATTTAAGACTGCCTCAATTTCGACAATAGCTGTTTCGAGTTCTTCATATGTTAGTGAAGCGGCTGCTAACGTGCGTTGGAGAAGATCTTTAGCTGACTTTACCGCAGCTTCCCAGAGCCCTCCAAAATGCGGTGCTCGAGGGGGAATGAAGTGAAAATCGATGTTCTTCATACTACATATTCTTGTTATCTTTTCTATTGCAGTTTCAGATACAATCATGTCCTTTACTTCTTCTAAATGGTTTTTGGCACTCACAAAGTTTATCGCATTATCACAGTAAATGTTTGCGCAGTGACCTCGTCTACCCATAAAGCGTTTAAGTGCCCCAAAGAAGCCTTGTGTTGTTAAATCGGTGACTAGTTCAAGGTGAGTGGCCTTGGTAGCAAAACAACAGAATACTGCTGAATTGACGAACGGTCTTACTGGCTGAACTCTATCTGCAGGCAAATTTCCCATTAACTGTGAAAGTAGTTTGGGCTCTGCCTTTGCACATCGTACACAATTCTTTACTATGGATCGCACCAGAGTTTTGCCTTTTATTGTGTAGCATATTCCCCTTACGCTACCCTTTTCCCCCCTCCCCCTTTTCGTTTCTCTTTTTCTTCTTGTACGGCTTCTCTGCCTTCTGTAGAGAAACCCCCATAATTTCCCCAGGATACCTAAGAAGGGGACTAAAGTTCATATCCTCGAGAAGTAGCCCTATACTACTTCTCCATGCAATAAAACTCCTGAAAAGAAAAGTTAGCTATCTTCGAGAAGTAGCCCTATGCTACTTCTCCATATTATAAAGAAAAAACCTGGAAGGAAAAGTTAGATATTTTCGAGAAGTAGCCATATGCTACTTCTCCATATTATAAAGAAAAAACCTGGAAGGAAAAGTTAGATATTTTCGAGAAGTAGCCCTATGCTACTTCTCCATATTATAAAAATCCTGAAAAAAGAAAACATTTTAAAATTCCTCCTTACGGCAACTCCGCAATTACATCGCGTTTCGTCTATGCAGCGTAATTTATTCTTATCTGCATTAAAATTGATAAAACTTGGCATCGTCGCCCCATCGCCGGTACAAAATTCCATATCTTTTACCGTTTGTCACTGAAACTTCCAGTGCACAAACGGTGAAATATCACGCGATCAAATTTCAGAAAAATTTTCTGTCGCCAGAAGTTGCTGAGTGGCAACGAGCATATTATAAAACCCATGAGCACACACCCATACATGTGGCCAGCAGTACAGTCGCTAGCAATCGTTTGTGATTCGGGTTGTGTGCGGCTCGAATCGAAGGGAATGGTGGTTGCCGGCCGGTGGCTGATTCGGGGGAATTATCGGTTGATGTTGGCTGGAGGATGAGTTAGTCAGTGAGTGATAGGTGGTCAATGAGTTAAGATGAGACTTGTAAACGAAGTTTCCGCGGTGCGGATTTTTTTTTTCTTTTGTTGCTTTCGGTTTTTTTCATTGGCGGATTTGCTTGGAAAGTGCTTAAGTCGGATTTACTTTTGCGCGAAGAAAAGAGTGGAGTTTTTTTTTGGATTTTTCGCGGTTTGCGCTTCCAGCGGGATTATTTTCGTGTCGGCGAGAACCGACGAAATTGGACAGTGAACAGTGAAAAGGATATACCAACATGGGTTTAGCTGTGCAATTCCATGGGGATTCAAGTGACCTGTAGTGAATGAGTTTTATCCTGCGGATTATAAAGTTCGAAGAAAATTAGGATTATCAGTGAAATTTCGTAAATTAGTACTTACCTGAGCTGTATATAATGTAGAGTTTTGTCTGGAATTTAAAATAAATCTACGACTATTTTATTGTTAATTTAGTGCGCTATCAGAACTTACCTGAGCGGCATATAATTCTGAGTTTTTTTTTCTCTGGAAGTTAAAATAAATCTACGATTATTTTATTGTTAATTTGGTGCGCTATCAGAACGTACCTGAGCGGCATATAATTCTGAGTTTTTTTTGTCTGGAATTTAAAAATAAATCTACGATTATTTTATTGTTAATTTAGTGCGCTATCAGAACTTACCTGAGCGGCATATAATGCTGAGTTTTTTTTGCGTGGAATTTAAAATAGATCTACGATTATTTTATTGTTAATTTAGTGCGCTATCAGAACTTACCTGAGCGGCATATAATTCATAGTTTTTTTTGTCTGGAATTTAAAATAAATCTACGATTATTTTATGGTTAATTTAGTGTGTTATCAGAACTTACCTGTGCGGCATATCATGATGAATTTTTCTAAAAGCAGAAATAAATCTGCGTTTCTTTTATTATTAGTTCAGCGCGTTAATTAGAACTTACCTGAGCGGCATATAATGTTGAGTTTATTTCGTCTGGAAGTAAAAATAAATCTACGATTATTTTGTTATTAATTTGGTGTCTTATCAGTACTTACCTGTGCTGAATTTTTCTAGAAGCCAAAATAAATACGATTACTCTATTATTAATTTAGTGCGTTATCAGAACTTACTTGTGCGGCATATCGTGATGAATTCTTCTAAAAGTCGAGATAAATCTACGTTTATTTTATTATTAGTTTAGTGCGTGAATTAGAATTCACCTGAGCGGCATATACTATTAGAAATAGTTCAGTGTGAATTCAGATTTTACCTGTGCGGCACATCCAAGGTGGAATTCAATTGTGATTTATATTAGCTCTGTGCGTATTCGTAACTTACTTGTGCTCATTATCGCATACAGACTTTGGGTTCCTCGTCACTCACTTCTTCCGAACAACCCTAGAAGGTTGCCAATCTGATTAAAATTATTTATATAACAAAAAAAAGAGGTCAATGTACGTAATTATAAAAAAAAAAGAGGCCAATGAGGCCACAGTCCAATCAAGACGCCAGCTGTAAAAGGATATTCCGGGTGCACCCATCCAGCGAATGCATATCGAATCACCGAGGGATCTCAGCAGTACACCTCTGTCCGTCCAGGCGGGGATTAAAGGTTCATTTTAATATACAATATTCGTCGAAACAAATTGACTTTCTTCTAGTGAAATATTTATTAGACTTCAAAATTTTTTTTTTTGTTTTCATTATTACTTTGGAAGTTCAGATAACTTTGTTTATAGATCATAAGTGTATCTAGTAGGGAGTAGGTTTAGGCTAAGAGCATCCCGAATGTAAAAGAGGAAGTGAATAACGAGACACTCAAACCTTTTTTTTTTTTTTATATTATTAAGCCAAGCTCAGGGGATACCCGATGATGCAAAGCACAGCGTGGCAGGAAGGAGATAGGGAAAGGATTCAGGGATATGAGGAGAGCGGCGGAGGTGCCGATGTATGTCGCCCTTAAACTTTCGCAGGTTGTATGCCGGAGGAAAGACAGAAGATGGTAGACTGTTCCACATTCGCACAGTTCGGGATAAGAAAGCATCACGGAATTTTAGTGTACGGCCGAAGGTAATTTGAAGGGTAAAAGGATGAGCGCGGGATGCAGCGCGAGTATTGCGTGCAGGAACTATTCTACAAGGGATCAGACTAGATATTTCATCAGAACATTGACCATGCATATAGCGATAAAGGAGCGAAAGGCATCCAACATTGCGACGGTGCTCGAGCGAGTCGATATGACGAGTAATTGCCACATCGCCAATGAGCTTGCAGGCTCTCTTTTGGACAATATCCAATGAAGCTAAGGCTGTGCGACCAGCCCCGGCCCAGATATGGGAATGGTATTCCATTCTAGGTCTGATGTATGACTTGTAGAGGAGCGCTATATTTGATGGGCTGAAATATTTCTTACACCTTTTCAAAAAACCAAGACATTTTGATGCTTCTTTGGCAACCGAGAAGATGTGATCTGTCCAGCTTAACTTACTGGAAATATTAATGCCAAGAATTGTTAGTGACGGTGAATCAGAAATTAATGCTCCATCAAACGAAACGGGAGTGGTTAAGTGATGGTCTGACGAAAATTAAATGGTGGTCTCATTGAATGTTACTTAGGCTCATAACTTGTTTTCTTTTTTTTTGAGTTTTTTTGCTCTTGGTTTTCAGATTGGAGAGGTTGATGTGCCCTATTGGTTTCCCCTTTTGTTTGCTCCGTTTTGCGTTTAGTCTACTGGTAACGTTGGTAAACAGCAGAATGAGCGAGCAGACCACTGAGGGAGATGGGGTGGCGGTTCGACGGGAGAGACGTGCCTCCCTGATATGTATACACAAGATGGGGCTGAGCATTTCGAAACGGCTTTGGAGGCTTAGCCAGGGTGGATGGGGGCGATTGGGCCCAACATTACCCAAAGCCGGAGTCTCAACAACATCAGAGACCCCTTTCAGCTCTCTCACTCTCTCTCAATCGCTCATTTGCCAGCGTTGTAAACCCTCCGGGTGAATTAACACTTGTTCGGCGTTGCTGAGGTCTTCTATTCTCCTTCTTTTTGCAGCATATAAATAAAATCAATTTTCTTCTTTTTAGGCTTTCAGGTTCCACCAAGAGAAGGAAGCCTGCATTATATCTTTTTTTTTCTGTCCGTCCGTCTGTCTGATCAGTTATGTTGACGATTTTGCACAGCTTAACAAGCATTGAAGGGATGTGGGTGGCAAGAACCACCCCAAGCCGGCTGATCGTTAGCGGCATATTTGCTGTGCAGCCACCCGCACATATCCTGGATATGATTTTGTAACAAAGAGGTGTCGGATGCAGTATGTATCTACATTCAGGTACAAGTGAATGTAGGTATATCTGTCGGCTGAGAAGCTCTTCGTTACAATTGGCCAAAATTTTTGTCTCGCGATGGACAACAGCGCCTGAGGTCCCACATGATAGTTATCTTTATGTAGCTCGCTTAGCAGTAATTTTGTGAAAGGATGTGTGTATGGCAACAATATTTGATGTTTGGCGTCATATGAAAGATTTGAGGCTTCAAGTCGGCCTCCAACTCTGATGAGTCCTCGAGTGTCTATGAATGTGGTAAGACTGCTAAGAGAGCTGTTTTTGTTAACTTCTGCAAAGCGTTTTAGATGGTCGAGATCATCTTTGAACTCTTGCTCTTGAATGTGCCTTATTATAGCTACTTGAGCTTCGTTGATTTCGTGTATGGAGAAGGATTTACCATACTAATTGCTTGTTGTTGATTGCGATGTCTCATGATATTTATAAAGCGTGCAATATAATCGAGTGTATTACATAACTTCCTGAACGAATTTCCATGATCGATTTTATCGATTATGGATGTTGAATCTTCGGCTGCTGAGGCTGATAACGTGAACCCCTTTTCCTCTAACTTGCATTCTTCTGTTTTCAAGTATGGTGGTGGCCAAAGGTCTTCAGTGCCATGTAGAAAGATGGGGCCGGAAAACCAAAGTGTGGAGCCTTCGAGTTTTTCGGGCTCGATTCCTCGGGAAAGAATGTCAGCAGGGTTGTCCTTAGAACCCACGTGGCGCCATTGCGTGGGAACGCTTACGTCCTGGATACTTGAGACTCTATTTGCAACGAAAGTATGAAAGTGTGATGATGAACAATTTAGCCATGCTAGGACTATTTCGGAATCAGACCATAGGAATACAAGCTCTTTCCTCATTCGTAAGTCCCTTTGGATGCGATTAGCCAGTTCCCCTGCCAATTTAGCTGCACAAAGCTCTAGTCGAGGTAATGTGGTTTGTTTCATTGGAGCTATCCTATATTTAGCGCATAAGAGGCGCACTACAATAATGTTGTCCTTATATATGGATCTTATATATGCAGCTGCACCGTATGCTTTCTCTGAAGCATCTGCGAAGACATGAATTTGCACTACTTTGGGGATTCTATGAAAAAATATATGCCTTTGAAAATTTATATTGCTCAGTAACTTTAGTCCTGATCGAAATTTAATCCATGACGTATGTAATTCTTGGGGTAACGCTGCATCCCAATCAAGTTTGAGTATCCACAGCCTTTGAAGAAATAATTTAGCATTCACCACAACTGGAGCCATAATACCTAATGGGTCGTATAGGTGAGCAATTTCCGAATACGTTGTTCGCTTTGTCACCTTACATGATTCAATTTGTGCAGTCTTTACACGGAAAGAGTCAGTCTTAGGAAAACAGATCAGACCGACCGTTTTAATGTGCTCGTCCAATGTATTGTTGAAATCTAGTTGGAGCTCTTGATCTGTTGGAGGTATGCTCTGCAGCAGGCGTTGGTGATTTGCACACCATTTTCTTAATTTAAAGCCAGATGTGCTATGTATCGATTGGAGCTGAGTTTGGATGTCAAGAGCTGCTGATAAGGTGTCTGCACCGGTGAGAACATCATCCATGTAGAAGTCACGTTTGAGTACTTCCAACCCCACAGGATAAGTCTGAGCTTGATCCTCTGCCAATCTTTGCAGACATTTAGTGGCTAGGTATGGCGCACACGTCGTTCCGTATGTTACCGTTGACAGTTGGTAGGCCTTAAGCGATTCACTTGGATCAGGCCTCCACCAAATTAGTTGATATTTACTATCGGATTCTTCAACTTCTATTTGCCGATACATTTTCTCGATATCAGCAGTAAATACGAATCGTGGTAATCGAAAACGTAAAAGAATGGAAAAGACGTCATCCTGTATAGTTGGACCCGTGCATAGTATGTCATTTAAGGACATGTTCTTCGATGTTTTTGCTGAAGCGTCGAATACCACTCTAAGTTTTGTGGTGCTGCTATCCGGCTTCATGACACAATGATGAGGCAAGAAATAGTATGGTGCCTTAATGATGTTCATGTTGACTTCCCGCATATGACCCAAGCGAAGATACTCCTCCATAAATTCCACATATTGTGTTTTAACCATCTCATTATTGGCTAACTTTCGTTTCAATGATCTAAATCTTTGCAAACCAATGTCTTTCGATTCCCCTAATCTAGTAGGCTGAACTAGAAATGGGAGACTTACGATAAAACGTCCACTTAAACTTATTCTTGTGTTTTGATTGAAGTGCATCTCACACCGTTTCTCTGCCGTGGTAAAATTCGTGGAAGACCCTTCAGTCTCTTCCAACTTCCAAAAACGCTCAATTTGCTGATTTAATCTTTCATCTTCGCTGCATATTCCACAGATTGCGTCAGCTTGAGACATATTATTGATCTTCCCTGCCACAGTCCAACCAAAAACAGTATTTTGAAGTGTTGGTAACATTTCACCCAACTTTATCTGGCCAATTGACAAGAGTGAATAGTAAATCTCTGCACCAATCAACAGATCAATAGACCCAGGTCGATCGAAGGTTGGATCAGCTAATGCGATGTTTTGAGGTAGCGGCCAAGCTGAAGTATCTATTGACTTAGTGGGTTGAACTGAAATGATTTTTGGTAGCACATGGGCTTCGAGTCTTGTAGTAAAATTATTTATTCTAGATTGCAGCAGTACGTTCACTCGACTATGGGATTGTTGCCTCCGCTGACCAATGCCCTCAATGTGTAATTGCTCTGGATTTTCTGTTAATTCTAATTGTTTCGCCATCTTCTCTGTCATGAAGTTCAACTGAGAGCCTGAGTCTAAGATGGCTCTACATTCCACTTTTTTACCTCTGTTGTGAATTAGATTAACGACTGCTGTGCTGAGGAGAACATAGCCATTCAATGACTGAGCTGTTTTCGTTGTCAACGATATTGATTGCTCGTGTGCATGATTGAAATGTGTTGATGATAATTTGTTGCTTGCTGGGTGTGCAGCAGTAACTTGACTCTGAAGATTTTTGCTTTGGGTATATGATGATCCGGATTTGGAAAAGGCATTATCAGTATGCAATAAAGTGTTATGTCTTTTTGAACACTTGGTGCATGCTCGGGCTGTACAAGTATCGACCCGGTGACCTGCATTGAGACAGTTGAAGCACACATTGACTTCTTTCACATGAGCAATGCGCTTGAGTGGACTTAATTCTTGAAATCTCCGACATGTAAACAGCTGATGATTACCTTTGCACATGGTGCAAACTGAGCCGTTGGTCACTGTTGAAGCAAAAGCCCTTGAGACACCTATTCTACGGTTATAATCTTCAGTGGGCTTACCTTTGTTTCCTAGGGTCTCTAATGATTGGAAGCGCGTTTCTAAAAACACTAAGAAGCTCTTCATAGATTGCAGTGCTCTGGGCTGGGCCAAAGATTGCTCGTAAGGCGTGTGTGTAGTGCGGTCCAGTCTCTTTATCAATAGATGATGTAAAAGTGGATCCCAATGGTTGATGTTTATTCCCAAGTTTTCTAAGCCGAGTAGGCATTCCTGGGTTGTGTCATGCAGGGCCTTTATGGCAGAAGAACTTTCGTTGGTTATACTGGTCTGCGACAGCAGTCTATTTAGTAGTGCAGTTACCAATAACCTAGGGTTCTCGTACCTTTCGGTGATAATCTTCAACGCAGCAGAGTAATTTGTATCCGAAATAAAAAGATGTCGCACTAGTTTCTCGGCCTCGCCTGATAAGCTGCTTTTGAGATACCACATCTTCTGGCACTCCGACATTGTCTGCTTGTGCACTACTTCAGTGAAAAGATCATAAAATTGCCGCCATTTCAAGTAATGGCCATCAAAACGTTGCAGAACAATTTTAGGCAGTTTCATCACAGAGTTTGTACTCACATCTGCTTTGTGGTCATTGCTCTTACTACCCACATAATTGTATAGTTGCGCCAAAGTATTTTGAACGTCTTCCACTAAACTGAAGCATTCCTCTGCATCATAACTTATTATTGGGGGATCATCGACACTATCCCAGATTTTGTAGTGGAGCCTTTGAACATCATGTAAGTATTGTTCTATTGTTTTGATCTTAAGCTGGCGGTGGATTGCGTTGTTGCTAGATTATCTTCACTATTAATATCTTTCAATGCCTTATCCGCTTTATCGATTGGCTCACGCTTCTCTTCTAAGGGTTGAGTGAATTTTTTAATTGCCTCAATCTTTTCATTAATATCTTGGATTATCTGCTCATAGACCTTCTTTATCGCTTCATAATAACCAGTTGAGAGGTATGGATGATCTGATATGTCTCCCGCTTGCTTCATAATGACTGCGTTCGTTGAGAAAATTCATTCCAGCAAGCATTTAGGGCATTCGAACTGGACTTTAGATAATCTAAAGTTTTCTTGTCCGCGGGATCCGTCTTATAGTTGGTGATTATCTTTTGAATTTCGCCTTCAATCTTCTTCTGCGAAGTTATACGGTCTTCTAAACTCATGATCAAATCAAATGATCACGTCGGGGTCACCAATGTAAATCAGAAGTTCTTTTACTCTGATGGAATGTAGATGAGCTCACGATACCTGTATCGTGAACGAATTTGTTGGAGCTGTGTCCGGTTCTTGTACCGACACAGTAAGTAATTTATTGTCCGTCGCCAATGAAGATGGTGTTATGATGATGCTTACGATGCTTGTATCGTAAGTTACTTGTTGATTGTTTTCAGTTCTTGCACCAAGACAATCTTAATCGAGACTCACAGAAGCGAAAGCTACTGGTAAAAACAACACCTTGTATATGATAACGAAAACTCATATATTTTATTTATTTTGCACGATATTTATACAAGCTTACAAAAAACTAGAGTTACTTAAAGCTAGGGTCAATAATCATTACAGCAGTAAAACGCATTGCTGACATACACAAAATTAGCGCATTTACAAATTAGTAAAGCGAATGGACCTGTGCTGATTGCGCGTTTTTATTTTCGTAAATGCGCCAATTTATGTGTTGTCAGCGAATGCCTTTATGCTTTCTAAGAGAAGGTCAATGATTTGTGAAATGCATGCAAATGAATTGATGAATGGTCTTTGTTGATTTAATTAAGCTTGAAAAAACGACTTAAGATTAAACACCAGCATTTACAGTGTCAATCAATTACAATTTTGAAATTTTCAATGCAATAACTTTTTAAAATATTCTTTTTTTAAAACAAAATCAATTTAAATCATATAATGTTTTTTTACTATTTATTAATTATTAATGTACATAATGAAACTATTTGCATAAAAAAATTATAAAACACCATGAAATATTTGATTCAAGCTATTTATTTATTTTGTTTTTTGTTATCCGGATATTCGGATTATCCAGATATTTTGAGTTTTCAGTATTCGATATCCGGATAGTCATTAATCTCGGATAATTGGAAACCCTACTCGTTAACACCGATTGCAACTCCTTCGAGCAATGTTGCTGAGCGGGAGGTGTGGCCTCCCACGTATTCGATTAAAGACGGCCACCAAACTCTGCGATGACGAGTGGGCGTGAGCCAGCTTTATATCTAGTGACGCCGTATCACCTGCGTCTGCAAAATTACAATAAGGTGCGAGATAGGATTTTCTCCTCGTTGGTAGAGCTTACAGGAATTATGATCCCAAGTTTGAACCTTAATAGAAGAAAAAAACGATCAACCGATGACATATGTAGAAGTAAAGTTGCTCGGGTGAACTGTGACTGGGTTTCTTGATAGTAGTGCCACTGTCAGCATCCAAGGCCAAGAAACTCTGGAGAGGCTAGCTGATGCAGATGTCGAATGGAGCAGGTATCGCACTCAAATGGAGGTAGCTAATGGTGCCATGGCGAATGTCCATGTTCATGTGGATTTAGAGATCTCTTTCCGTGCTGAGACAAAAAAAACGTGCGTTTTTATGTGTTGACTGGGCTCACAGAAGCACATATATGGGAATAGACTTCTAGCATTTATTTATGTTGGCTCCCGTGCTCTGAGTATAGTTATAGTTGCGGAAGCGATGACGAGTCTATTAGCTGCCTCTGACTGCCATGTTCTTTCAATTCAGGAAAATCAACGTCTAGGAAAACATCTCTTATCCCTTTCACGATCGAGACGAACGATGCTATTCCGCCAAAATAATGGTTTTATCCCATTTCACCAACAGTGCAAAGTTTGATGGGCGCCGAGTTAGAGCGAATACTGTCGCTGGGTGTGATAGAGGAGAGCAGAGTCCTCGGAGCTCTTTAGTGGTTCTAGTGAGGAGGCCTGGAAAGGTTCGGCCTTGTTTTGATGCCAGGAAAATCAACTCCGTGACTGAAAAGGACGTCCATCCGCTGCCACAAATAGACGCACTTCTGAATCCACTTCCTCCGGCAAACTTCATTACAAGTCTGGACCTCAAATACACTGATTCCAGAGAGACCGCCTATAGATTTCCGGGTCGTCATCTCTATCAGGACAGCGTACTGCAATTTGGCTTGTGCAATGCTCCACAATTTATGCGCCACCTTATGGACAAGGTCATTGTATTCGATCGTCGTGAAAACGTTCTCGTCTATCTAGACGACTTATTAATTCTGTCACAAGATTTCGAGACACATCTCATTCTACTAGCATAGCGGATTGTGTGAGGAAAGCTAGCCCTAATAACAACGTAAAGAAGAGTAAGTTCTGTATTACAGAGACAAAATATTTGAGTATCATTGTTGGGAAAGGAAGAATAAGAACAGACCCCGATAAGATCTCAGCCATAGTCGACTACCCGTGACCTAGGCGTCCGACGCTTACTGAGTGTCGCGGGATGGTACCGCCGTTTCATTCCGAACTATGCTGATCTAACCGCCTCCATAACTGACAGTTTAAAGAATCGCAGTCAGTTCGAATGGACAACTGAAGCCCAGGCGTCTCTGAAACAGTTGAATCAGAAACTTACTTCGGCTCCATTGTTGGTGAGTTCGATATCGACTCAGACGAGAAAACACCTACAGTGGATGAAGTATACCTAGAGATACACCAGCATATTATTCAAGAAAGTAACAACGAAGCATTGTAGGACTTCGATACCTATCGTCAAATCAGTGAACTACTAGCAAATAGACAGAACAAGCCGTTCCTTATCCAGTGCGATCCCAGTCAACAAGGTTTGAGTGCTGGTACAACAGGATGATGATACCCACGAGAAGCCGATAGCCTGCGTCTCGAAAAAGCTGAATTCAGCACAAAGAAACTACACCGTCACAGAGCAAGAATGTTTAGCAGCAATGCTAAGTATACAAAAGTTCCGACCCTTCATTGAACTTATACGGTTCGAAATATTGACTGACTATGCGAGCTTGAAATGGCTAATGACTCAAAAGAACCTCAGCTCACCATCTGACGATCCTGGTCCGGAGGTTGATCTTAGTTCTCCGTATCTCGATGCAGAGAGTTAAATCAGCTTCCAACAAATCACCCAATCTATGCGTCAAGGATGACTTCGTTTATATTCGGATTGTTTCGAGAACAGGTGATCCAATTCAGAAAATAGAAGCCTGGAAGCTTTGCATTCCTCGAGGTCTAAGACGCTATTTCAAGGGGTCAGGATCCGCCACGGCCTTCGCATCGAGGTATAGAAAAAACACTGGAACGCTTGAGACGACAATTATACTGGCCTCGAATGGCAGTCGAAGGAAGGGCAGAAGGTACGTAGGCGCATGTGTACGCCATGTACAGGGTTTTTAGTAAAAAAACAGTTTTTTTCTTAATGACCCTGTAACTTAGAAACGATTAATATGCGCCCCCACTGCCATACAATTTACCACTTAGGCGGAAACAACCTTTCGAAATGATAATAATAATTGAATAGATATAATAAATAGATATATAATTCAAAGGAAAATATGTACCTACATATAAATAAAATTTTATCAAAATTCCTATAATTTAATATTTACTAATTATAATAGTAATATTAAAAAAAAAACCCTCTCTATAACAAATTAGAATATATACATATTGTTACGAGTGTGGCCTTAATTCGTTATTTAAAACACAATATTTCAGATATAATTCAAAAGTTCTTTCTTTATTTAACTTTACTGTTTACTCTCACAAATTCACACATAATTATCAAATCAACTTTTTATTTATCGCTAGTACTGTACTTCTAATTATCGCAATCCAAATAGTTTACTTCGTTCACTTCGCTGTCTGAAATAATACTCACCTCCTGGATGTGAGTAGCGCCGTATTTATACTCTACGAATTATCCTAGAACCTTCCTGAATATTCCATTCTCCAAACCCAGTTTACTAGGATGTCACTAACCTAAAGTTGTTTCCATTTCCAATTGATGTCGCTTGTATCACTTTGTGGCGCGTAACACTGCCCCCTTCTTAAAATTGTTCGTCCCGAACAACAGATGATCCACGGTCTTGATGCTCGCAATATTGACATAAACGATCTAGATGAACGATTTTCCGTTTGCCTCTTGTACCCCGCTGAATCCTATATACTACGTCATTTATTCTAGTCAGTACTGAATACGGTGTTGTTGTAATTTGGGAGAACGTCCCTTACGTCGTTTCGGGTTGTACAGCCAAACAAGGTCACCTTCATTAAATCCTGCTGAGTTAGCACGAAAGTCATAGCGAGTCTTCATCCGATCGGTATTTATTGCTAATTTTGCTCTCGTGACTTCGTGTGCATAATACATAATGATACATAATCGTCTGGTAACTTTTGTTCACCTCTGGGTGTACCAAACTTGAGATCGCTAGGTAAACGCATCTCCTTTCCGAATATCACTTTTGCTGGAGTTTTTCCGGTCGTGTTGTGTACAGCTGATCGATAGGCCATTAAGAACATGGGAATATATCGATCCCAATAGCGTTGGTGATAGTCGACTACTTTCTTTAGATGCTCGACCAATGTTCTGTTGAAGCGCTCTACCATGCCATAAGAATGTGGATGCAGAATAGTTGTTCTGGTTTTTCATATTCCCAGAATTCTACACATCTCTTGGAAAGTCCGTGATTCGAATTTCCGTCCTTGGTCCGAATGAAGTTCATGAGGAACACCAAATCTACTGACCCAATTCATTACTACTTGATCCGCTACTGTGGTAGACTCTTGACTAGGGATTGCATAAGCTTCAGGCCATTTACTGAAATAGCCAATAGCAACTAATATATAACGGTTACCGGTATCTGTTTCTGGAAAAGGTCCAGCGATGTCTACGGCTATCCTTTCAAATGGGGCTCCTACATTATACTTATGCATTTCTCCTCTACTTCTGTGTGGTGGTCCTTTGCAAGAAGCACAGATAGTGCATCTGCGGCACCGTTCCTCAACATTCTCTCGCATATGTGACCAATAAAACCTTTCGCGTATTTTGGAAATTGTTTTATTCACCCCCAAATGTCCTCCAGATGATCCACTGTGCATTTTTTCTAGAACATCTTTGTCCTCGGATTCTGGCACGACTATCTGCATTCGGAATGACTCGCCGTTAGTTGATTCCCACTTGCGCTTTAATATACCACATTCAACGTGAAGAGAGTTCCATTGAGCCCAGTAGCTCTTCAGTTTCTCACTCCCCTCCGAGATATCTTGCCACTCTTGCCATGTCTTCTTTCCAAGCAAGAATAGGTGATATGTCTGGGTCTTCCCGTTGTGCTGTTCGCAAGCTCTCGTTGTTCCAGCCTGTCGATGGTTCCACCGTCATCAGCTGTATTGTTGCTTTTGTTTCTTTTTGTTCCAGCCGAACACAATGTTTGCATTCAACTTTGCATGGACGTCGTGAAAGGGCGTCTGCATTTCGATGAATACGTCCTCTTCGGTGTTGGATTTCAAAGAAGTCATAAGCTTGGAGTCGCTCTATCCATCTCGCCACTTGCCCCTCAGGGTTCTTAAACTGCAAAAGCCATTTAAGCGCTGCATGGTCAGTGCGGAGGATAAATTTCTGCCCGTAGAGACATTTATGGAAATGCTTGGTTGAGTTTACAATGGCAAGTAGCTCTTTCCTTGTAGCACAATAATTTCTCTCTGATTTTGAGAGTACTTTGCTAAAATAAGCTACTGGCACTTCTTGACCATCCTCTTCCTGTGAAAGCACTGCACCAATACCTACATTGCTGGCATCCGTGTCCAATATAAAAGTTTTTCCCTGCTTTGGATAGTGAAGCACTGGAGTTCCACAGAGCTGTTGATTCAAATTTGCAAAACTTTCGTTACATTTATCTGACCATATGAACGGCTTTCCCTTTTTTGTAAGTTGATGTAGGCTCCTTGCTATATCTGCAAAACCTTTTACGAATCGCCTGTAGTAGGTAGCTAATCCAAGAAAACTCCTTAATTGATGTTTGTCCTTTGGAACAGGCCAATTTTTCACACCTCTTATCTTCTCTGGATCAGTTCTTACTCCTTTTGATGAAACTATATGCCCCAACTATTTTACTTCATTCTTGAATAGAGCACATTTATTCGTACTGAGCTTCAGTTTCGCATCTCTTAGTCTTTGAAGTACGTCCCGTAAGTTGTTTTTATGTTCCTCGAATGTCCTTCCGATCACAATTATGTCATCTAAGTAGACAAGACATGTTTTCCATGAGTCGTTCGAATGTGGCTGGAACATTACATAATCCAAATGGCATAACTTTGAATTGCCATAAGCCACTTCCAACTGAGAAAGCAGTTTTGTCTCGGTCCTCGGGGTGTATTTCCACTTGCCAGTAACCGCTCTTCAAATCCAGTGTGGAAAACCATTGCGCTCCGGAAAGGGTGTCCAATGTGTCATCAATCCTTGGTAACGGATAGCTATCCTTTCTTGTTACATTATTTAGTTGGCGGTAGTCCACACAGAATCGGGTGCTGCCATCCTTCTGGTTGTTTGGCTAATGGTAGTCTTCGTGGTGGTTGCCGAATGGGCCTAGAATCCCCTGTATTGATCCGATGCTGAACAAGATTTGTTTTGCCGAAATCATCATCATTCATTGCAAATAATTTCGAAAATTCATCGATCATCTCTTTGGCATCGTTGTATTGCTGTTCACTTAAGGCACTAGATGAAAGGAGTTTCTGAACCTGTTGAGTAGTAGCTGGTATACGTATTGCCTCCTTAATATTTCTACCATTTTCCAAATTAACAATCTGATAAACAGGCTCACAATTTCCAATTATAGCACCTTCTTTTAGTTGTACCTCATTTTCGGATGTGTTGAGCACTCTGACTGGAATTAATGTTGCGCCTTCTGCCTTCACTAAAGTCTTACCAACGATGATGTTCGATGTTACTTTTGTAGGGTTAGGCTCCACCAGATAGAATCGGCAGGTCCCGATGTCATCAGTAAGCTTTGTCCAAAATAGCGTCTCCGAGAATGCAGAGAGAGTCATATTCTCACAGACCATCGTCCTTTTTTTTGCAGGATAATCTGTTCCTCCTCCTAGTCTCATAGGAATTTCTATGTTGCCATATTTGAGTGTTCGTTCTCCGACATCTAAATTTATTTTATATGTGGTCATAAGGTCTACTCCAAGGATGCATTCATCCATTATGTCTGAAACTAGGAAATTGTGAGGAAATAGTTGTTCCAAAATTATTTCTCCAAAAACTTGTGTTGCGGCTCCAGTTGCTGTTCTTAGTAAATATTTGGTGGTATTGTGAAGCCATTTGTTCTTGACAAGATCCGCTCTAATAATTGATCTCGAAGCTCCAGTGTCGATAGTGACAACGCAGTCATTTTTTCCTACACTTCCATATATAACAAGACTGCTATTATTTCTCTGCAACTGGGCTATCTGAATGATGACTTCGGGGCTGTCGACTCTACCAACCAACTTCTGTCCCCCGAAGTTGGTTTTTACATGTTTTCCGACTGCTGAACAGGGGAACTGATGCGACGAGTCGCTGCTTGATTTCTAGGCTCTCCCCGAATAGCTTGCTCCCTGGCTCGACATCTTTGGCATTCTGTTCTGTCCTCCTCTTCTGGTGATTCTGTTCGACGGCGTTTTCTGCAGTACCTTTGGAGGTGTCCTGGTCTATTACAATTCCAACATCGCAGAATACCACGTGAAAAATTGCTCTCTGATGGCTGCATTCTATTACAAGTACATTCCTCCACCGAAATTTCTCTCACTCGTACTGCACTTCGAGAAGCTTGCCTGGCAGATTCATACGCTAGTGCATAGGCTAGTGCTTCTGCTGTTGATTTCCTTCCTGCTAGCCTCATCGCTTGTTGTAAATTTTGATCTGCAAAAGCATTCACAAATGCTTCTATTGCCACTTCATTAAGGAAATCTGTATTTACGCTAGAGTATGAGAGATAAGCCAATCTTTCCACATCAGCCTGCGGTTGTTGTAGTGATTCGCCATGCTTTTGAATCCTGTTGCGTAGCTGTAGACGATATACTTGCTGCATGTGTTCATCTCTATATCGTAATTCTATCGCCTGTACTAATGAAGTATAATCACGTTGCCTTTCTATCGGTATAGTGTGTAAAAGCTCTGATGCAGAACCTCGAAGTGCTAATACCAGAGCTGTAGCTTTGTCTGCATCATTCCATCCGTTTACTTCGGAAGCAGCCTCGAATTGTCTCTTGAAAATATGCCACGAATTTTGTCCATCAAATATTGGCGGTTTCATTCTGCCTGCGTTGGATATTTCAATTCCTTCGTGCCGTGGTTGTCGATGCTTCATCTTCTCCAAATCTGAATTAAAGTTGTCAAGCTGTTCGGTGACTTTTTGTTGAACTTCCGCCACTTCTTGCTCTATTCCTTCAATTTTTAAATTTTGTTCGTCTAACGAGTTTTTCAGGAAATTCTTTTGTTCCTCTAAGCGATTTTCTAGACAATTCTCCAGAGAACTGTTTTGTTCATCCAAACGCGTTTCCAGTGATTTCTTCTCTTCATCTAAACGGGACTCCAAGGAATTCTTTTGTTCATCCAAAGCATTCTTCTGCTCATCTAACTGGGATTCCATAGAATTTTGTTCATCCAAACGGGTTTCTATAGATTTCTTGTGTTCCTGGAGAGAATTATTTTGTTCGTCCAAACGGGTTTCCATAGATTTGTTGTGGTCCTCGAGAGAATTCTTTTGTTCCTGGAGAGAATTCTTTTGTTCCTGGAGAGAATTCTTTTGTTCATCAAAACGGATTTCCATTTTGCTCATTAAAGTACTTAAAAGCTGTTCTATGTTCATTGCAGGCTCTTCCTCAATTTCTGGTTCTTCTTCGAAAACGAATGTCTCAGGATTCTTTTCTTCCTCTATCAAAGCTTGTCTAAGTCGCTCGACTAGAACATTCTTTAGGCCAGTCGTTTGTAATGACCGCTTCCCCAACTCCACTTTAAATTCCTGTATGCGAAACTCCTCTAGCTTGCGTCCCATTCTTGCGTCTTTTGTAATTCACTCACAGTTTAATATAAAATTATCTTTCGGAATTTTTACACACGATTTCACAAAATTAATCACTCTTTGAATTTCAAAGTCAAATGCCACCACCTTTTTCACGATTTTATTATACTTCTGACACCAGTTGTTACGAGCGTGGCCTTAATTCGTTATTTAAAACACAATATTTCAGATATAATTCAAAAGTTCTTTCTTTATTTAACTTTACTGTTTACTCTCACAAATTCACACATAATTATCAAATCAACTCTTTATTTATCGCTAGTACTGTACTTCTAATTATCGCAATCCAAATAGATAACTTCGTTCACTTCGTTGTCTGAAATAATACTCGCCTCCTGGATGTGAGCAGCGCCGTATTTATACTCTACTAAGTATCCTAGAACCTTCCTGAATATTCCATTCTCCAAACCCAGTTTACTAGGATGTCACTAACCTAAAGTTGTTTCCATTTCCAATAGATGTCGCTTGTATCACTTTGTAGCGCGTAACAATATATCGGATTTTACTATATTTAATAATTTTCTAATTAAAGCTAACTACATATAATGTTTTGCTTCTTCCATAATGCCCTGAATCATAAAAGACATTGTCCTATACAATATATTAATGTATCGCCCTGTATATGACCCTGAAAACAAGTATCTGTGACTGTTCTAAGTTTTACAATTAAAAAAAAATATCCTGACGAAAACTGAGAATAAAAAAATAATTTAGAACTAATAAATTTTGAAAAAATAAATATTGCCTTTTGATTCAGAAACCAAGTGATAAATAAGCAATTAAAGGTAGTGACTTTTAAAGGAGGGATTTTACAGTGGCGTAGATAAGGCACCCGATGACCCTGCCAGGTGGTCGAGCCTCCGATATTTAGGGGCCCCACACTGATGACTAAAATTTTCCAAAGAATTCCAGCATTTTACCAAAAATATTATCTGTAAGATGGGGTAAATGCATAATCGGGGTAAGTGTGTAATCCCATAATTACTCCCAACATATCATGTCCAGACATGTCGCATCAATATATTACAATAGAGTGTCATGCTCTCTATTACACATTTAGATGCAGTTGAGTTGAAAGTATGGTAACGAGTATGCTTTTCTATAAACACATTTCCCCCAGGAAAATGCTTGTATGGGGTAAGTGTAAAATCGTGTTAGGAGTAATTGTGTGATCACTCACACATTTACCCCATGAAATTTTGCACTTTACAATTTCAGAAGGCGAATTTTGGAATTTTTATATTTTGAATTATGCGCAACAGTATACAATATTTAAGCTGTGTTCGCGACCATTATCTTAGCATATACGATTCTTAACTGTACAAACAAAGGAATATTATAATACTTATCCGTAATTTCTTTAAAACATGTTTTCTAGAAAATAAACTCCATATAATATTTTCTAACATAGCAACCAATAAGAAGGGCATTGCCTAGAGAAAATACAAACGGAAAACGGAAGAAAAATATTCCGAAGAAATTTTAAAACAATCAGTAATTGAAATCAAGTACCAGTCGATTTCAGTAAGAGCTGTTTCCAAAATGTACAACATTTTATATATGACATTGAGTAGTAGAATATCTGGAAAAGGGATACAAGGAGTCCGAAGAGGGGGCGACCAACAGCGATTGCACCTGACGCAGAAAATGAATTAGCAGAGGGAATAAAAGTTTTAGAGAAGTGGGGTTTATCAAAGAAAGAAGTAATACAACTTGTCTCAGATTACGTCAAAACAATTAAGATTATTAGCCCATTTAAAAACGACTACCCAGGTGAAGACTGGCTTTTGCGGTTTAAAAGTCGCAATGCAGAGAAATCGCACGAGAGAAATCTTTAGATCCCTTTATAATAAATGAGTTTTTCGACTTGCTGGAAAAAATAATGGAAAACTTGACAACCAACCAGAAAGAATATATAATCTACATGAATCAAATTTTTGCCTGGATTCCCCAAAAGCCAAAGTAGTTGGAGGAAGAGGAAAACTTTGTTCTGAACAGTAAGTGGTGCAGGGAGTGATAACACCACCATTTTATTCGGTGCTATCGTTACACGGCACAAGATACCCCAATGAATATTTTTAAAGGGAAAAACCTCTGGAACGAGTGGATTGCCCCACAAAAGCAAGATTTTCCAAATACAGCGTATGCTGTTTCCATAAATGGATGGATGAAAACTACGATTTTTCGGAATTACTTCAATACCACATTCATGCCTTGAATTGTTAAAGAGCGACTAGTATTGCTTATTTACGATGCCCACACTACGCACATTAACATGGAATTTATGTATATTAACAGCGATAAAAGAAGATATAATAATATTGAAATTACTTCCACATTCCAACCATTTATAAGAACCACTAGACTTTTCTTTCGATCATTGGAGCAAAGTTGGGATGAAAAACTACTATCTTGGAAAAATAAAAATATAGGCAAACAATTTCCGAGGAAGGAGCAATATTGATCCCAAAATAACTACGAATAGATTCGAGAAAGGAGGAATCGTTCCTTTTAATCATAACGTAATACCGACAGAAGATTTCCCACCAGCGACTGTACAACGTATGATGGCGATACCTTCCCACGAAGCTAGTAATATTCAGATAAGCACTTATTACATTTATTTAAAGTCAACTATTGATTTTAGCATGACTTTGGTTGTCGTAGGTGACTTCCTCTTCGAATGGAAACGTACACTCATCGGAATATGAACCAACCCCAGTATTTCGAATGCATGCTACTCTTAGACAATTGTTGACAGATTTTCAGTTACAGTTATCTCGAAGTGGTGATGATATCCTGGTAAATATTTCCTATGGTCTTCTTCTCTCCTATTTTATAGTTATTTTTATACAATGAATTTTTTAGGCGGCGCGCACAGGCCAAATCCCAAAAAGCTGGCCAAAAGTCGAAATTATTTCAAATTCATGTAAAATTCAGTACCTACTCGACGGTTTTCGGGGTATCTGATTATGAATCCGAAGACAAAATTTGTTGATGCAACAAAATGGCGGATCCAATATGGCTGAACATTTACTGGAAAGTATGTTCAATTCAGGTAAAATTCAGTACTCGGGGGTTTTCGTGGTCGCTGATTACAAATCCGAAGCCAAAATTTGAATAAACAAAATGGCGGATCCAGCATGAACCAGTTTATAGAAGCTTAGCACTTTACAAAAAGTGCTGTAGGCTAAAATAGATAATTTTACTTGAATGAAGAAATAGAAGTGCAATAAAAAGTCGAAAGTAAAAAATAAATCCATATATTATATTGGAATACAAAAAAACTAACAAATCGCTTAAAAGTTTACGCATCGTCATCCGACAAATAATTAGACCACAGTCAGTTTATTCGAATGTGAGATCGCTAAAGCCTCCCGCGCCTTCCGGTATACTTGGCGCAACTAATAAAAACACTACTTCTGGAAGCAGCGACTTAGAGTTTTTTTTCGGTAATGCGCGCAAAACTCGAAATATATGGATCGGATGTTAGTAGTAATCGTAAAAAAATGTCTTCCATTGTTTTAACTCGGGAACATTTTCTTGCAAAATCTTCTCGAAACTTTTTGATACATATAATGCTGGACTCTTGAGCGTCTTCAAACATCTTCCCTATCGGTAATAGTGATGAATTTATCACTTCTGCGCCATGAATTAAAATCTTATGTACCGAAGTTGGCATGTAGAACCACGGATATAACTGGACAAAGTAACGAGCTGTCTGAAAGGCATAATCTTCAAATTTGATTTCATGACCGAACGAAATTGTCTGTAATATCACATGAAAACGCTTAATCAAGTCTTCATCAACCCCAGTAATAGTAGCAGAAATTCTTGACTTTTCGTAAAATCGTCCAGCGGTATTCCCGTCATTTGAGCTACCAAACCCAGGTTTTAGATGGTCGGCTACCAAAGCCAACTCCATACGGAAACGCTTTTGGATATTTTTTTTCGAATTTTTGTTTGTTCCTTTTCTTTATCGGTCCACGCTTGCCACTTTTTGATTTCAAGCTTATATGCTAAATGCAAACAACATTCGAAAAATCGTATCCATGCATGTAGAGTGGATAATCCAAACTTAATTGATCCCCAGCGACTTCCTTTTTTAGAATGGCATCAATATTGTTAAAATCTTTCGAAGTTGCTTTGCATAAAGAGACACGTGAGTAGATGCATTATTCTTGATTGCATTTCAAACTTTACCATCGATCATGGTCCAAGCTAGTTGAAAAGAAACTCTTATTTGTTTTCCGTCGACGATCTTTTCGAAAGGGACGAGATTGTCCCTTGTTGTTTGATATACTCCATTTCGTCTCGGGTGGCTTGAGTACTTTCGTGGAGATTTTAGATTTTAATAGATCTACAAAAATTTTTTTCTGATTAAGCCACACACTTCCGAATCAGATCCTGAAATTGGAAAATATAATATCTATATAGAAGGAAAATGCCATATTCAACCTGTTACTATTATTTATTGGAGACCATTATGACGTTATTATTACTTTATAGTACATAATATATAATATTATATAATAGTAGGGGAGGGTGACAAATTGGGGACTTTAAGGAAATAAAACAAACTTTCAAATTAAAATAATAAAAATGATGAATTATGATTTGGAATTTTTTATTTACAATTTAGAACTTTTTTTAAATTTTCTGAAAAATAATCTCGATACCAGCATGAGTGTGTACGAGTAAATAGTATGAAAATTAACTGATAATCATTTCACAGCAATTTTGGCAAACAAAAAAATAATTGAACAAATTTTTTTGGTTAGGTACCCCGCTATGCGCCCTAATCCCCTATATATAATATGGGTATATTATTATTAATGAAGGAATTTTTCTAAACAGTCCCCCAGTGACAATGAAAAATAATATAAAAACATAAACGTAAGTACACTCCTGAATAGATATTGCCAAACCCAACAATTTATATCTGAATCACTTTTATACATTTAGCGTTTTCGATATTCAAAATTCAGAAAACTATGTTTTTCATTGAAAAAACTCGCACCAATTATACAAAAGCAGCTAGAAGCCGCTAATTTTAATTTTTGAGGCCACCCATTCCCTTTAACTCGTACACGAATTTGTCTATTTCTTTACTATTTTCGACACTCTCGTAGGCCCACTTTTCGTCATCACAGCGAGCTGAAATTTGGCACACAGGTTCATGTCGCGTGACAATTGAATTTATCAAAATTTGAACCGGAAATTTCCATGGAAACCCCGGAAAATCGGGAAAAAATAATTTGAAAATTTGGTACAAATTTGATTAGTGATAAATCCGTTTCAGGAAACATGCAGAGTTTTCCGATTTTTCCGAAAAATTTTCCGGATTTTTCCGACTTGTCCGGAAAATTTTCCGGTAAAAAAGTTTTCTAAATTATGCAGGATCAAGTTCCATATCAACTGGCATCATTACTTTCTCTCCGACAATGGTGAAAACTTGCAGAAGAAATCGAGGAAAATTCATGTAAAAAGCATTTCCGGAGTTTCTCCGAGCAAGGAAGCGTTTGAGCGTTTTTGCAACCTAAGACAAAGTTGTAGAGCGAAATGAGTTGCATAAAGTTGCTTTTGTGGTAAATTCCATGGAAAAGCCGGAAAAAGCGGGAAAATAATTGGAAAAATTTTCATCGATATGATTAGTGATAAATTTGTTTCAGGAAAAATGCAGAATTTTCCAATTTAGTTAACGTGAAAAAGCAGAAAATAAAATAAGTAAAAAACGAGTTTTCAAACAAAACTGAGGGCCAAGCCGCATGAAAAAGTAGAAAATAAACTTTTTTTTCACACACAGAGGGTGGACTCAGATTTAATTCGCTGACAATCACCGATATATTTCAGTATGATCAATCAGAGGTAAGAAGTGATTTGATTCATGAAGAGAAAGAATATTCAAGAGAAATGTCCCAATCAAAAAATCTGCGTCCACCTCTCTGTGTGAAGAAAAGTTTATTTTCTACTTTTTCATGCGGCTTGGCCTCAGTTTTGTTTGAAAACTCGTTTTTTATTTATTTTCATTTAATAATAGTTCCATCTACAATATCTAACAGGTCCGGTCACAGAACTCTACAGAATTCATGATCTTTTCTCTACGTGTTTGAAATTTTAAGTTGTAATTTTCCGTTCATTTCCGCGCAAAACTTTTGTTTATAGTTATCACATGAACTATTATTATTAAATTAGTAATACATGATAATATTATACTTATTGTCGATTCCATTTTAATATTTAAGATTGATCAAAATATAAAGATTTGGCGTCTCTTTGAACATATAACTCGAAACTCCTCCGGTTCTCGCCCGACACGTCCAGCTGGATTGAGGGTTACCGTTCAACTGAATTACAACAATAGCAGGTATAGGGAATCGGACACACTGAAGTGTAGACTTCGACCTTTTAACTAACCCGTGACTCAAAATTCACGGAAATTAAATTTTATATTTCGACTTTTGGCCACCCTTATGTGATTTGGCCCCACTGTGCGGCGACTTCTTCAACTGAAAACTTAGAGTCAACACAAACACCTCCAGCATCAATTCAAATAATTACCCCTACTGTTGAACATGTGGCATTGCAAGCTTAAGTACTACTTGTATCTTTGGAACAGTTATTAGAAGCAGTGAGTCAGTCTTCATCTCAGCAAAAAATTAGGAAGCGTAAACTTGCATCTGGAGCAGAGATTTTAACCTTTTCAGAAGCTTCCGAAAAATTGAAGGATACAGAAAAAGAGCAAAAAGATGCTGTAGAAATGCAACAAAAATCAAAATACCGAAAGTGTTCTCCTCCTTCTGGCACTGTAAGCGGAAAAAAATATTAAATTATTTTGTATGTCATATTGCCGATCAGCAATTATACAGGGTGTCACCGCTGTGGTGGAGTAGCCGAATGCTGCGGATAGGTCATGATTAGACAAGTAGAAAATTGTTTGAGGGTTGGGGGGGATTTTCAAGATAACGGGGATTAAAGCTATTTGGGTATGTTTTCATAGATCACCTGTAACCTCAGAACGTTACGTTATGATGATTTTTTAAAATAATCGCTCGACCTTTTCAATGATCAGAATGTTCTCCCTCCTTCTCTCCGTTTTGAATTTGTGGCTCAACAAAGTTAAAATTTCCGAATTTTAACTAGTTGTTTTTAATTTAAATACGTGCATAGATGAATAACACAATACGTGTTTAACTTTTTCAACCCGGGTCATATATTCCCAAGAAACCTATGCATAATTTCATGAAGGACCCATTACGCACCAACTTTAATTTGAATACTATTTTTGCCAAAAAATACGTCATCAATAGCAATTTTTCATATAGGATTTAGGAAAAAGATCTGTCACACTCTGTACTTAAAAAGACCCTTTCCACATCTTTTGCACTTTTATTTATAGACAATTGGAAAGGTCGAACGATTATATATCTAACAAATTTTAAATTATCATCATAAGATGTAACTTTCAGAAGTTACAGGGTGATCCATAAAAATGTACCCACATATATCCCATTATCTCATAAACTGTTAGAATTCCCTCCTCCTATACAATTTTGTGCTTGTCTAAGTATGACCTATTCATACCCTTCGGGTGCTATACCACAGCTGGGACCCCATATGAATAAAAATCCTAATTTTTGTTTTATTTAATAACCAATGTCAAGTTCATGTTTCATATTTTTATCCACTTTTTTTGTTAATTTGGTTTAAAAAAATCTTAAAACTCATGCTCATGTGAATTTGATAAAACATGTGATTTACAGGTTATTCGTTTCAATTAGATATTCCTACGCTAATATCCTGTTTTAAGAAGGAAATATTTGAGCAAAACATATAAGCATATTGTCAACAAAATACATATTATATGATGGCGCTTAAAGGTCGGAAATACTTAAACTTTATAAGAGAAAAAAATCCCCGCTCACACATTTGCCCCAGACAGCCTAGCAAGTATGTGAAAGGTTCAATCTTCCATTGTCCGACAATTCATATAATAATATATATAATACATTTTCATGAAAGTACATTTTTATAGAGAAAAATATTCATTTATTGGAATTATAGAAGATGTACCGAATTGCGCTTTTGTAATTGAGATTAAAATAAGCGTAAATGATTTTCCGTACGCACTTGCTTGCATTATTTACGTTGAATGGTTTTCGTGGACGACATAATATGTATAGATATGTAGTTTAGGAGAATGAAATAGATACCCAGTAGGAAATATTTGCTGCGCTTTGCAAAAGAGCAAATAAAAAGCAGTACGGATGCTTCGTAAGAATCGAGGGCAAAGCAACTGCTTATTTAGGAAGGGAAAGCAAAGCATGTTTTCAGGACACCAAACACGCTATAAATTTCCGAGTCGCAGAGTGAGTCACCAGTCACCTTTTTGGCTTGGATGTGCGTGGGTTTTAATGGGCAGTGTTAAGTGTAATTTCTCGTTATTAATATTTTTGTGATTGCAAGTTATGTTGATTAAGTTTTTGATTAGATAAGATATTTATTTTAATATTAAAATATAAGTTTTGAGAATGAGTAAAAATATTTGTGGAATCAGCAAAAGGCACATGAGATGGCTAGTGGCGAGAGAAATTTATGCTCCAAGTTGTTGCAATGAACAAGGTGAAATTATTTTGCAAAACAAAATTCAAGGAACTTATTTAAGTGATGCATCTAGAAATAAAAATATTACTGATTCACAAATCTCTGATGGGACTGAAAGCCTATCACTTTCCGAAGATATAGGAAATTGGTATATAAGGCACCGAATAAGAAGATCAACGTGTGATGGTATTTTGAAAATATTAAGAAATCATGGATTAGATCTAGATCAACGAGAACATTACATGTAATTAAGGAGAATTCAATTAAAATAATGTCAGTCAATCCTGGACAATACTTTTATTTTGGATTGCAAAAATCATTAAATATTCTTGATTTATCTGTTATGGCCCAATATACGGAAGATTCCATCAACAGCCAAGGGCACATTCTGGCAGAATAATTAGCGGTTGCTAAACAATTACCTCGCGTGGAATTGTTCTGCAGCCGTTGGTTATTTTGCTGATTAGCCTAAGTGCTGGTGGCGATGAGCGTTGAGTGGAGCAATCGGCGAATACGACAATAATTTACCTCGCATGTTAATTATTATGTAAAGCGATTGTTTACTACTGAGCGACTCAGGTGCTACAACCGGTAGAACAAAAGGCAAGGTTGTTGTCGTTTGTTTACATCCGCGTTGTTAGTAAAGTTTACTTCCGAATATTGGTGCATAAAAGACCAGTGACTGGTCTGGCGAGTGCCGTTTTATTATTAGTCATCGCAATGTCAAGTTTCGGTTCGGAGTACTTACCGTAAAGTGTACAGTCTTATCTTGGTTCGAGTCGGTTCAGGTTACCTAAGCGACAGGTAGCTTAGTAGAAAGTGAGATAAGCCAGTTCGGGATAATAAAGTATTGTCTTAAATGCAATTCGTGTGTTCTCTTTGGTTGAAAGACTTATTGTTTTATTGATTCGTGAGTTTTATTATTGCTAGAGGGGCACGACAATTTGGCGTAGCCGGTGAAGAAAAAGGTATTGTGTTTTTAAAATTGATACATGTTTTTTTTATTTTTGGGGAGTTACGCTTTTCAGTTGCTCTATTTTTTTTTGTTAATTGTGGGGGTTCTGCGTTTTTAGCTGCTCCTTTTTTTATTTTTGGGGAGTTATGCTTTTTAGCTGCTCCATTTTTATTTGTTAATTGTGGGAGTTCTGCTTCTTTTAGCTTCTCCATATACTTTTCAGGGTAAATTTAAGAATTGTTAGAATAACCTGTAACCTATAGAGATTGATTGAGTCTATGATAATGCTGACTGTGAGTATTTGGGTTAAGTGTTAATAGTTATGGGCGTTTGAACGTTTTTTTCGGAATACCGTGTGTAAGTTGAAAATGTCAAGGTTAAGTATTTCTTTCATCGGGGGCTCTTGGAGCTTTGTTTTAGTTTTGTTTGCGGTGATGTTGTTCAATGTTTTTCGTTCAATCGAGGGAAATAAATGTTTTGCGTTGTTATAATTGGCTTTCGTGTTCTTATTAGCGTTTGTGTTGGTGAATGAATTTATATAGATAGGAGAAATTGCGAATTTTTCTTATACGTTAAATAGTGTAAAACAAGTTATTAAGAAGGGGAAATTTTTGTAATTTAACGTTATTTTTTTTTATGCCGATTCAATGTTGAGTTCCACTCCTGTTTAATCGAAGCTCTCTCGCTTTTGTAGTAATTTTGATAGAATATGCTATATTGATATTGATATCTGCTGAGGTGTTGGGTTTATGTCTTCGTGATTCACACAAAATGTCAAGTCGACTGTAACGTTTGTGATTATAGTGTTAATCTAGGGAGCATTTATGTTACAAAATGCAGGAGAAAGTGGGATTGAATGAGGAAATTGTGAAAAATTTGAATTAGTTTTACTAGGTGTCGTTTAAAAGTAATTAACTTTTTTGTAAGTTGTTTTGTTGGGTGAGATTGTTTCCTTGGATAGGTGTTAAGTTTTAATAAGTTAAGGTATCGCGAGTCATATGTACTTAGGCTTGGATTGGAGTGGAAAGAGAGAAGAATTAGATGATCTTCTGGTTCAGACTTCAATGGCGGTGGGTAGAAGTAACGTACTGAGAAGAGAGCAACTGTTACGGTTCGAAACTCAAGAGAAGGAATTAGAGGAAAGATCGCAGGAGCTAAAAGAGTATAAGGAGAATTTAGATAGCTACGAGCAAGACTGACAATATATTGGAGAGAATCTCATGGCAGAGTTACGAAAAGAACATCAAGTGAAGAATCGAGAAAAGTAAATCAGGAGTCGAATGCAGCTCCCAAATCCTGTACGAAAGGCGAAGCTTTAGACTTGCTGGTAACGGCTACACTCGAGGTGATCCAAAGGGGCGAGATCCAAGCAGAACAATTGTTAGAAGAAGATAAAAGAAAGAACAAGGCTCTGATAAATAAAATATTGTCTTTGGAAGAGCAAATGAAGGAAGCAGAAGAGGCGGCGGAGTAACCGGGGACAGAATTAAGAACCGAGGGTCCACTGCCGCAAGAGAAATTATACAGGCAAAAAGTCAGTAAGAAGTGGACACCAAGGCAATTAGTGTTCTGGGAAAAACCACGAGTAACAAAAGATAGGCAAGATATTCCAGCTATGAGTAGCTCATCGAAGGGAAAAACAGAAGAACCAAGAAGCAGTAAATCTTACGGATTGCTCAAGAAGAGTATGGTGGAAGAACATGGGAAAGGTATGGATATGGTATCAAAATACATACCATTATTTTCTGGGGAAAGGTCAGCAAAGCTGGGAAAAGAAGTGTACTGTTTCCTGAATTGCAGCAAGGAACTCTACGATCAATTGACTACTAAAGAAGAAGCTATCTTCATCAAATGTGTGAAATTTTGACTTACAGATAACGCTTACTATCTAGTGTGTTCCCAGGAGCCGAAAGATTTTGAAACTCTGCAGCAAGTTACTAAACCCGCATATATGCTTAGAAAATCGTTCAGTGATCTACGTACGGAAATGCTGGAGTGTAAAGAAAGACCAGAAGAGGACATTAAAGAATTCGCTGACAGAATAAAAGAGCTCCTGGGCAAAAGTAAAACAGCAGTCACAGCTAAGTACCCAATTAAGGAAGGTGGGCTAATAGCAGAATTGGAAGCTGACGCAGTGGCTACTTTTCAAGCAGGCGTAGGGTATAAGACAACGCAAGTGCATCTGACGGGAAGGAGATTCCAATCTCTAGATGAAGTATAAGAAGAAGCTAGTTATTTCGAAAAGGGTGCAACGAGCCTCCAGAGCAGAGAGCCAGAAGTCTGGGGAAGCGGGCGAAAACTGAAATCCGCAACAATGCGAGATAGCTGGGGGGCGAATCGTTTCAACAATGATACCCGCAAACCATGCAGAGACGCCTTACAGACGGGTCCATCACCAGAACAAGCAGGAATATATCGCGGATCACAGGATAGGGCAACGCCGCCCAGACCCATTCAGTGCTTCCAGTGTAGGCAAAGAGGGCATATTGCTAGGGAATGCCAATCAAGAAAACAGCCACCATAATGCGTAAAATTCCAAACGATGGTCACGATACTGCTAGTTGCCGAAGGCAAGGCATAAGGTTCACGGATACTTCAATTGGTTCTCCAGGACAGCTGCAAACAGACCCAGAAATCTTTTATTGCCAATTTAGTAGAACCTGCGATCATTATACCGCAAACTGTTTGACAAAATATCTAGCGGAACAAGAAGCTCTAAAGAAGGGAAACGGGGAACCTCAGCTTGGGGAATTATCGGCAGCTGCATTCAATTAACAGAATTCAAGACCATGAAGACCCCACAGAAAGAAGCCAGTGTCATACAGTTAAGTTTGTTAAATAACTGCATTATTTCAGTAGAATCGGATACAGGAATAACAGGTAAATTAACATTATTAGTAGATACAGGTGCTACATGTAATATAATTAAGGTAAATCGTATTAAAGGAAACACGCCCATACAAACTCTCAAGAAAATATTGATTGGAGGGTTGTTTGGGGCAAAAGAAAGCACAATTGGAACTTGCAAAGCCACACTACGCATAGGTGGAGTAGAGCAGCCATGCGAGCTTAACACCATTTATGACACTAATTCGATTCCAGCTGACGGTATTCTGGGGATCGAATTCCTGAAGGACAGAGCAGTCGCTGCTTGTATAAATGGAAATATGTCATTGAAAGGCATGGAGAAAACAAAGGATGAACAACCTCTTTTTGTATTCATCACTGAAAAGGAGAAAATCGAGATAATAGAGTTGAAGGAAAGCACCCAGGACAATCAGCACCAGTTTATCCAGAAAGAAGTGTCAGTTTATTCTTCTCCAAAAGAGATTCAGCAACGAATGAAGAATCGTGTCGCAGCCTTGCGTGGGTGTGGTCTGAGATAGCCTCACAAAGTATCTTTCAGAAGGAGAATATTACCAAGATGGTGAAATTAAAGAAAGAAAGATGACTTTTCCAAACGAAGATGATGTACAGCCAGCTCTAACAGTTCAGGAATGGCCTTTCGTACAACTGGTCGAGTCCGTTAACACGGGAATGAATCAAAAAGATTCTCGAGAAGCACAGTCCATTTAATTACCCCGTACTTCTAATTCCTAAGAAAGGAGTAGACGATAACGTTAAAAGAAAGTTTCGGCTATGTGTAGACTTCAGAGAACTAAGCAAAATCTGCATCGCCTTTTCTTATCCCTTTCCCCGAATTGAGGATATCTTAGGTCGTTTGGGTCATTCTAGATACTTTAACCACGTTAGATTTAGCTAACGGGTACCACCAAGTATTAATCGACCCGAAAGACAGAGAAAAAACGGCGTTTAGTACCAATTTTAATCATTTCCATTATAAACGATTACCATTTGGTTTAAAAACGACCCCCCATTTTTTCAATCCCTACTGAATGGAACTCTAACGGGATTAAATGCTTCGTGCATCTCGACGATGTCGTGATATTTGCTAAGCGTTTGAACGAACATTGTAGCAAACTACGAGAAGTTTTTCAGCGCTTCAGAGAACACCACCTAAAGTTGCAGCCTTCAAAATGTCAGTTTTTAAGAAAGGAAGTAGTGTATCTGGGCCATATTTATTTGAAGTAGTGCAAAATTTGCCAAAACCAAAAACTTTTCATCAGGTTCAATCTTTTTCAGGGTTAGCCAATTGTTATCGGAAATTTGTTCCGAATTTTTCAAAAATATTGGCACCCGTTAATAGTTTATTAAAAAAAAGGTTAAGTTCACATAGGGACTCGAGTGTGAAAAGGCCACCACCACCACCACTCTTGATATATCCGGATTTCACAAAGGAACTTATGGTAATCACTGATTTAAGCGGAGAATCTTTAGGGGCAGTTCTGGAGCAAGAGGGTAAGCCAATTAGTTACGCTAGTAGCACTTTGAACATGGCAGAAAGAAACTACTCCACTAAAGAGCGTGAGATATTGCCCATTGTGTGGGCAGTACGGAACTATAGGTGCTACCTTCTGCGAAAACTTTTCAAAATATTAACGGATCACCAACCGCTACGGAGAGCTTTCAAGGTGAAGGACACTACTTCGCGTATGCTTAGATTTCACCAAAAACTATCAGAGTATGAGTTTGAGATTATATATAAAACTGGAAAGGAAAATGGTAATGCCGATGCCCCAGACAGCATTGCGAGATTCTGAAAACGAAGGTAACAGTATTGAAGGGACTGATATAATCACCGAAGAAAAACTGAAGAAACCAGAACCAAAACTGGTGACCAATCCTGATGAAATTGATCTAATTCTAAGAGATTATCATGATTCTATATTTGGAGGACACTTTGGAAGGAACAAAACGTTCAACAGAGTGAAGCGTTGGAAGGGAGTGAAGGCTGATATAGCTCGGTATGTAAAAGGTTGTACGATTTGCCAAAAAAATAAGCACGCTAGAGCCATCAAGATGCCATTAGTAGTAACGGAAATCGCGGAAAGACCTTTTGAGAAACCCTATGTTGACTTAGTTGGACCTTTGCCAGTCAGTCATAAGGGTAACAAGTACATCTTGTTTATGATGGATAATCTGACGAGCTTTGTAGATTTCGTGGCAATACAAGACCAAGAAGCGAAAACGGTAGCGCAGGCCTTGTTTGAGCAAATCCTCAGCTGGTACTTGCTACCGAAACAGCTAGTAACGGATCAGGGAGAGAACTTCACTGGAGAACTCTTAAATCCTCTTTGTAAAATCTTGAAGATAAAGAAACTGCAAATAACTGCCTACCGTCCCCAGTCCAACGCTGTGGAGAGGCAGCATTCTACACTAGCCAACTATCTGAGGAGTTTCGTCGATCGGGAGCCACGAAACTGGGACGAGCTGTTGAGAACCGCAGCGCATGCGAACAACAACACCGTGCAAACAGGCACAAAACTTACGCCCATGGAAACGATGTTTGGATTTGTAGCGGAAATCCCCAGTAGCGTACAGCGCCAGCCTGAGCCGGTATGCAATATGGATAAGTACCATTCGGTATTGCGGTTCAAATTACAGAGGGCGTTTCAGCTAGCTAGGAAAAACCTACTTAAAAGCAAGCTAGTGGCAAAGAAGTACCATGACAATTCAACTAGGCCGGAAGTCTTACATATTTGTGATATAGTTCTAGTTAAAGACTTAGCTTGGGCAGGGAAATTAGCATCCATTTTTAAAGGTCCATATGAAGTAATTTATGTTCACATTCCTGAGAACGTAACTATACTTCAAGGGAAAAAGCTCAAGCGGATTCATGCGAATCGTTTGAGAAGATATCATGATTAATTTTAAGACTAGAGTTTGTTCGTCATATAAGCACGATAACCTGAGTGGATTGAAGCACGAGAGAATAGTTTTACAATTTGAATATTTTATTTTCTTTAGTCTCTTTTATAGTTTCTGTGTTTTTTTTTTTGCAGAACAAGGTTCATAGAAGCGTTTAGGCTGAGCGGAAAGCAAAAGGAAATTTACGCAGAGGCGAAAAGATTGCCAATAGAGGGAAGTAAGTGAGTATAGGTGAAAAGAAAAAAAAAGTGGAAGAATGATTGAAGATTTTTTTTTAAAAAAGGAAACAAAGGAAATATCGAAATAAAAGAGAAAAAATAGAGATTTAGAAGAAAAGAAAGTAGAGTATATAAAGATTAATTGAACGACGAAGAAGAAATAGAGAATTTAAAGGAAATAATAATTAAAAAAAAAAGAAAAAAAAAGGAATAGTAAACAAAATATAAAGATTAAAAAAAAACAGAGATAAGAGAGTTTAAAAGAAATAATGGAAAACTAAATAAGAGATTCGAAGAGCTTTCGAAAGAAAATATAAACGAGAGGTTAAAAATAAAAAGTTTAAAAGTTTCTATAAAAGTTTGTGTAAAGAAAATTGTTTAAGAAAGAAGGTGTAAGAGAAGTAAAGATTGTAAAAAAAAAAAAAAAAGTGATAATTGAAATATATAGTAGAATAAATTTGGAGTTTACATTAAAGAAAAACAGAATTCATTTAGTCTAAGAATACTAGGATTGCCCTAAATTTATATAGTTATAAAGTCAGGCTTAGCTTTGCGATGAAGGCGGTAACAATTTTAATCTTCGCTTTGATAGCTGGGATACGAGCAGAGCAGGAAAGTTATAGCAACAAGCCGATACCACAGTCGGGAGTGTTGTTCGAGCGTCTCGGGGTGGTGAATTTCTACCTACACGAAACACTGGACTATCCTGTCGAAGTTCCAAATACCAGGTCTTACTGAAGACTTAAAGTTCGTCAGCAACTGCAGAGGTTTGATCAGCGGATTATATGCAGACGTAACCGATACTGGAGACGAGGCAAGGTGTAAGGGAGCAGTCAAAGAGGTAGGAGGCTGGGTAGAAAAAATTAAGCGTCAGGATGAGGGACTTTCGCATCATACCCAAAAAGAGGCACCCCGAAGAAACAAGCGCTCAATTTTTGATGGAGTGGGATCTCTGGCAAAGGTACTGCTCGGAACCATGGACCATGCCGACTCGGAAGAAATACATGCAGCTATAGATGACCTTAATGAGAAGGAGAGCCGAACATTAAATCCACCGAAAGCCCAAAATACAGTCGTGAATTCTTCATTCGATTTGTTTAATGCTTCAAGGCTACAGGCAACAGAAGATAAGAGAAGAACTACAAAATTTCGACCATCGTTAAAGAGTAGCAGGGTCAATATCGGAAATTATCGTCATTGAAACTAAGAATGGAATTGATTGAGGTAATTACGCTAATGAGCCTTCACTTAAGAGAAATTAGTGAAATGCAAGAAACACTGATGAGCAATTAATCTCCCTAAACGTAGGGAAGATATACCCGCTGATAATTCATGCATGTGAGATGACCGAGGTAATGAAGAATGCCACTAGGAAACTGGATTTAGATGAAAAATTCCAGAATTTGCAATTGCTGGTACAAATTGCAAAGGTACAAGCACTCCAGGTAGGCCAAGAAATCCTAGTCAGGGTAGATATCCCACAACCCCAACGAGTTGCCTTTAACTTACATAAGGTATACACGACCCCGATAGCTATAGATGAATTTCGGTATCATGTATATGATATGGACGCTGAATTTGTGGCAGCCAACAATCATGAACGACAGTATGTCTTGCTGAGTTACCAACAGTACCAGAAGTACCAGCGGCTGTTAACCACATCAGACCACCCGAAAATCTTATGTCCAATTAGCTCCAACTATTACTCCTATTGGAGCAAACTGTGTGCTGAACCTTTTCCGGAGCTTCAACGTAAATGCGAAGGTCTGTAAGGAAAGAGTTACATCAAAGTGGAGCAGCTTAGTGAGAATGGTAACGACAAACCACTGGTTATTTGTGATGTCCGAGAAGACCAAGAAGTAAACTGCAAACATTCACCAACTTCCATCGGTGAGCTGGAGCACACTGGGCTATTTTTCATCGAAGAACATTATCACCTGCAAATCGGTGACATACGAATACAAGCTGAAGATACCGCACAACGCAATATATCTCTATGGCAGCCCAGGCGAATGGAGCTACCAGCCTGGAACAGCATCGCAACACAGACAGACAGCCAGAGAGAGGAGGTAGTAGAAGGCAAAAAGAACGAAATACGATTGCTGGCTTGTGACAACTTTAATCAAGCATGGAGAGAGCAGGATGCCGCTATAAAGAGGGTTGAAGACAAAATCTGCCAGCAGGAGGAAAGCAGACGTGGCATTCCACATCCAGTTCATTTAGCAGTGGCAACTACTACCGTATTTTTAGCCGTCATCAGCTTAGTAATCTTGATAGGAGTATTATGTGATTTGAAGCGCTGAACAAGGAACTATACCCACGCCGGTACTAACAGAGTATCAGAGCAGCAACCCAAGGCCCAAATGCAAACATCACCATTGAGACGATCTTGCCCACAACAGCGAAGTTGCCAACCACTAATCTGCAACTATTGTGGGGAAACAACTTGTGCAGATAAAGTAGCCGCCATAGGTTTAGTTAAATATATATATATATTTTTTGCACTTGTATAACGTAAAAGTAATTCAAGGGCAACCTATAGTTAGAGATCAACGCGTAAAATTATATAGAAATGAAAATATGTGTATATGGTTTATAATATTCACTCATGTTCAGTGGAAAGGAATAGATTATTTATTATAAGGTTCAAACCTAGGAAATTATTAGTATGATGTATTTAGGAAGTGGAGGACGTCTCAAAGAAAAGATATCTGAAGTGAAAAACAAACAAACAATATATATATATATAGAATAAAGGAATATAACAGAAGAATGTACAAAAAAAAAACACAAGTATGCAGTTATTCATATTGTTGTTAATTAGTAAAAAAAAAAAGCAAGTAAGTAACAGTAAATGAACTAAAAAACAAAATAGATATTTGTAAGATCAGAATAAAAAAGAAATGAGATGAAAGTAAGAAGGAAATTAAATATGAAAATGAAATATACAACTTAATGAAGTTAAATGTAAAAGAAAATAAAGAGAGAAATTATGTAAAAAGGTGTAAAAATAAAAAATGTAAGGTTTCAAAAAGGAAAATAAGACAATTTAGATAGTAGGTATATAATTAAAAATGTAAAGAATCTGAACCGAACGAAAATCAAAATACTCTCAGTTGTTAATTAAGGCTGCTGCACTCTCCAGTTCTAGTTCCCTGCGGAAACTAGTATTTCTAAGGGGGGAGGGATGTTATGGCCCAATATATGGAAGATTCTATCAACAGCCAAGGGCACATTCTGGCAGAATAATTAGCGATTGCTAAACAGTTACCTCGCATGGAATTGTTCTGCAGCCGATGGTTATTTCGCTGATTAGGAGCAATCGACGAAAACGACCATAAATAAGCTCGCATGGTAATTATTATGTAAAGCGATTGTTTACTACTGAGCGACTCAGGTACTGCAACCGGTAGAACAAACGGCAAGGTTGTTGTCGTTTGTTTATATCCGCGTTGTTAGTAAAGTTTCCTTCCGAATATTGGTGCATAAAAGACTGGTCTGGCGAGTGCCGTTTTATTATCAGTCATCGCAGTGTCAAGTTTCGGTTCGGATTACTTGCCGTAAAGTGTACAGTCTTATCTTGGTTCGAGTCCGTTCAGGTTACCTAAGCGCCAGGTAGCTTAGTAGAAAGTAAGATACGTCAGTTCGGGTTAATAAAGTATTGTCTTAAATGCAATTCGTGTGTTTTCTTTGGTTGAAAGATTTATTGTTTTATTGATTCGTGAGTTTTTTTATTGCTAGAGGGTCACGACAATCTTTTCCAAGCACGACAAACGTTTTAGAAATTGATATTTGAATCGATGGATTGCCATTATTCAATAGCTCTAGAGAGCAATTGTGTCCCATAAAATACAATTTCAGATTCTTCAGAAATAAAACCTTTTTGATCGGCGCCTACATAGGCCTATGTAGGCCAGAAAAAAATAAGTTTATAACTGGCAGAATTTCTTAAGGAAGTGGAACAACTGAAAAATATTGGATTGATCATTAAAGAAAGAACTATTGAATTAAAAATAAAAAAAATTATATGTGAACTCCTGCAAAAGCCTTCATCAATGGTACAGTCGGGCACACGGCAATCAACGGATGGTCTAAGTTTTACCAAAAAGCACAAATGAAGAACAGTAGATTGACATATGAATCATCAGTATTGGATCTAAGAACTGATGTTAATTTTCAAAACAGAAGAGATGAACAATACCTTTTTGGGAAAACTCCACACCTCTGGAAAAAATTGGGATAAAAATAATTTCTTAGTTTCCGCTCGATGTCATGCATCTCATAGATTTGGGAGTTGGAAAAAAGATTTTAACCAACATATGGAAAGGAAAACATTTAAAAAAGTTTTAGCAGTAAAGTTATGTTCATATAAAAGACATATTCCGAGGGAATTTTGCAGAAAGCCGAGAAGTATGCAGGAGATCACTAGGTGGAAGGCTGTTGAATTCCAACAAGTACTTTTAAATACGGGAATAGTATTGTTTAAAGGTTTACTAAGTGATGATTTGTACATACACTTTTTATTATTACACAGCGCATATCGGCTTGTATCCTGTACAAAAAATTGTACCAAAAATTAGGATGTTGTTCAAGACATTCTAAATATCTTTGATCTGAATTTTAAATTTCTATATGGAGATGATAAGATTAGCTACAATGTGCATGCTTGGCTCCATTTAGCGGAATGCGTAACAAATTTGGAAACGTTCAAAATTGTTCTGCTTATAAATTCAAGAATTTTTTAAAACACATAAAAAAGATGTCCGCAAACCAACAAAAATTTTGGAACAAATAAATAATAGAATTACAGAAAGAAGTATATTAAGTACAGAGCATACTTCTAAATTTGGGGCAGGAACTTTATCTTCAAGGAAATCAAAATTAGAAAGTTTACCATTATTCAAAAATTTCTGCTTCGATACCGGGTAATTATTGTTATTTAAAGCCACTGATTCCAATTAAAGTAATTGGATTTGTAAGAGATTGTAGTGGTGAAGAATTTTTTATAGGAATAAGATTCCTGCATTCAGAAGATGTCTTTACTGAACATCTGCACTTTTCGAAAGCTCTTGGTATAGCATTTGTTTCTACGCCAAACAACGAAGAAGACAAATTTAAAAATTATTGAAGTTTTATGCAAAGTAATTGCATTGCCATATACATGAATGTTCCAATTCCAATATAAAATTAACGATGGCTTGATCTGATGTAGAAAAGCCCTGAATTTTTTCTTAGAAATTTATTGGAAATTGTATGCATATTACATATTACACCACCTTGAGATTTTCACAAAATCTAAATTTTTGTTTTGCTAGATTAATTGTTTACACTTTGGAGATTATTTTAAGCGTTTAACCATTTCAAAACTTAAATTATCTTCGAAATTATAGTAAATAGAAGTGAGTGTGGAAGGAGTAGTTGTTTTTTTTCCTACGCTATTCAGACTGGTGTACAAGATATCTCAAGCTCTGTTTCACCGATTTTGATAAAATTCAAACCACATATTCTTTATAATATTAGCTATCATATATAAGAAAATGTTTTATAATAAATACCAAATTTTACACCTGACTTATTTTTTCACCAGAGAAGATTTATATATAGGTGTAATGTGCATGTATGTACCTGTGTTTAATACATGCATATGTCCATATTTAACTAGAAATATCAATTCATTCCACAATTTTTTGCTGTCAATTACGAATTTTTTTAAGTATAAATAAAGTGCAGTATCGACAGGGCCGGATTTAGACTTGAAAAGGCCCTAAGCTATTTGAAATATGGGACCCTTTATAAGTCCAGATATTATATTGTCAAAAACATGATTTTCGGACACTTAGAAGTCTAAACTGAAATACAATTAAGAAATATATAGATAATGAAATAATAATTCTATAATTTAAAATTATTTTTATTCATAACAAATTAAAAATGCAAACTCTGGTAAAAAGAACCAACAGTTCTTTTAAAAGGCACAATTTACAAAGGCCTCTTTTAAACATGCTATTAGGATTAAGGAATTATATTAAACTAAAATATTTTCTTTCTTGCTGTTGGCAGAGCGAACTCACTGATGATATCATCATATAATAAACTGTGTAGTTTTTCACTTTCTATGCACATGAGACTTGAGTATATCTTGAGTCATTGTTGTTTAAAAATAATATTGTATCGTTTGCCGGCTCACTCGAACTACAAAAGGTCAGTGCATGCTCGAGTGTAGCGGGGGCATCCCCTTTATAGTAAAAGTTTTTCGAAAAGACGCGTGTTAAAAAAATGAGTGAAGAGTATCTGACGTTCCGGACGTGCAGCATTGGGACATATAATGCTATATTTAAGTATATATGACAATTGCTCACTCGGACAATTTTTTTGGGGGCACCCAAGAAAGTGGGGAACTAAGCCAAAGCTTCCAAAGCTTGTGTAGCTTATACGTAAATCCTGAACTGATTATCGACTATACCTGAGTAGTTACAAATTGTGACTTCCATTTTAAATATATATTTAAAAACAGTCTAAAAAATTTCGCGGGGGGGGGGGGGGGGGGCCTGAAATTGTTATGTACGCCACTGGAATTTTACCAAGTATTTTAAAACGAAAAGTGATGCAATTGTAGAAGGCTGAGTGCTCTTCGAGCACAACACTCAGATCAAAACATTATGACTATAGTAATAAAAGTGGCAACGTTGGATGCAAAATCTTATCGTTTTCAAGACAGGCCAACCTTCTTGAAGTGGAAAGTTTTAGGTAAGTGTACTATAAATATTGGGACTTACATTAATATGTGATGCATATTTATATATATTTATTGTAAATTATGATTTCTTTCCTACATCAATAAAGTTGTTGGCATCTTCACGAATAAGAACTAAATGATGTGACGTCACAATAGACCTTAATATAAAGTTGCAAGCCGACTCCATGTATCGATAAGGCTTAACAGTACTGCCATTCCGATTTATTTTTTGTCTGAAAAGTATATGCAGGTATTAATAAACCATCACTTACATTCCATTTTCGGAAGAAAGTTTGTCATACCCCTAATGAAATCTATAGGATATACTAAATTTGTCATTCCGTCTCTAACGCATAGAAATAATCCTGCTAGGGCAAAATGAATTAAACATCCATGCTTAATATTAAAAGTTATATTTTGATTTTTCCATGTCCGTCCGCCCGTATATCTATCTATTTGTGCGCACGATAACTCGAGAATGCGTCCACTTACAGAGCTAAAATTTTGCACACGGCCTTTAAAAAAAAACTAAAACTCAGTTCGAAATTGAGACATGCAACTCCATCGTTGGGTTGTAATACAAAAATTTCGTTTTTATGGTTTTTATAGTAATAACAAATAAAATTTCAAAAATGGACTAAATCGGGCAACTGGTTCTTGTTGCCATATAAAAATTTTGGTTTTTTACATTACTGGAAAACTTCTTATAATCATTTTTTCTGTCCGACGAACCGTTCTAGAAATATATGCCAAAAACCACTTTTAAAATCAAACTTGCATAGATGGGTGCCCATGCGAAATTTCATCTACAGTATGATAAGAATTGGTCGAGTCTAGTCTAATTCTAGCTTTTTTACTTGTTAGATTATTAAATCTGAGCGGCCTACGCGTCACAAAGCTCAGCATAAATATATGTAAATGGCCAGGTCCATTAATTACAGGAAAGACTGAAAGTCACGCTAGCTGGGAGCATCTGTCTGTTTATACCAGACGGTGAGTGGATGATGTGTACTCTTTGGTCATTTCACAGGAAATCATTAAGAAAAGATCCATTTCTTTGAATTAATTATTAATTATTATTAAAATATGTGAAGGTACATATAATGCTCAAAGTGAGCAACATATTTAATGAGCGATGTTTTCTATGTTCTTGCTGTAAACTCAGGACGTGGATGTAAAAAGTCCAAATTTAAAGTTTGCTTACATTGCAACGTTTGGTACATGCGCAACATTTATGTTTTTATAGAGCTTCCTCCGGCAGACAAAATATTACTTTTCCTTTCATTTGGTGAGCGTGACTCGTGTCGTGAGCTATTTCTTAGTTGTTAATAATATTCCGCGGTGAATGGTTGTGTCTGTTATGAAATTTTTTACTTCGTCGTGTTTTGATATTAGCATCCTTCAGGTGACACAAGTCTTGTTCCCTTTATTTTCTAAGTCAAAGTCGTTTAAAGTGGTTATACAGTGCATTTGTGTGTTCCGTAGTAACTTATGTGAGTTTCCGGATACCAAAGTCTCTAACTGTGGTTATTTGAAGCTGTGCAACGTGATATATTATAGAAAGCAAGAAGTGCACAGATTTAACGTATTGTTCTACCAAGAATGGCCCAATTGATTACCTTTACTTATTATAATAACGCCAGAAAAATTATGAAGGGTTCAGCTTGACCGGCTGTACTGCATACAAGTAGAAGATATATATATATGCATATTTGTGAAGCCCTTAGAGCTTATTAAGGTATGTAACGTAAATAAATTGTTGACAACATTTTACAGGTGTACACGTTTTGAACGGGGTGGGAACGCGGTATTATTCTTGAAAGTCCTCGTAAAACTATATTGAATTGTATTTTTTTTTTGAAAATCAATTCAAATTTATTATTTAGCTATATTAAACCTTGTAAACATTCCGAAATGGTTTTGAACTGATGAAATTGTTTTCTGAGAACTTTTGTGGGGTTAGTAAAAGTAGTTTAGAATATGAATTTTTTATATAACTAAAACTACTAACATAACACATATATACGGGTTTTTACTTATGTACTTGCCTTAAAGTTCAGCTTTATTTTATAATTTCCTTAAATAAAAGCCGTAGATAATATTAGGTCGCGACTGCGACTAAACGAAAAGTTCAAGTTAAGTCGCTGTTGTCCATGCATTAAACAAAATTCATATAAAATTGGTCACAATGAATTATTTATTGTTAACATAAATTGCAAATTTATTAATTTTTGAGTTTTATATAGCTTCAAAATAACTCAATTGCATTGAAAAGGTCGCAACTATTTAGAAAATTGAAAAAATAAAAATCTCATATAAATAGTGATAGGAAGTGCTATTTCGTTCCTTTTTTCATCTTAGAGCATAAGACCTTCACACAATCTCTCACAATATGCTTGAATACCTTTGATAAACGAAAACTTTATTAGATGGCCTTTGATGCATATGTAACAACAGACCTTATAAGTTATCATTTTCGGAAAAGGGAAGTAATATGTAAGGGGACTCATCAAATAAATACTCTATTACTCAGTGACTTGTGGGTCGCAATATACAAAACTGGCTGCATGTCTATAGTTGAAGTGGTTAAGGGATGTTTTGACTTAAAATAAAGTGATCATATCAATATTTTGTATTCTACAAATTTTTGCTTCATCCTAGCGTATAGCATTGTCAAACTGAATGAATTTCGTCATCAGGAACAGTCCTTACCGAAAAGTTATTGAAAAAGAATTTTACAATTACAAAAACTTTATTACTTCCCAATCTAAATAATACTGCTATAGGAATAAACTGCTGATCCGAATCTAAATGGGTACGATTACATCGAGCTCAAAGCTAAAGTACACGTCTTAATATGAATTTTTGAAGAATTTAGTCTATAGAAAATAAGGAAAGCTCGGACTCTGTCTGTCTGTAAAGCGAACGAAATAAAAAAAATAATTTAAACAAAAACAAACAAGTAAAATAGCTGGAAGTGGTGAGACCAATATTCTTATGATACTCTAGGAATGCCCTACTTCATAAAGTCGGTCACACATTAATGCAAGTTTGATTCTGAAGTGGTTTTTCACATATACATATTTTTTAAACGATTCGTCGGACAGTAAAAATGATTATGGCAAATTTCATAGAATTTCATATTTTGAAGAACTTTTAAGTACAATAAAAACGTGTAGGACTGATCACTTCCGTAGTATACATAAAATCCGCAAATTTGTATATGGCAACACCAAGAAGGGGATACCTCTATTTATGAAATTATATTTACAATGTTATAAAAATTCCGAATAGAAAATTCCACCTCTCTACGTTGACGCGTTCTCAGGCAGTGTCCAAATATATAGCGAAAAACGAAATTTTTGTATGGCAATTTCCCAATTTCGAACTAAATTTTCCTTTTTAAAAAAAAAAAACAAAAGAAAAAGCTAGAATTGGTCTAAGACCAATTCGTATGATACCCTAGATGAATGCCCGTATGAAATTTCGTGTGGTCACCCATTCGAGATTTTTTGCACTGGTTTCTCGCATATATTTCTAGAACGGCTCGTCGGACAGAAAAAATGATTATAACTAATTTTATAGGATTTCTTATTCTGAAAAAGTTTTTAGTACAATAAAAATGTGTAGGACTGATCGTTTTCAGAGTATATGTAAAAAATCAAAAATTTTATATGCCAACACCCAGAAGGGGTTGCCCGCTTTAGTCCATTTGTGACATTTTCTTTGCTATTACTATGAAAACATAATGTACCAAATTTCAGCTTTTTATGTCGACGTGTTCTCAGGTAGTATCCAAATATATCGTGGAAAACGAAATTTTTGTATGGCAACCCCACGAAGGAGTTGCCCGATTTGTCTCATTTTCGAACTTAATTTCACTTTTTTTTTAATGTCCGTGTACAAAATTTCAGCTTTTTGGGTGAACGCGTTCTCGAGTTATCGTGCGCACGGACGGACAGACGGACATGCAAAAATCAAATAACTTTTAATTTTATGCGGGGGTGTCCAATACATTTTGCTCTACCATCATTATTTCTGTGCGTTACAAACGGAATGACAAATTTAGTATACCCTATAGATTTCATCTAGGGTATAAAAAGCCTGTGTATAAAGCTTCAACGCTCAAGTACACGAGTTATCGTGCGCTCAGGCGGACGGATGGACGGACAGACGGACGCACAAAAATCAAAAGAACTTTTAAGATTATGTGTGGACACCCACATTTCCTATTTTTTTCCATTTTCCTCTACCATCATTATTTCTATGCGTTAGAAACGGAATGGCAAACTCGATATACGCTATAGATTACATGTAGGGTGTAAAACAAAAAAAAAATAAAAAAAAAAATACAAAAAAGTAAAATAAACAAAAAAACTAAACAAAAAAAATCAAGAAAAATAAAAACAGAATTAAAATAAATAAAAAATTTCTGTAAATAGACTACCGTTCAATCAATCATTGAGTGGTTTCGAACCAAACAAATCAATGTAGTGAAATGGCCGGAGAGGACCCCAGACCTTAAAATAATAGTGAATATCTGAGGTATTTGTCATGTGGTGTTATACAGATTGCAGAGCACCAGTTTTCACTGATTAATTTATGCAATTATAGAAGCCTGCGAAGAATTACCACAAGGGTTTATCATAAAACTATTAATGAAAGACGGCTAAAATCATCTTTCCACACTTAAAAAGCAATGAAAGTCTCAATAGCAAAAACATAAATGTATATATTGTGGTTTTCTATATAATTTAACTTAATGAATTTAATTACGTACTACTATTATAATGTACATTTACTTTAAAATTTTCTGTATCTCCATTTAGTTAGAGTTACGTCTGTACTAGCAGCATTTTATTGCCTATTATTTTCAATTATTGGTACACTCCATTCAGTATTGAAATATAAGCAAGTTATAATACATTAACACAGAGGTGGAAATTTACAAATTTTTATAATTGCCCTTGCATAACGTTCTGTAAATGCATACATTTGAACTTTGCAGTAATGACTTTCAATACTATTCAAAACATGTTGTTAGTAATGCTACAATTACGCATTGGTAATTATCAGTTTTCACAGTAATTTGAAAATTTACGGTTTACTAGTCATGTATTTCTCCAAAGTACATGTTTACAACTTTCAGAATGTCTGTTTTAAGAGAAGCAAGATGACTACTATCAAATTTTGTTAAGCACTCAGGTTCACTTTCCCAATTTTAGTGTATAACAAAATTTGACAGTAGCAATCATGCTTCGCTTAGAACAGACATTCTGAAAGTTGTAACATATTTTTGTGTGTATATACCCAAGGTATATAGATTACACGGTATTCCCATTAAAATTTTGGTACATGTTCTGTGACGTAATTTCATGACTAATGTGTATACATTTCTATAGGAAAGACAGAGACAGTGCAGAGAGTATTGTGTTCTCTGTACCGTGCTTTCCTATACATTTTCACGATATTACGTCACTAATGGCGTAACGTGATTCGTAATGGGAATACCTTATATTCTATATACATTGTATATACCTATAATATATGTATAAGTAAATAGAAAATGTAATAGTAATTGCTTGTTACTAGGTTTATTCAACTGAAAATCGGAAAACTTTTACATATGGATGCATGAAAGGCGAAATGTAAACTTTACAGGAGAGCTGTTTAAAGTTTAAAATTTCGGGAAAAAATCATTAAAAATCAGCCAATGATCAGATATTTTAAATTTATACCTTTAGAAAGTCCTGAACTTAAAAAATAAGGTAATAAGTTCTATCTAAAGAAATCTAAAGAAATGTTAAGGCTATTCATACCGCCGCGATAGCAATTGCGATAATCTAGCGATAGCGAAAAAGGAGAGACAGCTATAGATCAGTACAAATAGTTTTGAATGTAAACACTCACACCAACGCGATAGATCACATCGATACAAAGAACTTCTGTAGCGTTTGACATGGTTTGACCTGCGATTCAAATGTCTATCGCAGCATGCACAATTTTAGTCATCTATCGTGAACGGCGTGTGGGATCAAAGTGGATAGTGCAAATTCAAGTGGGTGTTGAAAAATGAATTAAAATAATATAAAGGAATACCCAATTTTGTATGATCTGTATTTAAAACATTATAATAGAGTAGAAAAAAGGACAAAATGAGGGTTGATATTGCCAACAAGTTGAATACAGGTTGGATTAGCTTAAGAGTATTGGCCACTGCGACGGTGACCAGAGTTTATTTACTGTGTCTGGGTAACTTCGCCCGATTTAACTCGGAACTATATCATAACTCGTCGTTACTTTGTCGTGAAAACCATAAATTTGTCGTGCCCTTTTTTTTAAAGGATACTGGATGTGGTGCTAAGTTAACGTCAAGTTAGCACCGCAACTCACTAGAACTCAGCCAAACCTTATCGGATTGGAAAATTTCACTTCTTGGGATTGGTCGTTAATATGTCGAGAAAAAACATAAATTTTTCATGTCCTTTTTTCTTAAGGAAACTGGATGTGGTGCTAAGTTGACGTCAAGCTAGCACCGCAACTCAATAGAACCCAGCCAAAGCTTATCAAATTTACAAACTTTACATTTTAAATTTGTCGTTAATTTGTCGTGAAAAACCTAAACTTTTTTCTACAAACCGTATTCAAATTTCACCGTTAGAGACGGAAATATTTAAAACACCTACGTCACCACTTTTTCCATATCTTTCAATGTCGATATACATATATAAAAATTTATATTCGATATCAACGATGATCCGTAAAACAAACTATTTCAAATTAAAAAAATTAATCAACCCAGTATAAGTCGAGCAACTACACGTTGAATTTACACATAATCGTAGCATGTCCACCATCGATAGTAGTTGTTCTATGCCGATTCTGGATCACTTTTTCCATACAAAAAGTGTCCGGAAAATTCCAACTTATTTGCATCTTCATCTTCCTCTGGAGGTACGGTGAGCAATTTTGAGGTGGTACTGAAGCCGCTTTTGTACTGAAAATTAACATTATACTATGACAGTACCAGCTCATTTTTTCCATATAAAAATTGTTCGGTTAATTCCAACTGTTTTGGTCAAACCACAGCTGCCTGGGGGAGGGAATTCCTTTCCTTCTGGCTGACTAGGTGATGACATCAACTGGTTAGCTGCCGCCCTGTAAGCTGTTCAAGCTCTTGTCTTAGCTGATTTTTTTAATAAAATAACGTTGGATTATTTGCTGGAATCGAACCGAGCATGCTTGGTTTTGTAAAATCCCAGGCGCTCTACCATGAGACCATGGAGGTGTTGTGTGAATATTCTTTAAAGTTGCTATATATGGGTAGAGTTCTAGACCAGAGCTTTTATCTAGAACTCTCGCCCGCAGATGGCACCACCGTCGCTAGGTGGTTTTGAGTCCATACTAAATATATGTTTGTGTTTTGGATGTACCATTGAGTCTTGACTGGCTTATGTCTTGTATACACTATTGTGTCTTGACTTGCTTATGGCTTGGATGTATCGTTTGGTCTTGACTGCGCCCTAGCGGCATTAGCCTGTACTACCAGCATGCTCCGGTACTACGGTTTTCTTGGATAGATATGTGGTGCGCCTAAATGTAGGCTTTTGGTTTTGAGCTAATAGTAGTAATAATTAAAGTTAACGCTAGGAAATTTTTGTTCATGCCAATGGATTCTAAATGGTTGGGGTGGCTGTATTAGGGGGGACGAAATTTTCATCAGAAATCCTGGTTTTCGAGATATTAGCGATTTTACATTTGCAGAAATAGTTAATATTATTAATAATTCAAGGTGGCTAGGATAGTTTTGTTCATGTTTGGGCGCAAACGCCATTTCTTGAGTAAGGTACGCTAGCGGCCTTAGCCGGAACTACCAGCATGCCTTGGTTTTGCTGTTTTCTTTTATTAGCGGGAGAGTTCTAGATATCAGCATGATGTCATCATGGTTTTGCTGTTTTCAAATGCTGCACGTTTTCTTAGCAGGGAAGTTGTAGATATCAGCATCATTCGAATTTCACAACCTTAGATAATTATTATAATTATTGGGTCTTGGGGGTGCGTGCAGAGAAAATTCACAGTTGCTCTTTCGAGTGCAAACACCATTTCTTGAGCAAGGTCCCCTGGTGGCATTAGTCGGTACTACATCATCTTGGGCCTGGGGATACGAGAGCACTTTGGGGATGGGTACTGGAGGTTGGCTGAGAGTTTTAGTGGCAATATCTGATACTATGACTAGGATTGTCTGTGGTGTGTTGGATTCGGCTACGTTACCTATACCAAGGCTTGGGTAGAGTGTATACGGCTTAAGTAATGATGTGAAATACCCCAAGCGAATTTATATCGGGGGCAGTATACTTGTCAGCTTGAGTTTGGTTTCAGTTGTTTACTTTAGTATGAGTGCCTGTGGTATATTGGGCTAGGCTATTTGGTGGCTGAGGAAACGTTACCTAAGGCGCGGGTGGATGTGTGTAGCTGTGCATTTTTTTGGATATGAGTCCTTATGAAAATAAGCGACATATTATGAGCGGAACGGCGGATACTTAACCTTGGGGCATTACTCCATTTCATCAGATCAACAAGTGGCAACCCCAGAAAGAATCTAAATCTAGTGTAACTAAATTTGTATTATAGTTTTAGTTTCATTTATTAAAGTAATTTGCATTATAGCTACATGTATAAAGTATTATAAATATATATTTATTTTAAATTGTATTATAGGTGTTTTTTCAAGAAATTATAAAACATCTTTGTTATTAATCCAAGAATTGTGTTTTGATGAAAATCCGAGCCATTTAACGTAAGCTTTATCTCCACTCTTCTTTAAGATTTTCTCTACGAGATATAGGTCTGGGTGTTTAACTAGCAGCAGCTCCAATTCATAAAAGCCTCCTGTGATTGGATTTCCTTGATAATCTTCCAGCTGATATGTGATGGGGTTTGTGTTTTGAACTTTAATTATTTTAAAAATCTCAGCTGTCCAGTTTGGTGTATAGCCTTTCTCAAATATATGCTTGTATTTGCTGATGCGTACAAAATCTCCAACTTTATACTTTGCAGGAACAACAATCTTTATATGACTGTATACAGTTGAAAGCAGTTGTTTCTCATTGGAGGTGTTGATATCACGTGGTCTCATTTTCGTAGTTCGATGTATTCTTGAGTTGTATTCAGTGAGCAGTTTCTTTACCATACCAATCCACTGATAAGTTCCATTAAAGGTGGATTCCTTCCACATCATATCCTTTAGAGTTCGGTTAAATCGTTCCACTATTGATGCTTTGAGGAAACTGTACGTAGAGTAATGATTAATTGCATGCTTTATCATTAGATTTTTAAAGAGGCTGTTGTAGAATTCCTTTCCATCATCAGTCTGCAGGTTTTTAGGTATTCGTCCCTCGCTTAATATAGAGTGCATGGCATCTTTTACTTCTACACCAGTTTCTCTTTTAATTGGAATTGCCCATGCATAATTGGAGAAGGTATCAATTACTGTCAGCAGATAGCGGTAACCCTTGTTCACATACTTGTAGGGATCCATTTCAACCAAGTCTGCCTGCCACAAGTCATCTAGTCCTTTGATAATCACATGACGTCGTTTAAAATTTTTTCTCGCTGGTTTATGCAGCTCATTTACCACTTGTCTCTTACTCATCGTAATTATAAATGAAACAGATTTCTCAAGAGTTTTTACTCACATACACCATCTTTTGGTGTCAAGTCTTTCTTATTTATTACTGAAGTAAACAGATAGTTTTCAATCTTCGCGATTTCATCATTGATATATAGCGTTAAATTTGTCACCTCTATATTAATAGTTTGTTTTATTTCTTCAACACTTATTTTAGTTTTCTTGTCAACATAGTCTTTGGTAGTTGCATTATCATTTTCAAGGGGCTCACCAAGTCGTTTTATACACTTTGAGTTTAGATCGTAGTCTCCGTTTGTCGTTAAATTAAATCCAATACCCCGCTCCCCTTGCTCACCAGCTGGACCCTGAGCTCCTCATTTACCATCTGGTCCTTGAATTCTTTGTTTACCGGCTGGTCCCTGAGCTCCTGTTGGTCCACGTTCACCTGCTTTTCCAAGATATCCTCGCTTAGAGAAACGTCCAAACTTGTCAACGCTCATCTGTAGATTGTGATGAAGTATGGTAATGAAGTAGTATTTAAACTATAATATCTGCTTCTCGCAACTCCTCCAGGATAGATACAATTTCATTGTTGTGACTGGTGTTTCCAGCCTGCTTTGATGCCATTAGAAAACGCAGTCTATCCACTAATTCATTTGGATCTTCCCCGTAAATGTGATCAATGTTTTCTTTAGGCAGACGCATTAGTCCCATGCCTTTATGCTGTATAAGTTTACCGAGTATTGCTTTATACTTAGCCGCTCTAGTACCCTTTATTAGCCCATCTTTAGCATAGTCACGTTTATATGCATTGGTATCTCGCAAAATAGATCCATAATTAGTTAAATCCTCTTTAGTATATAGACTTTTTACAGGATCTTTCATAAATAGCAGCTCACATAACCCCAAAGTTGTTTTATAGCTCTTCCCCTTGATAACAATATTTCCTACATCATCAAAAGGAATAATCTCCGTAATTTATAGGTGTGCTACTAGCCTCCATTTTCACATATTTACGTTTTGGAGGGGTAAAAGGTTCCACAATGTCATTGGCTTCTACTTTTGCTTCTTCCCCTTCTTTTCTTCTTCTTTTTCTTCTTCTTCTTCTTCTTTTTCTTCTTCTTTTGTGTCTTTTGTCTCAAACTTGGCTATATCCGGTGGCTCGTATTTGACTCTTCTAACAAACCCTTTTAAGGTTTTAGTGATTGGCTTAAAGGTTTCTTCAAGTTGAGCTTTTGCTTCAATCCTTCCCATCCATAGAGCTTTAAATTTCCTTCGCACTGCATTCCTTGTCTTGATGAGTTCTTTTAATAGATTTTCATTCATCTTCGATATTAACTGAATAACGGCTTTTCAAACAGCCCTGATAACAGGTAAACAGCTTTTCAAACAGCTCTGATAACAGCTTAACAGCTTTCCAAACAGCTCCGATAACAGCTTAACAGCTTTCCAAACAGCTCTGATAACAGCACTTTTCCAAACAGCTCTGATAATAGATTAACAGCTTTCCGAACAGCTCTGGTAACAGCTTAACAGCTTTTCAAACAGCTCTGATAACAGCTTAACAGCTTTCCAAACAGCTCTGATAACAGCTTAACAGCTTTCCAAACAGCTCTGATAACAGCTTAACAGCTTAACAGCTTTCCAAACAGCTCTTATAACAGCTTAACAGCTTTTCAAACAGCTCTGATAACAGCTTAACAGCTTTTAAACAGCTCTGATAACAACTTAACAGCTCTGATAACAGCTTAACAGCTTGTTAAACAGGTCTCATAACAGGTTAACAGCTTTTCAAACAGGTCTGATAATCGGTGAACAGCTTTAATCTACTCAGCAGGTCCACAGGAATCGGTGTGCTTTCGACTGAGTTACAACTTCGACTTATGAATATTTCGCATGTTTCATCCTTTTATGAAGGTATCAAATCCTTTACGGTAGCGCCCCTTGTTTAATGAGCTATCCTTATCAATCATCAAGAAACCATATTCATCCTTCCAACACTCAGCACAGGCTCTTCGAAATTTATCAAACTTCATGTCTGTATTCGCATGATCATTATAGATATGTTTCAAATTCGAGTCATCTTGCTTGAATAAGATGATTAAATTAGCATTGTCACGTATTAAGTGCTTTGGTATATGCGTATATGTTTGACAGAGATAGAAGATGTCTATATCTTTGTGGCGACCCATGCAAAAATAGGATCGCACATTATCTTGCTTTTCACATGCTACATCATCGAAAATAAACACTGAATATGATTTGGCTTCCTCTGGTGGTAGAACGTCGCAGTTGTTTGAGAATGTATAATACCCCAATCCTGATATGGGAGTCATCACTCGCTTCAAGTATTCATACTTTGGTTGATGTATAGATTTGGAATATATGTAAATATTTTCATATCTCACACCATTGGGATGTTCCAGCAAACTTATCATAACATTAGTTTTTCCACAATTGGATGGTCCAACAAATGATGCTTCTTATACTATTAGGCAATAGGGAACCATGCTTATTTTTCACCTTCATAACAGCTACATCAGCATTTCGAACAGGAAAAGCTTGTTGTTGTTTAATGAACCGCATATTGAAGACTAACGTGATTCTTATAAGTACACGTGATTATATTACATTTCAACAGTATCATCGGAACCTTATAAGATGTCGGATCACAAATCGAAACGCTCCAGAAAATCTTTGAAAGGGGCAGAGGACTATTAAATTCAATCATCAACAAATTACCTGTAGAGTTACATCTACCGGGATACCAGTACTGTGGACCAGGAACAAAGTTACAACAAAGATTGGCGAGAGGAGATCCGGGCATTAATCCACTGGATGCAGCCTTCAAGGAACACGATATAACATACTCGCGACATAAAGATACAAGTGATCGACATATAGCTGACAAAATATTAGCTGAAAAAGCCTGGCAGCGTGTAAAATCTACGGATGCAAATTTGAGTGAACGTGCCAACGCCGGGCTTATAACAAACGCAATGAAGGCTAAAATGAAGCTAGGTATGGGTCTTAAGGCTAAAAATAAACGCCAACCCACATTCCGAGAAGCAGTACGAAATGCACGTAAGATTTTAAAAATCAAAAAACCAAAAGACTTGATGGAAGCTACAAAAATAGCTCTTAGTGCAGCTAAAAATATTGTGAAAAGAAAGAAGAAATCAATTAAAACTCCACGAGTGATACCTGTACCAAAGGTTGGCGGAGCACTTCCGTTCCTCATCCCGTTGTTTGCTGGGCTTTCAGCATTGGGAGCACTATCGGGAGGTGCAGCAGGCATAGCTAAAGCAGTAATGATACCAGTGCGGCAAAGGCAAAATTGGAAGAAAGCAAACGTCATAACCAAGCAATGGAAACTATAGCGGTTGGTAAAGATGGAAATGGGCTGTTCTTGAAGCCGGATAGAAAAGGACTTGGACTCTATCTACAACCTCAACCAAAAACTATTAAAGACGCTACCCAAACGACCGCTAAACGAATTGGATCTCCACAAGTATACCACACACTTGCCGCACCTCAGAGGAGTATTTGTGCGTGATAATCTACCTAAAAAGCCATGGAAGCGAGAAAGCGGTATTGTTAACTTGGACATCTCAACTGGATCAGGTACACACTGGGTAGCGTACTACAAGAAAGGTGATAACACCGAATACTTTGATAGCTTTGGCAATCTCCAACCACCACGGGAGCTCATAAACTACTTGGGTAGTAATATTACGTACAACTACAATTCGTATCAGAACTATGATGCAGTAATTTGCGGTCATTTATGTTTAGAGTTTTTATATAATTGTTATAGCCATTAATTATTATCTATAAATAAATGTATCTATATTGAAATTGTGACAGTTCATTTTCAACCGCCATGTCATTAACACTTACTCTCACGGGAAATTCATCTCTACTCACTGCTGAGTACTTTCCTCCGCTGAAGCTAGCAACGGATTATGTTTGTGGATTAATTGATTTTCAAACATACAACTCTATACCAAATATTGATGTGAACAATAATCTGCTTCATGTAGGGAATGAGGTTGTTGAGATACCTGTTGGATCCTACGAGATTGATGATATAGCAAAATATGTACAAGGATACTTGGATAAAGAAGGGAAAAGGATAAAGGTTGCGATAAAGGCTAACAATAATACATTGAAGAGTGAAGTTAAGGCAACTGAAGAAATACATTTTGAAAAACAGAGGTCCATAGCTCCTCTGCTAGGATTCAGTAAAAGAAACTTATCTGCTAATATAATGCATACATCAGAGTTGCCAGTCAACAGCATCGAATTTAATATTATATCAGAATCATTCCTCAACAACACACAAGTACACATTCTCCACGAGTTTTCCCCGAACGTTGAGCCTGGGTATAAAATAGTAGAAGTACCCAAAAATGTAATCTATTTGCCTGTGAACTCCAAACGTATAAGTTCTCTAACATTGAAGCTCCTTGACCAAGACGGTGACTTAATCAACTTCAGAGGAGAGACTATAACCATCAGGTTACATTTGAAGCCACAGCATGTTGATATAAAATAATGATAAATACGAGTTCAGAGCAGACAAGATCATTATTCAGCGGACAACCTTGAAGCGGTCAAGACCTACATTAACACCTGCAAATACAGCATATTTACAATCGATAGGCTTAACGCTAAAACAATGAATAAAGGAATACTAGCTATTGCACCAGACGCTCGCTTTGATAACAGTGTTACTAAATTTGAACATCACTCCTATTCACCATTTCTAACATCATTTAAAAACAGCGATGAAATCCGTATCTCTGTACAATATCAGGACTTGAATCTTCTACCCAGCAAATTTAGCTAACAACGCTCTACCATTTCTTTTTGAGGAAATACGCTATGAATTAAATGCAGTGGAAATCGATCGTACAAGAAATCTTGGGATTGCGACAACATTAAAAAACCACGTATCGCTAAATGCAAATGTAAGCAGGATACTACTCAACGGCAGCTGGTCACCAGATTCATCCGTTATACCAGCCAATGAACTGTTTAACTATTGTGTACCTCTGAAATATTTATTGGGATTCGCTGAAGATTACAATAAAATTCTGATAAATTCCAAACATGAACTCATATTGATCCGGAGCAGGACAGACGATAATGCCATTATATCACCCACTGATGTGGTGAAAATTGAAATTACCAAACTTCAATGGAGTATTCCACATGTTACAGTATCCGATGATGAAAAGCTGCTACTATTTAAAATTATCGGGAGAGGTCGCCCGATACAAATACCATTCCGCAGCTGGGACATATATGAGAATCCAGTACTACCGGAATCCACGCATCAAACCTGGTCAGTTAAGACTTCCACTCAACTAGAGAAACTTCGATTTATCATCTTAGCATTACAAACGGATCGAAGGAACGATAAAACCAAAGATGCAAGCAAGTTTGATCACTGCAAACTCACCGATGTTACAGTTCATTTGAACTCAGAATCATATCCCTATGATGATTGGAATTTGAAATTTGATTTGAATAGATACGCATTTTTGTATGAGATGTATATAGAGATTACACAATCATACTATGGTCATCAGTATCAGCCGATCCTCACATGGGAGAAGTTCAAAACCGATGCTCCGATCGCTGTCATTGATTGCTCACATCAAAATGAAACAATAAAAACTGGACCTGTTGACATAAGGCTAGAATTCAAGACATCTGAAAATATACCGGCTAATACAACAGCATATTGCCTGCTTCTATACGATCGAATAGTGGAATACAGTCCGCTGACAAGTGAAGTTAGAAAGTTAAATTAAGAAGATGGCAGTCATCGTAGACTTCCAAGGATTCAAAACAAATCTCAATGAATTCATCACTAAAGAACTGGCAATTTTAAACAATGAAAACCAGATGCAGCACTTTATATTTCAACCACCATTCAGATACAAAGATTTGACTTCAGCAAAAAAGAGACAAGTAAAATGGCTTCAACACAATTTTCATGGATTCCGCTGGGATGATGGCTACATACCATATCACAAGCTGTACACTATAGTTGAACCACTGCTTCGAAACAAAACCATATATGTAAAGGGGGCTGAAAAAGTTTGTTGGATGCAGAAGATAGTTGGAGAGGGTGAAATCATTATTAACGTCGAAGATGAATGCAACTGTGGAAAACTAATAGAGATTAACACAAATGCGCCATCTTGCCAAGTTCATATTGGACAATGTGCTATAAGAAATTTTATTGGAAATAAAAACGAGTGTTTATAAAACATAAGACTTTTCAATACACATACCCCAGAACCCTCACTGACATCGTCTAGAATCTGTTCATGGTGATGTCATGTTGTGAAATTCGAATAATGCTGATATCTTCAACGTCCCTGCTAAGAAAACGTGCAGCATTTGAAAACAGCAAAACCATGGTGACGTCATGCTGATATCTAGAACTCTCCCGCTAATAAAAGAAAAAGTAAAACCAAGGCATGCTGGTAGTTCCGGCTAAGGCCGCTAGGGTACCTTACTCAAGAAATGGCGTTTGCGCCCAAACAGATGTCGCTAATATCTCGAAAACCATAGCCCGTAGAGGATTTCTAACACAAATTTTATCCTCCCTCTAACCCCCGCCCCTCTAACACCTTCTAGAATCTATTGGCATGAACAACACTATCCTAGCTACCTTGAATTATTAATAATATTAACTATATCTGCAAAGGTAAAATCGCTAATATCTCGAAAACCAGAGCCCGTAGAGGATTTCTGATGAAAATTTCGTCCCCCCTAATACTACCACCCCAACCATCTAGAATCCATTGGCATGAACAAAAATGTCCTACTATTAACTTAAATTATTACTAATATTAATTCAAAACCAAAAGCCTACATTTAGGCGCTCAAGAAAAATCATAATAAAAAGGCTACATTTAGGCACAGCCCCTCATTGAGCAAAAAAAATGAATTATTTCTAATATTAACTATATTTAAAAAGGTGAAATCGCTAATATCTCGAGAACCATAGCCCGTAGAGGATTTCTAACAAAAATTGTATCCCCCCTCTAACACCTTCTAGAATCTATTGATATGAACAAAACTGTCCTAAGTAGCTTGAATTATTAATAATATTAACTACATCTGAAAAGGTAAAAACTCTAATATATCGAAAAGCAGAGCCCGTAGAGGATTTCTGATGAAAATTTCGTCCCCCTTAATACCCCCACCCCAACCATCTAGAATCCATTGGCATGAACAAAAATTTCCTAGCGTTAACTTTAATTATTACTAATTTTAGTTCAAAACCAAAAGCCTACATTTAGGGGCACCACATATCTATCCAAGAAAACCGTAGTACCGGAGCATGCTGGTAGTACAGGCTAATGCCGCTAGGGCGCACTCCAGACCAAATGATACATCCAAGCCATAAGCAAGTCAAGACTCAATGGTGTATCCAAGATATAAGCTAGTCAAGACTCAATGGTGCATCCAAGATACAAACACATATTTAGTATGGACTCAAAACCACCTAGCGACGGTGGCGATATCTGCGGGTGAGAGTTCTAGATAAAAACTCTGGTCCAGAACTCTACCCATATATAGCAACTTTAAAGAATATTCACACAACACCTCCATGGTCTCATGGTAGAGCGCCTGGGATTTTACAAAACCAAGCGTGCTCGGTTCGATTCCAGCAAATAATCCAACGTTATTTTATTAAAAAAATCAGCTAAGACAAGAGCTTGAACAGCTTACAGGGCGGCAGCTGTCATCGCCTAGTCAGCCAGAAGGAAAGGAATTCCCCCAGGCAGCTGTGGTTTGACCAAAACAGTTGGAATTAACCGAACAATTTTTTATATGGAAAAAATGAGCTGGTACTGTTATAGTATAATGTTAATTTTCAGTACAAAAGCGGCCTCAGAACCACCTCAAAATTGCTCACCGTACCTCCAGAGGAAGAAGAAGATGCAAATGAGTTGGAATTTTCCGGACACTTTTTGTATGGAAAAAGTGATCCAGAATCGGCATAGAACAACTACTATCGATACTAGCCAATACAATTGGGAAACTCTAATTTGTCCCATATTCCGATTTTTCCTAAATGTCTTTATTTGGTTCAGGCAAATGCATGAAACTATTGCTGTGATCTATCGCATTAATCTGAATGGAATTGTGTCGCTAGTTTATCGCTATGATTTGATTATCGCTATCGCAATCGCTATCACGGCGGGGTTTGTCATTCCGTTTGTAACACCTAGAAATAATGATGGTAGAGCAAAATGGATTAGACACCCACGCATAAAATTTAAAGTTATTTTAATAATTGCCTGTCCGTCCGTCTTTCCGTCCACCCTACACGATAACTCGAGAGCGCGTTCACTTAGAGGGCTGAAATTTGCACACAGGCTTAAAAAAAAACAAGTAAGTTTAAGTTCGATAATGGGCCGAATCGGGCAACTGCTTCGTAGGCTTGCTATATACAAACATTTCTTTTTGCACTATATATTTGGGCACTGCCTGAGAACGCGTCGACGTAGAGAGCTGAAATTTGATACATGGTGTTTCCATAGCAATAGTAAATGAAATTTCAAAAATGGACTAATAACCCCTTCTTGGTGTTGCCATATCAAATTGTTGGTTTCTTACATATACTGTGAAAACGATCAGTTCCATAGGTTTTTATTGTAAAGAAAAGTTCATGAAATTTATTATAATTATTTTTTCTGTCCGACGAACCGTTTTAGAAATATATGCGAAAAACCGCTTCCAAAATCAAACTTTGGCAGATGGGTGACCATATGAAATTACAAACGTATGTTCATCTAGGATATAATAAGAATTGGTCTTAGACCAATTCTAGCTTTCTTGCTTGGTAAGTGTGCATAATGGTAAAAAGACGTTATTGTAATATTTATTGTTTTCTAAATCAAGAAAAAGTAATCTGGCATAACCTTCATAATTAGGTATATACACAACTAGTGGAAGAAAAATAAAATAAACTTCATAAGTACACACAATTGGTGGAAGATAAAGAGGGAATATAATAGTTTTGGTTTTGACTAGTGCTAGAAAATAAGGTAAACTGATATTATTATAATATTTATGATTACTCAAGATTATCTAAATCAGTCAAAATATAAAAGTTTGAAGATAGACTCTAGTTATTGTAGGGAAGAAACAAACTACCAAATACCTTCCCTAACTCTTGGTGGGGACGTCAGTGCATTGTGATGCCTACCAGGATTGATTGGGATGTGAATGATATGGTGGTAACACCACCATCTCTGGTGGTAGCAACCGAAATATCTATTTTCATGAGTGGATCCAGGACGAGTGCGGGCACAGCTATAGCGTACCCCAGAGATTGGCAGTGACACAAAGCTTATAGATTGCTAAACAAATGCAGTGTCTTTAAGGTACAGCTTGCCTCGATTTACCAGGCGGCGCTGGACTCTGTGCTGGTAAAATCGAATGCGGTGCAGTTATGTCGGACCTGCCTTGAGGAATTAATTACACAGTCCTCTGCTGGGTATCTCGTCATAGGTATATCCAAGGCAATGATATGGCTGATAAGATGGACAAAAAGGGCTGTGAAACGGATAGCTCCGCAGCAATAGCTTATGTGAGGATTCCGATTGGCGCTTTAAAGTGAAGATTATCAGAGGCGCCTATTAAAAGGCAAGCCTCCAGTGGTAGGTAGAACAACAGAGAAACCTGCCGAATTGCTAGACAATTCAGGAGTGTCCGGATGAAAATTCTGAAAGTGCCAAAAAATAAAAAGGCATTTTTTGGTTTAAAATGCAGTTCGTGCTACCGCCAATAATCCTGATAAAGTCGCATGTGTAAAAAAATCCACCACAAGTTTGGTGATATCTATGCTCTCAAATATGTACATACAGTATAATGGCTACCTAATAATGCTCTATGTGATATCTCATACAACACTTTCGTGCATCATTATGAGATATTTCTTCATTATACTTTTAGGCTTTTCAAGTTAAGCAGCCCATATACGGCGAACATATTGTTCAACTTGATGTTTCACTCATGCAAGATTTTTTCCACACATTTGTCAAGCATGTGTATAGACCCCTGTAACCTGTCCTGCACTTACCACATTTTCATGTTTCAACAAATGGCACTTACAGCATTTCTTAGAAGCTGTACTTAAAACACATATTTTACCACTATTTCGTTGCAAGGAATTACATTTTTTTCCTGTTTAATTTCTACTTCAAATTATTGGCACTTTCAGAATTTTTTTTTGACACTCCTCAAAAAAATTGTAAATATAGTTTTAGAAATGGGATAAATTGGGCAACCTTTTCTTGGTATTATTTAGGTATTTTATATATCTTATAAAACGATCAAGACCTCTTCAAAAATCAAACCTGCACATATGGGTGATCATACGAGATTGTATACGGGCATTTATTCAAGGGTATCATAAAATTGATCTTAGACCAATTCTAACATTTGTACCTATTATTAAACGTAGTTCCATAGACTTTTATTCTGTTAAGTGCACGAAAAATTAAACTGCAAAATTCCTGAATCGGACATTTTGCACGGAGTCTTCTTTATGCAGATTATGCAGAAAATTAAAGTTGAATGCATTAGTCCATAAGAACAAATGCTAAAAGGAGTACAAAATTGCATTTCTGTAATACTTTTGCAAGCAGTAAAATCTCTTTCTCATATTCTATGTATTTATATTTACTACACTTTTTTCTGTCCGATTATTTTTGTTTTCATTATAGGACGTGAAATAGAATAAGTAAACATACAAATTTTTACAGTTTTTTTTCAGAATAACCATTTAACTTCCTTCCCCATCCCCCGCCCCTGCACCCCTTGTGATCTTCTTGAAAGCTCTGCTCTATTCCAATGCATATACATTTTGTGCACATAGTTATGTATTATCTACATAAAATTAATTTCACATATTCCAAGGATAATAAATCACCTACGACTGAGTTTAGAAAGCAACAGTACCTAATCAAAATTATTCTTACCTTTACCAAAGTGAAAGTGAAACCCTGCAATATTCTGTTGACAAGATAAATTTTTATATGCATATGTACATATTACATTATAAATAGCTCTACATTTAAGTAGCTCACGTGAAATAGTCGAAGAGTCTGTGGAAGCATGAAAAGGTGAACTTAGCGAATTTTCAGTGTGACTTTGTATAGAGATTAGTCTTGAAACTTTTTCGATAGGAAAACTTTCAGAGACACTTTAGAGGCTTCAGTATAATAAATTTTCAAAACCATCTTTGAATACTATCCTTGACAATTGTTTACCTTTCGAAATTGATTCATTGGATTCATTCACATTTTATTAAATGACATTGAGAAAGTTATTCAAACACGGACGTGAGGTGAATTAATATGTGTAGGTATGTATTTAATATGATATTGTATAAAAGCTTTTAATAATGTGTATCCATAAAAATTGAAAAGTACAATGGGATAACCAACATTTTTTGAGAAAATAAGTTATACACCGTATTAGGAACGATTCTTCTGTGCCGCTTATTCAAACGGCGATGTGGAGACCGAAGGGTGGTTTTTTGTTAAATTCGGCAATTAAGGCGATAAAATAATGGTAGTAGAGAAAAATGGATTGGACACCCACGCATAACATTAAAAGTTATTTTGATTTCGGATGTCCGTCTGCCCGTCCGTCCGTCCGTCCATGCGCACGATAACTCGAGAACGCATGTACATAGAGAGCTGAAATTTTGTACGCGGACTTAAAAAAAAAAGTAAAATTAAGTCCGAAAATGAGACAAAGCGGGCAACTCCTTCATGTCGTTGCCATACAAAAAGTTCGTTTTCCACTATATATATATATTTCGCGTTGACATAGAGAGCTTAAATTATACACATAGTGTTTTCATAGTAATAGCAAATAAAATTTAGAAAATGGAATAAATCGGGCAACCCACTCTTGGTGTTGTCATATAAAAATTAAAGATTTTTTAGGGATACTGTGTAAACGATCAGTCCTAAGCATTTCTATTGTACTAAAAACTTCTTCAGAATATGAACTTCTATAAAATTGGTTATAACCATTTTTTCTGTCCGACGAACCATTCTAGAAATATATGCGAAAAACCACTGCAAAAATCAAAATTGCTGAAATGGGTGACCATACGAAATTCCATACGGGCATTCATCTAGGAATTGGTCTTGGACCAATTTTAGCTTTTTTACTTGTTTTTTATTGTGCTCATGCCCAACTTAGCTAGTTTTTCTTCATCGTAATAAATGTGACTGACCAATCAGTTGTATATTCTTTTACTTGAAGTGAAATCGTACAAATATGGTGTTTATCCTTTCCTACCTGCACCTTTGAGAAATCATATGGCGCTTAGACCGTGTTTCCTAATTTTTATTGTCGGAGATATTAGCGCTTATATTGTTTTACCTGGCCATAAAATTTCAAAAGTATGGAGTTCATCATCTGCTTTTTGTAAGTCACTGCTACCTGTACCAAAAACAACGTCAGACTACTGAGAGTAGTAATCATTTCTTGAGAATTTTATTAGGCTTGAAGATGTCTTACTTGTTTTTATTTCCTAGTTTCCTATTGCGTTATATAGTCGCATAGGTAGATAAATACTAGCGCATCCAAATTTTTTCTCAAATGTGCTGATTTACAGTATACAACTCGGGGCGAGAAATCTGCTAACGTATACGTTCTGATATGAAAATAATCTGGGGTTCCATATAGAGATTGCTAGTGCTGTTATTTCATTTTTGTTTTGAGTTTTGAATAGTAAAGGGGGGCTACCACCGAAAAAAAAGCTCAGGATTTCTCTTTTCAAAAACTCAGTGGAACATAAAACGCACAAAAGTATGCAATTTGAAAACTTAAACAAACCACTATACATATCTGTACGTGCAAAACTATATGATGCTGTGATATTCGTATGCATTTTACACGCCTTATTTTTCACATAAAGCTATGTATAATTGCTTTCAGATGGTAATACATTTTCTGAGCATGCAAGCTGCAGCCCGTAGAACCTCTAAAAACATAATTAGAAACGTCTAATTTTATGCAAAATGTATAAAAACAAAATATTATGTTCATAAAAAATCCAAAAAGATTTTATCTTTGTTACAGATTTAACTTTCTTTGCAATAATATCATAATTTTGGTAGTAACTTTTAAACGAAAATAATTTATTAACCAAAACTTTTTTTCAGGTTTTGTTTCCGTCACTTCTCCAGCTACCATACTCAAGTACAATTTTATTAACTTGATGTACCATTATTACGTTATTATGTACCCAACTCTTGAGATATCATAATTTATGTTGCTTTCTAAAGCTAAATTCATACATTCGAAACCCCAATTACTTTATTTTTGATACGTTATTACGTAAGTCTATGCTTTTTCTCTACATATGTGTAGTTTTGCACACGATAATAATCACAGATAACACGCGAAGTTGTACTGTGTTTGTTTAAGATTTCAATGGTAACCCCTCCCACAAAGACATAATTGTTCTGTAAAAGAAATAAAAACAGTGAAGTTCAATTTTTCTACATTTATTCAATTTATTCAAAGTAGAATTTAACTTTAGAAGAAAGTTATCAGGAATAAACGTTGCGAGGGATTTGTGTGGCATAAGACAGCAGAGAGAAAGAGAGAATGTAAATCGATATGTTTTCAGGATCGTGTTGTATACCTAAATTGCCTGAAATAGGTAATTTAAAAATTATTATAATTGATAAAATAGTAGATTTTCATACATAAATAGAAATAAGCTAATCATGATCAAAACATGGTTAGCTTATCTCTCTCTGCAAAGGGAAAAATTGTAATCAGCAATTTCGTCACATGTCTTTGCATAAAATCAAATTATATTCCCACAAAACGACTTGGGAAAAATAAAAGTTTTAAGTTTCATCCCAAGTCGTTTCAATAAAAGAAAAGCCCCACGACAAATCTTACCTTCAGTAAGATTTGTCGTAAAGATGATATGTATGGTCATATATACATACATGCATATCTGGCGCATGAAATTTTACGTCGGTGAAGACTGAAACGATCAAGTCTTCACCGAAAAAGCTCTAATCAGCAAATTGTCTCGAGGTGCATACATTGTGATCGCAACAATGTATGCACGATAACAAGACGATGGTTTGATATTTATGAAAATATCAAATTTCAATTTCAACCATCGCCCGTCGCGATAATTCTGGGCATGTTTAAACATGCTAATTAAGCATTTTCCTATCCTGAACGAAGAGACTTGAGATTGAAAAATCTAAGTCTCGAGACAGTCGGTTTTTAAGTTCAGTCTAGAGTAGATTGTGTTCCGCTTTTTGGTCAGAAAAAAGGCTCTCGAGCGGTCGCCAGTTTTTGAAAACACAGTTAAGTGTAGATTAAACAAAGAAAGAAGAGGAAAATTGTGAATAAGATAGGATTAGAAATAATAAGAAAGAAAAGGAAAATTCTAGTTCCAATAAAAAAATAAATGGTGATCAGTGCAGCGAAGAGTTGTGATTTTTTTATTCAATCCGGATACCAGTGAAATCATATTCCCCAACCAAGGTAACCCCACGAAAAGGAGCAGGTTTGACGGCATATAGTGGTGATCAGTGAGTACCCCAAATATATAACAATCGCAATAGTAAAATAAACATAATCACTATTCTTTTCTTGTAATCTACCTTTTTTTCTATCTTTTTTCCTGTATTAAATCGAACACCACGCGCCTTTTCAATACATTTTGTTCTCAATAATAGGATTAAGAGTTCAGTTAATATACTGAACACCCGCCATAAGCAATGCAAAGGCATGAATGCTGGGGAAAAGAAGCAAATTTAGATAGAATGATTTTTATTATTTTTATTTTATTTTCAACTGGAGAAATATATGTTTGTAGGCTGGGGGTTCAATGAACACCTTGAACCCTTTGAAGCCCCGCCGCTGGCCGTATGTCACATAGAATTCATAATTATTGCTTGAAAATCAGTTCATAATGATGTACACTAATGAAGTGTTTTTTCCTTCATTAGAGTTCTAATGACGAAAAATGTGCCTGAACTGAATGTATTTTGGCATGCAATATAAATTTCAAGCTCCGTTGAGCATCTGCCCATTTGAAAATTAAGAAGAAGAAATGCAAAGCCCAAACTATATTATTATAATTTTTTTTCATTTCCAAATCGCTAAATTGACAAGTAAAATAAATAAAAGCTAAGTTTATATCGTCGATTCGATTCATTTCACTTCTTCACTGGCTATGTAAAAACCAGTTTAACACAACAACTTAATTAAAGAAAAAGCTGTGTGTTTGCAGTCGCCTAGTGAATCATTATGGTCTAATGAGTCGTTAGTTAATTATTCGTTAGGATTGCTGTGTGTCTGGGCATTAGATTAGGAAAGAAATACACTAGTACGCTATTAATGTGTGTGTGTGTGTTTTTTTTTATAATTAAATTTTATAAAGAAAAACTTATCGAAAACAGTAGTGTCTGTTCTGCATATGTAGGTTTGATGCTGTGATACATGCACTCAAATTCCCTGCAGCCTCTTGCGCTGTGATGCCTGCCTGTCTCTCATTTGAAAGGTGAAGAGAAATTGATATGTTCCACTGGCAGAGACGGAGTTGGCTATTTTTGAAAATGTTTGCCCCCTTTTTTTGACTTTTTATAAATATACAAAATGCGATTATATGAATATGAAAAATGTTACAAAAATTTAAAGGAAAAGGGTGCTATGAAACAAATTAATATTATTCTCTTTACTACATATGCATACACACAAGAGGTGGATAAAAATGAAGGAGGCGATGGGTCATGCCGAGAAATGAAAAAAATTGTACGGCAGAGGGGAGCATTCTCAACCCTTTCCGAGATAATCGGGGATAAAGGACTAAGGGTACGTGAAACGTAGGTTTTTACTAAAACAGTTATATCTACTAAACGACAAACAGTAGAAAGATGGTCGAGGTGCTAATTTATAGAGAACCTCCTGCCCTTTGATTCAATGTGTCAGTGCTTCTTCTACAGTATGTAGTTTAGAAGATACGGTCTGCCAAACTTCAAGTTTCAGCTTTTGTACCTCATTTTTTTGTGTTTGAAGCAAAAAAACTAAAATAAAAACCTTATTATTTTTTTTTCTGTCTTACTCCTGTTAGAAGCTAAGATTGTTTTCTATAAAACGCACTTTGCTTTCATTTTGTACCTTTCACCGTTTATGAGTTATGACGCAAATATTCTTCCATTACATGTAGGAGAAAATCGGGGTAAGTATTATAAAATCATAAAATACACGCCTCTCATTTTGAATACAAAGTAGAAAGTATGACGAATCGTCATTTTCTACATGCTGGCATCTCTTTTGGTTGGAAATTTCCGTAAATTTGTAATAACGGATGGCTTACCTGACATCCTTTTAAAGAAACAAGAAATTTATTACCTGCAACTCATCTTATAACGGAGTTAATTCCTTATTGTAAGCCTTCCGAGATACGTGTGGATGTTCTGTAGCCCAGTGGTGTAAATTGTGTAAATTTGTTATCCCAGTTTTTTTAAATTGGGATTCATCGGTCCACAGGATATTGTCCAAAAACTTGTAGTCATCAAAATCTATCTCTAAGAGCCAACTGCAAAATTGGGTGCGTAGCGGCTGAACTCCTGGTAGTAGCTCCTGCACAGGAGTAACGTGGTAAGGATACATCCCTTCCTTTTTTTAGAATTCTCGAAACAGTTGACACAGAGATTCCTAAGTGACAAGCTAAGCGCCTAGTTCCTATAGCAGGATCATTCCTTGCAATTTCCAAGACCCTCTTCTCTGCTTCAACTGTAGTCCTTAAAGGATTGAAGGTTTATCTCGACACATTTCCAAAGTTGCCAGTTTCTTTAATTCTTTGGTAGGTTCTTTGAAAGACACGTACGGATGGAAGCCTTCTTGCCGGAAATCTTCTATGATATTCGCGTTGAGCCTCAAGGAAATTTCCGTCGCTGTAACCGTAACAGTACACTATGTCCGCGTATTCGTCATTGGCAATCCTGTGGACCGATGATTTCCAATTTAAAAAAACTGGGATAACAAATTTACACAATTTACACCACTGGGCTACAGAACATCCACACGTATCTCGGAAGGCTTACTTACAAGGAATTACTTATAAGGAATTAACTCCGTTATAAGATGAGTTGTAGGTAATAAATTTCTTGTTTCTTTAAAAGGATGTCAGGTAAGCCATCCTTTATTACAAATTTACGCAGATATCCAACCAAAAGAGATGCCAGCAGGTAGAAAATGACGATTCGTCATACTTTCTACTTTTTATTCAAAATGAGAGGCGTGTATTTTATGATTATGTAATACTTATCCCGATTTTCTCCTACATGTAGTGGAAGAATATTTGCGTCATAACTCATAAACGGTGAAAGGCACAAAATGAAAACAAAGTGCATTTTACAGAAAACAATCTTAGCTTCTAACAGGAGTACGACAGAAAAAAAATAAGGTTTTTATTTTAGTTTTTTTGCTTCAAACGCAAAGCTGACACTTGAAGTTTGGCAGACCGTATCTTCTAAACTACATACTGTAGAAGAAGCACTGACACATTGAATCAAAGGGCAGGAGGTTCTCTATGAATTAGCACCACGACCACCTTTCTACTGTTTGTCGTTAGGACATATAACTGTTTTAGTAAAAACCTACGTTTCACGTACCCTTAGTCCTTTAACCCCGATTATCTCGGAAAGGTTTGAGAATGCACCCCCCTCTGCCATACAATTTTTTTCATTTCTCGACATGACCCATCGCCTCCTTCCTTATTATCCACCACTTGTGAAACACCCGTATATATACATATTTAATAATCTGTTAAAACATTAAAGAATTAGAAATTCTTTGAGAGCACTTAGGCTATTTTAAGAAAAACTCGCTCGAATCTATTTTAAGTACATCACTTCTTTATTTAATACACCCTAAGCCTAACCGGGAGCAGTCATATGCTCTTACCGCCTAATTACTATTTCCAAACTATCTCACGTTCAGCGATCACTTGATTAAAAACGCAACTGCTTACTTCCATACAATCGCGCACCTCGTTAACTTAGATGTCAGTGTGCCAGTGAAGTAATTAGGCACACAGCTGTGCCGTGAAGTAATTAGGCAATCAGTGGTAAACAGCACGCAATAGCCCAGCATTTTTCTATATGAAGCAATAGGCTCTGCGATTACCCACTGCTAGTCCACACAATCACCTGCCAGTTCCGCTTCTGCATACAACGAGCAACTACATCCCTCCCCCTGGGAAAAACTAGTCCATCGAGGTTCCAGACCTGGAGCCGGATTCACTAGCTCGGAGAATTTTCGTTTTCCCTGGTTAAAACTCCCTAACTCTGCATTCGAGATTCTCTAACATACTTGAGGAGTTAAAGAAAACGTGAGAAATATCGAAATATTGAAAGACGGATAACTCTGTGTGGGAGGGTCGTAGAACATTTCGGTTTTTTCCTACGGATTTAGGGTCTAGAGTACAAAAATATAGCTGAACAATTTCTGAGAGAGGGGCTTTTGGGGATGGGGGTCGTACCACCCCCATTGGGGTTGTCCAAAATACGTCATGATTGGTATCAAATTAAAGAGGGAGAAACGGGTAATTGAGTGGCGTAGTTTTTTTCTGATCATTTTAACTTCATAACTGACTTTTTACCGCCGAAAGACGGATTTTTTGCACGTGGGTCATGTACACCCGAGTTCCTATATTTTGCATATATTTCTTCCGTTCTTTGTTTCACATCCATTAGTACTCTGCTATGGACATTTGTCTCATAGAAAGTGAATTTCCACGGCTTACCAGTTCTTCATAATGATGAGTTGAATTTTTTTACCAGAAAACGGCCATTTTTTCATTTTAAGAAGGACTGATTCACTTCTTTTGCAGTTATCTCCAAAACTATTTACCCGAGTCAAAAACTAATTACATCTCTAATTAGGAGACAAAATGTAGATGCGATTTCATCCTAAATACAAACTTTAGCGTGCATATTTAAAAATTTTATAGCATCTATTCTGTACTGGAAGACGACCAAATTGACCATATTCGTGTGAATTACAATTTTTATCGGGTACCTTGAGACACAAAAATCCTTATTTCTCTGTAAGTATTGCAAGGATTTCCATAATTTGTTTTTGTAAACATAGCCAGGATATGCAGTGAATCCATAAATCAATTTGAAAATCCTAGGTACATTGTTACCTTCACAAAGGACAATAAAAGCAGCCAATACTGTCAGGTAAGAAATATTTTTCTTACTTCTCCACAACTAACACAGCCGAGAGTTTTGCCGAGTTGAATAGAGAGTTTGGTAAGTCTCAATACAAATTCCACGAGTTACAGAATTCCGAGTGGAGAGTTAATTGGCAAAAGAACTTTCATCTCCACAGCTCCACAACTCTCCGAGTGCATTCAGCTACATATTCAACAAAGAGTCATAGGCTCAGATTATATTACACTATTCTATTTATTTTAATTCTTACCATTCTCACTTTATCTTCACATTTACAACTTTCGTTTTATCTTCACATTACCAACTTTAATTTTATCTTTAACAAAAGTTTTATCTTCTTATAGGTCAATCCTATTATTTAGCGAGCACATTTACAAATATTTTACAAATTCTTTCCTTTATATGTTTTTTTTTTAAATTCTACCAAGTATTGTTTTTTATCTACAAGTAAAAAAAAACAAAAAGCTATTATCCTTACCTGCTATATAAACTACTCCATAATATATAACATTATATTATATACACGTATGTTTCTTGCTAATAAATGTACCTTTTATCATTTTCATCTTACATAAATATAAACTCATATAAAGTTACCAGCATTTACTTTTAACTTTACCATACATAACTTCATATTTTTACAATGCAATACTCATCAATAATTTATTTATTTCCTATATAATATAGATTTTCTTCTTAAATTCCTTATCATTGTATTAATTCCCTACATGTGAACTTTATAATAATTAACTTATTCCTTTCCATTGAACATGATTCAATATTATTTACCGGTACATATTTTCATTTCTATATAAATTTACACGCTAATCTCTAACTATAGGTTGCCCTTAAATTACTTTTACGTTATACAAGTGCACAAAAAATATATATATACTTAATTAAACCTATGGCGGCACACGTTGTTTCCCCACAACAGTTGGCAGATTAGTGGTTGGCAAGTTCGCTGTCGTGGCAATATCGTCTCAATGGTGATGTATGCATCTTGGGCCTTGCGTTGCTGCTCTGATTTATGAACTATAGGTAGAATCACTCTGTTAGTGCCGGCGTGGGTATAGTTCTGATTGCCTCTTCCTGACTGATTTTGTTTTCCACCCTCTTTATAGCGGCATCCTGCTCTCTCTATGCTTGATTAAAGCTGTCACTAGCCAGCAATCGTATGTCTTCCTTTTTGCCTTCTACTACCTCCTCTCTCTGCTTGTCTGTTTGTATTGCGATGCTGTTCCAGGCTGGTAACTCTTCGTCTGGGCTGCCATAGAGATATACTGCGCTGTGCGGCATCTTCAACTTGTATTCGTAGGTCAGCAATTTTCAGGTGACAATGTTCTTCAATGAATAATACCCCTGTTCCAGCTCACCGATGGAAGTTGGTGAATGTTCGCAGTTTACTTCCAGCTTGGTCTTCTCGGACATCAAAAATAATCAGTGGTTTCTCGTTACCATTCTCACTAAGCTGCTCCACTTTTCTGTAACTCTTTGCCTACAGGCCTCCGCATTTACGTTGAAGCTCCGGAAAAGGTTCAGCACACAGTTTTCTCCAATAGGAGTAATAGTTGGGGCTAATTGTGGACATCAGATTTGCGGGTGGTCTGATGTGGTTAACAGCCTCTGGCACTTCTGGTACTGTTGGCAACTCAGCAAGACATACTGTCGTTGATTATTGTTGGCTGCCACAAATTCAGCGTCTAGATCATATACATGATACCAAATTCATCTATAGCTATCGGGATCCTGTATACTGTTATATATTATAAAGGGTTTAGTCCTTAGCCGTACTCCTACCTGCTTAGTCACCTTTTTTTTATCCTTATTTGTCGGGCGCACACCACAAAGAAACAATCCACAAATTTGTTAACACCTTTTTATTTTGATTTTCTTTCTGTTGTTTATACTTAATTAATATTGGCATAACTTCTTTTGAGGTTTTCTACACTTTTCTAATATAACACAGTAATCTGTCCTTTCCACCGATCCGACTAAACCATCCACAAATTTGTTAACACCTTTTTATTTTGATTTTCTAACTTTCCTTAATTTTCTCTTAAACTCTTCGAATATTTTTTTCTAGCGCGACGACCCGAACACGTACCTTGATCAGATGTATCAAACCGACTGTGTCGAGACTTATATTTTTTAATCGTAAGTCTCTTCGTTCAGGATAGGAAAATGCTTAATAAGCATTCCTATCCTGAGAAAATTATTTTACGCTGGGCATGTTTAAACATGCCCAGAATTATCGCGACGAACGATGGTTGAAATTGAAATTTGATATTTTCATAAATATCAACCATCGTCTTGCTACCGTGCATACATTGTTGCGATCACAATGTATGCAGCTCGCGACAATTTGCTGATAAGAGCTTTTTTCGGTGAAGACTTGATCGTTTCAGTCTTCACCGACGTAAAATTTTCATGCGCCCGATATGTATGTATGTATGTATATATGTACATACATATCGTATATACGACAAATCTTACTGAAGGTAAGATTTATCGTGGGGCTATTTTTATATCGAAACGACTTGGGTTGAAATTTAAAACTTTTATTTTTCCCAAGTCGTTTTGTGGGAAAAATATGTTGAAGGAATGTTGCGCGTAGTTGAAGAAATTGCTGATGCAACTTTCTTCGTATGCGCAAGAGATAAGCCATCCGTGCTTTTAGGCATGATTGGCTTATGAAAATTGTGATTTGTTTCCCGATATGCCTTATGAATACATTTTGTATATGTAACATGCCTTCCCCCTACAAAAACGAGGGTTACTCTTGGGAGAGGAATAGCCCCCAGAGGAGATTGATAGAGAGAAGAGATGAAAAAAAATAATGTCACAGCGGCCACTTAAATGTTTAGTATTTTCTTATCGGTGACTATTAAATTTTGTGTGCCATATGACTTTGGTATTTTTGTTAAGTGAATTCGCACCATAGCCGGGCAGCCCTTTGTAGTGGATCATTTCGGTTTTATCTCGCCAGTGAGACGGTACAGTTTTCTTTTCACCGAATTAACCAGAAATGCTATTTCGTGCACGTATTAAGAGTCAGCCCTTTCGCAGCCCTGCGGGTCGTATCTCGAATATTTATTCTATTTATGTGCTGCGTGTGACTACCGGTTGGCGGGGCCCATCCGGTTAGTATTACACATGGATGGAGAGGGCCCCGGCACCGTTTGGGGGGCTTAGGCCACGCCGGGGGCTTACCACCGGGTGCTGTTGCCCTTATATCCCCATAGGGGGCAGTCACTGGTCGCTGCAGGTGAGGTTTACCTTATTCTGTTTTTATTTTTATGTGCTAAAACGGTATTTTTTGTTTTCAGGTGCTGTGCTTTCGATTGTCGGGCTATATGGTCTGTGTTGCCATGATTTCGGAGGCTGTCCGGCGATGGCACTGATCAGGGAGTTCACCGCTACTCCTCCATTGCCAGGAACCGTTGCCGATTGGGAGGACTCGGAGGACGACTGTTAGGGTCTGCCTACTTTGAAATTTGTCCCCCTCTTTTTTTCTATGTATAAAGAAATAAATAAAAAAAAAATTTCTTTCAAATCTTTTTGGTTGTAACTTGTTATTCCTGTTCTTATTTCAGAGGGTCCCCCCCCCCTTTTTTTTCTTTTTGTGTTTTGGGGTTTGTTTGTTTTTCGCAATTGGTTTGTGGGTGGTTTTTGGCGTGGCTTCGGTTTTACATGTACATACTTTTGGTTTGAAAAAAAAATTTTTGTTATCTTATTTTCTAGAATTACTTTAAGTACCTATTCTATTCTTTTATTATGAACTTAATTTCTACTGTTTGTTTTTGTCTTCTGTCAATTATTATTGTTTTCCTTTACAAGGTTCTTTCTGTTACCTTCTCTTTTCTTTTTATAGTTATATGTATACATGTATTTCGATATTTTATCTTACTTCAGTAACTATTTATTTATTTGTTTCTACTTCTAATGTTAGTGGTTATTTAATTTTTATACTAGGTTAGTTTTGTTATAATATTTATTACTATTTTTTGTTTTGTTTTTTAATTCTATGTGTTATTCTTATTTATTTGTATACTTTCGAATTATTATTTAACACTAACGGGGGAGGGTATCTTTTACTTTGGTTTTTGGTTTGTGTATATACCTACATGTATATGGTATATGTTTTTAATACACTATTTTCTCTTAAATCTAGGCGTTAGTAATTATTTATGTATGCCCTCTCCCCTTTTGTTTTTATTATTATTTTATTAGTACTAACTGTTTTTTTTTCGGGGTTTGTAGAAACCACTCACATTTTTTTTTTTTATATGCTCTACTATTAGCGATAGTGCTTCTGACCGTTTGAAGTGTTGACACTATACCACTTGCACTGACTTTGTAGGTGGCAGGGTGCGGGTCCTTTTGAGAGGGGTTGGTTCAAATATTTCTATTCGTTCAATTTGTTCGATTTGTTCCTCCGCCTCTGGGGTTTTTGTAGGTTTGCGTAAATGGAATTTTGTTATGAATGGTGTTAGCCATTTGGCGACCAGGTACAGTACCATACATGTGATGACAACAGCAGTTAAGGATACTGATGTTGCAGCTAGGACATGTGTAGGGTGGTGACTGATATGAGGAACTATTTTTTTAATTTTTCGTCCAGTTCTTTTAATGACTGGGTACCTTCTAGGATGATGCTGTTAGTGTCATCTCCTGAATATAGTTCTGTCTGTATTTTTTCAGACTGTACTTTGGTTTTAGTTTCATTAAGATATTTATCCACTATTTGTTCTAATGGAGTTATATTTGGAAAATAAGTGGGTTGTTTAAGACTCAATTGCTGGATATTTTCTGCCTCATAGTGTAGGATTTGTGATCTTACTTGTAATTGACAGGGATGGTTGATAGTAATTATTCCTTGGCCTTCTATTTTTGAAGTTAGGAATTGTTGGGTACACTGAAGGTGTACAATTGTTGGTTCTATCAACGAAAATATCCAAGAATTTGGTTTACTTAGTTTAATAAGTAGGTATCTAGGAGGTATTTGTGCTCTGATATGGCACTTAGGCTCTTCCTTTAATGGATTAAAGAGCAGCTTCACTATGCATTCTTTGGACAGAGTTGCCTTTGTTACGGGAATGCCTATCTTAGCGATGTAATTGTCCTCTTTGGAATATTGAGTGATCTTTTTAAGGCTTTTAAGATCTTGTGTTTTTAATAATAGAATATCCTGTGTCTGTACGGGGTGCGCTACGTGCGAGTACTGTATATCGGGTACCAATGATTGTTTTTTGTTAATATGTATGGGAAAACTGTGTACTCTATACAACTTCATTTGTGGTAGATTGAAAATCGGAAGTTGTATTCGGATGACTAATTTGTCTTGGACTAGACGTGCCTTTGTTTCCGCTGTCTGATATAACAGGGAGAGACAATTTTGTTCATCTGGGCAAGTAGCGTGGGACTTGTGGTAAATCTGTAATAGACTTTTGGGAGACACCACTAGCGGATGTAACTGGTGATTTTTACTGGAGATTATTATGTCGAGTAAGGCTTGCTGCCTGTACTCAATCTCGACAATTTGTAAGGTCAGGCTTGAAATTATTTCCTGTCTCAATTGTCTCATCAGTAAATCATCTGTTATGTTTTGCATTCTATTTACCTGGATATTTATTTGACGTTGTCTTTCCTGCAGAGATGTCAATGGCTTTTGAATTTGCTGCAGTGTAGTTTTGACTATACTGATCTGCTGTCTTTCCAGGTCGGCTAGTGCTTTTGAATTTGTTTCGAGCTCCTCGAGTCGACTGTATACCTCTTGTTCATTAGTGCTGTCCATGGTCCCGAATAGGTAGTGCATTGCATTCCCTATTCCATCAAAGATAGATCTTGTTGATCTTGATTTTGGGACCACTTCCCGAATGACACTTGTTCTTCTCTTGATATTTTCCAAGAGAGAATGAACGTGTTTTTGTTGAACCAGGCATAGCTCATCCGTTTGAGAGCGATTTGAACATAGTCGGTGAACTAAGTGTTCCGCCTGTTCTGTCAGAAGCGTCTGGTTGTCCATTTCCATTAGATTGATCTCTGTTAAGATATTCCATGTACTATGGTAGGCTTGTAATTTTCCTAGATCCTCATACAGTATTCCTGTATTGTTCAGGAGACTTATGGTGTAGGGTTCCGTTTGTATTTGTCCCATTGCCAGATGGAAACAGCATATTAACACCAATATGTGCTTCATGTTCTGTAGAAAATGAAGGATAGGCTTCGTAAGTCAATTAGTCATACTGGAAGCTTTTTGTGGTAATTCTAATAGCACTTAGTTTAATTGTAGAATTTAGTATGGACTCAACTTATTTGCTAAAGATATATGTACCAGTATACTACTCATAATAGGGCTTCAAACGGTTGTTGTGGACGACAACCTGCCGCTTGCCTATTTTTATGGTAGTGTTTGTTGGACTGGGTATATTGATTACCAGATATGGGCCAACCCAGATTTGAGACAGTGTGTGTTTGAGGCTTTCACTTTTGAGGAGGACTTTGTCCCCTAGGTGGAAAGTGAGAGTCCTGACTGCTTTGTCGTAATATGCCGTTGAGCATTGTTTGCTGGCTAAGAGATTTTTGCGAGCCGTGGCATACGATTTTTGGAGTCTGTATTTGAGCATATGATAATAACTTTCGTGATTATAAACGGGTTCAGGATCCCGTTTTAAATTAGATGGGCCATCCGCTGTGAAGCCGTAAAAGCAATCCATCAGGGTTAATTTAGTACCCTAGTGTACACTGTTATTGTACACGAATGAAGCGGTTCGTAGGAATTGATCCCATGTTTTAGGATTTTCGTCTACGATTGTACGCAGATATTCGATTAGAGGTCTATGTGCACGTTCCAGTGCTCCATTCGACTGTGGATGGTATGCGGAAGTCTGTAACTTCTTTACCTTTAGGAGTTTGCAGACCTTCTTGAATAGCTCACTCAGGAAATTAGTTCCCTGATCGGTGACTATTCTCTTTGGAATGCGATAACGCGTGACAATCTTATTGAAAAAGATTTGCCCCACCGTTACTGCTTCTCCATTAGGTATGGCATACCAATCGACAAATTTGGTAAGATTATCTTGAAAAGTTAAGATATATTTATTACCTGATATGGTCTCTTCTAGTGGACCTACTATATCGAGGTAAACCTTTTCGAAAGGTTGTTCTGCGATGTCCGTTATTACCATGGGCATCTTGAATTGTGGAGATGCTTTCATTGTTTGGCACTTATGGCATTTCTTTATGTACCTTTTTATATCGCTAAGCATGTGTCTCCACCAGTACTTGCGTCTAATTATTTTATAAGTGTTAATGACACCCTGATGGCCGCCGAAAGGAGAGTCGTGATAATCCTTTAGGATTGTTTGAACTTCCTTGGGGCTCGTGATAATTTCAGGTGCCTTGACTGGACTTATTTCTTGTTCAAGCGTAGCAGGGGGTTGTATTTCCGCCTCTGGGGGTTCATTTTCTTTATGTTCCGCTGCCGTGGGCTGTGTTCCAGCGCTGGGGCTTATATTGGCCTCTTGGGCTCTCTGTCTTTGAGCTCTGGTCACGGCGAAGAAATGAGCGGGTTTCCTGGTTTTCTTTTTATTTGGGGGATTATTTTCCTCCACATCAGAGTCCATAGTGTGGTGGACTTGGACTTGTACCGTTAAGGTATTGCCTGTATTGTTTTCGCTTAATACTTGTGGAATGCGGCTTAATGCATCCGCATTGGTATTATACTTCACTGGTTTATATTCGATTGTATAGTCGAACTCTGACAATGTGAAATCTCACCAAACGGGAAGTCGGGTCTTTTACATTAAAGACTCCTTTGAGAGGCTTGTGGTCAGTGTAGACCGTGAATTTCCTGCCTGGGAGGTAGCATCGGAAATTTCTAGTTGCCCAGACTATAGCCAATAACTCTTTTTCAATAGTGGAGTAGTTTTTCTCGGCTTTGTTTAGCGTTCAGCTTGCATAGGCGATAGCCTGGTCTTTTCCCACTTCTCCTTGGGAAAGCACAGCGCCTAATGCTTCGTTGCTGGCGTCCGTTGTAAGATTGAATGGTTTAGAAAAATCTGGATAGATTAAGAGTGGTGGGGAAATTAGGGCATGTTTAATGCTTTGAAATGCTTCTTGGCATTTCTCGGTCCAAGTGAATTTTACATCCTTGCGGAGTAAATTCGTAATTGGACGAACGATTTTTGAGAAGTCCGGAATGAACTTCCTATAGTAATTGGCAAGTCCTAAAAAGGACTGAACTTGCGTAACTATTCTAGGAACAGGGAATGTTTGGACGCAGGTCGTTTTGTGCCCTAGGTAAACAACTTCTCGTCTCAAGAACTGGCACTTCTCTGGCTGAAGTTTGAGGTTGTTTTCTCTCAATTTGTTGAAGACTTTGCGAAGCTTATCATTGTGGCCATTTAGGTTCTTACCATAAATGACGATGTCGTTAAGATAAACGAAACATTCGAGGCCTTATAGGCCTGTCAGAACGAAGTTCATGAGGCGTTGGAATGTAGCGGGAGCTCCTTTGAGTCCGAATGGCATACGCTTAAATTCGTAGTGCCCGTAAATAGTCCTAAAAGCGGTCTTATGTCGATCCTTTTTGTCGACTAAGACTTGGTGATAGCCGTTGGCCAAATCGAGAGTGGTAAAGTACCTGGCATGACCTAGTTGGTCAAGAATATCCTCGATTCGTGGTAGCGGAAAAGCGTCGCCAATTGTCTTTTCGTTCAATTTGCGAAAATCGACAACGACGCGCCACCTTTTTTCACCATCGGGTCCCGCCTTTTTGGGGACTACTAATAAGGGTGAATTCCAAGGGCTTTTGCTAGTTTGGACTATCCCGTTGTCTAGCCTTTCTCTTAATTGCTCGTTGATTACTTGTCTCTGGGTCTCTGGTAATCGATAGGTTTTTTGGTTTATTGGGGCCTGATCTTGTATTAATGGAATGTTATGGGTGATAGCGTTTGTATATGTAAGCTTATCACCTTTAAGGTAAAAGATATCATTGTACTCATAACAGAGTTTGGATATCGAAGCTTTTTCTTCCGCATTTAGATTTGGGTCTAGGCTGAGCTTTTGGTCTAGCCTGTTGACTCGCGGAGTATATGTGGGATCTTCCTGATCCGGAAATAAGTATCTTACGTGTTGTAAGATAGCTGTGTTTTCCGAAAAGCTTACGTTTCTTTTCTCACTTTGTGTAGCTGTGTACTTACTATCTGTTTTACTTACATTACTAGATGGCAGGGAATGGGCTTCCTGTAGTTTTAATGGTGGAGTACCATGTTTTATGGGTACTTTTGATTGGTCCGAGTACTCGCACGCATTCGTATTTTGGCTTATGGGCCTTGAAAAATTGGTTTTCTTAATACTATTTGACGGTGGAGCCAACTTTGCCTTCAATGAGGTCTTACGGATCTCGCACGCGTCTTTTATCGGGCTCATGGGCCACTTTTTATACTTAATACTAATTTTATTAAGTGGTGGAGTCGACTTTGCCTTTAAATAGGCCTTACTGAGCTCGCACGCACTGTTGATGGGGCTCTTGGGCCACTGTTGTTTCTTAACACTAACATTGTTGGGTGGTGGAGTCGTCTTTGCCTGAGAATAGGTCTTACTGAGCTCACACGCACCTGTTGTTGGGCTTCTTATCCTTGAGGTTATCTTACATCTAGGTATATTGGATGGAGGAGTCAGCTGCATTTTGCTTGTCGGCTTCTGGAGCTCGCTCGCATCTTTAATTTGGCTATGGGGCCATGTAAAATTTTTGTAACTTATTTTCTTGGACGGTGGAGCCATTTTTGCCTCTACTCGGGTCTTACTGAGCTCGCACGCGTCTTGTATAGGGATCTTGGGCCTCGTTAGTAGCTTATGTCTAGGTATTCTGGAAAAAGAAGTCTTGCCTGACTTCTGTTCCGCCTTGGGAAGCTCACTGATGTTCGTGTTACTCGCTTGCGATTTATTCGGCTTGAGAACGTGTTGTGTATCAGTGGCTTCTCCTATTGGGATGACGGCGTAATCATGTATAGGGAGCAGTTGTAACAATAAACTGTTGATGACTACTTGGAAATTGTTAATGTTGAGTATGGCAACTAGCACTGTTTCTTTCCAAGTAGGGAGTAAACTGTTGGCCAGGAAGACTCCATCGCCTATCTCTTTCGATAGACAGACCATTTCTTCCTTCACTTGCAACGGGACTGTGGTGATCATTTGTGACCTAGCAGGTATGCATATTGGTTCCTCTAAAGTAACCAGATGCTGCCTCATTTCGCAGGTTTCTTGATCACCCAGACAGCTCTTTTCGCATTCCGTCGGCTCTTGTTGAACCTGGCAGCCAGCATTACTCTTTTGAGATGCCTTGGAGACACTGCATGTAGATAGCTTAACCTGTTTAGGTTCCATCTTTTCTGCAAGTGACCTCACTTCGACTGCTTTTCTGGAATACAGCTTGTCCGTTTTGCATGACAAGGGCACAGTAAACTCTTCGGGATTTGTTTCCGTACAAGGAAACTTGAGTGCTTTATTTGGGCCTTCAACATTACAATTGTTTGATAGGAAATCGATTCCTAATAGGCCGTCATCAGAAAGACCTGGCAGGTTTTGTACCACCTGAAACTTGCAGGGAATCTTATTTTTAAAATTGAAGTTGCCCTTGCAATTTCCCAATGTCTTTCCGGTTCCAAAAGGGGTCTGTAAAGTGCATGCCTCATTGGAATTAATTATTTTGAGGTCTTTAATTGTTCTTTTCTTAATAATACTAACCTCAGCGCCAGTGTCCACTACTAGTTTTGTATGGCCGTTAAGGCTTATGTCCAGTGGAAGTTTCACTGTAGGGACGCCGGATTCGGGCGCTTGAGGTGACCCTTTTGATTTGCGTTGTGGGTTTAATGTCGAGCCGGGGAGTCTTGGGTCGACTGCATGTCGTTTCCCTGACTCCGGGCTTTCCATTTTTTCTTTTGGCGGCAATGTTCTTCTGCGTGTCCTCGGCGACCACAAAAGGTGCATTTGAGTCTTATGTTGGAGACTTGAGGACTTTTTGTGTTATGTTGCTCTTGTGTAGATCTGTTGGAGGAACAATCTGTTGCGTTTGTTGTGTTTTTCTGCAATCACGGACCTCATGTCCATAGATTTTGCAGTTTGAGCAGAAAGGGGTGTTCTTGCGCTTAAGGCAATCTGAATACGTATGACCCTTTCGCTGGCAGAAATTACACGTGATGTTACGGACCAGTGCATCAGTATCCCAGTTTCTGGCATCAGTGTTTGTAAATGGCCTTTGCCGTGACTGTGATGAACCTGGATTATTCACATTGCGTGAAAACTGATTTGGGTTTGGAGCTCGAGGTGATGCGAACATAGGTGTAGATGGCATTTGATAGTAAGGAGCTCTGTAGTAAGCTCTCACTCGTAAATCTTGGTCTACTGGAGCCTGTGGAGGGGCTTGTGCCAGAGGGCTCTGGACGAACGTAGCACCTTGCTGTAATTTCTCCACGACCAGGGCTTTTTGAATTAATGCTTCTAAATCACCTTCTCCCTGTGTGAGTAAATATTGACACAAATGTGGATTAGTTACTCCACTTTTAAGAGCATTTTTGGCGAAGTCCATTAGCTGTGTTTTCACAGCCGGGACTGCCTCAGCTCCATACTTTTGTGTCGCAGCCTCATTGCAGATCGTCAACAGCTGCTTCAACCTTATAGCAAAAGCAGTGAGAGATTCCAATGGGTTCTGGCGTGTGGTGATCAATCTATTCACCAATTCTTGATAAGTCTCACGGGGAAGGTATGTTCTGTTCAAACGTTCCTCTACCTCAGTGAATGAAGTAGGGACGTCTGAAGCGAATAGCTGATATGTATCACCTCTTAATCTTGTGGGGAGGACCTGTAGGAAAGCCACCTTTTCTTCATCGTCAAGGCACTGCATAGTTTGCTTGCAGCAGCCGATGAAGGTCTGTAATTCACGTCCCATTTGTGGGGTATTTTCACCCGAAAATAAGGGGACGAGTTGGGCTGTGAGCTTAGCTACCTTTGCGTAGTCCACCATTTTGCGTAGTCTATTGACTGGAAATTTAAATTTGGGTGGACTAGCTGGGCTTGTTTCTGGGCTGACTTCCGTTAAGGATTCTTCGAGCCAATCGATCAGCAGGTCTTCGGGAGTCGGTTCAGCTACTTCACCGTCACTGTCACTATCACTATCACTGTCACTTAACCTAACACTCTTACTCTTTTCTAGATCTAAACTGAGTGAGCGTCGAGATTCGGAAAACTGTTCTAGTTCCTCTCGGAACTTTATTGTTTTTTCCTTTAAGGTATTTAACTTGGAGAGTCTGGTCTCACGCTCTGTTTTTAATTTGTGATCTAAGGCGTCACAATGGGTAATCGTCAGTTTATCCGATTCCCGCGCTCTCTCGTATAATTTATTTAAAAATTTAGCTAAACTTACTTGACTATTCGGACCTGGCAGAACGGTTCCGCTTCGGAGTCGAGGTCCTGTTGGGCAAAATTCAGCAGCAGATGCTGTACCTTCACTGGGGTGCTGTATTTTTGCACCGGGGGCTGATCCCGCGTCGGCTAAAGATGAAGAATTTTCCCTCGCTGCTGTTTCTGTTTCCTGCTGAGGTGGAGCAGGATTGTCGGCTGGCATATGATGCGTTGCTTGGTGAAAGGGGGGCTCCTTGCCTGCTTAAGTCCCTTTGCTGCGATTGAGAGGGGGGTTTCTTTAACCGCCTTCGAGATCCCTCTGAATCCTTTGTCGGTTGATTTCGGTTTGTTTTGCAGCTGGGGGGGGCCTTTGGGTCGTCTTAACTTCCCCTGGATCTAGTTGAAAAGGGGGCTTATGAGCCGTCTTCGAATTCCTCTTCAACTCAGGATCGTTGACTGCTAGCATTTTATAGATGAGCGCTGGCTGCTAAAAGTTCAGGCTGCTTATCGGGCTGTGTCCTGGCTGATCTGTATTCGTCCTTCTGGGGGAGTTTGAAATATTTCTCCTCTTCCTTCTGTGGACTGTTCACTGGTATCCCTCGGTGGTGCCTGTGCACTAATTGGGGTGAACGCTTGCCCGCCTGGAGCAGAGGCGCCTAGAGATGGTATCTACCCGAGTGTTGGGGGTGACTTGGCCTGAGTGGCTTAGTCAATGGGACCCCTTAGGTTCGCAGGATAGCGGATTTTACAACTCTTAGACTTTTCTACTTTTGGCTTTTCGAAAAGCAGGCTTCCACTATCCTACCGGCTGCGCCAATTTTGTTATATATTATAAAGGGTTTAGTCCTTAGCCGTACTCCTACCTGCTTAGTCACCTTTTTTTTATCCTTATTTGTCGGGCGCACACCACAAAGAAACAATCCACAAATTTGTTAACACCTTTTTATTTTGATTTTCTTTCTGTTGTTTACACTTAATTAATATTGGCATAACTTCTTTTGAGGTTTTCTACACTTTTCTAATATAACACAGTAATCTTTCCTTTCCACCGATCCGACTAAACCATCCACAAATTTGTTAACACCTTTTTATTTTGATTTTCTAACTTTCCTTAATTTTCTCTTAAACTCTTCGAATATTTTTTTCTAGCGCGACGACCCGAACACGTACCTTGATCAGATGTATCAAACCGACTGTGTCGAGACTTAGATTTTTCAATCGTAAGTCCCTTCGTTCAGGATAGGAAAATGCTTAATTAGCATTCCTATCCTGAGAAAATTATTTTACGCTGGGCATGTTTAAACATGCCCAGAATTATCGCGACGAACGATGGTTGAAATTGAAATTTGATATTTTCATAAATATCAACCATCGTCTTGCTACCGTGCATACATTGTTGCGATCACAATGTATGCAGCTCGCGACAATTTGCTGATAAGAGCTTTTTTCGGTGAAGACTTGATCGTTTCAGTCTTCACCGACGTAAAATTTTCATGCGCCCGATATGTATGTATGTATGTATATATGTACATACATATCGTATATACGACAAATCTTACTGAAGGTAAGATTTATCGTGGGGCTATTTTTATATCGAAACGACTTGGGTTGAAATTTAAAACTTTTATTTTTCCCAAGTCGTTTTGTGGGAAAAATATGTTGAAGGAATGTTGCGCGTAGTTGAAGAAATTGCTGATGCAACTTTCTTCGTATGCGCAAGAGATAAGCCATCCATGCTTTAAGGCATGATTGGCTTATGAAAATTTTGATTTGTTTCCCGATGCCTTATGAATACATTTTGTATATGTAACAATACCTTATGTAAGGCAACTCGTTGGGGTTGTGGGATATCTACCCTGACTAGGATTTCTTGGCCTACCTGGAGTGCTTGTTTGTACCTTTGCAATTTGTACCAGCAATTGTAATTTCTGGAATTTTTCATCTAAATCCAATTTACTAGTTAGTGGCATTTTTCATTATCTCAGTCATCGCTCGTGCATGAATTATCAGCGGGTGTAGCTTTTCTACGCTTAGGGAGATTAATATGCTCATCGTTGTTTCTTGCATTTCAATGATTTCTCTTAAGTGAAGGCTCATTAGCGTAATTACCTCACTCAATTCCATTCTTAGTTTCAATGACGATAATTCCCGATATTAACCCTGCTGCTCTGAAACGATGGTTGTAAATTTGTTTTGTATTTCATCTCTCTCTTCTGCTGCCTGTAGCCTTGAAGCATTAAACAAATCGAACGTAGATTTGACGACTGTAATTTAGTCCTTCAGTAGATTTAACGTTCGGCTCTCCTTCTCATTAAGGTCATCTATAGCTGCATGTATTTCTTCCCAGTCGGCATACTCCATGGTTCCAAACAGTGTCATGGTCAGAGCTCCCACGCCGTCAAAAATTGAGCGCCTCTTTCTTCGGGGCTCTTCATTTTGGGTATGATGTGAAAGTTTCTCATCCTGACGCTGAATTCTTTCCACCCAGCCTCCTATCTCTTTGACTGCTTTCTTACACTTTGCCACGCCTCCGGTATCGGTTAGGTCTGTTCATAATCCGCTGATCAAACCGCTGCAGTTGCTGATGAATTTTAAGTCTTCAGCAAGATCTGGTATTTCGAACTTACTTAGACAGGATAATCCAATGTTTGACCCCGAGACGCTCGAACAACATTTTCGACTGTGGTATCGGCTTGATGCTATAACCTGCCTGCTCTGCTTGTAGCCCAGCTATCAAAGCGAAGATTAAAATTGTTACCACCTTCATCGCGAAGCTAAACCTTACTTTATAACTATATAAATTTAGAACAATCCTAGTATTCCTACACGGAAAGAAAAGATTTGCTGAAATTAATCTTTTCATTTTATTGTTTCTACTTTTCGCTTAATTTACTGAATAACAGTATCGAAAATATTCAAATAATCAGCAATACATTACTTTAAGAAAATAATACTAATAACCAGTAAAAGCTCAAAATTTAAAAACAATGCATATTTTATTATTTTCAGTAATCCAAAAATTACTAAAACTCAATTTTTATTGATTGAATTGTAATATATTACGACTAATTTAAATGTATTATACTGATATTTCATAATAATTTTATGGAAAATTATCAGGCAAAGAAGATTGTTTTGGTCCTCCATTTACTTAATACGTAGTCTTAGTTTCACTGAATATTAGCAAATAATCAATGAGGAATTAAATTTTTACTGTATTCCAGTAAACGCTGGCTTTGATTGACCAAGTCAGAGGGTATTTATTGAAATCCAGTAAAAATTTGCCGAAGATCAGTATTTCAAGAATTGAAATTAAAGTCTCGTAGAATACTTCAGAACAGTTACACTTCTTCGTATATCATTTAGTTTTTGATATTTGAGCAGAAAGTCGTACAGAGTTTTAATTTTATAGTGGTGCTTCATTTAAAAATGGTTTGTTTTTGTAGAAATATTACCTAAAGTGCATTTAATTAGTTTTTCGAAATTAATACATTTACGGTTATTGTGTTGAGAATTTTCAAGACAAAGTGATAAAAGTTATAGAATTGGTGAAAACTACAAGAAGGGTATTTAAAACAGGACAGCTATTTGGGTATGTATATTTATAATTATTGACAATTATATTATTATTATTAATTATAAACGATCCGTGTTTTTTTTATATCATGTTAGAATTTTATATTTTTCAAAAAAATATACATTTATTCGTGTTGTTCACACATTATGGAAAGCCAAACATTTACAACTTTATCTACTGTTTCTGATCTTGATATATCCCTTTCTTACTTGGGTCAAGGACAAATGGACCAAACTAAGTCCATTCTACAACACGACGAGCTCTATCAGACATTAACTGTACATAAATATATTACAGGAAACATATTATCATTCTACAGAGCGATATCCTACAGGCAGGCTATACACGAGTTACAAAATGCAATAGTCAAGCTCAGAAAAGGAGGCCTATTCCCACTGGAAAAGAAGAGAAAAATTCAATCCACAGCTGAACCAGAATTTAATAACGGTATAATAACCTCAGTCAATATCATATAGCTACCTTGTAGTTTATTTTTCCATTGTTGGTAGATACAATTGTCACACCAAGTGAAACCCAAGTTTGGTTAAAGCACCCTTGGGAAGTTGTTGAATCTAAGTGGAAAGAAAGCGCACAGCAACGCAGAGACCAATTATTGAATATTAAGGATAAGAAAATTAGTAAAATCATTGAAGGCTGGCCTGCTTATACCCGAGAATATGGACGGGAATTAGTAAGTATAAATATGTTCAATTAAAACTATTATTATTACTTTATAAAAATTTAATAAATTCCAGATCGACATTGACTTTGAACTTCTGCCCACAGGCAAAGGAAACCTTTTATTTAAGAAATGGGAAAATTTTATTGGAAAAATTACACCTATACTACAAAAACGCATGAAGGATAAATTAAATAAAAAATTCCTTAAGAACTTGGGTAATTCTAGTAATACTGGTAATATAATATGCAATTATTTCAAGAGAAATATATATATATAATTTCTTCCCAGATATTCGTGATATATGGGCAATCCTTTTATTGCACACCATCCTTTCCCCAAGTGGAGTTGCTGTAAGCAAAACAACTAAAAAGCGATGGAAGTTCAGCATTTCAGACGCACAGCAATGTTTTTCCTGAAAGGAACGTGCAATGAAATAATTTTTCAAAATATTGAAGACTTTCCTGATAAGCCTGTTCAAGTACATACGTTGCCAGATGGTAGAAAATTCATTAAGAAAAGATGTCTGTAAGCCTTATAAATTTGAATTTATCTTTAGATTATTATTTTCTTTTCAATATTGATTGAATATTAATTGTTTTAGTACGAATACTTATATGTTTTTAATTAAATAAAACCATTTTACAACAAATCTGCAGCCGTTGTTTTTACTTTTCCATTTTATAGGTGTATAAATATCACGTCTGTTTGGTATAGTAACTTTATAAAGGTGGAAATTATACATCAATTTGATTATTAATAGTAAGAATTAGAAAATATGTATCCATATGCTTACTGAAAAGTAGCAGACAAATTTCTATGATTAATCTTATCTTTTTCTAAATTCAGTGAAACGATGCCAAAATTCAGAAAGTATTTACTAATAATAATGCAAAATTTACTGTTTATTAGAAAAAAATTTACTGAACTTCTGTATTAACTTTCTATAATTTAGTAACAAACGCTAATTTTAATCATATGTATTTGATGTTTCCAGTTATTTGTTGCTCAATACTGTTTATTGGAACAAAACTGATTTCATCATTTCTTTGGTAGATATTAATCCAAATTTGGATTGGCGCCAAACCGCATGTAAATTTGATTGCTTTAATCCACATTGGATTGATTTTTCTTTCCGTGTATACTAAATGAATTTTTTTTTCTTTAATATAAACTCCTAATTTATTCTACTATGTATTTCAATTCTCAATTTTTTTTTTACAATCTTTATTTCTCTTTTCTCTTTACACAAACTTTTTCCTTTAAATTTCTAAACCTTTTTGTCTTTTAAACTTTTTATTTTTAACCTCTTATTTATGTTTTCTTTCAAAAGCTCTTCGAATCTCATATTTATTCTTCCATTTTTTTCTTCAAACTCTCTTATCTTTTTTTTAAATCTTTATATCTTGTTTATTTTTCCTATTTTTTTCTTTTTTTTTAATTATTATTTCCTTTAAATACTCTATTTCTTCTTTTTCATTCAAATAATCCTTAATACTCTACTTTATTCTCTTTTAAATCTCTATTTTGTCCCCTTTATATCAATATTTCCTTTGTCTTATTTTTAAAAAAGAAAATCTTCAACAATTCTTGTCCTTTTTTTTCTTTTCACATAAACTTACTTACTCTTCTCTGTTGGCAACCTTTTCACCTCTGCGTAATCTTCTGTGTGCTTTCCTCTCAGCCTAAACGCTTCTATGAACCTTGTTCTGCAAGAAAATCAAAGAAACTAAAAAAAGAAAAAAACAACGTATTCGAATTGTAAAACTATTCTCTCGTGCTTCAATCCACTCAGGCTATCGTCCTTATATGACGAACAAACTCTAAACTTAAAAGTAATCATGATACCTTCTCAAACGATTCGTATGAATCCGCTTGGGCTTTTTCCCTTGAAGTATAGCTACATTATCAGGACTCTAAACGTAAATTGCTTCATATGGACCTTTAAAAATGGATGCTAATTTCCCTGCCCAAGCTAAGTCTTTAACTAGAACTATATCACTAATATGTAAGACTTCCGGGCTAGCTAAATTTTCATGGTACTTCTTTGCCACTAGCTTGCTTTTAAGAAGGTTTTCCCTAGCTAGTTGAAACGCCATCTGCAATTTGAACCGCAATACCGGTTCAGGCTGGCGCTGTATGCTACTGGGGATTTCCGCTACAAATCCAAACAACGTTTCCACGGGCGTAAGTTTTGTGCCTGTGTGCATTGTGTTGTTGTACGCATGCGCTGCGGTTCTCAACAGCTCGTCCCAGTTTCGAGACTCCCGATCAACGAAACTCCTCAGATAGTTGGCTAGTGTAGGATGCTGCCTCTCCACAGCGTTGGACTGGGGATGGTAGGCAGTTGTTTGCAGCTTCTTTATCTTCAACATCTTACAAAGAGCCTTTAAAATTTCTCCAAAGAAGTTTTCTCCCTGATCCGTTACTAGCTGTTAGCGAGTACCAGCTGAGGATTTGCTCAAACAGGGCTTGGGCTACCGTGTTCCCTTCTTGGTCTGGTATTGCCACGAAATCTAGAAATCTCGTCAGGTCATCCATTATAGACAAGATATACTTGTTATCCTTGTGATTGACTGGCAAAGGTACAACCACGTCAACATAGACGTTCTCAACAGCTCGTCCCAGTTTCGTCGCTCCCGATCAACGAAACTCCTCAGATAGTTGGCTAGTATAGAATGCTGCTTCTCCACAGCGTTGGACTGGGGATTGTAGGCAGTTGTTTGCAGCTTCATTATCTTCAACATCTTACAAAGAGCCTTTAAGGCTTCTCCAAAGAAGTTTTCTCCCTGATCCGTTTCTAGCTGTTTCGGTAGCGAGTACCGGCTGAGGATTTGCTCAAACAAGGCCTGGGCTACCGTGTTCCCTTCTTGGGCTGGTATTGCCACGAAATCTACAAATCTCGTCAGATCATCCATCATAGACAAAATATACTTGTTCCCCATGTGATTGACTCGCAAAGGTCCAACCAAATCAACATAGACTTGCTCAAAAGGTCTTTCCGCGATTTTCGTCACTACTAATGGCATCATGATGGCTCTATCGTGCTTAATTTTTTGGCATATCGTACAACGTTTAACATACCGAGCTATATCAGCCTTCATTCCCTTCCAACGGTAGAAGCGCTTCACTCTGTTGAACGTTTTATTCCTTCCAAAGTGTCCTCCAAACCTAGAGTAATGATACTCTCTTAGAATTAGCTCAATTTCTTCTGGATTGGTCACCAGTTTTGGTTCTTGTTCCTTCAGTTTTTCTTCGGTGATTATATCAGTCCCTTAAATACTGTTACCTTCTTCTTCAGAATCTCGCAACGGTGTTTGTTTTGGTTGTTCCCTGTCTTCTGTTCTTTAGCTTGAGCGCGAGTTATTGCAAGGTATGGGTACTCCTTGTTATGGATATGACTCGGGTTCTCCAATGTGCATTGGAATTCTGCTTAGGGCATCGGCATTACCATTTTCCTTTCCAGTTTTATATATAATGTCATATTCATACTCCGATAGTTTTTGGTGAAATCTAAGTATACACGAAGTAGTGCCCTTCACCTTGAAAACTCCCCGTAGAGGTTGGTGATCCGTTACTATTTTGAAATGTTTGTCCAGAAGTAGTACCTATAGTCCCGTACTGGCCACAAAATGGCCCACATCTCACGCTCTGTAGTGGAGTAGCTCCTTTCTGCCATGTTCAAAGTGCGACTAGCGTAACTAATTGGCTTGTTCGAGAGCTGCCCCTAAAGATTCCCCACTTGGATCAATGATTACCGTAAATTGCTTTGTGAAATCCGGATAAATAAAGAGTGGTGGTGTAGTAAGAATTTCCTTGACACGACTGAAAGCCTTTTCACACTCGAGTCCCCATGTGAACTTAACCTTCTTTTTTAATAAACTATTAATGGGTGACAATATTTTTGAAAAATTCGTTACAAATTTCCGATAATAATTGGCTAGCCCTAAAAAAGATTGAACTTAACGAACAATTTTTTGGTTTTGGGCAATTTTGCACTACTTCTACTAACCGTTTATCAGGCTTTACCCCTTATTCTGAACAAATATGGCCCAGATACACTAACTCTTTCCTTAAAAACTGACATTTTGAAGGCTGCAACTTAAGGCTAAGTTCTCTGAAGCGCTGAAAATCTTCTTTTAGTTTGCTGTTATGTTCGTCCAAACTCTTAACAAACATCACGACATCGTGGAGATACACGAAGCATTTAATCCCTTGAAGTCCCGTCAGAATTCCGTTCAGTATGGATTGAAAAAATGGGGGGGGGGCGTTTTTAAACCAAATGGTAATCGTTTATATTGGAAATGATTAAAATTGGTACTAAACGCCGTTTTTTCTCTGTCTTTTGGGTCGATTAATACTTGGTGGTACCCCTTAGGTAAATCGAACGTGGTGAAGTATCTAGAATGACCCAACGATTTAAGATAACCTCAGTTCGGGGAAAGGGATAAGAAAAGGGGATGACGACTTTGTTTAGTTCTCTGAAGTCTACACAAATCCGATACTTTCTTTTACTGGTACTTCTTGCGTTAATTATACCTTCCCACGCTTTACCGTTTCTTGGATTAAATATATCATTCCCACAATACACTCCTGGCCTAATTTCTTCTGCAATACACACTAAACCTTCTTCACCTGTGACCGGAATTTCCAATAGCCGCTCTGTTCTTGGGTTCAACTTAATTCTTGACCCTTAAGTGCTTTACTTTTTCCTAGGAAAGACTTCTCCTTTCGCTGTGTAAAATGTACATTTTCGCTCTGAGCGTCTGCGTAAGCTGTATCTTTAAAGATGTCGCGCTGGACTTCCATGAGAGGAATTTCCAGCTCCTTTTTCTGCTACACTTTCTTGTTCTCTGCTCCCCATTAGCTTAGTCCTATTGATGGGTGCTTTTGAGATTCTTTTTGATTCGTTCCCGTGCTAAGGGACGCGACCAATTGTAGGAAAGGCCACTTCTCAGCTGTTCAAGTTGGCTGTACATCATCTTCTTTTGGAACAGTCATCTTTCTTCCCATTAATTCACCATCTTGGCAACATTCTACTTCTGAAAAATGCTGTGTGAGGCTATCTGATACCATACCCGCATTGGATATAATGTCGCGCAAGGCTGCGACTCAATTCATCATTCCTTGCTGAATCTCTTTTGGGGAAGAATAAACTGACACTTCTTTCTGGATAAACTGTCGATGGTTGTCCTGGGTGCTTTCAACTCTATCATCTCGGTTTTCTCCCTTCCAGTGACACATCCAAAAAGGGGTTTTTCTTCCTTTGTTTTCTCCATGCCTTTCACTGACAGTTTTCCATTTATACAATCAATGACCGCTTTGTCTTTCGGGAACTCGATCCCCAGAAAACCGTCAGCTGGAATCGAATTAGTGTCATAAATGGTGTTAAACTCGCATGGCTGTTCTACTCCACCTATGGGTGTAGTGTGGCTTTTCAAGTTCCAATTTAGCTTTCTTGAGCCCCTAACAACCCTCCGTTTCCCTTCTTTAAAACTTCTAGTTCCGGTGGATATTTTTTCAAACAGTTTGCCGTGTAATGACCGCAGGCTCTACAAAATTGGCAATAAAGGATATCTGTGTCTGTTTGCAGCTCTCTTGATGGACCAATTGAAGTATCCACGAACCTTATGCTTTGTCTTCAGCAACTAGCAGTATCGTAGCTATTTTCTTGATTGGCATTCCCTAGCAATATGCCCTCCCCTCTTTGCTCACACTGTAAGCACTGGAAGGGCCTCGACGGCATTGCCTTAGCCTGTGATCTACGATATATTCCTGCTGCTGCTGGAGACGGGCCCGTCTGTAAGGCTTCTCTGCATGCTCTGCGGGTATCATTGTTGAAACGATTCGCCCTCCAGCCAACTCGCATTGCTGCGGAATTCAGTTTCCGGCAGCTTCGCCAGACCTCTGTTTCTCTGCTCTGGAGCCTCGTTGCATCCTTCTCGAAATAACCAGTCTCTTCTTGTACTTCATCTAGAGATTGGAGTCTCCCTCCCGTCAAATGCACTTGCGTAGTCTTATTCCCTACGCCTGCTTCAAAAGTAGCCACTGCCTCAGCTTCCAATTCTGCTATAAGCCCATCTTCCTTATTTGGGTACTTAGCCGTTACTGCTGTTTTAATTTTGTCCAGCAGCTCTTTCATTCTGTCAGCGAATTCTTAAATGTCCTCCAGGTCTTTGCTTACACTCTAGCATTTCCGTACGTAGCTCACTGAACGATTTGCTAGGCATATATGCGGTTTTAATAACTTATGCGGAGTTTCCTTCGACTACTGGGAACGCACTAGATAGTAAGCGTCATGTTTAAGTCGAAATTTCACACATTTGATTAAGATAGGTTTTTCTTCAGTAGTCAATTGATCGTAGACTTCCTTGCTGCAATAATGGTATATATTTGGGTACCATATCCATAACTTCCCATGTGCTTGCGCCATACTGTTCTTGAGCAATCCGTATGATTTACTGCTTCCTGGTTCTCTTGCCTTTCCCTTCGATGAACGTCTCCTCGTAATTCTGACTCCAGTTCCTTCGCCGCCTCTTCAGCTTTCTTCAGTTACTGTTCCAAAGACAATATTTTATTTATCAGAGCCTTTTTCTTTTTTTATCATCTTCTAACAACTGTTCTGCTTGGATCTCGCCCCTTTGGATCACATCGAATGTAGCGTTACTAGCAAGTCTAAAGCTTCAGCTTTCGTACAGGACTTGGCAGCTGTATTCCACTCCTGAATCAATTTTCTCGATTCTTCACTTGATGTTCGTTTTTGTAACTCTGCCGTGAGATGCTCTCCAATATACTGCCAGTCCAGCTGGTAGGTTTCTAGCCTCTCCTTCCACTCTTTTGGCTCCTGCGATCTTTCCACTAAATCCTTCTCTTGAGTTTCGAACCTTAACAGTTGCTCTCTTGCCAGTACGTTACTTCTACTCTCCGACATTGAAATCTGAAACAGAATATCATCTAATTATTCTTTCTTTTCATTGCAGTCAAAACATAATTACATAATTACTTATGACTCCCGATACCTTAACTTATTAAAACTTAGCCCAAACACTCACAGTTAGCATTAGAATCTACCTCGATCTGGTAATTTCATTACCTTCGAAATTCATTTTTCTCTAATTACGTTTATGTTTCATTCCGACAAATTTATACAACGCACTCTAGAAAAGATCTTTCACGAAATCCAAATCTTTATTAGCGGCGCTAATCGAATAGCAATGCTCTATATAACCTTAAACATGCAGAACTATAATATAACTACCCCACTCTATTATTCTGAATTAAGCTAATATTCGTACATAAAAAACAGACACCGAATGCGACTATGAAAAAATTTTAATTTTCACGTAGCTAAAACACATCTAGTACAATTCTCTTAAAAATATTCCACCTTACAACATTATATTATTTTAACTTTAACACTTTTTATCTGCAAGGGAGAAGCAATATCCTAAACTCAATCAATCAATCAATCACTCAATCAATAACTTTAGGCTGAAAAGTAAATGGAGCAGCTAAAAAAGCAGAACTCCCACAATTAACAAAAAAAAAGTGGAGCAGCAAAAAGCATAACTCCTAAAAATAAAAGAAATGGAGTAGCTAAAAAGCATAATTCCCAAAAATAATAAAAATGGAATAGCTAAAAAACATAACTCCTAAAAATAAAAATAAATCAATTTTAAAAACCACAATACATTTTTTTCCACCGGCTGCGCCAAATTGTCGTGTCCCCTGCAAATTGAGAGCACTTAGGATATTTTATAAAAAAAACTCGCTCGACTCTATTTTAAGTACATCACTTCTTTCTTTAATACAACCTAAACCTAACCGTGAGCAGTCATATGCTCTAACAGCCTAATTACAATTTCCAAAACTATCTCGCATCCAGCGATCACTTGATTAAAAACGCAACTGCTTACCTCCAGTCAGTCGCGCACGTCGTTAACTTAGATGTGGAACTCGGAAGTAGAACGCGACCCTCACATATGTGATGCGGTAATATTCTACTGCCGTTCACGAAACTGCCTGTCACTGTCATTCTAGTCAGCAGGGCTATAGTAAACAAACCGGCAACTATCAAGCAGATTATTGTGCGAAATAACGTGCTTGGTATTTGTTGCTTCGTTTGTAAACAATCACACAGCTGTGCCAGTGAAGCAATTAGGTACACAGCTGTGCCGTGAAGTAATTAGGCAGTCAGTGGTAAACAGCACGCAATAGCCAGCATTTTGCTATATGAAGCAATGCGCTCTGCGATTACCTACTGCTAGTCCACAGAATGCACCTGCCAGTTACGGGTCCATACAGTTCCGCTTTCGCATACAAGTTCGGGCTACGAAACATGTGTGCGATGTAGTTTAATGACCCGTGTATCTTTTTAAGTTAATTAATATGAAGAAAAAACGGACAACTATCCCAATTTCATGAGGTACAAGGATTCTGCTAGTGATAATCCGTCTGAAATTTGCAATATGTTTGCTTCATTTTTTGAGAATGCATTTTCCTCGTACAAATTTCCTACTTCGAAATAACAACTTCAGTCATATCAATGATGCTCTTAACATTTCATTCACTATATATTCACTACTTTTTAAAATGGAAAAATATGAATTTCCTCTAACGTTTCTTAAATGGACAGAGTCTTATTTAGATAACAGAACAAACCAAATCTATTTCCGCCGTTCCACCTCTAGAGTTTTAAAGGTTTTGTCTGGTGTACCTCAAGGGAGAGTCCTGGGCCCATTATTCTTTATTCTATCTATTGGCGACATTATCCCTGTTGTGAGGCACTACAAAATGTTGATTTATGCTGATGACATTAAGCTTTTCGCTCAGATTAAATCTGTTCACGATTGTTAACACATACATGATGACCTTCAAAAATTTTACGATTGGTTCAAAAGCAATAATTTGGTACTCAATATCGACAAATGTTAGGTTATGACTTTCCAAAGGAAACAGCAACCAATCCCCTATGATTTTGCGTTTCCGGATTCCTCGATTCACCCTGTGGGTTCTGTCTGTGACTTGGATGTCATGTGTGATCAAAGATTGACTTTTATCTCCCACATAAACTACATGGTATCAAAGATAAATGCTGGACTTTATAAAACGTTGGTCCCAAGAGTTCTCGAAGCTTTTAAATATGCACTCGCTTGAAAAAACATCGCATGATTGCGGATTCCGTTGTTACTGGATAAAATCTTTTTCCATGATAGTACACAGAAAAAAAAAAGATTAACAGAGTTATCTAAATTAAATCATCCACAATTCGTCTTTAATTTTTAGCCATCCACTCGTATTATTATTCTCGAACCAAAATTTTCGACTGTGAGAAGCTTAAAAACTTCAATGTAAATTCTTTTATCAAGAGGAAATTGGGAAATTGTGAGTCACACTTTTTCAAGCTCGATAACGGCCACACAAATCAAAATGTTTAACTTCTAGCTTATGCAGTTTCTTGAAATTATTATCTGCTGAAAAAGTCTGAGAGTTGCAAAAAGCGTACATTTTTGAGATTTTTATTTGAGATGTTTATTGTATGATTGGAAATTACATAAGAATTAGTTGGAAAAAATATAAAAAGGAAGATATTGAAATTATTCGGATTAGCATTTCCGAGATTTGAAATAGGCTCCAGTACTGACGCATTTCAAATGACGCATAAATAGCAGCGAATGGAATTGTTCCGGTTCAATTTCTTCGGCATATCCTCCATACAAAGTATCCAGAAGTCAACATCTTCGTCTTCAGAAGAAAAAGCATTTCGTTTCAATGGTTGCATACGATCCGTACAATGTGGAGGAAAAGATAGCATTGTAGTTCCGTGCTCGACTGCCTTATCTATTGCTTCAATGGATAAATCAGATGTGTAGTTATCAAGCAACAAGAGTGTCGGTGAACCGGCATTAGCACACCTGTGTGCTTAATGACAAACTCGATATGCTTGGTGAATTCAGCGGATGTCATCCAGCCAAAACCATTTGCGATACCAATTGCTCCATGAGTGCCATGTGCATGTAAACATCTTTCATTTTCTTTCTCGGAAAGAGAAAGAAAGGTGGAATAGATTGACTACTCGCACTCACGGCCAACACCATAGACACATTTGTTCCTCTTTCTACCGATGTTGATGAACCAATTCGTTTTCTGCCTTATTGCGCAATGACTTTCACGGCTAGAATTGGAGCAGTCGACAATGAGCACTCATCCATATTCCATATGCGATGAGGTTCAAAGGGAGTTTCGATGAACACAGAATGAAAATTGTTGAAAAACGCATCGACAGCCTCCTTGTTAAAGGACCTTGCACGGTTTTGGCTGACTGCTCCGGCATTCGTAATGATAAATTCGGATGGCGGTTCATAAATGCGCAATACCAGTCATTGCTTGCTCGAGAGTTCTCATTCCACGAAGCAGGATAACTAATTCGGTTTTTTTTCGAGTATTGATATTCCAAACACTTCAGCTCGGCAATACTTAGTCCATGATGAATGTTACTCGCCTTGAGAACGTATTGCATCAATACCTTTTCTTGCTGTGCGTTGAAGACTGGATTTGTACCCGGTGTAGTCTTTTGGTTTTAAAGAAATCAATCAATGAATCGTTGGTGGCAGTTGATACATCAATGTTCGCCTCATTGATTTTCTTCATATGACGCGTCAAAGTAGCACGTGCAATATTCATAGATTTAACGACAGATCGAATTGAGTTTCCATGGATTTTTATCTGCTTGATTGCTTCCAAAACAGCGGAAAAGTCAATCCATAGCTTATGTTTTGTATAATAGCGCGGCATTTTGACTAAAAAAATAAAAAAAAGGAAAAAAATGAAAGAAATCCACTCAACTAATATTCTGATGAAATTTTGAATAAAAGATTATAAACATGCCTAAAAAATGTGAAATTGGCTTGGAAAATGCCAAAATTGTTGTGGCTCATAATTTCCCAAAAAAAGTGACTCACAATTCCCCAAACGTTTTTGTTGACAAGAAGGCCGTAAGTATATGAATCGCTCATTCCATGTTTAGGCGAAATTCCTTTTAAAAGTTAAAATGTCGAAACCATACGATAATTATGAATATATTTACCTGAATCGATTCTTCGAAAATCTTTGTTAGATCAATGCAAACACAAAAGCATGGTATAAATGTTTTGAGAAAATTTTCAAGTGGTTGTCGCACGGAACGAACGAGTAAATGCACACGCAATGATTGATATTGGAAAATGAGTTTGTCAAATACAAGGCAATGACAGCCATTTGCATGAGACAGATTTTCCAATTGTGGTGAAATATTGACGTGGCTCACAATTCGCCAATTAACATATTACATACAATTAACATATTAAACTTATCAACAAATCTGACAGGTCTTTCATTCACTAACCTTCAAAATCAGTAACTAAATCTTCAAGACTCCATCCGTGCGTTCAGCCACACGCAGAATGTCACATTTTTACACACCATGTCGTTCAGGTGACCAAAGCGTTGTCATTTCCCCAGCACATCAAAGCACATCGCAGCGTTCAGCCGCCCAAAATCTGCACACCGGTGTACTCATTTTTACGCTACGGTTTGACGTTTAGCGTGGTTTTATGCTTTCAAAAGTGACATTTAGCGCGAATATTAAATTCAATTGATTGCAAATTAAAATTAAAATTGGAAGAAATTTATAATTTTGTTTTCAACGAAGATAATTTCTTTTTACAAAAGGAAAATACGGTTGCTGTTTTGAATAATGGTAAAAAATTCCTAAATTTAGTAAAAAATTAATTTTTTTATAAAATAATTTATTCAGATAACAAAATCGTTTTCATCCAAATCAATCTTTACCCTATTGGGGTGAGTTCTTTGTAAAGAATCAATTCCTGCTTTTATAATAACATCGTTATCATCATCGCCGGCCAGTTGAATAGCAGATGCCTTTGTAATTTTACAAATTTATTATTTACATGAATAATTTCGTATTTATTACCATACCTGAAAAGAGGCAATCCGTTTGAAAAACTCATTTGAGGTTTTAATTGCACCGAGTAATGCAACTTTCTTATTCATTTACCTTTTTTATTTGCAAAATGTTCACTTTAAATTACACTGACAACTTTCAAAAGTGACGTTTCGGATCAAAGTGCACACAAACCGTTCAGTTGATCGGTGTGTGACACCTGAACGCACGTCATGTTATCAATAACTCTGTTACTTATTTATGTTAAATGCATTTTTTAAAAACTGAAGATTACTTCAAACTTTTTAATTATTAGGTACCGATATCACTTCTTATTTTTATTTTTTACGCGACCAACTCAACAGACCGGCTCGCACTTTGCAAATGAGCGTGCTTAAACAAGAACAAAGGGAGCAAACACATGAGTTGGGAAGTACAACAGTCGTCTACAAAATTATAGTTCATTTATCTACGAAATATTTAACGGAATGTAAGGAAGTAGTCAAATAATCTAACTTTCAGGTAGTTCACTTACTGTCTTGAATACATAATGTAATAGATTAAACAATGTCAAAATACAAGTATTTCAAATAATTTTTATTTGATTCAGTTACAAAGAGTGGATAAATTTGGCAACAAATATATAATAAAGTAGTCAAATTAGTTAACTTTTTCGGTAATTCAAATACTAACTCTTAGTTACTTAAAATATATGCATACTTTAATAACATTAACCTATTTTTTCATCAAAACACTAAATAGAAATTTGACTACTGCAAATTATATGAATGCAATTATATGAATCCGTATAATTACTACAATAAAATATGTATTCAAAAGGAAAAATTCTGTTGATAAATTATGTAATTACTGTTTACTACTTTAAGATAGTTGAAAATTGTAATCCACTTTTCTCTGTGTAGGCACAATTTGAGAAGGCTTCCTCTGTTGCATTTTAACTACTGTAGGGCTTACTTTGGCATGTATGAACCTATCAATCGCCTGTGCATTGCTATTAATAATATGGCTGAGTGTTGTTGACGTTTCTAACCATGTTTTAAAAAAACGTCTATGAATATTTAACTGCTTTGTTCTCTTGAATTTTCTGTTAACTTTTTGTTTTTTGTTCTATATTGCATGTCAATTCATCCAGTATTTGGTTTATATCTATTTTATACTAATACTAATACCGACTAAGTGATGAAATGCATGTATTGTTGACCGTTTACCCAGAAAACATGACGAAACGCAGGAGATTAACTTTCTTATTACCTGGACGATAAAATATCCCGTGGATGATAATCATATTCGTATTCCATTCTCAACTTTCAACGGGAGAAAATGTTACCCCGAATGCAAAACATCTTGAAGAAACGAATGCGTATCTTCTACGTCCCTTCCTGGCGAGTTATTTTCATATCGTGTATAAGAACCGCATTTGTTTCTTCAAGATGATTCGTTTTCTTATCGTCAATGCAAATCGTTCAATAATCGTCCAAATAAATTCTTTGGGATTTGTAGGTAGTAACGGAATAAAGAAAGCAAAATTATTTGTAACTTCATCATCTTTTCGTCAACGCAAGACAAGGAAGAAATCATTTATTAAACCTGTCATTACAGCGAGCTTATATTAAATTGATTCTCATAGGCAAAATACCATCAAAAATCAATTTTTTCATGTAATGGAATTCCAGACATGAGAATTTCAAATTAAATTCTCCATAGACCATTCTTCTTTTGCGAATTTTCGATATAAAGCAATCTATACTAACTAAGAATGTAAAAATTTGAAATGCGTCCTCCCATTCATTGTTGTTTCATTTGACGAGATTCACTTTGCCTATAGTTTTCGAATATTTTTTCTTGTCTTGGCAGTTTCATACATATCTAATTTCGGCGATTAAAGAATCATAATCACTTATATGATATTTACTTCTACGTATTGTAGGGATTTATATACTGTGTTAATTCTATCCAGTAAAAACCCTTCTAAATGCTTAGTTCATTTCTAGTTACCGATTCTTGTGAACTGTCTTTTTCGATTTCAGTCGATGCTCCACGTAAAATCTTACAAGCGTCATCTCTCAGGGACCAACTTGTAGCACATTAACTTTTCATAGTTGGAATTCTAGACCCTGTACTCTTTTGACAGATATATATATTCCAACGCACTGTTGACAGTCTGAACAAGTTATATAATTCTTGTAATAAGGAGAAAACATTTCAAGCTTCTAAACAGCATTATTAAGCTTCTAGCCCTCTAAATTAAGAGAATGTGCAGAGCAAGGAGAGACATTTCTTTGATCTTGGCTTGTAAACCAGTATATATTCCTGCCATTTTGGCGGCGTAATTGTCCGCGACCATTTTTTCATATCTATGTCAAAGCATTAAATACATTTTGACTTTTTCCGCCAACGTTTGATATAAATGTCAGGAAACGTTTTATCATACCTAGACCATCGTCATATTTTACGTACTCTCAAATCACTGCTAACTGGTCATTATGCGAAATATCAGGGGTTTAATCTACCTGACTAACTAATAATATCAATAAATTCTCCATAAATGGTCGAACAATGGTCCACTATAACAAGCGATGTGTTGTTACGGGAAAAGTTGACCAAACTGTGCAAACAGTTCGATAGATAGTCATCAAAAAGTTAGCATTAATCCAAACAGAGAAAATGGTCCTGTTGGGACGATCATACCTTGTTATCGTTGTACCATGGGTAGTTCGATGTATTCTGGTTATACCAGCTGGGGCCGGATTCTGTAACTCGGAGAGTTTGGGTGATGAGAACTCTCGTTTTCCCCGATTAAAACTCTCCTTTCGAGATACTCTAACATACTTGGGGAGTTAAGAAAACGTGAGAAGTATCGAAGTATTCAAGGACGGTTAACTCTGTGTGGGAAGCTCGTAGAGCACTAGGATTTTTTCCTACGGATTTAGGGGCTAGAGTACAAAAATATGGGTGAACAATTTCTGGGTGAGGGGCTTTTGTGGATGGAGGATCGTACCCCCATTGGGGGTTGTCCAAAATACGTCATGTTTGGTATCACATTAAAGAGGGAGAGGCGGGTAATCGAGTGGTGTAGTCTTTTTTGATCACTTTAACTTCATAACTGACTTTTTACCGCCGAAAGACGGATTTTCTTGCACTTGGGTCATATACACCCCAGTTCCTATATTTAGCAAATATTTCTTGTTTCACATCCATTAATACTCTGTTGTGAACATCTTTCTTATGGAAAGTGAATTTCCACGACTTACCAGTTCTTCAAAATGATGAGTTGAGGATATGTCCATTTTTCTACCAAAAACCTTCTATGGCTATTGCTCTGACGAAATCTCTAGCCTGATCCCTTGTAGAATTCTTCCTATGTGCACCACACGAGGCATAATCCGAGCTCACCCTCACACCCTTAAAGTTAAATTTGGCCGTACCGAGTAATTCCGCGAATCTTACATAAGCAGGACAGTACGAATATGGCACAGTTTGCCATCATATGTTTTCCCCCCTTAGTTATGGGGCACAAAAATGCAAGCGGAAGGCAAACAGTCACCTCCCCTCGACTCAACCTAATAATCCCTAATTAATTCCCTACTCCTTATTCCCTTCCTAAGAAGGCTGTGCTATGGCATCATAGCGTATCTCCTGAGCCTTGGCATCAGAAAAAAAATTACATTTATTTTTAGGAAAAAACCTGTCTTAAATTTAGGGAATAGTCCTACTATTTTTTTACAGTGTATCTTCTAGCGGTAATGTTCTAGAGACGATATAGTTGGTAATGTCTTTTCGTGAGTTGGAAACACTCACTGATGTTTGCTACGGCTCGCTGAGTCTGGGCGCCAAACAAACAATTTTTTACATTTTGCAATTTTTAATAATGATGATGCTTACTTGTAACCATAAAGATCTAAATCGATTACAAATTGAGCTTTTAACAATTATGCTTAGTTTGTAGCAGAAGCTTTAATGACATATAAATTGGCTTTAACAATTAAAACGGACGGACGGTAAAATTTACAGAACTAGATTCGGACGCGCAATAAACAGATTCTTAGGACTGTAAACACCAATGAGAATCATCCTGTTTCCTATGTAAAGATTATTCCTATCCGAGAATAGTCCCGCTTGTTGTGAACTAACTCGTGTAGAACAATGTGTTTTTATGCTTACGTCGAAATAAAGGAGTAAGTATATTGTGCTTTAAAACAAGAAATGTTGAATAAGCAGTATAACAAAGAAAATTAATTTAGTTTTTAGTTTTCTTTTTTTACATAATATTAAAAAAATTATTTAAGCAGAGAAAAAATTCAATTTCAATTCAGTGCATCCCTAACGTCATTGTCCCTTAAGTTCAAATTTGGCTCATCTGTCATCTAATCGGAATAATCCTCAAATAGAAGTTATATCCCCAGAAAATCTTGGATAAAATATTACACCGGTGTAATACGATGGATTAAATATCGAGTAATCTTGATTGGTGTTTGTGCATTACACGTGTGTTCAGTCCACCGATGTATCTATGTCCCCCAGATGCATTCTCTTGCTAATATTTCCTGAAATACTAAATAAAGAAAGCACAAAGTATCAAGTCTAAAGAAAAAACATAACAACTTGATACTTATCTAAAAAAAACCAATCAAATTTAGCATCCTGGATCATTCGCTTACAGCTAAAGAACACAGCACTTCATGCTGCAAAAGTACGCATAAAAGGCTCTTTGAAGCCACACTTCATCTAAAAACATAAAACATAACTAATAAATAAATAAAAATAAAAGAAAGCAAAACTTACCTAAAATTACACATCCCTCTTTTCTATTTACTTTTCGTACTGTCATTTACTGACATTACCACAGTCAGCTGTCTTCGCCGCAATCAAAAGTTAAGTAAATTCAAAAGCCGTCGCTAGGGCAAGACCAAAAGACGAAATAGATATAACTGGATGCGGCGGCTATATAAAGCCGACGAGCCGCAGCAGAAAATCATCTCTTGGTTCAGAGCTCATCTGATTCGGAGAATAATCCGAGCGACAACAATATCATTCCCAACCTCCAAAATAGAAGAATAATTCTATATTTCAGAGAGTAATCTGAAAATCCCACCATTTCCCAATCTCCTGCCCACACATAAGCAGAAGAATAATTCTGCCGCAGAGAATAATCTGCAATCTCCTGCCCACACCTAAGCAGAAGAATAATTCTGCCGCAGAGAATAATCTGCAATCTCCTGCCCACACCCAAGCAGAAGAATAATTCTGCCGCAGAGAATAATCTGCAATCTTCTTCTCTTTTACAATAGCATTTTGCTGCCCTCACACACGAGTAAAGGAGCACTTTGCTATTTTGGTGCACTTATGCTGTACTTGTGCTTAGAAACAGCACTCTTGAGTTTATTCATAGGAATACTTATCTCATAGACGATTAATATTCTTCTTCTTCCCTTTTCTAGAATAAGACGAATTAAAGGAGGCGGACTACGCGATCGTTGAATTTTTAAGCTGAATTTTTAATTTGCTTAGTTTTATTTTCGTTTGAATTTGTTATTGAATTTTATATCGTATTTTATAGTAGTTTGTAGGTTAGCTTTTACCTCTGAATTTCTTTTTAATGAATTTGTGATATAATTATAAGTATTTAATTTGAATAAAAATTTTATATTTGAATTAAAAAAAAAAAAAAAAATTAAAAGCCGGCACTCCCTCCCACGTCCGAGACTAGCTCTCACACGTGAATATGGGTTATTCTGGTTGGTATTTAGGGGCCTAAATATTTTAAACAAATTAAATGGACGCTTGACAATTTTATTGTGCCATGGGCAAGTGACAGACTCAGAATTCTAAGTATTTGTTGTTGGTTCGCTTCAAATTAGGAAATCAAAGCCTACTTATTCATTTCAATGCTCAAAGTGACTTTTATTCGTATTAACAAATACATACAAATGCATCGCCAACTACCTCGGGCGGTGTATAGCTCCTGGTAAATACAGCCATATTGGTCTCTCGTTTAAAACTGACAGTTTTTCTGAACTAGCAAGAGTAAAATTATTATAATTGGTCTAAGAACAATAATATTTTAGCCGAGTTGAAAATAAAGTAAAAACTCAGTTTTGTATGGCAACACCATTGTCCACATGAAACTGGAGTTGCTATTTTTATTAAAACGCCATGTATACAAAATGTCAGCTCTCTACGTGACGCATTCTCAGGCAGTGTTCGCTTGAAACTTCATTTTTAACAATTAGTTTATCCTGAAAACTTATTTATACAATATCTATACGTCACTCAAAATTTCAAGCAATTATCAGTCATTGCAGGAAAACAGATAGATACATAAAACTGGTTAAATTAGTTTGCTAGACTTGTTTTAGCACTATGTATAAATTGTCCATGTTTACATACATATGTACACCCTCCAAAGAAACCGATCACCTTAGAACCCGAGCATCGCTGATTTGAATGACATTTTCAGAGTTTGTATAGAATACTTAAGTAGTTCACCCGTATATTTTGTTTCGCCCTACCATGCTCCAACCCCCGCTCGGAGGCTAGAAATTTCATGATTTTCATACCTCCAGAACGGAGTGAGGGAGTTTTCTGATTCAAATGACAAATACAGCAACACTGAACGATTTTTTTTTATTAATATTAGATTTTGTTTTTTTTTAAGAAAATGTATTTTTTACTTCTGGGGTGTTCGCTTCGAATTCGTTTTGGAGATATAAATTTTTAAAGCCACCCTATACCCTAAATAACATCGTATAAGAGTAAATATATGGGAGCTTAAATAAATATGCGTGTGTCTTTATAAACTTTTTAAATTTATCTAGTGGATCTAGAAGTCCTCTTACCTCTTAAATATGGAGTCTATGGGGCTATATGACCCAGTGCATCTTACCTTGCTATAAGCAGGTCCGGATTTACCCTTTTGGAGGAGCTAGGCGCAAAATTATTATGAGACCACAAAATAAAACCCTATTTCAGTGAATAAAATACATATACATACATATTAAAAACAAAAAGTTGACATTTCCATAATAACGCATTTTAATAACATAAAAATAATATTTAGAACAAGTAAAAAGCTAGAATTGGCCTAAAAAGTCAATTCTTCTGATAGTCTAGCCCGTATGTAATTTTGTTTGGTCACCTCTCTGCGCACGTTTGATTCAAGTAGTTTTTCGTATATATTTCTAGAATGGTTCGTAGGACAGTAAAAATGATTATGACCAATTTCATATTCTGACGAACTTTTCTGTACAATAATAAAAACGTCGTAGGACTGGTTGTTTTCACAGTATACGCAAAAAGCCTAAATTTGTATATCCCAACGCCTAGAAAGGGTAGCCCGATTTAGCCCACCTTTGAAATTATATTTTTTTTTTCTATAAAAATGGCGTTTAGAAAATTTCAACTTTCTACGTTGACGTGCTCTGAAGCAGTGTCCGAATATATTGTGAGAAACGAAATTTGTGTATGGCATCCCCACGAAGGAGTTAAACAAAAAGTTGACATTTCCATAATAACGCATTGTAATAACATAAAAATAATATTTAGAACAAGTAAAAAGCTAGAATTGGCCTAAAAACTCAATTCTTCTGATAGTCTAGACCGTATGTAATTTTGTTTGGTCACCTCTCTGCGCACGTTTGATTCAAGTAGTTTTTCGTATATATTTCTAGAATGGTTCGTAGAACAGTAAAAATGATTATGACCAATTTCATAGAATTTCATATTCTGACGAACTTTTCAGTACAATAATAAAAACGTCGTAGGACTGGTTGTTTTCACAGTATACGCAAAAAGCCTAAATTTGTATATCCCAACGCCTAGAAAGGGTAGCCCGATTTAGCCCACCTTTGAAATTATATTTTTTTTCTATAAAAATGGCGTTTAGAAAATTTCAACTTTCTACGTTGACGTGCTCTGAAGCAGTGTCCGAATATATTGTGAGAAACGAAATTTGTGTATGGCATCCCCACGAAGGAGTTAAACAAAAAGTTGACATTTCCATAATAACGCATTGTAATAACATAAAAATAATATTTAGAACAAGTAAAAAGCTAGAATTGGCCTAAAAAGTCAATTCTTCTGATAGTCTAGCCCGTATGTAATTTTGTTTGGTCACCTCTCTGCGCACGTTTGATTCAAGTAGTTTTTCGTATATATTTCTAGAATGGTTCGTAGGACAGTAAAAATGATTATGACCAATTTCATAGAATTTCGTATTCTGACGAACTTTTCAGTACAATAATAAAAACGTCGTAGGACTGGTTGTTTTCACAGTATACGCAAAAAGCCTAAATTTGTATATCCCAACGCCTAGAAAGGGTAGCCCGATTTAGCCCACCTTTGAAATTATATTTTTTTTTCTATAAAAATGGCGTTTAGAAAATTTCAACTTTCTACGTTGACGTGCTCTGAAGCAGTGTCCGAATATATTGTGAGAAACGAAATTTGTGTATGGCATCCCCACGAAGGAGTTACCCAATTTGACCCATTTTCGAACTTAATTTTACTTTTTTTGTAAAGTCGGTGTGCAATATTTCAGCTCTCTTAAATGAACCCATTTTCGAGCTATCGCGAGGATGGACAAACACATGCAAAAATCAACATAACTTTTAATATTATGCGTGGGTAACGAAATTTGTGTATGGCAACCTCACGAAGGAATTACCCAATTTGACCCATTTTCGAACTTACTTTTACTTTTTTTGTAAAGTCCGTGTGCAATATTTCAGCTCTCTTAAGTGAACCCGCTCTCGAGCTATCGCGAGGATGGACAAACACATGCAAAAATCAACATAATTTTTAATATTATGCGTGGGTAACGAAATTTGTGTATGGCAACCCCACGAAGGAGTTACCCAATCTGACCCATTTTCGAACTTAATTTTGCTTTTTTTGTAAAGTCCGTGTGCAATATTTCAGCTCTCTTAAGTGAACCCGTTCTCGAGCTATCGCGAGGATGGACAAACATATGCAAAAATCAACATAACTTTTAATATTATGAGTGGGTAACGAAATTTGTGTATGGCAACCTCACGAAGGAGTTACCCAATTTGACCCATTTTCGAACTTAATTTTACTTTTTTTTGTAAAGTCCGTGTGCAATATTTCAGCTCTCTTAAGTGAACCCGTTCTCGAGCTATCGCGAGGATGGACAAACACATGCAAAAATCAACATAATTTTTAATATTATGCGCGGGTGTCCAATCCATTTTTTGCTCTACCATCATTATTTCTATGCATTACAAAAGGAATGACAAACTTAGTATACCCTTTACATTTCATCTAGGGTATAAAAAGTATAAAAACCAATCAGCTCAAATTTAAATAAAAAATAAAATAATAACTAACAATTTTTGTTGGCTTTTGTTTTAGCAAATATATATGTCTATGTATAATGTCATCATAATTAATCGAGTCCATTACATCTGATTCAATGCATAATAGCGACAGGTCAGTTGCTTTATTTTAATGTAAGTGCCTTCGTAAATAATTTTTTATCCGTTTCAACACCGAAAATGAGCGTTCAGCACTTGCATTAGAAATAAGCAGCTTATAAATTTATGCATATTTTTAATTAAAAATTTTTCTTCCTTAACCATTATTAAAAATTGCTTAGCTTCATCAATAAATTTTTCTGAGTACCTATCAGTACCTACCATATGTTTGTAAAATTTTCTTAATATTAGCCTTATACTTATCTTGATTTATATGTTTTTCCAAGAAAAATTCAAACGTATGTAATATGTCTGTATGTCTGTAATAGCTCTTTGCTCTTTCTTTTATTTCCAAAATTAACTTGTCGCGGGTGGCTCGTATTATAAGACTTATGAGCCAGCCTCGGGCATACTTAGTGTAACTTTGCGGGATATGAATATATCTCACTATGGTAATAAAGGAGAAAACACAGGCCCAATAAATAACAACAAATGTCGATTACGTACGTTTATGCGATACAACCTTAGAAATAAAAATATAAAAATAAGAAATAGCGATAAGTTGAAACAAATCTACAATTCTATTTCAAATTCTCACTATTCTACTATCGTTTAAAATATGTACATAAAGGGAGCGAGCTAGCTGATACGCCAATGGTTTTTTGTCTCGTTGGCGGTTTGGTCAGATACATGGAAGCACAGGGCAGTTACGAAAAGCAAGCAGAGCTCATGAAGGCGCAGTGCCACAGTCAATTTCTTCTAATAGAAGTTCAAATTTCATAACATTTCTACACGCTGCCACTCACTTATCTATCGTCATAGTTTCCAGTGATTCTTTTTCTGATTTTTCGTTTTGCTTATGTACTGCATCTCATTTTCTTCTGTATTTTCCGTCCTTCGTTATTAGCTACCCTTCGAGATATTATTAGCGGTTTTCGGTTTCACTTCAAATAGAAGCACATTATCAGTGTCCTCCAGTTTTCATTATATGTGCTTATTAAGCGACCGATGCTTTTATCAGCCGCTGTTGGTGTTGATTTGTCAGGGTACAATACCGTGACACTGATGAAATTGATGCTTTAGTACAATACCTATGCATCCAGCTAAAACGATGTAGGGAATAGCAAAAACGCACTTTTCACTTTGAATTAATTTACAATTATGCCCCCATCGGGGTTCAATTTATTGTTTATATACATTATACAGCCATCACACAAGTATGATGATCATATTCCCAGACTCAGAATCGAGTTGGGAGCAAACCAGGAAATTATATAATATTTTCATATTTTTAAGTCACATTTTTACGTACGAGCGCAAATTTTCACCTGCGTAAGCATTTAATGTTTTTAGTGCAGAAATTTTCTCACCGCGAATCGGACGGCTCCGATAACAAAAACTTTTGCAGGTAAAAATTTTACGCTCGTAATAAGATCGATGGAAAAACAAAGTTTCAGCAGAATTTAATTATCTTGTATGAATTACTTATGTTTGGCTATTGTAAATATTTCTAATTATGAAAATTTTATGCTGTCTTAAAGCATATCTACGGCTATTGATGATGAATTTAAACAATATGATTTAAAAGTATTGTCGTTTCCTATAGAAAACACAATGCCAACTTTACTTTAAAGTACGATTTTATTAAAAAGCTGATCTAACTTACTAATTAACTTATTCGTACGCATGCAACCGACCTCTTTGAAATTTAACACCAATCTCGTCATACTGCCAAAGTCTCGCACTCAGTTAACCTGAACATGGAAGCGAATCTGACCTTGCGAATATGAAATAACTTACTTCCAGCATTGCAGTCGCGATTTGTCAGCAATAAATAAATGTAAGTATTCACCGGCAAAAGTGAGTTACTTAGCGATTATTCATTGCATTATCGGCGACCTCCAGCTGTGGTAATTGAACAATAATGTGCGAAAATGACGTACTGGGCGATTACTCTTTGCCTAATTACCCCAACAGCAGCCCCTCCGGTACTAGGGAAAATGGGTTGCGACAGTATTTTATTTTGCAGCAATAACGATACCGTTTTTAGGGTTCCGTATCCAAAAGGTAAAAACAGGAACCCTATTACTATACCTCCGAGGTCTGTCTGTCCGTCCGTCTGTCTGTCTGTCACCGAGGTTCATGAGATACGGAACCATAATAGCTAGACTGTTGAAATTTTGACAGAGTGTGTATCTCTATTGCCGCTATAACAACAAATAATAAAAATAAAATAAAATTTAAAGTTAAAGGGAGCCCCAATACAAAACACTGATTTTTTCGGCGTTTTTTCCCTCGTTTTATTCTCATTCATTATTACTATCATAAGTAGGCATTTTTTTTTCAAACGGCAGCATTATTATTATTTTTTCAAATGACAGCATTATTTTTGACATGACGCCTACTTTCATTTGAAAAAAAAAAAATAAAAAGTACATAGTGTTAAATTTTGTACGATGGTGCGGAACCCCTCGTGCGTGAGTCCAACTCGAACTTAGCTGGTTTTTTATATTGTTGTTTGTGAGGAGTGATGTTTTAAAATGTGGCCCCATAGAGAGTGAGGCCCCAGCTTGCTCCTAATGTGCCTTATGGTAAATGCGGCCCTTGCTATAAGTTATATGTATACAGGGTATTTCCTACTTGGAGGTCAATAGAGCGGGAGGTGATAGTACTCACCAAGACGAACCAAAAATTGTATGGCAGGGGAGGGGGCATATCAACCGTTTAGGAGTTACATGGTGATTAAGAAAAAATCTAGGTTTTCACAAAACACACTGTAATTTAAAAACGACAGAGCGTACGGTCACAGTTGTATGCAAAAACTTCATGGCCTTTCCAACGACTGCCCAACCAGCCCCATACCTCTCTCCCATCAAGAATTACGGTTGTCTAAACTAAAAATTTCGGATTTTCTTACCTTTTTTTTTAATTTAACCTCTATTATTTTTGCAAAAAGGTCGTTAACATATTTTTTTTTTAAAAACTGTAAACTGTAGGCTCTCTTCTTTAAGTTGACCTGTTACAACCAATGTGCTATCTGAAGCCCTTTAAATGTTATTAGCTCTAAGCTTATTCTCAATCCTATTTTCAAACCTGTTCTGAACGATAAAATGTTCCCTTAGCACGTCATTTAAAAAAATATCGTCTAATTGGGTTGTGACCTAAATAGTTTATGAGTTAATAACTGTTTAACGGCTACATTTAACACATAGGGATTAATATGTGGAAATGCCATGAAGTTTTGCATACAATGAGCTCTAAACTGTGACTGTACGCCCTGTAGTTTTTAAGATACAGGGTGTTTTGTCAAAAAACTAGCTTTTTTTCCTAGTTCTAGTAAAAATGATATGATGATTTCATCGATGAGTTCAACATGATCATTATATACTTTTCTTCAAAATCTTTTTCATGATATCTCGATGAGCAATTCCATGAGTTGTTACACTATTTTCTTGCTGATATAATGAAATTCTCACAAATACATTCATCAGTCAATTCATGTTTAAATAATGGAAACGTTCACTGCTTTTTATCATAAATAAAGTCATAGAATTAGAATATCGCACTACGCATCAAAATTAAAAACTTAACTGTTTTCTAATCAATATAAAACACCATTCATCATAACTTCATGGAAATACACATGAATTTTGAATATGAAAACGCTCATGGTATATTCATCGAAAGTCTTATCAGAACGCAAGAACGCATCAGAAATCTTTACCCGCATTCAAAAGCAGGGATATTTACACATGTTGCGGAATTTCCAGATGCAACAGTGCTAGTTTACATAGGATTCCTCCGAGTATTTTTTACTAGGGTGCTGTATATTTATATGTATACACTTATTTCACTAATGATTAAATTGTTTGATATTTCATGTATTTGAAAAACTTAAAATGCGTAAAGAACAAGTAAAAAAGCTAGAATTGCTCTAAGACCAATTCTTACGTACGAGTCAACAGAAATATGTCTATGAGACATGTGCATCGAGCAGTCACGTTTTACTGAGCTATTAAGTTTCTGCTATTTCCGCGCATTTTCAAACCAAGTTATCTAAAATAAGTTCTTGTATATTGTGTAACTCGGTGTTTTGCTTGAGAATTCGTTTTGTTTTCTAGAATTGGTACTTTTCAGTGTACATTGTCTCGATATTTGTGATCTTTCTTCGGCATGTCTCGAAAAACCAATGCAAAGGTAAAGTGTACCAATACAATCACGCCTACCGAAATTTTAAAACAAACGAGGAGCAGATCGGAATTGAAATTGACTGGAGGTAACAGCTGTAGTTCCCCATTAGCACCTTGCCGTTGTAACTCTGTTATTTCCACCGACTCTTTTGAATTGTTGGTAAGAAAGTTATCGAAAAATTTAACAGAATTAATTTTGGATAAGTTTGTCGAGTTCTCGAAGAAAATTTCTGAGTTTGAGCAGATAATAGCTGATACAATCCATGCAGTGAAAACATCTGTGAAAGCAACTATGGATTCTGCCATAGCTCAGTTAAGAGAAGAGTTGAATACAACACGGAGTGAACTTGCTGAAACCCAAGCTGAGCTGGAAGCAGTGCGCAAACGCAGCAGGTTAACTGATATTGTCGTCACTGGAGTACCATACACTCAAAATGAAAACCCGCAAGAGATAATTAGCAAAATCGCTTCAATTATAAATCATACGTTATCCCCATATTCAGCTGCCTTTCGTTTCAAAGTAACAGCTCACAGTCACGGAGCTCGTTCCTATATCATCGCTAAATTCTCTTCTGGTAATGAGCAGAGAATGTTCCTTCAGAAGCTCAAGCTGCATGGATCACTTCGTCTAAATCAGATTTCGCCTACATTTGCCTCCGATAGTAGAGTGTATATTTTTGAAAGCTTGACCCATATCAATCACAGAATTCTGGGAAGATCTCTTGACTTCAGGAGGGATAGTGGGACAGTGCATGTGCGTGTAATGGAAGTGATTGGATTCTCTTGTTCAACTAGCTGAAACAGTTGCTACAGGGCTGAACTTTGTACCTAGCTCGGATAACACTGATCATCAATCTGTGGAAGCAAATTCGGAAGTAGCTTAAAGCATGTAATATATGCAATATTTGCATTATCTACTTAGGCGTTGGACGATTTTATTATTTCTATGTCTTTGACATTGTATTTTGTGTATTATATATTATGCAACTCTGATTGAGTACTTGAAATTTAGTTTTTTAACCTTTGATAATAATTGTAGTAGGTAGTATGTTTCAGTCTTTTATTTATTTAAACTTCTATTTAAATTACTGGATTTCTCGTATTTTTATTTTTTTTTAATTGTTTTTGTAGTTGTTATGAAATTACTTTGGTAAGCTTGGAAATTGTTTCTATTCTGTATAATGAGTAGATAAGCTATGCGGGTTCTGGCTCACTTTTTTATGCCTCCAGGATTTCGCCACAGATGGCGCCACCGTCGCTAGGTGGTTCTTGGATGCACCATGTGTTGCGCCTAAATGTAGGTTTTTGGTTTCATTGAGTCTCGACTGCGCCCTAGCGGGATTAATCGGTACTATCGGGATGTGTCATTTGGTCTTGACTGCGCCCTAGCGGCATTAGCAGGTACTACCAGCATGCTCCCGTACTACGGTTTCCTTGAATAGATATGAGTTGCGCCTAAATGTAGGCTTTTGGTTTCATTGAGTCTCGACTGCACCCTAGCGGGATTAATCGGTACTACCGGGATGTATCATTTGATCTTGACTGCACCCTTGGTTTGTGCCTTGGATACACTATTGTGCCTTGGATGCACCACTGTGAGGGAATTAACATAGGATTTCGATTTTGTTTCTGGAGTTCGCTTATTTTTCATCTCGGACTCGTAGCCTCTAAGTTGACAATAAGTTTTTCATGTCGAGTTTTGGGGATACGAGATCACTTTGGGGATACGAGATCACTTTCAGCACTCTCCAGCATAGGGAAATAGCATACGATTTCGATTTTGTTGCTGGAGTTCGCTTATTTTTCATCTCGAATTTTGGGGATACGAGATCATTTTGGGGATACGAGATCACTTTTAGCACTCTCCAGCATAGGGAATTAACATAGGATTTCGATTTTGTTTCTGGAGTTCGCTTATTTTTCATCTCGGACTCGTAGCCTCTAAGTTGACATTGAGTTTTTCATCTCGAGTTTTGGGGATACGAGATCACTTTGGGGATACGAGATCACTCTTAGCACTCTCCAGCATAGGAAAATAGCATAGGTCTTTGATTTTGTTTCTGGAGCTCGCTTATTTTTCATCTCAGAGATCGTAGCTATAAATGTGTTGCGCCTAAATGTAGGTTTTTGGTTTCATTGAGTCTCGACTGCGCCCTAGCGGGATTAATCGGTACTATCGGGATGTGTCATTTGGTCTTGACTGCGCCCTAGCGGCATTAGCAGGTACTACCAGCATGCTCCCGTACTACGGTTTCCTTAAATAGATATGTGTTGCGCCTAAATGTAGGCTTTTGGTTTCATTGAGTCTCGAAATGATACAAAATAATTATGAGCAGGATGATGATGATGATGATGATGATGATGATGATGATGATGGTGATGATGATGATGATGATGATGATAATGATGATGATGATGATTATGATGAAAGTAATAACAGGTTTCATTTCTGCTGGATTAAAAATCTTTCACGGCTTGCATGGAAACAAACTTCAAAACATAAGGCTAGATTGTATATATGCGATAGATGTTTGTTCTATTTTTATTCTGCTAAAGAATTAGCGTCACATACTTCTGAATGTGAGAAAGAAAAAAATAATATTGATTTAAGGAAACCCAACCATAGAATTAAATGTTAATAGCACAACGAATACTCTACCATTGGGAAACATTACTTAATTCCATCAGAGCAACAAGGAGCAGCCGCAGAAAACATATGATCTAAGTCTAGTGTATTGTAAATAAAAAAATGTATTACATATAGTTATAATTCCATTTATTGAAGTAATTTGTTTTAATTGTATTATAGTTCAAGTCTTAAGTCTAAGATATGCATTATTGGAAAATAAAGAATATGTTATAGTTATAGATATATTGAAATCAGGAAGCCCAACAATAGAATGATACACTAAGAATTAAATGTTAATATTTTTTTTAATTTATAATAAATCAATAATGATATTTTATATATGTTATTCTTTTTATTCAATTTCCCTGCTAAGTCCAGAGCTCCTGAAGGTATTCTTTAATAATACTCGTATTTGTCTACTACAGAGGGCTCTTAATCAGGCGATTGAGTCTTTTACCCAGAATGCTAGGATGAGCGTGAGCGTGAGAAAATACGTTGACATGTGGGCTTGATCTTGGTCTCTGGCATCACCTTTGAAACCGGAAGGGTATTTTGTCCTTGACCTTGATCCAGAAGTGTGTGTCTTGGCGGCTACAACCTTAATCAACTACGTCACAGGGGACTCTATACAGCTTTTCAAAACAAATTTGATAACAGATAAACAGGTTTTAAACAGGTCTGATAACAGCTTAATAGCTTATAAAACAGGTCTGATAATAGCTTAACAGCTTTTCAAACAGGTCTGATAACAGCTTAACAGCTTTTAAAACAGGTCTGGTAACAGCTTAACAGCTTTTAAAACAGGTCTTATAACAGCTTAACAGCATTTAAAACAGGTCTGGTAACACCTTATCACTGAGACTCACTAAAACTGACTGATGCTCCCCAAGAGTTTGCTTGGGCTTTTATAGCAAAAGTTTGTAAACATGAATGATCCTGCTGCTGCAATAATCATTGCACAGGATGAATTCCAACTAATTTGCTTACAGGCTGAGATGATATCCAATAAACAATAAAACACAAAAAAACATAAATCATCCAAATTAATTTGATTACTTTATTCTGTTGGTTGAATTTGCAAATAAGGTTGTTTACATGAATGCATACATGAAAATGTGAAAATTTGTTTACATTACAATGAAACGTTTCGATCAGCAAAATTCTTGGAACAATAAAATTTTTGGCTGCCTACAGGAAGTGTGGGTATCAAATTACGTGAAAAGAATAAATGTGCTGATATTGTTTAAATTTGTTTACACAGGTGTGCATGCGAATATTTTAAACAGGAAGTTTACACAGGTGTGTATGAACCATTCAGCTTAAATGAGAATTTGTTTACAGCGGTGATATCAAATTACATCATAAACAGGGGAAGCATGCCTAATGTTTAGTTTGATTCCCAGAACCCCACTGCCCCAGAACGCCTATAGAAAGTCATCCGGAACTTTTGATATCTACAAATTCCTCACTAAGAAATATTCAAGTAAGAAAACAGCAAATCCAAGGCGACATTATGCTGATATCTACAACTCCCCAAAGTAACTTGAATTATTAGTAATATTGAATGGAAATATCGCTAATATCTTGAAAACCACAGTCCGTAGAGGATTTCTGATGAAAATGCTGTCCCCCAACAGTACCAATACCCTATCCACCGGCACCTCCTAGAATCTATTGGTATGAAAAAGAATAGCATAGGGTTAACTTGAATTATTACTAATATTAACTATATATAAAAAGGTAAAATCTCTAATATCTCGAGAAACATAGCCCGTAGATGAACTTGAAGCATTATCAACTTTTTTCCGACCTTCCTGATACTCGTACAACACCATTTCGAGGAGATAAATACCAAATACCATACATCAAAACTTTTAACTTAATACATAACTTACAGTACCTACTCTAAACCCCCTACTACAATCTTCACTATGGACACTTTCAGGCTAGGCTAACAAGGTACTCTAGAAAGATTTCGTGTGGCAACACTGGTCATGCCATTACACCTTATCACTAAAAATTTGATGAGAAGTCTTTTACTGAACCCATACAACTTTCACTACTCATCTAAGCAAACATATAATACTGTATTAGTATCACCTCACATTGATATCATAGGTCATCAAAGTTTTAAATTTAACCCACCCAAAAAGAAATTTTATTGAAAATAAAAAAACAATTTTTTCATAAAACCTAAGACTTTGCAATACACACATCCCTACATCGAAAATTTTCTGATAAGACTTTAATTTCCATTACTTCATGTTTCTTAACATGCCAAGCAGCCGTGATCTATTTTTAGATATCGAATATCATAGCATGATCACTCTTGTTTATAAATTAAAAAACATAAATCACTCAATTTGTTTACTTTACTCGGCTGCTGTGCGAATTTGTTTACATTATTCGACTGTAATCACAGCTCCCAAACAACTTCCATTACTCATCTAAGACAAGATATCATACTACATTGATATCCTAACACCACCTTCTTTCATCAAAACATTTAATTAAACCCACTCTCAACCTAATGGTAAGAAAATAATGTGATCACTTCAATAGTATGAAGATAAAATTATCATATTCTTATCAGCTTCATGTGAACTATGATATCGGGGTCAATCAAATCTCATAACAGCATGACTGATTGAGAAATTTTATTGATAATAAAAAACAATTCGTCATAAAATGTAAGACTTTTCAATACAAACTCCTAGATACAAAAAAAAAAGACATTAATCGCTCAATTTGTCTGCTTTACTCGGACGTATTTGTTTACGCAAGATATCAAATTACCAGCCGCCTGGCCACCTTTTCTAATGCTTTAATTTCCATTACTTCTAATGATTTCATGTGTCGTACCATCCCAAGCAGCCGTCATTTATTTTTACACATCGAATATCATAACATGATCATATAAAAGACACCTACAGACCACAACTGACGTTATAGTTGTTGTTGTTGTTTTTTTCAGCAAAAGAAATTTTCAATTATAACTTCCACTACTCATCCAAGACATCATATCCTACAGATTAATATCAGTTGTTGTTTTCAGCTAAAGTAATTGGGAATCTTACATTAAAAAATATAAATCGCTCAATTTGTTTACTTTACTCGGCTGCTGTGCGAATTTGTTTACATTATTCGAGCGCGAATTGGTTTACTTTACTGGACTGTGCGAATTTGTTTATGCAAGGAATCAAATTAGAAGCATTCCACCTGAAGAGCAAAATTAGGCATTTACTAATTTCCATTACTAATCTAAGTGAACATATCTACCAACATTCGCTCCAATCAGCTTTGCCTGATCTATTTTTAGATATATCATCACATTGCGCAATGTTTATAAAAGACACCTACAGATTAAGATCATCAAATCTTTAATCCACAACTTCGATTACAGTTGTTGTTGTTGTTTTTTTTTGTTTTTCAGCTACTAATATTAATTACACCTGAGAAGGTAAGATCCCTCATATCTCGCGTAGAGGATTTCTGATGAAAATTTTACCCCTAGTACTAATACTATTGACATGAACAAAAATATGAATTAGTATTAATACTTATTACACTAATTTTCTAAGGGAATTTCACATTTATTATCTGCATAAATACACAGCTGCACACATCCACCCACGCCTTAGATAACGTTTCCTTAGCCACATACCACAGGCACTCATACTAAAGTAAACAACTAAAACCAAACTCAAGCTGGCAAGTATACAGCCCCGATATAAATTCGGTTAGGGTATTTCACATCATTAGTTAATACACATTCTACCCAAGCCTTGGTACAGGTAACATGGCCCAGTCCAAGACACCTCAGGCAGTCCTAGTCATAGTATTATATACTGCCACTAAAGCTCTCAGCCAACCCCCAGACACAGGAGGGGGCACCTCAAGGTTAAATTGTAGCCTCCAAGACCAGATAAAATTTAACCAGCAACCTCCACCAATACAGATTCCCACCACTTCACAAATATTTATAGCTACGATCTCTGAGATGAAAAATAAGCGAGCTTCAGAAACAAAATCAAAGACCTATGCTATTTTCCTATGCTGGAGAGTGCTAAGAGTGATCTCGTATCCCCAAAGTGATCTCGTATCCCCAAAACTCGAGATGAAAAACTTAATGTCAACTTAGAGGCTACGAGTCCGAGATGAAAAATAAGCGAACTCCAGAATCAAAATCGAAATCCTATGTTAATTCCCTATGCTGGAGAGTGCTAAAAGTGATCTCGTATCCCCAAAATGATCTCGTATCCCCAAAATTCGAGATGAAAAATAAGCGAACTCCAGCAACAAAATCGAAATCGTATGCTATTTCCCTATGCTGGAGAGTGCTGAAAGTGATCTCGTATCCCCAAAGTGATCTCGTATCCCCAAAACTCGACATGAAAAACTTAATGTCAACTTAGAGGCTACGAGTCCGAGATGAAAAATAAGCGAACTCCAGAAACAAAATCGAAATCCTATGTTAATTCCCTCACAGTGGTGCATCCAAGGCACAATAGTGTATCCAAGGCACAAACCAAGGGTGCAGTCAAGATCAAATGATACATCCCGGTAGTACCGATTAATCCCGCTAGGGTGCAGTCGAGACTCAATGAAACCAAAAGCCTACATTTAGGCGCAACACATATCTATTTAAGGAAACCGTAGTACGGGAGCATGCTGGTAGTACCTGCTAATGCCGCTAGGGCGCAGTCAAGACCAAATGACACATCCCGATAGTACCGATTAATCCCGCTAGGGCGCAGTCGAGACTCAATGAAACCAAAAACCTACATTTAGGTGCAACACATGGTGCATCCAAGGCGCAATGATGTATCCAAGACACAAACCAATACAGCCAAGACCCAACCCTACATTTAGCATGGGCTCAACCCACCTAGCGACGGTGGCGCCATCTGTGGCGAAATCCTGGAGGCATAAAAAAGTGAGCCTGAACCCGCATAGTTTATCTACTATAATGTACGTTTGATTATGTTAATGCCTTTTGTTGACAGGTATATTATATTTATTCTGTTAGCGATTATTTCTTTGCCAGAACCACTTATTTGTAGGAGTTATGGAAGATTGCTTTTCTGCAGTGCCTGTGTTGTTGATCTTCTGTTGGTAACCTTCAGTCGTAGTTCATGGGTAGAGCTGGATAAATACCAATACTAATAGTTTTTCGTCGAACCGGGTAAGCGCCTTACTAAATATTTTCTGCAAACAGTCGAATGGTCTTAACATTGTCAATTTGAATGCAAGGAGCTTGATGCCCAAACTGGATGAGATGCGCGATATATTTTCTGCCTCGGATGTACATATTATCTTGGTGTGTGAGACTTGACTGAAGCCCCACATTCCGTCCAGTCTTATAGTGTTACCTGGATATAGACTTCTCAGAAATGACAGGTCAGGACGAATCGGCGGCGGGGTAGCAATCTATGTTAGAGATTGTTTTCGGTCGCGAATTATCAGTGTTTCGCATTCTTCTTTTTTAGAATTTTTGTGTGTTGAGGTTAAAGTTGGTGCTGAAAAATGTTTACTATCTGCTGTGTACTGCCCGCCAAATAATTTTTCTCTTGAAAACGTAAGGAAGCTGAGAGACACCTTTACACAACTTGTACATAGATACCCAAATGTTATCATTGGGAGGACTTCAATGTAAACATGATCCAGTCCAATAGCACAACTGACATCTTTTCATTTATACTGCAATCTCTTAATCTCAGTATTGTTAATGGTCTCCCTACTTACTTTAATGCGGTAAATCCATCAATGCTTGACTTATTTCTTACTGCTGATAGAGGAGCTATTTCTTTTAATAATCAAATTAGTCCTCCGGCTATTTTTGACCATGATTTTCTTTTCATGACGTACAACATTGATATATATGGCTATCCAATGTATAAAAGAGTTGCATATAGAAATTATCAAAATTTAGACCTACAGTCTCTGGAAAATTAATGTACCATGCTGCCCTGGGATAGTATCATTACATGTATTTCAATCGAAGATAAAGTGGACATTTTTCAACAAATTGTACATTACCTTCATGATGGGTATACCCCTATTCAAACACGACGTTTTAGAGACAGCGGTTGTCCATGATTCTCGGCTGAAATCAAAAGACTTATAGCTGAGCGTGACTACTTATATTACAGATGTCCTGGATTAAGATCTACTGATATCTACAACCAATATAAGATTGTACGTAATAGGGTCAATTTGAGGATACGTTCAGCTAAGAGGAAATATTATGAATCGAGATTAAATAATTCTTTACCTTTGAGAAAATTATGGGATAACCTGCGTAGGGCTGGTGCCTGTGGCAAAGACAAGTTCGATTCAAACATTGATCCCAATGTAATGAATATGCACTTCTCTAATATATATTCCTCCTTTGCCAGTGGTTCCCCACTTCAAGGCGCTGTGTCGGATACTAGTGCTACTAATGATTTGCTTGCTTTCTGTTTTAGATGTGTTGATGCTGAGGAAGTTATTGCTGCGGTCAGAGTTATTAAGTCAGGAGCAAGCGGTCCTGATGGCATTCCTCCTAATTTTATAAAAATTCTTTTACCTTGGATACTCCACCCTATAATTAATATTGTCAATACCACCATCACTATTTCTCAGTTCCCTTCTAGCTGGAAGATCGCAACGGTGGTACCGGTGGCTAAAACCAATAAAGCTAAAGATCCTGGAGACTTCCGGGTAATCAGCCTGTTATGATTTCTAGCCAAAGTGATGGAAAAGCTATTGACCTGGCAAATCGTTCAATATCTTGAGCCGATTTATATGCTAAAGACATGCCAATCTGGTTTCCGAAAATCGCATAGTTGTGAAACGGCTCTATTAAGAGTTACAACCGATATACACAGCTCGTTAGATAAGGATGAGCTATGCGTCCTAGCACTACTTGATTTTTCTAAAGCGTTCGACTCGGTAGGCTACTCTATATTATTATCTAAGTTGTCCATAAACTTTCAATTTCATTCAACTGGAGTTTCCCTTATCGGCAGTTTTCTGTCTGGCAGGTTTCAGCGTGTAAGGATAGGGAACAGTTTTTCTGATGCCTTGCCTCTTACTCGTGGTGTGCCTCAAGGATCTATTTTGGGCCATTTGCTTTTCAGCATGTATATTAATGATCCTCCTGAGGTTATTGAGGATTGTAAAATTCACATATATGCTGATAATGTGCAGTTATATATTGGTCGTCCCATTGGTCTAATGGAGGATTGCATCGACCGTTTAAATTCTGACTTGATGAATGTCTCGAGTTGGGCGACTAATAATGGTTTACAACTGAATCCCCAAAAATGCCAATGCATTCCATTTTATTGACGACCAATTGAAGTTTCTGATTTACCGCCTATATTTCTGGATAATCAAGTGTTAGAATTTACTAATCGTATGCGAAATCTAGGGGTTTTTCACAACTCCCGGATGAAATGTTGTGATCAGATTAGTCATATTTTGGGAAAAGCTTATGCTAGTCTTCGACGGTTGTGGTTGTCTTCTGCAATTTTACCTTTTAGCATTCGTTCAATGCTAGTTAAGTCCCTGCTTCTACCCTACCTTACAGCCAGCTGTCTAATATTCCCGCACTTGGATTCTGTATGCTCAATGAAACTAACTGTTGCATTCAATGACTGTACGAGGTTTGTGTTTGGCCTAAGAAGATTTGATCATGTTTCACCACATAGTAGCCATCTGCTTGGTTGTCCCTTGATGAAATATTTAAGGCGTAGGCTTCTTGCATCCCTTCACAAAATTATACACTCCAAAAAGCCTCGGTACCTTTTTGACCAACTCGAATTTCTAAACTCTGGCAGACATTTCAGCTTATTGATACCCAGGTTTCAACATTCCATAATGGACGACTCTTACTTTGTTCGAGCTATCCGGGCCTGGAATAATTTACCAACTGAAGCTCAGCGTGCGAGCTCGACTGATAGGTTCTGGAGGTTGATGGCACAGAGTTACACTGCCACCACTTAAAATGTTTCCGTTCTAAAGGAGGTGGTCTTGGCAATGATCGAGTATATAGTTTCTGTAATTTTAGTTTGTTGTTTGTTAATATTATATCTTTTTGTATTATATAAACCTTTATTTTTATTTTTATTTTTTTATTATTTTTACTTATGTATGTCTTATTTTACATCTTATTTAAAGTATTTAGTTTAAGTTTTTCGTAAGCTAGTTAGTCCAACGTTCTTTGTACTAAAAAGGTGTGTAATCTTATTGTACGTTAAGCCTTTAATAAATCTAAATCTAAAAATCTAAAAAAATCTCTAGATGAATGCCCGTATGTAATTTCGCATGGTTACCACGCTGTGCAAGTTTGATTGTTGAAGTAGTTTTTCGCATATATTTCTAGAACAGTTCGACGTACAGTAAAAATAAGTATAAATAATTTCATAGGATTCATATCCTGAAGAACTTTTTAGTCAAATAGAAACGTCTAGGACTGATCGTTTTCACAGAACACGTAAAAAACCTAAATTTTTATATCGCAATACCAGTCCATTTTTGAAATTATATTTACTATTTTCATGAAAATGCGGTGTACAAAATTTCTCTGTGTTAACACATTTTCCGGCAATGCCTAAATGTATAGGTAGTGAAACTCGAAGTTTTTGTATGGCAACCCTACGAAGCAGTTACTAGATTTGTCCCATTGTCGAACTTAAATTTATATCTTTTTAAAGTCCGTGTGACTAGTAAACGCGCTGTCGAGTTATCGTGGGATGGACAGATGGACAAGCAAAAATCAAAATAACCCTTAATATAATGCGTGGGTGTCCAAATCTTTTTACCACCATTATTTCAATGCATTACAAACGGAATGACAAACTTAGTACAGTGGAGCCCGCACAAAAACAACCCGTTTATTACCGTCCAAAACCCTTTTATTATCACATATTTCGCAGTCCGCAACATTTTCCGTACACTGCTACTCTGTTAATAGGTTAACAATACCTACTTTATAGCCACTAATAAAGTATCTTAAATGTTCTATTTTCAATGTAAATTTCCCCGCATATTATCACAGTCATTTTCAATTTTTCAGTTCAGCGCATTCGTACATTAAGGTGGCCAAAAAATGCATGGATTTGCAAAAGTGTTATAATGTCTGAATGCTTCAGAATTTGTTAGCAAATGTAATTCTAAATTTCTATACACAATTTCAGTGAACCTCATTAATATTTAGAGGTCGCTCAAATCGAAAATAATGATATTTTAGCTGGTTTTTCCTGTCAGAAAAACTATTTCAACATTTTTATAACTGTTTAATTTGACAATATATTTTCTTGATTCTATTTTACAATTTCAGGAAACTTAGTTGTGAACTTATTGTAGTGAAAGCCGACTTAGAAAATTAAATTGCTCTATTTGTTATAAATTTTTTGAAACGAAAATTCAGACCCGGAACTCCAATCGTTTGTAAAGAAAAGTGAGGCGTGGGTATACTTTTTCGTCATACGTAATCTAGACTTGATTGTATTTCTAGCAAGTATATCTTAAGGGTAATGCGATTTTCGAAGAATATAGAATTGCCTATGGGAGATGAGGAGTTTAACGAGTAGCTAAAGTGTGACGTCAACTTGGAATGTTTTCGAAAATTAACAGACCAGGGGATAATGGACGATATCGTCCAGACAGTGACGAAGAAATCTTGGACGTTCTTGATAGTGATGCTTCTTCCAATAAGGTATCAAGCCGGAAAGTTGCGATTTTTGCGTTGGACGTTGTGCACAAATACTGAATTGATCTAAGACCAACTCGTATGATACCCTATATGAATGCACATATGAAACTATTTCATATTCTGGAGAACTTTTCAGTACAATAAAAACATCCAGGACTGATCGTGATCATAGTATACGTAAAAAACCCAATTTTTTATAAGCCAATAGCAAGAAGGGGTTGCCCGATTCATTCCATTTTTGAAATAATATTTACTGTTTTTATGAAAACTCTGTGCACAGCTCTCGACGATGACGCGTTTTCAGGCAGTGTCCAAATATGAACTAAAAATGGAATTGTTGTATGCCAACAATACGAAGGTGCTACCCGATTTGTCCCATTTTCGAACTTAATTTTCTTTTGATTTTTAAAAAGCCTATGTGCAAAATTTCAATTCTTTCTGTACACGCGTTCTCGAGGAATCGTGGGGACGGACAGACAAACGGACATGCAAAAATCAAAATAACTTTTAGTATTATGCATGGGTGTCCCATCCGTTCTCTACCATCAATATTTCCATGCATTAAAACGGAATCACAATCTTAGTATGTATACAGTATGATTACATCATCTAGAAATGTCCATAAAGTCCAAGGCACAAAAAAAGATTTCTGATTATTTTTAGTGTACAGGTATATTTTTTACATTTTTTCCCTTTTATGTGTTTTTTTTTCCATATGTAGGTGCATGAGTATGTATGTAATAGATTTGCCAAAAAACATTTTGTTTCAGCCATTATTCTTGAATGAAAGTATCTCTTGACAAATTTATGTTTTGTTTTTTTCAACTTTAGGTATAAACAGCTACTCTATCAAAAAAAATTTGTTTGTTTTATCTTAAATCACGAAGAATATGGTAGACTATTCCACATTCGCACAATTCGGGATAAGAAAGCATTACTGTTAGGCCGAAAGTATTTTGAAGGGTGAGAGGATGTGCGCGGCTTGCAGGAATTAATCTACAAGGGATCAAACTAGATATTTCATCAGAACATTGGTCATGCCTGTAGCGATAAAGGAGCGAAAGATATCCAACATTGCGGCGGTGCTGGTGTAAGTCGATATGAGAAGTTATTACCAAATCGCCAATGAGCTTAAAAGCTCTCTCTTGGACCATACCCAATGAAGCTAAGGCTGTACGGCCAATCTCAGCCCAGATGTGGGAATTGTATTCCATTCTAGGTCTGATATAAGACTTGTAGAGGAGCGCTAGTTTTGATTGGCTGAAATATTTCTTACACCTTTTCAGAAATCCAAGACATTTGGATGCTTCTTGGCAACAGAGAAGATAGTGACGGTGAATCAGAAAATAAAACTCCATCAAATTAAATGGGAGAGGTTAAATGGTGATCTTGTTTTAAAGATATAAAACAACTTTGGGACTTAGATGAATTGAATTCGAAGCAGTTCGCTTTAACCCAAGCGGGGATAATATCAAGATCGTTATTCAATGATCTAGTCATGCATTCTGGTTTGCCACATGCGACATTCCCTCTAGAGACCGCAAGAGTATCAAAGGAGTAAGCGAAATCAAGGGTATTGTCATCGGCAAAGCTATGGATGGGGTTGAAAGTAAGGGAAAGCAGATGATTAATGAAAACTAGGTAGAGAAACGGAGAGATAACAGAACTCTGGAACACACCGGAATTTATATGGTGAGGTTCAGATGTAACGCCATCTAATACAACACGAATTGGGAGATCAGATAGAAAACTTTTAATCCATGATAGAAGAGGAAGGGAGAGACCAAGTGTTTTAAGTTGTCTAAAAGGGCAAGATGCCAGACTCTATCAAAGGCCTTTGAAATATCCAAAGCAATCATTTTGGACTCACCAAAATTTTGGAGACTACGGTTCGAACGTTCCGTAAGAAAAGTCAGCAAGTCTCCAGATCAGCGTCCAGTCCGGAAGCCATATTGGCGATCATTGATGAATTGATGAGATACTAGATACTTCATTAATTTTAAATTAATGATAGATTCAAAAGCCTTTGAAAGAATCGAAGTGACTGCAATTGGTCCTTTTATGGGAATAGGCTGAAGTGAGTTAGTTTTCAAGCTGTTGAAAAGATTCCTGTCGAATCAGACAAGTAGTTTAGTTTGCGCAGAGACTGAACCAAGGATTAGGTACAGCCTTGAATTAACAGGGGACGAGAACCCATCAGGTCCCGTAGCTTTGGATAAAGCGATCTCATTAATGACCTTGAACACATCTCTCGTACGGATGTGTATTGGCTGTTGTACACATCCACACGGGAGATGCTAAACAGGTATCTGTAAAGTAGGTGAAAGCCGAGAATTTGAAGCGAATCTAGCAGCCAAAATATTAGCCTTAGTCAGGGAGTCAGCTACGACTTCACCATTGTTAAATAGTTAAGTATAGAGGAAGTGGTGAAATTGTTTCTTATTGTTTTGACGATAGACCAGAGATACCTTTGCTACCTTTGCGGCTTGCCAAGATTCTTTGTCTAATACTCTGGTCAAAAAAAAATTGCTCTCTCTGGATAATAGACTTCCAGGTGTTCCGTGCAGTCTTGTAGATTGTTTCATCTGTGGAGAAGGATATAATTAATAAGCGCAAAAGACAGGCTCCTTAGCTCTTATAGCTTGGTTGCACTTATCATTAAAACAAGAGCGGTTTTGATATTGCTTAGATCTGCTGTACGAATACGGAATGTATTCACGCATGCCATGCAAGACCCGGTTAAAATCACAAAAATGTTGGCCCTCGTTCATGTGGTTTTATGCGCGCACTACTGTATACCCTAAAGATTTCTCTAGGATATAAAAACAGTTCTATGAGGACTGTAAGCTACAAGCCTGTCCGTATGTGTATCAAAACACAGATAAAAGCTATCATCATTTTGACCACAGTAGCTGCCTTAATACAAAGTTTACGGTAAAGTTTTCAACACACTCTCGATAGCACATATTTTACAAAATATCCAAATATCATAAAAGCATTCGTCCAAGAAATGAAAAACATATATGCAAAAGGTACAATAAATTGTTGTTCAAAACTAATCTCCCGCCTCAAATTTATTGAGATTTCCAAAACTTATTTTCCTGCTTGAAGAAATTCCCTGAGAGATTTTATCTGGATCCCAGAGAATCCCTAATTTTGATACAATAAAATTCTTGGAATACAACAGCAACTTTTACCTACCTCTGATTCCCGGTTTTGCACTAATTAATGTTTTATTTCATCCACTTTACAGGCCACAGGCTCTTTGGGTAGCATAAATTTAATATACATTATAATACGAATGAAGAAAACCGGGTAATTATTATACCTGTAAGCAGGTACAACTATCGCAGGAAGGAAAATTTAAAGGAATCAATATTTAGGTACCGTGCCGGCATCATTAAGAAGTAAGAGTTACCAGTTCTTTAAATGATATCGCCGCGTGTGCAGGCTCACTTACTGTTGATATGGGCTGCGTTGAAAGCGTTTCGAGAAGAAAAAAACCACGCACATTTTATTCGCACAGTTTAAAGTACAGTTTACGACGGCATATGAACAAAATTAGTAAAAGTGAAAACATCGAAATAGATTTGGAGGAAAACTTTTTAGAAAAAAATATCTGCAGCAGTTGTTTTGATTCGACAATGAAATCGGCCTCAGAGTTACAATCCAAGTCCTTATCAAAGTCCGAGATGATATTTAAGAAAGAAGGATCAGGTGATTTACAAATGGAAATATTTATGATGGGTGCGCTTACTAGAGTGATACCGAACAGATCATCTCCAGTTATGAATTATATGCGGCGATTGGAAATTAAAAACGGAATTGGAGATTACGATGATGATTACATGTATAAGCAATGGAAGATGCGGTTAGAAAAGCCTACCAAAAATGTGGTTCAAAATGTAGCAAAAATTCCAGAAGCAATTTCTGGACATTTCACTCCACGCGGATTTCCAGGATTTACAAATAAATTGGGCAAGTACGATAAAACATTCACCGTCAAGGACAAAAGTGTTTCTTCAATTTGGGAAGAATATTTTTAAATTGTTATATAGTATAGTCGTATAGTTATTACGATTTATAAGATAGGTAGATACTAATTGGAAAATTTATTTGATATACGTTTAGCTTTTGTAGTGTTACTTTTGAAATTGTGGAAAACCAAACGAAAACGATAATAGAATTATGTGAATAATGTGTTTCTGTGTTATGAAAAATATTGGAGTTTAGTTTGTATAATTAATAAAGAGTAAATTCTGTTTTAATTTGTTTTCAATATCAGAATTTCCTTCTTGTGGGCCTTATCAAAACATTATTAACCTGATAATTCTGTAGTTACACAAAAAGCAATTATTTTCAATCGATTAGAAGAATCAGAAAATGTTCTTGTCGAGAAAATCCTTTTCTCTAATTTGACAGCCATTCAACCATGAATTTTTCTTCCTCGCCAGATAGTATGAGAGGAGAGATTCTAACATTTCTCTTATTTCTTCCATGCAGTCGATTTTGTATAGTTCTTCGATGAATATTAAGTAGTTGAGGTTTATGCATTGAAAGTTCTTCTTCAATACGATTCACGGCCGCTTTCATGTCTTCTTCGGTATAAGATTTCTTTTTAGAGATTTTTCATACAACCTGATCTGATATAATGACGAAATTATTTAACGTAGCAGTCCAAAGGAATGACTAAGCGTAGGGCTCGTAATTGGACCGACCATTTTTAGTGAGAAATCCTTAATTCGAACCCCCACCTCGAATTAAGAAAATGTTAATATTTCTATCCAGTTTTGAACCCCCGATAAATTCTATGTAAATTACAATCTTAGAACAATAAAAGCACAGCTAAATACAATTCATCTAATTTATAATCTTAAAAAACATCATATTTATCTTTTTAATATAAATAACAGTAAACATTTTGGGATACAAAAACCGCCTTCTTAGGTTAAACTCTGACGAAAACAATCGCACAACGAAGTATCCACTTTGGAAATTGAACAACTGCTGAATTCCGATTGCTGTGAACAATGAGGGTATCAAAACAAATTCTAAACGATGGCAAAGATAACCTAATAAGAAGATAGGAAGCAGTCGAACAATATTGAAAATTTTCCGTATTTTGTTAGAATGAAACAAATAATGTCATATTACTTTCGTCTTTTGCATTAATGGGGGAAAAGAACTTGGCTATGCACTATTGTATTGTGTTAAAAACTAAAATCGAGAGAACGTATCAAAATCCTATCAAACTATTCATAATAATGGACTTCAGGTCACTGTACCGTTTTTTAAAGAAAAAGATAAATTCGCTTTGGTGAAGGTGCTGAGAGGAGATGTAAAATTCCTCTCAAATAAAATTATCATTTTTCCCGAAAATAGCAGAGAATCCAGCATGAGTTTCTCCCACTTAATCTCTTCAGAGTAGGGTTTCCAATTATCTGACATTAATGACTATCCGGATATCGTATACTGAAAACTCAAAATATCCGGATAACAAAATACAAAAATAAATAAATAGCTTGAATCCAATATTTCATGGTGTTTTATAATTTTTTTATTCAAATATTTTAATTATGTACATCAATAATTAATAAATAGTAAAAAAACATTATATGATTTCAATTTAAAAAGTTATTGCATTAAAAGTTTCAAAGTTGTAATTGATTGAAACTGTAAATGCTGGCTTTATTGTAAGAAATGCATTGAATAATATGTTTTTTGCGTTGCTCTGCTCATCAACAGAAAAATTCCCACTTCCAGTTATCCCTGCAGACTGGAAATGTAATGGGAGCACATTTTGAATTATAATCAAAATATTTATGGAATGCTTCTAAGAACATTTACTTTCATAAGCATTTTGTCTCGACGTTCATCCATTCGTTTTTTATTCTGTTTCGATAAATTTTAACTTAAGTTCGTTCTAAACTCGTCTAAGCTTTCTAATAGAAATTTATAAGCACATTCAGCGGTCAAAAGTGTCTCTGAATTTGTATTTAAATTTTTGCTGCAGTCTCTAGTGGTAATAGGACATCTAACAATTCTTTTACACTTGATTGCCCTTAAATGGTTAAAAATTAAATGTCGCATCGTTGACTGCTGGCTTACTCGTTGGTTACGTCAACAAGTCGAGCCATCGTTGATTTTATATAGATAATCACGTCATATATGGAGAACGCCATACGGGTAACAGAAAACTCCTACACCGGAATTTGGAGACATCTATTTACTCCATAATCAATGTATATACTACCTTTTTGGGCGATTAACTCAATATTTTATTTATAAATATATTTAATTTCTACCCAATAGATTTCATCTAGGGTATAACAACCTAGATGAAATCTATTGGGTATACTAAGTTTGTGCTTCCGTTTGTAACACATAGAAATAATTATGGTATAGCAAAATGGAATGAACACCCATGTATAATATTCAAAATTATTTTGATTTCTGCATGTCCGTCTGTCTATCTGTCTGTGTGTCCGCACGATAACTCGAGAACGCATGTACTTAGAGAACTGAAATTTTGCACATGAGCTTTTTTTTAAAAAAAAAGGTAAATTCAAGTTCGAAAATGGGACAAATCGGGTAACTCCTTCAAGGAGTTTCCATACAAAACTTTCGTTTTTCACTACATATTTGGACATTGCTTTAGAGAGCATCAGCGTAGAGAGCTGAAATTTTCAACGCGACGTTTTCATAAAAATAGTAAAAATAATTTCATAAATGAGCTAAATTGGGCCATATAAAAATTTTGATCTATTACGTAGGTATTCTGTGAAAACAATCAGTCCCAGACGTTTTTTGTGTACTCAAAAGTTCTTCAGAATATGAAATGCTATGAAACTAGTTATAATAATTTTTACTGTCCGACGAACCGTTCTAGAAATATATGCGAAAAACCACTTAGAAAATCAAACTTACACATACAAAATTACATAGACCCAGTTTAGACAGGTCAGTTTCAGTATGCTGTCTCTGACGCACGCAATCTGTAGGTTGGGTGATGCTTCATTCCTGCCCCCAACCATCATATTACCGAGAAGTTTTCGTGGGGCAAAGGTAGCTTATTGACCCGTCTAAACCGGGTCATAATGGCATTCATCTAGGGTATCATAAGAATTACTCTTGGGCCAATTCTAGCTTTCTTATTTGTATTATTTAAAATTTGGATAAAAAAAGAGAACTTATTTGTTTATTAGAAAAAAACTTTAATAAATAAATAATAATAATATATAACACTGCCACTTGAGAAAGTAATTGTATAATCTTTTGAAAATAGCTGAACAGTTAGAAAGAAAACAGTATTTTCCTGAAAAAATAATATATCAAAAATATCCGGATTATCGGATAATTAAGGAAAAATATCCGGATTAATGAATAGTTAAAATGGGTGGGATAATCTGGATAATTTGATATTCGGATATGGATTGGAAACCCTGCTTCAGAGTAAGACGAATGTAAACAAAAGAACGTGGGTGTTCAAATATCACAGGATTACAACAACAACATGTGTCCATTATAGCAACAACATGCGACCAAACTATGTCATGTTTTCATCACAACAGCGCGGGAACATTTTATTAGTGTAAAATCTGAAAACTTCGCCTTTTCTCATTTATTTACGAGAATGAATCATTTGCCAATCTGTTGCGTTGGATGTAATCTGCACTTTGAAATTGTTTGCCTTTATTCGTAAAAGTCTTAAAGAGAGTTTGTTTTCCTTATTATTTTTTTTCTTTTTTTCCTTTTCTAGCCGTGTGCATTTTGAAAGTAAAATAGTCGGAAATCTCGCCTGTTTCTTAACCTATGGTTAAGGTAACTTGGCTATAGTAAGGTAGATGCGTAGCTGCGCAATATAAAACGACGCATGGTATTATGGCTCGCATATTTCATTGTATTTCCTTCTCAGCGCTTCCAATACAAAACAAATTAATTTACATCAAAGTCACATGTTAAGTTTCACCACAGGCTTCAATATATAGACTGGTGACAGCTCACAAAAAGTTAAGCCAGCATAAGGCCTGAAATACAATTACGACTGATCAGTCGACTACGACTTTGACCAAATAGTAAATGCATGCGTGGCAAGATACAATTGCAACTTCGACTTCGACTGCGACTGAAACTAAACTTTGCTCAAAGTGCAAAGTTGGTGTTGACTGCCAACTTCAGTTCAATCACAGAGGTCGGGACTTCTGGTTGGTTCAAACAGTTGAAGCTTTAATTTAATTACAAATTTCACCTCAGCGTCGAGTTCGACTTAAAATCAAGTCACAGTCGACAGATCAGTCGTAATTGTAATTCACGCTTTTATGCATTGAATACTTACCTAATAAGGAAGCGGGGTTTCATGCGAATACAGTGTACGTGAGTAGGCAATTCAATGACAGTCAAACCTATGGAGCGGGGGGGGGGAGAAATGACAAAAGGGCAACGCCAAGGAATATTATCTGAAGATAAGGGGGCGCCAAAAATTTGTTTATTTTACATAGCAATTTGGATTGTAAAAAATGTCCCCCTTCAAAATTTCACGGTTTCACTACTGACATGACGAAACGAATACAAACACAGCACACTAATACATTTCACCAAGTGGCTTAGGTTTTCACCCGACATGCCGTTTCCTTATTAGTTATTTATTCAATGTTTTTATGATGTGAGCGATTTGTGCTGCCACAAAGTAAGAAAAACATGTACATAAGGGAAATTGTTACGCATAAAAGGAAATTATTTATTGCAATAAATATGTTATTAGCTTGATAATTCATAGTAATATTTCAAGCTAATAACAAAAATTGTATGCTTTAATATTCATTCTTAACACGAAAGTGGTTTTTATTAATTAAACAAAAAAATCATATAGAAGATTAAATGCAATACACCCACGGAAACAAAAAAAATATATTACAAATATATACGAGTTTCTTTACCACATTGAAGGTATCGCAATTGGCGTGTTAATAATTTATTTAATGTTTTTTTTTTTTTTGCTTGAAAATCATTTTATGCACAGAATTGAGAAAAATTTAAGCGTATATATTTCACTAATACACACATTATCTGCTAATTTCTTTAAACTTTGCCGTTTGTTATGATACTATATTGAGAGTGATTGACTTTGACGTGAAGTCCAGACTGTCAGCATTAGCTGACGGATCACTCGATGGACAGCGTTGACGTGCAGAGAGTGTGGGGGGTTCCACGAAAACCTGCCGCTGCCACCTGCCATATACAAAAATTTCGTGCCTACACAACAGCCGTCGCACACATCCGATCATGAAAAGACCCTTACACTACTTACTAATACTTACGTGAAGGCGCAGGTGTCGTGGCTTCGGCTGCTTTGCCCCATCCACCCATACGACACTGAGGGCAGCAATTTAATTTCAGTGTCCCTTTACTGACCTGAAAGAAGCGGAAGAGCGGACCTAATCAACCTTCATTCTGATGAGGGCTCCAGAAGAATGTTTTTTCGCTTATTCAGAAAGTTTAAAAAATGGTAGGTATTAATAACTTGAAAACTATATGCCCACCACATAAATTGTTGCAGTTCTTACTTTGATTCAACGAAACTATACAGAATAGAGGGAATTTTCACAGCATTTATTTCTGAAATTTAAAAGGAATAACATGAAATAAAAATTCGTGACGAACATCTAAACATTTACGTTTTTTATACAACACAGATTTATCAATTCATATGAATCTTACTTTTCTCATGAAATATAAAATTTATTACAGTATTGTTGTGGTAAATTACATATAAATATCGTTTTAAATTTGAAATGATAAAAACTAAATACTTAAATATTTTCTGAATGTTTGAACTGCGTACAAAACTAATTTTTTAAATAAAATAGAAAATTTCTCTTCACTTTAGCTAATCATGGTAGTCCTAATTATGTAATTTGGGTTGTTTTGCCCTGCTGTCCCCATAGTTAAGCTGGAGAAGAAGAAATGAATTAGAAACTAAAATTTTGCTATATATATGAAAAGAAGGAGTGAGATTGACGAAATGAAATATGTTACACATTGAGGTGGCAATTTTACAATTATCACTCTGAGTTGATCGAACACGTTTAAATTTGACTCATTACACACTTACTGTCAGTGTTGCCAGGTGGTTGTGATGAAAATTCCCTCCAATATGGGAATTTCTGGGCACTCTTCCCACAGGTTATGATGAAATTTCCCACGTTATTTCCCTAGGACGACAAGCCATAGAAATACACTAGAAGGAACAACTAAACTAATATTTCAAAATAAATTCATTTTTACTGATAACAATTTCAAATAAACTACATATCTAACAGTTCCGCGAAAAGCTCACTCCTGAGAAGCCTTCTTCTTTTATAAAAGTATGTTCATGTTATTCGTATTCTTCATTACATTGTGTTACTTATACGTAGTACATATTCTGGAGGGACCTTTGGGTAAAAGAGCACTATAAAAAAGCGCTTAAATTGTACTTCTTTCAGAATCGCTGGTTTCTTGTCTCAATCACTGACTTATAACAATGGACTGAACGATTTGCTATTTCATGTGGCACAAAAAATATTGTGTTTCTGTATATCACCGTTAGAGCACCCTTTATAACGATTAAATAAAAAACATGTAAAACTCAACCAATTAGATGAAATTTTACACCCGTAAATCGAATTTAATTAAAAAATATATTTTCTTGGGCCCAAGTGATATTTTAATCTCTCATTCCGACTTTAATTTTCAAAATTTTTTTTACCTGAATCTTGTATATGAGTAAGAGAGACGGAGCACGGTAAGCACTATCTTCACCTTATTCTTTCTGCGGTGATTGCATATGTAACCAATATAAAAACATCAAATGGCATTGAATTGGTAGCTCCAACTCTGCCAAAGGGCGAAAGAGAAGACTGTAAAACTTGTGCCATTCTTTCCTATAAGAAAATGGCAATCCGCTCAGTCCATTGTTATAAGTCAGTGCTTCCGTTAAAGCTTTGTTGACGTAACATATTTGGTGTTTGCATAGACCCTGTTTAGAAAGGTCAGTATAAGATGCGTTTTGAGGTGCCATAAAATGCCGTTCATGATTACATCAGTGAAGCTGCTGCCCTTGCTGCCTTCAGTCGGTGGAACAAATACATTGACAAATCATGTAAAATAACAACTACACACTGCAATGATTGAAACTGGAATGATCACGAATTTCAGAATGCCTTATAAACATACATACGTGCTGCTCCAAGAGCTGCCAGTGCTGCCAGGGAATTGTAAGTTGCACTTCATTCCTGCCCCGACCATCGTCCTACCTATAAGTTACGTGTGCAGAGACAGCATACTAACCCATCTAAACAGGCTCATACACTAATACTTCACTAGCGACCCTGCAAGCAAGATGCTAAGCAGGTGATTCGCGCATCATTTTCCGGCGAAGATAAATTTTATCTCGGAAGATTTTCATCTTCTACATATTGTTACGTGCAAGAAAAGATACAAGTGGTGCCATCTACTGGGAATGGAGAGTAAACAACTTTAGGGTCGGAGAATCGATGATGGAATCTTCGGGAAAGTTCACGAATAGAATAGTCAAGAAAATTCTGGAATAGAACACTCCATAAGAATCTGCAGAATTTCTTGATTATAAATATAACAGTTGTCACGGCCAGAAAAAGAGTCTCGTCCTAGACAGTGCATTGTTAACAAAACGGAAGTAATAAACAGGCGAAAGTGTAATTGGATTGCGATGATTGAAAGTACAGTATTAGCGATAATTAAAGTTGAGTTGATTAATTGAAGGTTTGTGAATTTTATAAGATTAGAAGTGAAATAAAGAACTTCTATATTAAATATTTAATATTGTGTTTTAAATAACGAACCAAAGGCCATGCTCGCAACAATATATTGCGGAAGTCAATGTAATACTTCTTGATTAATTGCTTTCGTATCATCTACGGAGCACGAATGCAATACCTGCAGTAGATAAGAGGAAGATATCGTTGAGGAATCACCTTAAAGTATCACATGAGCATTGCCTGGAAGAGAGGAAAATGGTATCGCCTAAATGTCTCGAGAATATAGCCATGGTAATAGAAGGAATTAAATTATTTTTGAATAACTTTATAAATGAGAGGAGAAAAGTGCTATATATGTTGGGAACTTTTCTATAATTTACTCCGAACGCTTATTAAACCAGGATGAACAGACCCAAATTTTCAGGTAACACATCTTCTTCAATACAAATAAATATACACCGGTTTTTCATCAATATATTTCTCAGGCGAAACTAAGAAGAATAGTTCACCCTTGGTTATCGTCCCCTTTTTGTCTGGAGTAAAACACGTAATTTGTTTTGCTATTTTATTGCCATTTTGTCATCCAGGTAAACCTGAAATTGTAAGCAGTATTCTCCTCTTTTCGTCTGGAGGAAAAGGAGGTAAAACTGAAATTGCATGAATGGATAGGACCCCCATGCGATCACTACATAATTTATACACAAAGGCTCTGGAGAGCTTATAGAGTATATAAATACAGCACCGCTAGGAGGGAGTCTTTTCTTAAACAGTGAAATGAAAGCGTATAAATAGGCGAAAGTGTTTAAATTGGATTGTGATAATTTGAAGTACATTCAGTTCGTTTACATGAATACTTGAAGAATACTTCAAGTAGAGATAAAGTAATAAAAATATCATGTACACGCGCATTGACTTCAAGTATTCTTGAGTCAAGTAAATCACAAAATTTTGTTCGATATACTTGAAAAAATTCATATAAACGCAAGTTCAGTACTTGAAAATTTTTCATTTGTACGAGATATGAAAACGGTAAAGAGGAACAAGAAGAAGATTATTGTTGATAATTCAGGCTGTGACTCTTAGCACTTTTTTCTAGATATTTATCTAAAAATCCGCAATTATGTGTTGAACTTAATGCAGAGTTTTCAAAGGTAAAGTGTTACTTCAAGTAAATTTCAAAAAAATTTCAAGTCAAGTAATTCAGCCATAAACCCCTACATGAGTTTCAAGTGGATTTCAAGTCAAGTACTCAAGTATTCATGTACACGTACTGATTGATAGTGATAATTAAGGTAGAGTTGATTGGTAATTGTTTGTGAATTTTATGATAGTAAACAATGTAGTGAAACAAAAACAACTTGTGAATTTTATCCTAAAATATTGTAGAAGAGTCTGTAGTCAGTAGCAAGTTTCGTGCACTTTTAAATGCGAATTCCTTCTTGTACTCTAATTTTATGTGACGGATCTCGAATTTTTCATATTTGCCTTTATACAATTATGTGTGAAATTCAAATTAATTAATTATATAGAAAATGATGGTATATATCTAAGGTTTTTGTTAGGGGCACGCAATGTTTCCTTCTTCATCATTTTCTCACAAAAAATGATGGTCACCTTTGGGAATTATTTCATAAAGATCAATTTTGTTTCTTAATGTTTTTTTCATTCACGCATTTTGGATTTTATATCATTGTGAAATAACGCCCAAAAGCGATTAGGGAAATAAAACCCAAAAATGTGAAATAACACCCAAAGATTTTGAACATTATTTCACATTTCACACATTCGAATTTATGTGGATCTTTTGGGTTTAAATTCAATTATCGCTTTTGGACATTATTTCCCGGAGCTCAATTTTATAGCTGCGTTCCTGCAATTGGCAGGCAGACGTAAGCTCAGAATAATGAAGCCGACATGGGGTTAATTTGAGCCTCTGGTCTCCGTCAATTGGAACAGCTCCGCACCTGCTTGCTAATGAGCGAATAGGCGCACGAAGATAATATCAGTATTATGTTCAAGTTGTTTAATGTCACGACTTCATGGTACCACATCCAGTGAACTACTAAGCCCTTAAAGACGAACGCATCTTCAGCACAAGTTATACAAGCTCTGCAACGTGCCTGCTAGTACACCACTGTCCACAAAATTAATTTGCAATTGTATAGCTTCTCGGTACATGGTACCTCTGGTTAGTGGGTATTATTTCAGGTCACTAAAGGTCAACTGTCACACATAAAGTCGATTTTGTTAATTCCACACCATAACCTTTGGCCAATTACTGTTCCAGATGCAACAAAACTGCCATTATCTTCACGCTGGTCAATATACTGGTAATAAGAAGAAACCTTTCATTCTTCTGTCAGAAACGGACTCTGGCCCAAAGGTGCCATACCGAACCTACGTTGAGCCGGATATCTATACCGGACAGCACAAATTACAAAGGCATACTAATTGGGGGCTCTATTGCATATAAACAGTTTAAAATCAATTAAAATAACTGTCAAAGCGTCTACAGCGCATTTAAAGTAGAAAATTACTATAATTTCGAGTCACATCTAGCAAGGCAAGCCATGTGGCTAGCATGAACTTAAACGCGTATATTTTATTGAACTGTTAAAGCGAGTAATACTTCCCAAGTCATACAATAGAAGAGTCCCTCATAATTACATGAGAGCCCTAATATAGTCCTAACTGAAGACTGAGAAAAGTTTGCTTTGAATAGCTCCTGCGCCCTAAATTCATACAGAAAAATTGTCTTCTGATAATCTTGAGCTTACATTCTTATCTTCGCAACCGTTATAAATTTTTTATATTTTTCCTAACAAAATTATTGAAATTATTGAAAAAAGTTATCTAAATCAAATGACTACGATTCCCCAAACAAAAACTCTCAACTGAGTTATAATTGCATATGGGAAAGTGCCGTGGTCCGATGAATTCGAATCAATCTGCCTACAGATTCGGACTATACGGCCACGTATACTATTGCAACTATTACTCATATGAGGGTTATTGAGCGTGAAATGGTAAGGTCAGCTTTTAATCGAAACTAATTTATTATTTTGTTAAGTAAGGTATATAGTAAGTGTAGCCTCCAGGAAGGTAAGAAGCTAAGCTTAAAATAAGTGGAAGACTATTTTCCTATGTGGATTTATTATTTATGGCATATATAAAATGAATGTCTAGTCACTTTTCCATAAGAATCAATATAAAACATTTTAGAGAATGGGACTAGCATGCACACATATAGATTTGTGTTTCATGGCTTGGGAAGCATTTTTCGTGGGTTTTGGTTTTCACCAATATTCACAACGACAGTTTGATGAATTCATTCCAATGCGTATAAATGTCTATAGGAATACAAAGGCTAGCTACACAGCTACTAATTCTAAGTTGCTCGCCAGTTCGTTATGTGTATTCTGAGCCGCAACTTTTGAGAATGAATTGAAATTGAGTCATTCAGTAAGATTACAGAAGCTTCCATCAAAATATATTTGTGCATAGGAACCCTTTTATTACAATGCACTAATTCAATTGCCTGAATGCAAATCAATTCGCGTTTACTTCAATATAGACATATATATACTTTTCAAACTTAACTCGCCCATTCTACTTGCTTGTGAGTACAAGAAAAATCAAACAATCTCAAGCTGTTCTTCCTACATATGCATTTAAAAATGCGAACATATGTGTACATACATAGCTACGTACATCGTAACCATCCAAAATAGAGCCCAACTTTGTAAGACTCTAGTCTTAGACAATAAAGTTACGTCTTTGTCGTAAATATCCCTGTAGAAACAATTGAATTTTATGGCCGTTTTACTGTAGAGTTTCCTGTTTTATACTTCAACCGATAGCCCTTAATTTCAGAACTTGAACTTTCACTAACTTTTTGTTGCAAGGAATATAAAAAAGTCACTTGATTACTGTAACTAGTTTTAAGCGGTTACTTTTATGTTTTTGTAAAGTAAAGCAGCACGAGGAAGAATACCTTTTGATGCATTTGCTGCCAAGAAAACTTATTCATTCAGAATTCAGAGTGCTAAATAGTTTTAATGGATGTGTTCCTCATGGACGGAACTCATCAGAGTATATGCCACACTCCAGTGCTGAATACTTTTAACAACCCGACCAACTCCGATTTGGATGAAACTTTTGTAGTTTGTATAGAATACCAAAATACCTCACCCATATTTTTTCTGTCATACAGCATATGCCCCCATCAGAGGGGAAAAACATCCTAAATTTTCTTTCATATTGCGGGATATTACATAAATAAGGCTACCATGATTAGCTACGACGGAGGCAAATTTTCAGTTTTATTTTAATGTTAATTCTGTACGTGACGACATTATTATCAATCTTGATCTATTATTATGTAGTCAGAAAAACGAACGTAAGCAGCAGTTCTGTAAGATTCTTAGATTTTCTGGAGGAGCTACAGTTTTCGCATTATAAAAAATGAATGAATACTAGAACAGGTAAGTAAAGCAGCAAAATACTTAATACCCAGTCAGAATACAAAACCCATTGTTTCACTTTATTATAAATTTAGTCACTTTCACATCTCAGGTTGGAAAGCGAATTATCTATCATATCCGTCAGGTATCTATGTAGGTACTAATCCAAATACCTGAATAATAATGCTTGGTCTAATATGAATCATTCTTACATACCTTATCAGAACATATTTCAATGGAAATTTGTTTCAATACGTCCACATTAAAACTGTTTGCGTAGAGGTTTTCTGATAGGCAATAACGAATATTTTTAATTTATGGAATATTATGGAAAAATTCTGTATTCTTCAGAGTGCTTATTGTTGTTATTATATAGGTAGGTACATGTTCTCCTATTTTATATAAATATGTAGGTGTATGTAGATATTCCTAAAATTTGCGGTATCAACGTCATTTTTCGAAGAGCAAAGTTTAACGAAATTAGCAGAGAGTGATATGTATATGTATACGCTTAAATTTTTCTCAATTCTATGCATACAATGATTTTAAAGTAAAAAATAAAAACATTATATAAATTATTAACGCGCCAATTGCGGTACCTTCAAGATGGTAAAGAATTTTTTTATTTTTTTTTATTTTTCGTGGGTGTAATGCATTTAATCTTCTAATATAATTAATAAAAACCATTTTCGTGTTAAAAGTAAATGTTAAAGTATACAATGTTTGTTATTAACTTGAAATATTACTATGAATTATCAAGCTAAAAACATATTTATTGCAATAAATAATTTCCATTTATGCGTAACAATCTCCTTTCTGTAAACATTTTTCTTACTTTGTGGCAGTACAAATCGCTCGCAACATAAAAAGCATATTTTATGCTGGCTTCACTTTTTGCGAGCTGTCATCAGTCTATATATTGAATTCTGTGTCGTCATGTCATGCCGTGGGCTGATGATATCGAATGTAGCTGACTATAGATTCCTACTCCCCAGCGGGAAACGGAAGGATTTCGGATGCATTCCGAAAACATTCTATGGAAGGTATGGAAGCAATACTCTCTGATACATAGTTCATTTCTTTTAAAGCATCGATGTCCTACGGCGGGAAGGTATATAAGGTGACTATATACCTTACCTCTGCATTACCTGTAAGGTAAAAGGAAGCCTTCCTTATTAATTCTTTGGAAGGTGAGCTGTAGCATTCCTTATTAATTCTTTGGAAGGTGAAAGAAAGCATTTCTTTTAAATTCTTTGTAAGGTGAAACGAGTAATCCTTTTAAATTCACTGGAGGCATTCATGCAGCCATTTCAGAATATTGAACGGAACCATTAAGCATGCATTTTCCGGAAGGTTGGAAAGAACCATTCAATTTAGGTGGTGGAGGTGGAGGAAAGCACTCTTCATATTATCACTGAGAGCTAAAGGGATGAACTTTTCCTTTTCTTAGAAAGGTGCAGAAAGTAAACACGTCTTCACTTATTCGAATGTCGTACTTAAATGAATGAAAATAATCTACTTCTTCTAATAATAATGCACAAATCAGAATATTTTACATCTACGCACATTTCCTTCTTCGAAAAACAATGAAACTATAGGTATGACTCATTTTCGACCTGCACGCACTCCCACGAACTTAGCCTCTGCAAATATAGCCGCACTAATCTGTATCTCTTTTCGAGAACAATACGAATGAAGATATCTATACATTACCTCTGCCTTCTTTAAGCATTCCCTGGAAAGTACATAGCATGCTCAAAACTACGAATCATCAATACACTACCCCTGCCTTCCTAAACCAGTTCAACGTAAGGTATGTTCATGTACTCATTACTAATGCATTCCAGGTAATGTTGAAAGTAAACATTAACTAAGGATGTGTGCCAAACGAGCTAAATGCTGGCTAAATCTATTACATTTTCATTTAGTAAATTTTCGAGCTTGCTAATTCTCCTTCTTTTTAAATGGAAAAATCGTCTGTTTACATTTGAAAAGTTCGGTTGTCTTTTTAATTTGAAAGTTTTTTAAAAGAAGTATTTCTTGTGTATATTTGCACAATTTATGAATGAAATTAAAGAGCGAGTGGTTATGACCAATGAAAGTAAAGCCAGAAACACAATACGATACAGTGCAGTGTTGAAGCAATGAACTGCACTGTAAAGCACATTGAAAGCAGTGCAGTGCTTTGACAATCATTTTTTGAAGATTTCATATATAAATTTTTTTTATTGTGGATCCATTATTTTGAGGAAAACTCTACCCATTTTCTTCTAATGTCATTTTTAAATTCATCAATCAATTTAAAATTGAACACTTCCTCTATTCTGTAGTATTTAACAAATGTCAACTGATGCAGTGTGCAGTGTTTTAGAAATTAGCCTAAACTATGCAGTGCAGTGTATGTGAATTGCTACATGATGTTACATGAGCTCTAAAATTCAATGCAGTGAAGTGCACTGCACTTCATCGTATTGTGTTTCAGGCTTAAGTTTAAAAAACGCCACACAATTGCTTTGCCTAATGGAAATTAATGTGACATCTGAACAATTGGCTAAATTCCACTTTAGTTTGGCACAGGTCTGGAATTAGCTGGCTAAATTTCCAATGCAAACTGGAATTTAGGCAGCATTTAGCGCGTTTGGCACACATTTCCATTTTTCCCGCTGGGTCCGGCTGCACATACACATATGCAACTATTACTCATCTGAGAATTCTTGAGCGTAAAGTGGTAAGGTTACTTTGTTATCAAAACTACTTTATTATTTCGTTAAGTAAGGTATATAGTAAGTGTAGCCTTTGGGAAGGTAAGAAGCCAAGCTTAAAATTAGTGGAAGACTATATTTCTAAGTAGATAGTAGTTCAGGATTTATGGCATACATATATAAAATGAATGTCTAGTCACTTTTCCATTACAATCAAAATAGGACATTTTAGAGAACGGACTCCCAACGCACACATATAGATATCTGGTACATGGCTTGCGAAGTATTGACGAGAGTTTTAAATTTGGGCGAGGTAAAGGGCAGTGGTTTTTCAGTAGCACAAGTATGTGTGCAGCTGCAGCAACTTAATTAGAAAGTAATTTAGCGAACCATGCAGTCTAATTTTGTTAATTATTCCTAAGCGACTGGGAATAATGAATTGTGAATTATCTTAAATGAAGGATGACAGATTAGTGATAAATTTAAGGGTTAAAAACGGCAGAAAGATGGCGTTGAAAGTAATCTAATGACCGATGAAACGTAGTATGTTTCGGAAATCATTTTAGATTCGGTAATTAGAAACCGATCGAGGTTTAGTGAATAAAATTATTGAAATTCATCCAACATTTACATCGAACCATATGTAGATTTTGGTGTATCAAGATAATTTGAGGTTACCCGAAAGAAGCTTAATTCTTCCATTTTCCAGCACAGGAGAGACTCTATAATTTTTTTAATATAAACGTTTGTTTGTGGAATGAAATCGCATCTAAATTTTATCCCCTCATCACATATCTATTTAGTTTTTAAATTTGATAAATAGTTTCGGAGATAACTTGAAAAAAAAGTGGAACATGGCCGTTTTTTGAGTGAACAATGGCTTTACTTTAATCTCGTCTTTGCGAAGAGCCATTTTGCCGGCGAAATTTGTCACCTAAACAAAAACATTTATTTTTTGATCTTGTCCAATGGTGGACTCGAACTTGAAATTTTTAGGAATCGGTCAGATGGAATAGAATTTTTAGAAAAACTTTATATTTTTACGATTCAAATCAAATTTTTAAATACAATAGAAAAATAACCGCATAGTCAGGTTTTTGAATCTGGGCCGTGTCGCTTTCCTTTCCTTACCTTACCTTTCTTACCTCTGAGCTAACGAGACAGGACAGATGTCTTTACCTCTTATATTTATTTATTTGTCTAGCCTATTAAGTCACATTTCCTTCCGGTGGTTGCTTTTCTCTTGTATTTAATAATTTGATTTGAATCTTTAAAATAAAAAGTTGTTTTTTAAATTCTTCTATTCCATCAGATCGATTCTAAAAAATTCAAGTTCGAGTCCACCATTGGACAAGATCGAAAATCAATAAAAAATTACAAATTTATTTGTTCGCTTCCATCGTTACTGGTTAATGCCAGCGGAAAGCAAATTAATATAAGAGGTAAAGACATCAGTCTCGTTAATTCAGAGCTACGAGCAGACGCCCACAAAACGGCAGGTCCCGACTTCAAAAACCGGACGAGGCGCTTGTTTTTTTTTCTTGAATTTAATAATTTGATTTGAATCGTAAAAATAAAAAGTTTTTCTAAAAATTCTTCTAAACAAAAAAATATTCACAACAGACCGGTAATACATACCAAAGAAGAATGGGCAAAATATATGCAAAATGAAGGAATGAGGGTGACGCAAATGCCTAAAAAATATTTTTTCAAAGTAAATCGTCCATGTGATGTTAACAGGATCAAAAAATGAACCCTGTCACTCGATCACACTCAGTTCCCTCTTTAATTTTATACCCCACACGCCCTATTTTGGACGACCCCTATGGGGGTGGTGCACCCCCCCCCCCCACCCCACGAACTTAAAGTTTTTTGCACCTATCTTTTTATCCCAACTACCGCAAAACCTACACGCGCGGCGCGTGTTTGTGTGTGTATGTGTGTATATGTGTGTATGTGGGTATGTTTATGTGTGGGTGGTGCGTATGTCGCAGGTCTGGTTGCGACCTCCCCCTTCACCACACATCTCCCTCTCCCAGTATTTCGTTATATCGGGTGGTTTACACTATCGGCGTAAAGGCTTTTAGCATTTCACGAATTGACTAAAAATTTCAGACAGATAATGTAAAAAGTGGCTAAGTCAAAACCGGTACACTATCTGCCTACTTTTCATGAAGTGCTTAGACTTTTCGTGAAGTGCTGAGTTACGTCAAATGTCTATAGCACCGATATGCCATGGAAGAAAATTATTAAGCAGGTGACTGTCGAAAATATGAAAATATTATTCGACTGGCATTTTTCCAACTTTCTTGGAAATGAGCCTATTCCCAAAAAAGGAGAGGATAGCGATCCCTGCAATTATCGACCAATTCACACAAAACAAAAACAAAAACAAGATATACAAAAAAAGGTGCTAAAGGTTCCCTGCAGGAATATAACGCTCGCAGTACCCAATTCGGCGGACGAATTTATAAGTCCATAGCGCACCATTGCAAGGTGTATCTGTATAGAATACAAGATATTCCCATTACGAACCATGTTCCACCATAAGTTGACGTAATATCGTGAAATATATAGGAAAGTACGGTATAGGGAATACGATACTTTCTTTCCTCTCTCTGTCTTTCCTATCAAAATGTATATACATTAGTCACGGAATTACGTCACAGGCTCTCAGCTGCAATGTGTCAAAATTTTAATGGGAATACCTTGTCTTCTATATAACTTGCACCAGTGTATCATTTACTGGACGTATATACATATATGTGCATCGTACCGAAAGAGTTTTAAAGACAAAATCTTTTCAGTTGTCATCGCAGCGTTATGGTACATGCCCAAGAAAACCAGGCGACATCACGTAGATACTTCAAGAGGTGAGCGAGGCGATCAATTTCGCGGTAAATCGTCAGATTCTGGAGACCCCATAAATAATCTGTATGGGATTTACGCACCGATCATGATATATTCTTCCAGTATATGAGAATGAGTCAAGAAACCTTCGTTTACATCAAAAACTTATAAAAAATATGCCGTTTATGAAAATTATGTGTTGAATGAAGTGTAACACAACACTTTCTTAGGATGAACACTTTCTTAGCATTAGCGTGGAAGAATTTTATCTCTTAACACTTGGTGAATGTACCCTTAGTTGTGTTTTTTAGATAAATGAAATCCATTACTTTTTATCCATTGGCGTAGACTGGGTTGTTGTGGGTGGGGCCTAGTTGGGACCACCCTGACACAAAATTGGCCTTGTTTAAAATTATAATTCATTAAAATGGAATTTTCAAGGGAATCGATAACACACATAAAATATGAAACTTCCTTTATTCACACGTTTTTTCTCTTATGAAAATACGTTAGCTCTTTTAGAGTTAAATATTTACGTTTCATAAGAAAACTAGTTGAATTTTTATGAGTATTTAAGTACTCTGATAAGAGTATCATAATAATTAGTATAATGTCATCACAAGAGCTACCTACACTTTTTTTATCAGTCATTTTAGAAGGAGAACTTTATATAAAAAGAATACCTCTCGGCGAGCTTATTTTTGTGTATCAGCTAGAAAATCTAATGTATTGCTTTAGCCCACCGTCGACTTTGTATAGAAGTCCTTTTATTGATGCCTTTTTTTTAAAGACTCCAACAGGTTTTAGCGAAATCTTGTGCTTTTCAGAAACTGCTCGATATCTGCCCAAATAATTTTGAACTGATTCCTGTATGCTTTGAAAGTACCTATAATACTTTCTATAAGGTCAGTAGCTTAACCAAGAGTGGCATTTTGGGCCTGGAAAATTTAATCAGTACATTCACTATAGCGAAAACTGCGTGAAATATGTGTAAGGAAACGACGAATTCTGATTTCGTATAATAATCGTTAGCAATCCAAGTGCTTCTACTGTGTGCTTATCACGGTTCTCAGTGATCTCTTTTTTCAAAGTCAATTTAATTGCCTCATAATTTATCAGTACTGCTTTTCTGTTTTCGAAGCGACATCTTGTATGGATTCCGAGAGTGCCTTGTTATTTTTGCAGACTCCCATTATAACAACCACGCATGAGTTAACAACCGTTAACAGCCATGAGATTTAATTTGTGCGCTAAACAATGGATTTAAATTGCGTGTGGGTGAGTTTATTTATAATCGCCTCCTCATCATAAGACTGCGCAAGAAACATCACACAAATGGTGTTTATTCAATGTGTCAAAAATTAATATAGTCAGTCCTTGCGCATCTCTGGAGGTGGAACCATTTATAAAACCTTTAAATCTTTCGACTATATCAGGACCGTTCAAATAGCCTATGGTTATTAAGAATTACTCCCCTTTAAAGCATCTGGCCTCGTCCACACTCAAAGAAAAAACCTACTACAACCAACCCCAGATGGCGTGTCAGATCACTATTGAATAATTTTGTTATGCTTTCCTCATGCTTGCTTGGTTAAAAACTTATATAATTAATATAATTATAATTAATTATGATTAATTAGATTTATATACTTTGAATCGTGATTCTCTGGAGGTGGCACCGCAGTTACTTGCCCCTACCTGCTTACTCGCATGCCTGTATCACTTTTTAAGGTATTTTCTTTAAAAAATAAAGAATAAAGCGGATAAATATGCCGCTGGGTTGAAATCGTATGACAGTTTTCCCCAGAAAACTGTTTCTTTAGGGTTCAAACCTTCCACATTCAGCTGGTTCTTTTCGACACCCAAGCATAATACTTAAATTTATTTTGATTTTTGCATGTCCGTCTATCTGTCCGTCCATCTGTACGTCTGTCTATCCGTTCGCACGATAATTCGAGAGCGCGTTTTTTAAAAAGCTGACATTTTTGCGCATGGGGTGGTTTTTTTTAAAGTAAGTTTAAGTTCGAAAATGGTACCAATCCGGCTACGCCTTGGTAGGGTTGCCATACAAATATTTCGTTTTGCACTATATATTTGACCACTGACTAAGAACGCCTCGATGTAGAGAGCTGAAACTTTGCACACGATGTTTTCATAAAAATATTAAATAAAATTTGTAGTTAAAAAAAATGGGCTAAATGTGGCAACCGCTTCTTGGTGTGGCCATATTAAAACTTTGGGTTTTTACGTATACTTTGTAAACGATCAGTTCTAGATGTTTTTATTGTCCTGAAAAGTTCTTCACAATACGAAATCCTATGAAATTATTGATAATCTTTTTTACTGATCAACGAACCGTTCTAGAAATATATGCGTAAAACCGCTTCAACCACCAACCTTGCACAGAGAGGTGATAATACGAAATTACATACGGGCATTCATCTAGGATATCATAAGAATTGGTCTTTTTACTTGTTAATTATGGACTCCTCTACTTCCCGGTGACGGAATTGAAGACAAACCTACACTGGTTTGATATGAATCTCTTCGCATGAATTTTGTAGTCGTCCATGCTGATGAAAGGTCTGTGGGCTTATATGTATTGCTATATACTTGATCTTACTTGATCTACTTCATGAAATCATCGATTGCATGCAGTAAACACCGACCATACTTCTCATTCTTTAACAATCAATTAATTGAAATTATTTTTATAAGCACTTTGTAAATATATTAAAATCGAGTACCTAGTCATTAAGCTAAGGGAGTCTAATATACGGCTAATTAGGTGTTTTAACTAACTATCTAAAATCATCTATTAAATTTCCCCAGCCAAAGTTAAGGTTTCAATAAAGATATTTTAAAACCTTGTACTTCCAGGATAACCTCTACAGAGATTTTGAAGCCTTCCCAATACCAAAACTTTACCATCGCTCTATCCCTGAGCCAAGACAAACCAGTACTATATAAGGCAAGTTTAGATATATTGAATCTAAATTGGAAAAGTCCGTCATGAAACAACAATAACACCTACCAAAGGGTAACGCTAATACTTCTTTTGAGTGCTGTAAAACTGTAAAAAAAAACAAAGAAAGATATTACCATGTGATTTTTTGAAAAAAATTTAGACATGGGAACTTTATGCAAACTTAACCTAGAGTCTACACCAAAGTAAAAATGTACGTTTTCTGAGAAAACAATTGCATTTTGAAACAGAAATATTTGTCGCAGCAAGTTCAAATTCCATGATAGCCTCAAAAATATCTTTTTCTGCGTTTTAGAGTTGAGAACAGAAAGTGTTGATATCTTGTCTACGTAGCCATATATGCTTGCATGTTGGAATTTGAAAACAAAAGATACAGCCTTATTACGGAAGCCGAGGCGATATTCATGTATAAAAGAATAGGGAACTAAGAAGTAAACAAAAATGCTCTTGAATCTTCATAAATATTTTCGTTTTCAGACTATCGACCGAACTCGATCAAGGTGCTAGAAATAAAAACAGTGAACTTCAATTTTTCTAAATTTATTCAATTTATAATTCAAAATGGAATTTGATGAAGTGCATATGGTGCCAGGATAGCAATATTCTCGGAAGTGGTCCTTTTTGCACTTTTATGTTATCAATTGAGTGTTATTGCTGCGGATTACTATCTGTTTTTACCAAGGTACAATAAAGTACGCTCGTGAGCCGATCTCGAAAGAGCGCTCCAGAAGAGCTCTTTGAAAAATGGCCCCCGCTCGCGAGCTAAATAAATTTTCTTAAACGTTCTCGCTCGCCATTATACAGCTCCGGCTCATCATCATAAATATGATATTATATATTTTTATACATCCCCCCCCCCCCTCCCCGCCTCTGCCTTAACCGCACCCCCGCCCTCCACACCGCACCCATCTTTCATGTATTTGGTCGGCGCTATTTAACGGCTCCGGAAGGAAAGTTTGTTGGCTTCGACTTGCGATCTAGAGCTATTAGCAGCATGCGCTCGCGAGCGAGAGCCACTTGAAAAAAAATTGGCTCTGACTCTCGAGCATTTCAGTAGCTGGGAGCCTCATCAGGAGCACCTCGAGAGTGTGCATTCACGTACCTTGGTTTTTAGTGAGTTATTTTGTTGTTGTTTTGCTTTCACCTATTTCAGCATGACTATGGAGCAGTACATTCAGATAACGACCTGTTGTTTCAATTTCAATAGACGAAGAAGACAATGATGTTGGAGATTATAGCAGCGATGAAGATGGTACTGATTACATTTATAATCGAGATGCATCCGATGCAGAAACTGGTGGTTCAGTTGAATTGGGCGAAAGAATGGTGAAAGAATTACTTATGAGACACCGATTACAGCATTGGAAGCAGCAGTAGCTGTGACAGCATCAACAGTAGCACAACCACTAAGCACGAGATGGTAGGCGATGGAGTACAGTTTCTCCTCCCACTACCTGTGTCTTTCTTTGAATATTGTATGTGGTCTAGGTCATAGATCACATATAGGACCATACGTAGGAGTTGCTATTTATTAGTATAACACCAGTTTGTGTTCCTCACAGTGTAAATAAAGGTTGCAATTGCCATGTTCGCGAAAATATAACTGAAGAACAAACAAGAAAAATCAAAAAAATCGTAAATATATAAAGATTTTGTACCTCAATAGTCTTATTTCTTTATTTATTTTTAAATAAAAAAAAAGTAAAATACAATATTTATCTACCTTTTCCCCATCTTATTTCCTGTATTTATACTCACACCAAACGACTATTCAATAATTTTTGTTTTCAGTAACAAGGAGGTATATTTGTACCTTTGGTATATCAACTAGAGGGTCCGGATATTATGCAGACTCTAGGGTTAAGTGAGATAATGAGCAATAATTGAAAAAAATTAAGTGCGGACTCAGAGACGCCTAGATACGAGTAGTGATAGTATACTACGAGGAAGGTAGGTGCACTCACAGGAACTCTTGGACATTTTCAAGGTGAGTTACAAATAGATGGAACCCTTTCAATTCCATAATTCATGTCGGACCTAAGAATGCCTTACACATAAAAGTGATAATAGGGACGGAAGTATTGAGTAGAATCGAAATCTCCTTACAACCTAGTGCCGTTATAATTCCTTAACTTTAAGAATACTGCATAGATTACCGTATACTTAATAAGCAAATATTTGGAGACAGATTCCACAGCACAAAATCTTCTTCACGTTACGCTATTACAAAGCACAAAATCTTCTTCAAGTTACGCTATATTTAGATAGTGGGCTTTTTTATGTTCCTGTAGGAGAATCAAAAAGGTTAAAAAAAATGTTCAGCCCTTCGTGTTTCGGAAAGTGTGTTGATCTATGTATATGGATGATGTTTCCGTACTCTGAAAAACTGGGAATGAAAGTTTAGAGCGATTGAAAGAAGCTCTTAACTCGACACCTGAAAACGAGTTAAAAATTAAATGGAACAAGTGCCAGTTTCTCTGCAAGAAATTTGAGTATATTATAAGCTACGGAATTACTATTGGAATGCATTAAATGTAAAGGCACAATCTATGAAAAAAATTTTCGCTGAGCTAACAAATATGGAGAAATTGCATAGTTTTCTGTGCTTTTAAGAATATTTGCCTATGTTCATACTCCACTGTACTTAAATTACTAAACCCCCACTTGATTTACTATGGAAAAATTCCACATTTAAGTTTCGATCCAAGCACCGCAGAGCATTCCTCAGATTGAAAGACATTTAGTCAACGCAACCTACCCTTACAACTCAGGCGCAAATTTCTCATATTCCTTAAGGAATGTAAACAATAGATGAGAAATTGTATACTCTATATTTTAGCAGAACGTAAGAATGAAAAGTAGGTGGATTTCCTACATTTCATCTTCAAACAGGTCTGCCCCATCGACCACTTGAGCTCACTGACAGCCACAATGAAAAATTACACGTACATCCTCAACATTATCAATGGGTTTTCCAAATTTGTCTGGATTTACGCCAACAAAGTACTAGCAACTATAGAAGTGATAAGAAATCGGAAAATCATAACGCAGTTTTTGGAATCTCCAGCCATGTTTACCTACCTTCCTTTATTCCGTTTCAAAGTTATTGCAAAGATGAGGATAAGGATCATACGATAACTCTAGCACTAACCAAGCTTTCGATTTAAACCTAGACAAATAGTGCAAACCACTTACCGGCGAAATTCAAAGAAATAATAACTTATGCAATATTAATACTCAAATGCCAAGACCAACCCTATTAAGAATAATATCCAACTTGGACCTGAATTCTAAAGACGACATAATAAAGCGTCTTTGCTTTCCTTTCTTTAAATTTATTACTCAGCAGAAGTGATTATAGTCAGGATGGGAAACTTCAGTACCCCTTACTTCTTAATGGAATCTTTAGCATTTACGTACTTTCCAAGTGTACATAAAATCCATCCGCCCTCCAGAATTTAAACTATAGAATTATTTCGGTATTTATTATGGAAAGGAGCATTGTAATAATCCTGAATGCTAGTTACAGTATTTACTCGATTACAATCCTCAATAGCTTTTAATTAGATTAGAGCGATTTCAAAGTATTAATGAAAGTTGTATAATATTGGACTAGAAATAGACTTGTATGACTTGTGTAATCCTCCACAAAAACAAAATCTTCATCTAGAAGGAGTATTTAAAACGCCCCCACAAGTGTCTTAATATCTAGAAATGTAAATGTACATTGTACACACATAATGCCTACATACATGCTGGGAATCTACACTGTCGTCGTTACCTCTTTTCATTCCCTTCATTGCAGAGAAGTTTGTTTCTTTTGTTCGCATTTAAATGCGATAGTTACATTAGCTTTTAATTGTACCTGTTTAGACCAGAGACCGATAATAACAATTATTTTCATTTTTTCTAAAACAAAAAAAATCATTTAGAAGAAGTTGTAGGAGGATTGATTGAAATGCAGCATTATGATTCTTAGACAGAATCTTTACAATATCCTATACTTTTTAAATTTATGATTTTTATTATTTATTTTGGATTTATACTTTAAAGACCAGAAATAATATCCAAAAATCGATTTTTTTTTTAAAAATTAAAAATAAAAACCTGATTTTTATTATATAAAAAAAAAAAATAGAAATCTGAATATGACTTTTATTTTAAAAATCATAAGAAAATAACCTAAGACCCATTCTTACTTCCAAAGACCCATCTGTGCAAGTTTGATTTTCGCTTATATTTCTAGAACGGTTCTTCGGACAACAAAAATGATTATAACAAACTTTATCGGATCCCATATTCCGAAGAACTTTTCAGTACAATAAAAAAAAAGTCTCCGGCTGATTGTATCCAGAGTATACTAAAAAACCTAAAATATTGAAGACAACACCATGAAGGGGTTACCCGGTTTATTGTCCAGTCAGTAGGGGTTTTTGCCCTACAAAAGGTGGGGAAGTTGTGATCCTGGCCCCGATGAAAAATCCAAGTTTAGACCCTTGGGCGGGGTGAGACCGGTCCACCATCTTGAAATAAAGGTACCAAAAATTGTTTTTTTCAAAATAATTCCTCAACGGTTGATCCTGCGGCAAAAATGTAAAAATATAAATTTGAACAAGACTAAACTCCGCACATGTTTTGTATAAATACTTTTTTTGTAAGTCTGATGTGTAACAAGTTACAGTGGCAGAAACGTGAACATTCTACCGGAAACATGTATACATGTAGTACCAATTATACAGGGTGTTTCGTGCATTGTGGTCTAAAGGACCGAAAGTGGAAGTAGTAACCTAGTCAAAGATAAAATTATATGGCAAGGGGGGAGCGGCATCTCAACCGTTTAGGAGTGACAGGGTGATTAAAAAAATTTGGTAGTCTTTCACAAAATACCCTGTGTTTTAAAAAGTACAAAGTGTACGATCACTTACAGAGCTCATTAATGCAGAATTTCATGACCTTTCCAACGACTACTCGATTAGCCACGTACTCCTCTCCCCTCAGGAGTATATAGGTCTAAACAAAATATAATCTAATCCCTTAGTAACTGAAAACACGTCATTTTAAAATCAAATATCGTCTAGTTTCGGTATGACCTGAGTCGACTATAAGCTAATAATTTTTTAATGGCTACAATATATAAAAAAAAAATTGCGTTAAGCACCTTTTTGTAAAAAACAGAGGTAAAAGTTAATAAAAAGTTAAGAAAGTCCGAAATTCTTAGTTTATACCACCATAACTCCTGGCGGAAGATGAGTATGGGGCTGGTCGAGCAGTAGTTGGAAAGGCCATAAAGTTCTGCATACAAAAAGCTCTGTAAGTGACCGTACACAGTAAAAGTACAGATACTTTTTAAGATACAGGGTATTTTGTGAAAGACTAACAAATTTTCTTAATCACCCTGTAACTTCTAAACGGTTGAGATAGCGCTCCCCCCCCCCCCCTTGCTATACAATTTTCTATTTGACTAGGTTACAACTATCATTTCCGGTCCTATGGACCACCATGGACGAAACGTCCTGTATAAATTTTACTATATGTATACATTTTTTTGAAGAATGTTCGCGTTTCTGCCGCTGTAACTCGTTACACATCAAGCTTACCAAAAAAGTAGTTATACAAAAATTGTAGGCAATTCAGTCTTCTTCAAATTTACATTTATAAATTTATTTCGCAGGGTCAACCGTTGAGGACTTATTTTGGAAAAACCAATTTTTGGTTACTTTAATCCAAGATGGCGAACCGCGCGGAGCCCCAAGGGTCTAAACTTGAATTTTTCATCGGGGTCCGGAACTGAAGAGAATATATAAAAATCCAAACTACCCCACATTTTGTAGGGCAAAAGCCTTACTTAGTCTCTATTGACTGGACTATTAGCCCATTTTTGAAATTATATTTCCATTTGCTCTTTTTATAAAAACGCCATATATAAAATTTCAGCTTTCTAAGTATACATGCTCTCGAGTTATCGAGAGGAGAGGCAGACGAACATGCATGCCAAAATTAAAATAACTTTTAATATTATTCGCGACTGTTCAATCCATTTTGCTCTACCATCATTACTTGTATGTGTTACAAACGTAGTGTATAACAAGGAAAAAAGCTAGAATTAGTCTAATATAAGACCAATTTTAAAGATATCCTAGATCAGTGTTCGGCAAATCGAGGCTTGCGGGCCGACATGACAAGTTCTTCAAAAGAAATTTGGGTCTTAAAAAAATTTTAATCGTCCTCCTGCTGATTTTTGGCTCTTTGACTAATGATTTTGCCGACCACTGCCCTAGATGAACGCCTGTATTAATTAGGTATTGTCACCCATCTGTGGGAGTTTGATTTTTGAAGTGGTGGATTTCGTATTTTAAAGAACTTTTCAGTACAATAAAAACCTCTAGGACTGATCATTTTTACAGTATACGTAAAAAACCTAAATTTTTATATGGCAACACCAAGAAGAGGTTGTCCGATTTAGTCCATTTTTAAAGCTTTACTTACTATTACGCTGCTATTACTATGAAAACGCAGTGTACCAAATTTCAAGTTGTCAGGCACTGTCCAATTATATAGTAAAAATGAACTTTTTTTATGATAACTCTACGAAGGAGTTAGGAGTTTTGAACTTAAATTTACTTTTAGTTTAATAAGCGCGTGTGCAAAATTTCAGATCCCTAAGTGAACGCGTTCTCGCGTTATCGTGAGCATGGACAGACGGACATGCAAAAATGAAAATAACTTTTAATATCATGCGTGGGTATCCAACCCCTTTTTTCTGTACAGCATTATTTCTAGATGTTCCAAACGTAATGAAAAACTTTGTATACCCTTTAGATCTGATCTAGGGTATAAAAATAACATTCAGAAAGCGATATCCACATCACAAAATTTTTTTTCTGATAATATCCTTTAAGTATAAGCTAACTGCATATGATAATTATCTCAGTTCAAAGGCGATTATCATCGGTGGTAGTTCTGTCCAAATTTGGGAAGATGTGTTGAGTGTGAAACTGATTGAAATGTTTTTGTAAAGTACAATGAATTATTACTTAAAAAATTATTATGTGATTTTGAATTATTATTAAAAATATTAAGTTTGAGATATTATAGTGTGGTGACAAGCCTTAATTTCAGCACACAAGACTCGAAATGTCGTCACTTATATAAAGATAATATTTGTTGAAATAGCCAAATACCTTTTTCAAAAAAACTTCATTTCTGAAAAAGATAAGATGTGTATCAGCACATATAAAGCGAGAGTGCTCAAGATGTATGGTTTCTCAAAATACACAAAAAGACCTCCCAATCAGGCCAGTTGTGTCAACATTAAATTCAGGAGCGTATGAGCTCTCCAAATTCATGGCAAACATTCTACGCTAACGATTAGCTCGAGGTATAATGTTAAAAATTCTTCTGAATTCAAGGAGCGTGTTTATTAGCCTCCAACTTGATTCCACCGAGAGTATGGTGTCATTAGATGTAATACCACTTTTTCCTTCCTAACATTCCCACCCGTCTTTGCTTACGCATTATTGAAGAGAAGTGGGAGCAGATCTCCGATATAAGTTCTTGGAGATCTTACAATTCTGCATCATTGAATGTAATTATTTCCAATTCGATGGAAAATTATACAGGCAGATTTTTGGAATGCCAATGCGTAACCCGTTCTCCCCCATAATGGCGGACATTGTAATGGAAGTGCTGTTAGATAGCACTATGACCAAACTTCCGTATCAACCTTAAATTCTGGTTAAGTATGTTGACGATCTCTTTACTGTATTGCCACAGGAACCTATTCCGGCTACATTAAATATGTTCAATAGTTTTCACAGGACACTGCAAATCACTGTACAAATTGAATCGGATGGTAGGATTCCTTACCTTGAAGTACAGATAAGGAACATTCTACGGACCTGCTTTATAATATTCCATGCATGGGTTCAGTTTTAGGCAATTCAGATTGCAATTTAAATTATGTAGGTACTACAAGTCAATTGCTTAAAAATCGGCTTGCGGGTCACAAGTCGGATATAAAAAACAAACAGATCTGCAAGACTGCTTTGGCTAGCCACTGTGTGCAAGTTGTTCAGGCAGCATAACATACATACATACAACAACGCATTTATTCCATACAATAATTTCCACATAATTTAGTCATAATATAATTTGTTCAATTTCTTTCATTCTTGCATTTCTTCAATTCAAAGTGAATAATTTTGTATATTCAGCAATTATAAAAAATGTTGCATTAATTGTAAATAAGGTCAATTCACTCGATTTGGAAATGTCAGCATTTTTTCGCACAAATAAATTTTTAGCAGTATTAAATTTCGTCTGGAAATTCTTTCCGGCACGACTAAAAATGTACAATCAATCGCTTATTTGTAATAATCAGCAAACTGATCATATAAAAAGCCGATAATGGGAAATAAAGCATTCATTAAGTTTCGATTCTCCACAGAAAATTGTGTTTTTATTATACGTCGTCTCTACTTCATACACCGCGCTAATTATAGGCAGTGTAATCAGCAGTTCAAGCAGTGTAACGGTCAAGAACCCTTGCACAATTCCGCAATGTACTGGTCCATGAACCAGTGCCATATCTTAATTACGACAAGAGTCCAAGTCCAAGAACTTGTACTCTAGCGGAGAACAAAAGAGTTCCTTCGCTATACAAACATTTTGGTGACCCCGACGTGATACAGGCACAGTGCTGTATCATACAGTCAGCCATTTCAAGAAGACAACTTTAAATCTTTTGTAGACGACAGCCTCAATCAACATGGATCAATTGGCAAACCAGCAACAAGCAACTGGCAAAGAGATATAGAGAATTACAGGAAAGATTCCTCAAGCCGAAAAGATCTGCCTTACTTCAAAGAAAGATTGCGCAGACTACAAGAGGTATGGGATAAATTCGAAGATGCAGACAACATTATAAGAACCCAGCATGGAGAAGAGTTGCAGCATCAATACTTCGTGAAGGATTATTATAATGCTGTCAAAGAAATCTGCGAAGCTTACCAAGAGTAGATGGCGACTTACATAGATGCATTGGAGGCTGGGTCAACGCCGATAATAAAAAAGATCACTAACACGAAGCTTCCTATTATTGAGAAGGAAACGAGTGCACCATCGCAGTCTCTGGATCAGAATAAGCAACAAGATGTACTCAAGATAGACGCCCAGTTTGAATCAGACAAAATGATTATCTCCCAAGAAGTTCACAGAGTAATAAGGAAACAAAAGGGAGTCATGCAATCTTTAAATCGACTCCTCACCAGCCTTACCAATGAAGATCAACAGCAGTCTCAACAGTATTATGAAGTGAAGTTAAAGACAATCGATCACTATTGGTCTTAAATCGAACAATACAACACTTTGGTATGGGAGCTAACTGAAGACCCAGCCCAGGTAGGATATATCATCGAGGATTACCTTGAATGGGAGGAACGCATCATCATTTCGCTTACACAAAAAATGAACAATTTGCACCTGCAAGCATCCAAGACGAGTTCAACAAATAATGCAAGCATTAAGCTACCAAAAATAAATTTGCCTAGTTTCGATGGTGACTACCTAAAGTGGACACAGTTTCGCGACTTATACGAACAACTAATGCATTCCTAAGGCATAAGCAAGAGCATTAATACAGCTTCTTGCAGTAACTGATTACAACTACGATACAGCCTGGGATATTCTTCAATCACGCTACGAAAACAAAAGGTTGCTATGTACAGCACTTCTCAATAGATTCTTAATGCAACCAAATCTTCAACATGAATCAGCAGCTGGATTGAAGAATATTTATTATGTCGCAAAGGAATGCATCCATGGTTTGAAGAACTTTGGGATTGCTACAGAATCTTGGAGTCCATTACTTGTGCATCTGATCATCAAAAAGTTTGATAAAGATACTCATTCACTTTACGAGCAATCTTTGGAATCGCCAAGAGAGCTACCCAGCATCAAACAGCTATTGAAATTCTTGGAGATGCGATTTCAAACATTGGAAGCATTGGGAAGAAACAAACATTCATCTGGGCATGGCTGTCGTGTAATACAGAAATCATTCACGAACTATTCAAGAACAGCAGCCCCAACTTCGACAAGGGTCAGCATTTGCGTTATATGCAAGAAAAACCACCCTCTATACTCGTGTAAAGAGTTCTTATTGTAACATCCAACAAATCGTTGCAGCATTTTGAAAAAACACAATTTGTGTATTAGTTGCATGAAAGAAGGCCATTCAGTCACTCCACCTATGTACTGTTAGGAACAGCTTTAATAGAATTGGTCAAGCAAGGAGGAGCTGTAGTACAGTGTCGAGCTATTCTTGATTCCGGGTCACAACTAAACTTTATGACGGAAGATCTAGCAAAGAAACTGGGTGTCAGACAAGTTACAGAAGTAATGTACATCAGTGGCATTGGAGAGCATGCCCAAAGGGCACAACATAGTGCAAACGTGCTTTTACGCTCAAGAGTAAACAATTTCTCAACTCGTTTGGAAGCATTTGTTCTACCAAATATTACGGCATATCAACCCGACCGTATACTCGATATAAACTCTTGGCCAATTCCACACAATATCCCATCGGCAGATCCAGAGTTCAATAAGCCTGGTCGGATTGAGTTTTTAATAGGTGCTGAGCTATATTACGAACTATTGTCCATTGGACAGATTAAGCTCGGTCCAGACCTACCAACATTGCAAAACACTGCGTTTGGATGGACCTTTTCAGGCGCGAGCAGAGGAAAGAAACCTGCTTTAGCGACATGTGGCATTTGCAGTGAAAGTGAAAGAACTGAAAATCTCTTGGAGAAGTTTTCGAAGATAGAAGAAATTGATTCTTCGGACGAATGCTCAAACCTAACAGCAACAGAACAAAAATGCGTAAACCATTTCCATCAGAATGTCAAAAGAAGCAGAGAAGGAAGATTTATCGTGAAATTACCATTTTTAAATGATTCAACGAAACTAGGAGAATCCAGGGACATCGCATTAAAAAGATTTCTGTCACTAGAACGAAAATTCAGCAGACACCATACGATAAGGTCGCAATACGTTGAATTTATGAATGAATATTGCAGACTCGGGCATATGAAGGAAGTAAACCCTACTGAGATCACCACGCAACATTATTTCTTACCACTCCATTGTGTGCTAAAGCCTGACAGTAACACACACCACCAAGCTCAGAGTGGTGTTTGATGCATCGGCAAAATCTTCATCTAATATATCGATAAACGATATACTAAACAAGGGTCCCACTACCCAGGATGAATTATTTTCGATTCTTGTCCGATTCAGGCTAGCAAAATTCGTGTTCACAGCTGACATCGGAATGATGTATCGGCAAGTTCTACTTGAAGAAAACGATCAAAACTACCAGCTGATCCTTTGGAGAGACAATCCAGATACACCTTTGAAAACCTTCAGACTTTGCACAGTTACATACGGATTAACCTCAGCTCCATTTTTGGCAACAAAATGTCTGCAGTCTTTAGCAGACATGGAGAGAGAACGGTTCCCATTAGGCGCAGAAGTTTTGAAAAGGGACTTTTACGTCGACGATGTAATGACCGGATCTAACAGCCTATCTGAGTCCAAGGAAATGCAACGACAATTAAAGAATTTACTTCAGTCCGCGGGCTTTAATCTGCGGAAGTGGTGTTCAAATCACCCACAATTACTTCAAAACATTCCGAAAGATGACATTGCACTAGAGCTCAACTTTAGTGAGGAATCGGAAGAACACATCAAAACGCTTGGCCTGACCTGGCTACCAAAAACAGATGCCTTCGCAATAAAAACAGCCTGGCAAGACACCAAACGGATTACCAAGCGAACTATATTGTCTGACATTGCCCACATATTCGATCCTCTAGGCTTCGTGAATCCCGTGACTGTAACGGCAAAGATTTTCATACAGAAACTATGGTCGCTAAAGCTGGACTGGGATGCAGCCATACCCACTGAAATGCACGCAACCTGGCATAAGTTTCGAGAAGGTCTAAAGTGACTGAGCGATATCAACATTCCAAGACATGTTGCCTCAACTCAACAGCCAAGTTCAGTACAAATTCATGCGTTCTCCGACGCATCTGAACGAGCCTATGGAGCTGCAATTTATGTCAGATCAATATTGCAAGATGGGATAGTCGTAGTACGATTATTATGTGCCAAGTCCAAGGTGGCACCCATAAAAACTACAATACTACCTCGACTTGAGTTATACGCCGCAAAATTAGCTGCTCAATTGGCTCAAGGTGTTGTAAGAGATATGAAGTTGAATAGTCAAAAGATCTACTATTGGACAGATTCAGAGATAGTTCTCGCGTGGATTAATGCAGAGTCTTCTTCATTTCATACGTTCGTGGCCAATAGAGTATCTTCTATTCAGAGGCAAACGAACACAGAGCAATGGCGACATGTGAATTCCGCTGAAAACCCCGCAGACCTCGTATCCCGTGGAATACCCCCAGAGAAATTGAAGAACTGCAACATTTGGTTTTATGGACCACCATTTTTACATGGCTCAGACCAGATTTGGCCGACTAACTATTCCAAAGTGGACACTGATCTGGAAAAGAAAAAATCTAAGATAGTGTTAACCGCCTCAAGAGAATGCTCACCATTCAGCAGTGTCATCACGCACGGAAATTCAATGAAGAGGCTGCAGGGAATAATGGCATACATTCTAAGATTTATTTATAATGCAAAGCCAAAAAATCAAAATAAAAGGTGCGAGGCTTCAATAAGCATTCAGGAATTGGAGGTAGCGCTCATCGTAATCTTAAAAGAGATACAACAAGAAGGATTCATGGATGATATCAACCAACTAAATCGAACTGGAACGGTTAACAATAGTAGTTCATTAAATAGCCTCGCCACATTCATTGACGAGGAAGGTGTGATACGAGTAGGAGGAAGGCTAGAACACTCAAATCTATCATACGAGTCAAAACATCCAATATTGCTGCCTTGTGCTCATCCAGTCACTAAGCTACTAATGACAGACATTCATAACAGCAACCTTCATGCTGGCCCCCAAACCTTACTGGCACTTACACGACAAAGGTTTTGGCCAACCAGGGGGAAGACTATTGCCAGATCGATCGTGCAGAACTGTGTTCGCAGCAACAAGGTGAAGCCCAAGCTCATGACTCAGTTAATGGGAAATCTCCCCGCAGCCAGAGTTCAACCCGCTAGACCATTTATAAATTCCGGAGTGGACTTTTGCGGCCCCATTTGGACACACTTCAAATTAAGAGGGAAACGCCCTCAAAAATCATATATCGCAGTATTCTGCTGTTTCGCTACAAAGGTGACGCATCTAGAAGTGGTGAGCGATCTGACGACAGAAGGATTTCTCGGGGCACTTAAGCGGTTTATAGCGAGACGAGGGCATTGTCTGAACTGTATTGTGACAACGCCACAAACTTTGTAGGAGCCAGAAATCAGCTGAATGAGCTTCAAGACATCATACACTCAAATAGATCTCAAGAGAAGATTACTTCAATGTGCCAGGGAAAGGGTATGGAGTTCCATTTCATCCCACCACGCGTCCCACATTTCGGTGGATTATGAGAAGCAGCAGTAAAATCAGCAAAATCGCTATTATACAAGGGTGTCGCTGCAGCTTCTCTGACATATGAAGAGTTAACTACACTCACATCTGAGATCGAAGCCATAATGAATTCGAGGCCAATAACCCCGGACACTTTCTTGTGGGGGAGCCCCTGACTTCAAGAATTGATCCACATTCAAGTACACAACAAGTGTGTCCAGCGGGAAGATGGAAAATGGTGTCGCATATAAGGCACGGATTTTGGCGTCGATGGTCTCACGAATACCTATGTGAGCTGCAGCAAAGACACAAGTGGAAGCAGCAATCCATGAACGCTCGCCCTGGCATGATGGTGTTAATCAAAGAAGATAATTTGCCTCCCCTCAGATGGTAGCTCGGCAGTATTACCCAGGCAATTCAGGGCAAAGACGGCTTGGTTCGAGTTGCTGACGTCAAAACCACGTCTGGAACTCTTAGAATACCTATACATAAACTGGCACCTTTGCCAGTAGATGATAAAGATGACGTACGAGCGAATGAAACACAGGAAAGGTTTCCGAGACGCAGAGCTGACAAAGATCAAGAGGACGCAAGTCCAGGACCTGCCGAAATATCACGACGTTCGGCAAGCTCTGCACTCACCACACTCCTATTCACGTGTCTCATACTGCCGATTCTAGGAAGTTCACCAGTAGAAATATCGCCGTTTAAATCTCAGCCGGGCATATATTTCGAAAACTTAGGCTCTACCCATTTGATCTCTAGTGAGTGGAATCTAGTGTTGTACTACGACATGGGCAATTATTGGAAGGAATTCAACAGCATTAGTAATGGCATCAACAAACTACAAAAGATCTGTAATATCTGAACAGACACATTCTACTGCTCGCTGATTCTGAAGCAATTCACGATTCTACAGACCGAATTGATCAGCAATAATGAACTACTTTTATCAAATCCAAGGAAACGTAGTGCTAGAGCCCCATTGGATATAGTAGGGAATATAGCCAACACTCTATTTGGAGTCCTTGACTCTGAATATGCAGAAAAGATGGCCTCCACTATTAATAATATTAGAAACAACGAGGATCACTTGTTGAGCTTAATAAAAAATCAAACATCCTTAATTGATTCCACTGCCAACATTTTGAAGAAGGACGAAGAAATCATCAGACACCAGTTCAATGAGGTAGATTTTCGCCTACGTGAAATAATCAATAACATCAACAACATCACAGAAGAGCTTCATCAACAAAGACTTGCACAGCTATTTATGTCATCATACAGTTAACGTTAATGACATCAACTTATCGACGCGTGCAAGCTACCATGCTAGACGTGATCATAGACACACATTACGGCAAGATAAATCCTCAGCTACTTTCTCCGAGACAGTTAAAACAAGAACTAATTACGATAAAGGACCATTTACCAGCGACTTTAAGGCTCCCAGGGAATCGCGAAACTTTGACTCAGTTCTACAGTTTAATGACTATAGAAAGTCGAGTCGCCGACAAATACGTAATATCCAGAATCAAACTACCACTGTTTGCATATGAAGAATTCGAACTGTTTCGAATTATTCCTGTTCTAGTGGCAATCAATAACACCTTTATGGCTATCAAACCTTCGGCTGATTTCATAGTAATTAACCTGCATCGGGACCAATACTACCCGCTTAGTGAACAAGAATTAGCCACATGTGAAACCATGGAAAGGGCTACTTACATGTGTAAACAGAAACACCCTATATACAAAAGGGGAGCCAACATCAGCGCCTGTTTATTGAGTTTCATAAATCAGGGAACACCTTCACCGAACTGTCAGGTAATGGAGACTGAAAACAGTCTCAAGTGGATACAATTATTTAATCCCAACCGATGGATTTACTCATTAAAAGAAAAAACGTCAATAAATGTGGTATGCCAAAAAACCGTATCAACGCAGATGCTTGAAGGATCTGGAATTCTGAAAATTCAGAGCAATTGCGAAATAAAGCAAGAGCTTATTACAATTCAAGCCCACAATGTCTACCCGAGCGCGATGCGAACATCACTTCTGCCAAAGGAGAACCTGGGGGATCTTATTTCATCAAAGCACCTGAAAGAAATGCAGCACAGCCCTATACGCTATCAAGCTCACTTGGATGAGCGAGGGTATTGCCGAGCTACAAAGAAACCAACAGTTACCAAATGAAATCAAGCCAGTCGATGTGCATCATTTCATCTTGGGCTACTCAGCACTTGTCATTGGACTACTTATTGCCGCCTGCTTGATATACAGGTGGGCAAAACAAAAATGCAGCAAGTCTGAACTGAGCAAAGCTATACCCACAAGGAGTTCTGGAGAGCCTTTCACAATTAGCATTCGTGATGAGGAAGTTTGAACAAGCTGTTCAACGCGGGGAATATGTTCAGGCAGCATAACATACATACATACAACAACGCATTTATTCCATACAATAATTTCCATATAATATAGTCATAATATAATTTTTTCAATTTCTTTCATTCTTGCATTTCTTCAATTCAAAGTCAATAATTTTGTATATTCAGCAATTATAAAAAATATTCCATTAATTGTAAATAAGGTCAATTCACTCGATTTGGAAATGTCAGCATTTTTTCGCACAAATAAATTTTTAGCAGTATTAAATTTCGTTTGGAAATTCTTTCCGGCGCGACTAAAAATGTACAATCAATTGCTTATTTGTAATAATCAGCAAATTGATCATATAGAATGCCGATAATGGAAAATAAAGCATTCATTAAGTTTTGATTTTCAATAGAAAATTGTGTTTTTACTGCACGTCGTCTCTATTTCATATACCGCGCTAATTATAGGCAGTGTAATCAGCAGATCAAACAGTGTAACGGTCCAAGAACCCTTGCACAATTCCTCAAGGTACTGGTCCATGAACCAGTGCCATATCTAAATTACGACAAGAGTCCAAATCCAAGAACTTGTACTCTAGCGGAGAACAAAAGAGTTCCTTCGTTATACAAACACAAGTAAACCACTGTCCAGATTTTAACAATACAACGATTTTATGCAAAGAATAAAATATTAGCAAGAGGATGTGCCTGGAGGCTTTGCATATTTACACCACCCCCAGTCCAATGAATGTAAAACAGACACCGACAACATAAATTCGGTGTACTGCCGTAACCCCCGGAATATAATACAAGCCATGAAGTTGCCTAAGGCACCGATACATTAAGAGGCCTTAACGTGCCGGGTACAGCATGCAGTAAGAGCTCACTCTCACGGCATTTTGTATACTCGTCATGGAGGAAAAAAACAAATTTCATCTTAAACAGGTCCTAAAGCCCAAAACTGTCGCTCCCACAGCAAAATGAAGTTAAAACAAATTGCAGCCAAATATGTTTTCTTTCTAGTAGTTTTAAAAAAAAATAGCATGTAGAACAAATTTACGGAAATTATAGCGTTTGAACAAAATACAAGCAACTTTTATATGAAAAACTCCTTCAGTAAGACAAGGCAAGAAGACTGTGGCTGTCGCCTGCTGACCGGCCCGTTGCTCTCTTTTTTCGACTTTGTTCATGGCTTGTATCTTGCGGGGGTTACGGTACTGCTCATAATAATGAGGCCTTTCTCCCACCATATATACACTTACGTGTGTATACAGATGTACAATCAAAAAACATTCTCTCATCTGATCATAAAGTAACGACAAACCGCGCAATGTTGATGCTATTTTATTTCTTAGACGTGAGCTTTCAATATTGTGGCCTCAAATGTGTTTTTTAAAAGTAGTTTTTTTTCGTTTTATTTTCTGTGTATTTGTTAATAATTTATAGGTTTTTATTGCAGTGTTCGTCAGTTAAATGTCAATTTATTATGGTTTCGCCCAGTGTTTGCATATTTTATTGGAGTGAATTAAATAATGTTCATTAATGTTTTTTCGTAACTAATTTAAATATCCTCAAGTTGTTAAAATTTTGAGAACTTCAGCGTATAGGTAAATTAAATTAAAAATTTTCGTTTTATTTTCGAGCATTTCATCCCCATTTTTCTTATAGATATAAAATCAAAAGCCTAAGGATTTCAAAGCCACAAATGGATATTTTAACACGTTGGAATTCCACTTATGATATGCTGAAAAGACTGCTAGAATTAAAGGACTTTGCGTTGAGCATTTACAAACGTCTGAAAAATTAGTGCTGCACGAATGTGTAGAAATCGAAAACGTTTCAGTTCTAGCAGCCTTGCATGTATTAACTATGAACCTTCAAAGAAAACAATTGCTATTAGGTGATTTCTATAAGTTTTGGCTGGACATTACTTTCCAGTTGAAAGCCATCAATTGCGATATTAGTAATAAAGCTTTGACTCATATTCAATCAAGGCAAACTAGGTTGTTAGAAAATGATACTATGTATGCTGCTCTATTCTTAGACCCTAGGTTCAGGCGTTTGATTTTACCAGTAAAAAAGGAAGCTGCTAAAAAGCACCTTAAAAAAATCGTTTATCAAATTCAGAATGTACAAAAGGTACACTCCAATAGGATTTTGCATTTTTTTACTGATTTTTTTTCTACGTTACTTTTTGTTTCTGTTTCAATTTCAGTAAAACTGCCAGCGCCCACTTTCTGCAACAAATTCATCAAATGGCGAGGAGGAATATTTTTTATTTGTTGATAGCTCGCTACAAAGTAGGTACTTCTTCCTTATTGAGAAGTGGAATTAGAGAATTGGAATTTGCCAACAATTCGTCCTTCGATGAGGAGGAAATCGAAATTAATGATAATATTAGAAAAGCATATTATGAAATAGATAAGTACAAAGTAAAATGTATTGATGTTGATGCCGATTTAATTGGTTACTAGAACACCAAAAAATACACGCGTGGCTGTATAAGCTAGCTTGTATTGTACATTCTATACCTGCAACGCAAGTTAGCGTGGAGAGATCTTTTCAGCACTGAGGTTGATTCCAGGAAATTTTAGCAGCAAAATTTAGTACTGATCATGATTGTTAAACTGAACTCTGATTCTGATGTAGTTCCATGAAAAAGATATATTCCAGCACATTTAATTGGAACTTAGGCAATCCAGCTAAAACTGTTTGACTTACTTTCTTTGTTTATATTGAAATATGTTATTTTATTTGGTGTTATTGTTATTAATCGCATATATATTCATATCAAGTACTGCTAGGTTTCTGCGATTGGCACTACCTATTTTCAAACAATTCTCTTCTGAATTAAAATTAAAAAAATATAAATTAAAAAATTGAATTCTATATTTCCATTTAAGCATTTAATTATTTAAATTACAAATGCTTTTTTTTTATCTTAAAAATTCTCAAAAAATTGGGATTTGTAATTTTTCCTGGGGGCTTTAAAAGCGCATTTTATCAATTTAGTAAATTTGGAGCCTATTGCCTCATGATGAGGAAGGATAAAAGCGCTTCCAGAGTATTTGAACGGATAAAAGGTCCTCAATCATATAATAAGAACATAAATGAAGCATATTCCACTACTATCTGTCGTACAATCTTCTGCATATTTGGAGTCATATTTAATATCATCCGCCAAAGTACTTTTCACCCGAATAACAATTTTGTGTAATGGAAATCGTTTTATTGTTTTTTATTTTCGATTTTTAGAATAAAAATCAGTTTTTTACTTTGATTTTTGATTTTTTAAATAAAAATCCTTTCTCAATATTGAATTTTTGAATTTTTCAAATATAAATCAGTTCTTAATTTTTAAAATAAAAATCAACTTTTGATTTTTGAGTTTTTAAATAAAAATCATTTCTCAATTTTGATTTTTGATTTTTCAAAGAAAAATCATGTCTTAATTTTGATTTTCGATTTTTATTTTTAATATTCGTATAGGTTTTTTCTTTGATATAATCGAAGGGTTCTTAACTCATTCGCATATACTGGAAGAATATATGAGGATCAGTATGTAAATCTTCATATACATATGTGAATGACGAATTCCCAAATTCTAATCGCTTGTTATTTATCGGGTCACAAGCAAAACTGCGGAAAGTACACTTATGTGAAAAGTGGCATATAGTTGACTACTTGACAAACACAAAATGCCTTCTTCAGAATCTGATGACATAATTTATATGCTGTCACTTCGCGATTCACCAAGAAACTGAACGCCTTGTTGGGAACACTACCCCTCGAGGTGTATGTATCTTCACCCGGCCTCGCTCAAATGCCTCGCCTCACCCCGGTTCGTCTAGCCCCGCCGCGCCCGTTGTGTACGTACCCTAAAGGTGAAAGCCCAATGAACGCGGCAGGCGTCACGTCGGTTTGACAGTACAATAGAATATACTTGTTTAACTTCGTGCTGGCCAAATGGCTGCCGCACTTGCCGGATTCAACGCGAAAGTAGAGCAATGTTCAACTTTTAACGCGCTGCAGACGCTTTTACAGTTCTTTTGATTGATTTAAAACTGTTTATATGCTTGGTAAGCTCCAAATGCAAGAACTACCACATCTAATAACTCTGATATATCCACTATCTCATTTTTAAATAATAACTTAAGCTTTTCTACCACTTTTGCTTTTTATACACGCGTCTGCCGCGGAGAACTGTCAAAGCGACGCGACGCTTGTCGCGTTCATTGGGTTTTCAGGTTTATATGTTATTGTTGTGTCGTTTTTGCCGTGTTGAAGGCTGTCTGTGGAACTGTTTTTCCTTTCTCGAGTGATATTCTGAATGATGAAAACACCAAGAGGAATATATTCATTCTCTCAACAAAACTTCTCTGGTATTTACAACGCCACCTGGTATTTACAACGCCGAAACAATCAAGGAGTTTGAGGAAGCCATTTCTCGCGCTACTCAGACTTCCAGCAAGACGTTCTTCAAAGCGATTCGCGTGCTAGAAAGTATTGGGGTGACATTTATTTGAGTCCTTCCGTCGACCATCAAGTTGAAATTTTTCGTGCTTTAAACAAGCACCTGCGTGACCGACATGTACCTCTGATACGCAGAAGAACGCAAACTTCTAGATGCCCCCGAAATATCATCTTTAAGATCTGAGCGAGAGCATTTTTATCATCTCCATGGACGGGTAAGAACTGACAATACCAAGCGCTTGTATAAATCTGCTCGCAATCGTGTTACCTTAGCCATGCGCAGGGCAAAGCGTCAGTTCTATAAAAACAAGTTGAACCCTGAGTTGCCACCTAAGTTGCTTTGGAACAATCTGAAGAGGGCTGGTGTCAGTCGTAATAAGTTTAGCGCTCCTACTTGCAATATATGCTCTAATAACTTAAATAAATTTTTCACCTCTACTCAAGGTATTGTCCAGGCTTTGGAGGAAGATCGAGATCGCTTTGTTGATTTTCCTGGATCCAGCTTCTCCTTCAGGTGTGTGTATGGTGACGAAGTTATTACTATCTGCTCTATAAAATCTGGTTCGGTAGGCCCAGATGAAATACATCCTCGTTTCGTTAAATTAATTTCACCCATGATTATTAGTCATGTGGTCTATATTCTGAATTCATGTCTGACTTGTTCTACATTTCCGCGAGTCTGGAAGGTAGCCATTGTTCTCGCACTTCCCAAGGTATCGCTTCCTAAAGAGTTGAGCGGTTTTTTCCCCACCTACTGGTGGGGGTTTCTTTTCCAAAGTTTTGAAAAGGTTCTGATCTGCGATTATCTCTAGATAATAATCATGTAGGCATCCTTGTGTTCCTCGGTTTTTCAAATGCATTTGAGGGAGTATATCATTAAATTCTGCTGTCTAAGTTATCTTCTCACTTTGGTTTTTCGTCTTCAGCTACCGAATTGTTATATAGTTTTTTATGGGACAAGTCAGCAAGTTAAAGTGAATAATGTTATCTCTAGCCTTCTACCCGTCCTGTCGGGAGTTCCACAAGGTTCTATATTGGGACTTCTATTATTCAGTATTTTTATAAATGACCTTCCTAATATTGTTGCAGATGTGAAAATTTACTTGTATGTTGACGATGTGAAGCTTTATCTCAGTAGACCAATTGGACTAATGGAGGATTGCCTAGCACGCGTAAATGATAACCTTAACAGAATATACCATTGGTAAATGAGAAATCAACTATCGTTGAATCCTGGCAAGTCTAAATACATAGTTCTTCATGACAATGCTATTTCCAACAACGATTACTTTCCTGGTGTTATACTAAGTGGTTCCACTCTCAGGCAGCGGGTAAAAAATCTGGGAGAAATAATCAACTCTACTATGAGTTGTTGTGACCACATCAAACTTATGCTGAGGAAAATATACGGAGGCCTCCGTCAGCTCTGGTTATCTGGTTATCTGATATTTTATCGAGAGATATGCGTACGAGACTAGTCAAAGCACTTCTTCTTCCTCATTTAAATTTTGGTAGCCTAATATATCCCAAGCTCGATAGTTCATGCTCTTGTAGTCTCAACGTCGCTTTAACGACTGTATCCGTTTTATTTTCGGACTTGACTTGATCACGTCCAATACTTGAAATCACAATTGCTGGGATGCTCTCTAGATGACCATCGTGCGTTGAAGATGCTGGTCTTTTTGTATACTCTGACGCACTCTAGGACCCCACGTTATCTCTTTGATCAATTGCAGTTTTTAAATACTTCTATAAACAACAATCTACTCATTCCACATTTCCATAGGTCCATTCAGCCTGCTCGCTCATGGAATGAGCTGCCTGTAGTTATTCAAGGTGCCGGTTCCCTCGATAAGTTCAAATCACTGTTAAAATGCCGTTTCTCTGGTGAATATTAAATTAAATTAAATTAAATAAATAAATAATTAAATGTCATTCAGTTTCCGGCTACGTTCGTCACGACATTTGCGACTCGGCAATGAAGTGGGCTTTTTATTTTTTCGCTCAAATAGTATAGTTTTAGCCTTGTTGTGTAATTTTTTTTTCCTTTTTCTTTTTCTTTCTCAGCTTGTTTGAATTTTTAATTAAATTGTTTATTTAAGTTTGGTTTCTTTTTATTGAGTATGTATTTTTATTTTTATTTATTTTTAATTAATTCCTTTAACATGTAAGCTCGCGATTTGTATTTTGAACGTTTTTGAACTTTTTTATCTTTATGTGCTGCACTTTCACATTTGTTTTTTTTTTTTTAGTCTAAGTTATATTTTGTTAGTTGTTAGTTTATTAGTTATTAGCTTCAGTTTGTTTACTTGCTTTATATACCTTAGTTTATTTCGGATATAGATTTTTAATTAATGCCATCTCTTTTGCTCTCTTTTGTTTTGTTTTACGCCTATATACTTACTTTGTCCTGCTTAATAATGTACTTATGTATATACAAGATTAATACCTTTTGTACATTCAATAAATGTTAATTCTATTCTATTGTATTCTATAACAAACATTAATACGGGTATTGTATATCGTGTAATTGAGTGAAGCCCAAAACCCCTCATAATATCTCGAAGGGGTTGGTGATAATAAAGGACGGAAAATAAAAGCAAAATTAGATGCGAGGAAATGAAAAGTATAAGTAAATATATATAAGTAAAAGTATAAAGTATATATATAAACTGAAAGCTTGAGCTATGAATGAACGACAGCGTATAGAATTATCTACAAATTTGCATTCATATTATAAAATAAATTGACTGCTCCTTCATGAATTCTGGTTGTTGTATACAATTACAGGCTCTCATACTAGAAAACACAAATATTGGTCCGGGTTCACTTAATTTAGCTTATCAGTATTATTGAATAAATAACTAACAGGAACCCAACTTAGATGTGAAAAGGCCCCTCACTGACACTCGGATTTAATTGAATTGAACATCTTTTGATATTTCTGAAAATAAACATTTCAGAGGTCAAGGAGTTCAGCGACTTTTTCAAAATTATTATTGTACATAAACATTAGAAATTTCAAATTTCATTGTTTCTAAAGCTTGAAGTGTCTCTTTTTATCGTATTTTAGTGTTTTGTAAAATTACTCCGCACCCGATTGTGTTGTGTTCGTCCTTGTTTTAGCTGATGATACTATTGAGATTTTTGTTTTCTTCTTAGGCATATTTGACAGCTTTGATGGACCCGGATCTTTGGACTATTTAACCTTTAAAAAATGCTTTCAATGGAGGAAAGAGTTGATTTATTTCTACGAATTTCAATCGACCATATTTCTTCAGAATTCGTGCGGTTTATTGGTGACTATGGTCGATGCGGGAAGTTACGGTGTGATGGTGAGCGGCGTGGCGGGGGGGGGGGGGGGATAAATACATTAATGTTTTCAATACCTTGCATTCTATACAATACAACTTTTTGCTCTTACTCTTAGTTTGAAATATGAATCCCGCCCGTCCCTATATTTATTTTAATATTTCACGGCTAGTCAGGCAGCCGAAACCGCTGGAAGTTCTTGCAATTATTCGTTCTTATTCGTTCTTTGACTGTAGACTGTACTTAAATAGATGCACTGTCGCTCTTTGCATTCCACGAACTGAATTTATTCACGTAAGTTGAAATTTCCCTGTGCACTTGCATCTTATTGGCGATTTGCATTAACTTCCTACTGGTATGCCGTACATTTTCCCTACTAGCAATTTTAATGCGATTTCAATGAAACTTTTTACTCAAGAAATACCTACTTATCATATTTAAAACATTTCTGATGTGCGAAACAATATCTTTCGAGTCCATTTTTTGTTAAAATTTGCAATTTTCTTAAATACGGAAACAAAAAAAGAACAAAATCTAATTTGATTGTGCCGATTAGTGATAGCCGCTTAGGCATTATTTCCCTAGATGTTCGATTTGTACCCATACCAATCAATTTTATGAAAGGTTGTAATTTTGTATGCTTATCCAACTATTAAAGGAAGTAAATCTTTCATTAATGCTTATCTCACCCAGCCACCCCTCGCACCCAGCTCGCCCGCAAGATTGCAGACAGAATTTGCTCGGACCGTGTCTGTGCCAAAACCATCGAGAATACTTCCCAAGCCATGAAACAGAAATCTATATGTGTGCGTGCTTGGTCCATTTTCTAAAATGTTCTATATTGATCCATATGGAAAAGTGCTAAACATTGGCTTTATATATGCCATAGAGCCTAAACTACTATCCATAAAGGATAATAGTCTTCTAATAATTTAAAGCTTGGTTCCTTACCTACCCAAAGGCTACACTTCCTATATACCTTGCTTAACAAAATAATAAAATAGTTTTGATTACAAAGTAACCTTACCATTTTACGCTCCATACCTCTCGCTGAGTGATAATTGCATGTGGGTATGTGCAGCCGTAGTCCGAATCTGTAGGTAGCTACATTCGATATCATCAGGGCCCACGGCATGCCATGACGGCACAGCGACATTTCAATGATTACTCGGCTGAGAATTTTTGTTTGAGGAATCGTAGTCATTTGGTTAAGATAATTTTTTTTAAATAATTTTGTTAGGAAAGGTATGAACATTTTATTACGGTTCGGAAGATAAGAAAGCAAGCTTAAGATTAGTAGTTTAGGGCGGAGGAGCTATTCAAATCAAACTTTTGTCACTTTTACATAAGAACACTGCAAATATTTGAGAATGTAAGGACTACGTTGGGCCTCGCATGTGGTATGGATGGAGTCTGTTTCATGGCTTGTGAAGTATTCTCGAGGGTTTTGCCTGTGCTCATGTTCCGTCTCAAACGCACATTTCCAAAGAATTTTTTCATTCCGCGGCAACAGATGTGAAAAGTGTGTACGCATTTGCAAGCCAGAACGAACAATATGCATAGTACATGTGCCGCGATTTTCAAACTTCAATGGAAAACATGCAAATGCAAACACATCTATTTGATGAGACGTACACACTTAAAGCTGAGTGGCAGAAAATAAAGCTCTCGATTCCGAGCTTCCATTTAACTATGTAGTAGTAGCATGAGCTTTCGTACAAAGCTTTCGAATTAGTGCCACACGCAGAAGTAGTACTCGCTGTATATACATAAGTATCTTGACCTAGCAGCAGTACATAATCAATGCTGTATTGACATGGCAAGCATTTTTTCTCCTTTAGTTTTTCTAGGAAACATGTCTGCCATATTCAAACCGAAGCGTATTGTTTTATTGTTGTTCGGAATTTAATTGAACTGTTTTTGCAATTTTATTATTGCTTTCCATACAGCCTTTGGGATCTTTATATAACATCCGTTGTCTTCTATGTATGTAATGTATAGGCACAATGGTTCAATCAAGTTGTATTGGAGTTCGCAAATGGGCCGAATCGGGCAACTCCTTCGTAATCACTGCTGTATCAATGCTGTATTGACATGGCAAGCATTTTTTCTCCTTTAGTTTTTCTAGGAAACATGTCTGCCATATTCAAACCGAAGCGTATTGTTTTATTGTTGTTCGGAATTTAATTGAACTGTTTTTGCAATTTTATTATTGCTTTCCATACAGCCTTTGGGATCTTTATATAACATCCGTTGTCTTCTATGTATGTAATGTATAGGCACAATGGTTCAATCAAGTTGTATTGGAGTTCGCATCGAATCGGGCAACTCCTTCGTAATCACTTAATCACTATTCAAAATGATGAACATACATATGTTATATCTGAAATCCAGATGTAACCATTTTCCAATATTTCTCACCATTCATCTTCATAAATAAATCAATGCCGTGTAATTCGTAATATAATTGCGAAATTCTTGTTACGCGCATTTAATTCTTCAAAATATTTGTCACTGCAAAATTACTAAATACGCATAGACCGAAATTCGATACGTTAGAATCTTCTTATGAGTAATCATAAAAATCTTGTTGTAAATAAAAACATTTTTCTTGGAAGAAAATCTAAACGTAAACAAGTCCCTAGTAAACAAAGGGTTTAAAAATCTTGTTGTAAACAAAAACATTTTTCTTGGAAGAAAATCTAAACGTAAACAAGTCCCTAGTAAACAAAGGGTTTTAAATTTCAAGGCAATATGACTAATTGTTGATGATGAAATTCTTCACGCTACAATCGACCAATGGGAATCAATTCAAATATTGATCGCATGAGGAAATAACCAATGGCAAATCGACGGATGATATTACCAAGGTTTATCCCTACTATTGGGAATGATCGCGACTTTTCGATTGCGAAATTCATCCCTATAAAAATGGGAATCCTATCTCAGAATTATGATATTTTTGATTCATTTGTTATTCATTATTGTGCTTTCTGTAATTCAGATCAAATTATTCAGTTTTTTTTTTGAAAATATAAAGTGAGTGCATTTAGTTTGTGCTTTCTGAATTTTTCTTGAACTTATTAGTGAACAGTTAAAATTACCAAATGAGTTTTTCTTCGAGTTATTGAGTTGGAAATATAAGATTCAAGTAATAAAATAAAAAAAAAGAAGATAAATAATTTTAAACCCAGTGCAGTCAATTTATAAAATAAAAGAGCTTTTGTGCATAAAATATTTAATATATCAAAGAGTTTCGTGAATAATTAAATAGAACTAAGTTCATTAAGTGTTTTAAGATTATCCAATAAATTTAAGTGTATTAAATGTTTATAAATATTGTTAAAATAAATAAAAATTCTTAAGCATTTAACAAAGGTTTTAATAAAAAGGTGATAACCAATAAAATAAAATTTCCTATAACAAACATTGGTGTCAGAAGTGACTAAGTGATTATTGTTATATAAAAATTCATATAACACATATATCCATATAGAATGTACCCAATTGATAACTTCAATTATTTGCCGAATACATCAAGAGCGACAAAAACCGAGTATTTGCATGGATTACAAAACAAATTCCCAATCTCAACCAAATATGCAATAAAAAAGTGAAAAGAGAAAAAAAATTCCAAAAAATTTTCCCTTGGCTTATATTCTAAATAAATATCTTTCGTCTCTTTTTAACTAAACCATAAACAAAACATATTAACAAATATTCTCCCTTTTCTCTCATTGCAATCCTAATCCACTCCAACAACAAAGTTACACACAGCTAGCAGTAGACGGGCTGCTCTTGCGCTATGAAGCGCCGCAAATATACATAATGTACATACAGGTTAGATACTCATTTTTAGAGACACATAATATAAATTTTTTGGCCTTTTTTACTGGAGCCTATCGCCATCTCGGAAAACTTTTGAGAATTAAAATGAATAAAAACCAATTTTATCATTCAATTTTTATCACGATAGAGGTTTACAAAATGATTTTTATAAAATAAACTACTTTCGGGATTAATCCAGTTTTTGGGTCACAGAATAGAATCACCTCAGTCTTCATTATCGTGTTAAAATAATCGTATAGTAACAAATTTTATTCAAGTTACAAGAGTCTCAATCTTAATGTTATGAAAGTAATTATAACATGAAAAATATTAACAAATTTGAAAAAACCGCTCCACCAGCATTTACAAATATGCTTGGGAAACCTATGTACGAAAAATCATAAATATTGGTGTGTACATGAAAAAGTTATTCGGAGGGAGAGGAAAATAACACTGTTTTTTGAGGTTTTTGATTTTTTAAAAAAAACGCACAATCTTTTTCAGTATCTTTTGAACTTAAGAGTTTCTGATATTTTGCGGAAGGTTTCAAATCAATATCATAAAAACTGTGGAAAATAAATCGGGGGAACAGAATGCTTACAAATTTATTCAGCCTTAAGATATTGATATTGACTATTGAGTTTGCTTGCAAATCCAGAACCGCGTGTGCACGTTGTGGCCTCCAATAATGAATAAAATTTCTAAAGAAAAAATTTCCAGTAAATTTCTAAGAAAAAATTTAGGTCTTCCTTACATCAAGTTGAAGCATCGTTGGAAATATTTTGAACGTACACGCTACAATATTTCTATTTCAAACGTGCGAGCAAATGTGTTTGCGTTTGTTTGCTCAGTGTGTACCCACCGCTCTACACATTCTCTCTCTCTTGCTGTATTATGCCACATAAATTCTTCGCAATGATAGGTTTCTTTGGTTGAATAAAAATTTAAAAAACTTTCAAAAAATGTTCCGGGTTTATATGGAGTTTTGCACATCTAGTTGTAAGTTGTCTCAGGTAGGTACTACCGTCGATATCTGGGTATTTCATGTCTGTGATAAAAGGTTAAAATATGATATACATATGTATATGCACATGAAATTTAAATATATAATAAGATAGATATATAAATAAAAATATAATGTTACAATTGGCTGGTACTCATGCTTTGCACTTGATAAATTAGCTTTATTAAGCTAATGTTAGTACCCTTTGGTCTAATCATTACTTAGAACAATCCATTATTCCCGTCGAGACCAGAAATAAGGTGTTAATGTTAATGAATTTTATCTCAGTAGAGACCCGAGATAAAATATTTTAAGTCAGTCGAGACCCGGCTTAAAGTGTTTAATTAATGATAAAGCCCCGAATTAAAGTGTTTGTTCATAAAATTATATATCACTCGAAACCCGATATATAATGTCAGTCGCTAACTAATCAACCTACATCAAGCGCTGCTTGCAAGAACAGATTTAGACAAGCCAGCTTGTTGTTTATATAGCCTTTGCTTGCACACGACACCAATGATTGAATATCAGAGGTGCATGGTAACAAGCATTACGGTACCACAAGCAATGTTTGCCTAGCAACGATAAAACTGCATAGCAAGTTTACGGCATTGCAGCTGCTGTGTTAAATTAAGATCTTGGCGCTGCTACTAGTAAAGGTTTCCTTTATCACATAATCTGTGTTCTTTTGTGTACGTTGTTCTAGAACTCCCATATGCTGGAGGGAACAAATTGTTCTGTCGATTGAAGCGAACTATTTGTACTGTTCGCTTCATTTATAAATCTTCTATGAAAATGTATGAGGCGTTCTTTTGTGTATCTTTTGTTCTACCTTGTTCTGCGGATACAAAACAACATAGCTCTAGAGAACAAACTCCTGTTCGATGGTGATGATGATAATATTTATTTCGAATTGGTCTGCTCGATCTGGTTGTGCTTAGCAATGTGTTGCATGTTAGATGACAAACACATAGTTTTGTTGGGTGGTGTACCTATTTTTGAGAAAATTGTTAAGCAAAGTTTTGATGCTTTGTGGTGATTATGTTTACTTTTCAGGACTTGTCGACCTGGTTTAAAATTTACAATTACAAAATTTTTATTTCAAAAATAGTACAATAAGACAAAAGTCTTTACTTAAGTACATTAAACAAAACAATGTATAATTCTATAATAAGAGTTAGGCACTAGAGAGAACCAATACGAAAAACATAAAATTACTACAAAGAAGGAAAAACAAAAAATTACAATGAAATAAGAAAAAAAGACAATCAGAGAATATTAAAAAGAAAGTTCAAAAAAAAAAAATTGGGCGAAGTTAATCAAAAACTAAAGCTGAACAAAGAAGAACAGAAAACTATCCCAAATCCGTGGGTGTGCAGAATCATTAAGGTGGACGCAGAAAATCACTGATCAAACGCCTAAAAGATGCTACCGATCTTGTGCCCTGAATCTCAGGTGGAAGTGTATTCCAAACGCGAGTTATGTGGACAAAGTAGGAACCATCAAATACTTAGTGTTTAAAGCGAGGTAAAACTAGATTCAAATGTCTTCCCCTATTCATAAAATTAATACAACCGAACATATATGATGGTACGCCACTGTACAGAATTTTATGGAGTGATAGTAATGCTTTACGCAGTAAGAAAATATTTATATGGTCAAATCTCCGCAAACATTGAAAGCTACTTCGAGTTTCCGCTTGCAGGCGGCATCTAGTCTAGGGAATATTAAGGATCCAAATGAAAAATGTGGAGATAACAAAGCCTTCACCAGATTTATGCGTGTAGTAGTTGAAAGAATATTGGCGTACAACCACAGCCGTCCAAGGGCTCCATATGAATTAAAACTTTCTACGAGTGGCTTAAGTTTTCACTCGATATGCCGCTTCCTATTCGTTATTTCTTGAATGATCAGCATTCCTGTTAGTTATACAAAAATTATTTACAAAAATGAAGTTATTTTATTGATTTTCTACAAAGTCAGATATGTTACATTACGCGAATGTGTTTTATGCCATTTCCGTTAGTTAGAGAGTTTTTTTTACAAATAAATTTGCTTATCTTAATCAGTTATTTACCGATATTTCTACTTCACATCTGGAAATAATATTTTCTTAAGTTCTTCATGTTGCCGCATTAAAATAATTTATTTCAAATCTTTTAGAAGTTCTGTGACGAAATTTGTTTATAGTAAATAATATTTTTGGAAGAAAGAAAGAAAGGAAAATATTATGGTCATAAATATTTATTAAAATACAATTTTAATTCAAGTATATCAAAATTTATTTCTTTTTAATGGCAATTCTCTTCAAATGCTCTTTTACAATTTGCACAAGGGTCAAACTTGCTAATTTCCCTCTGGTGACCTGGATGAATTTTCGTATCACGGACTTTAGTGGAAACTTGTGACTTTATTTGGAAGGTTTGATCTTAAATGCTTAACCGCCTGAAATAAAATAACTAAGTAGTTAATTAGCTATTCCACTTAAGCAAAACTTTTGTTATACCCAAAGCGAATAACGATCAAATTGTCTTATTCGTATAAACTATTATGAAAGTTTCTTACAGCACAGAAACATGGTGAAGAGGAAGGGAAGTATTTCCGTCGAAGGTATTATATATTCTGTGTTGGACGGATGGCAAATTTGTCACTAATATTTTAGAACATTATATTTGCTCTGAAAACAAACAGCTTCAATCCTTCAAAACGTAAAAAAGAACTGTGAGTTTAATTTATATTGAAATAAACATGACCTTCTTGTTACTATTTGTACAAGAACAAAACAACACATTCTGCGATTCTAAGTTCTATTATTAGGAAAGTTATATTTATCCAAACTACAATTCCGTCTGCTTGTCTTTTATTTGCTGGAGAAAACAAAAACTCCTTCCAAATGAGTTTTTAATTTTATCATGTTTGTGCTTTTGTGGTCCTGACTTGAAAGCATCGCAAATATGGGTGCCTTTTATAATATGCGAGAGAGTACTCCACAAAAGGGACGCAAGGGAAAGTCAATTTTCCAATGAATACGAATATAAATTATATGTGGGGGTTGTGTAGCATACCAAAACAAGAACATCAAGGGAAGCCACATACACATATATAGCATGAATGTCCGTTCAAAATTTTTCATCCGTATTGAAGTAAAAGACCTCTTTCACACGACCACAATGGTAAAACAGGTGGATAGCCATCACACCACAGTTAGAAAATACAGTCTTAAGAAAGTAAAAAAGCTTAAATTGCTCTAAGTAAGACCAATTCTTATGATACCCTGAAGCTTCATCGGACAGAAAAATTGGTTATGACAAATTTTAGAGGATTTCATATTCTGAAGAATTTTTCAGTATACCTAGAACAAAAACGTATAGGACTGATGATTTTCACAATATACGTAAAAAACCTAAATTTTTATATGGTAACACAAGGAAGGGATTGCTTGATTCAGCCCATTTTCATACCCTAGATGAAATCTAAAAAGGTATACGAAATTTGTCATTCCGTTTGTAACGCACAGAAATAATGCTGGTAGAACAAAATGTGTTGGACACCCACGCATATTATTTTAGAAGTTATTTTGATTTTAACATGTTCGTCCATCCGTCTGCCCATCCGTCCGTCTGTCTGTCCTTACGTCCGTCCGGCCATCTGTCTGTCCGTCTGTCGCGTCGGTCCGTCTGCATAATACTTGAAAACGCGTCCACTTAGAGAGCTGAAATTGGGTACATGATGTTTTCATAATAATCGCAAAAAAAATTTCAATAATAGGGCAATCCTTTCTTGGTGTTGCCACATAAAAATACGGATACTATGAAAATGATCAGTCCTACACATTTTTTTTGTACTAAAAACTTCTCCAGAATACGCAATCCTATAAAATTGGTTATAATCATTTTTCTTTCCGACGAACAGTTCTAGAAATATATTGCGAAAAACCACTTCAAAAATCAAACTTGCATAGATGGATGGCCATACGAAATTACATACCGACATTCATCTATGTTATCATAAGAATGGGTCTTAATAATCGCAATATTCAACAATTGCTGTCGCTTAATCCAGTTAAGTCCAGAGATGATGTTTCAGGGCTTCATCTCTATAATTCTGTAGTATCAAGCAGCAGATCTCTCACCGCGTTGAAAGTCCCCGCCAACCACTACGAAGTCATGTTGAAATCGATACCGCTGCGTTACTTACCCTGCGAATTAAGAGTGGACTATCATGGTAGAAGCTTCAACTCTGGGAGCGACAGAGATAAGGAAGATGGAGCGAATTCATTGAAAGCCAGCAGTGCTTCCTCTATAATAGCAGCAGGCGTTGATGATAAACAATTGCAAGGTCTGCTACGGTTTATCAAACGAGAAGTCGAATCGCTAGAACGGGTGTTGATAGAAAAGAGTAGGTAGAAGTCATGTTGAAATCGATACCGCTGCGTTACTTACCCTGCGAATTAAGAGTGGACTATCATGGTAGAAGCTTCAACTCTGGGAGCGACAGAGATAAGGAAGATGGAGCGAATTCATTGAAAGCCAGCAGTGCTTCCTCTATAATAGCAGCAGGCGTTGATGATAAACAATTGCAAGGTCTGCTACGGTTTATCAAACGAGAAGTCGAATCGCTAGAACGGGTGTTGATAGAAAAGAGTAGGTAGATGTCAGCAAATTCGAAAAGGGACATGCACACAACAGCAGCTGGATTCATGGTAGCTAATACTAGTGAGCCGTGTTTATTTTGCAAATCTTCTAAATACTATGCGAAGGAGTGCGATAGTGATCTCACACACTAATACAGAAGAAAGATTTATTCAGACGAGAAGGGCGCTGTCACCAGTGTACTCGACGTGGACATACATCAGGGAAATGTCGCAATAGGGGGATGACATGTAAAAAGTGCATCGGCAAACAGATTACGGTGCTATGTGATCCGATGTACAAGACTAGTGTTGATAGACAAAGTTCATACGTACAAACCTCTGATACCCGTATACACACGCTGGCGTCTAGTAAAGAGAAAGCTACACAAGTGTTAAATTTCTGTGCCCATGATCGTGAGATGCAATCCATTTATATTTTCTTGAAAACTGCTTGTTGTGTTTATGTAGCTTCGACTAATAAAAGTGGTTTTCTTGTCCGTGTGATTATAGATGGGAATCCAACACACTTACGAGTATATTCGTGAAAGTGTGGCGAATAAACTTGATTTGTTGACTCTTGGATATGGGAGAGTTGTTGTGGTGCCATTTGGTGGTAGGGAGCTGTCACCGAGTCGGAAACCAAGAAAGGTAAAATTTCTATTAATGAGTCAAATTAATAGCGAAAACTTCGACTTGGACGCATTGGTCGTACCTGAAATCTGTGTAGATGTCCTTAAAGCACCGGATAAATCGTGTTTGGCATTTTAAGGGTTGCAGCTTGCTGATGTACAGTCCGTAAATATTGAACGAGAAAGCGGGTTAAGTATACTCATTGGTGGGGATTTCTTCTTGACGGTGGTAACTGGAAAGCAAAAACCCTTAACGAACCCTTTGCGAGCTGTTCAAACCATCTTTCGCCGGGCATTGCAAGGGCCCCATGCCAACAGTACGAATAGTTTCCAATATTAATAATTGTTTTGCCTCATTTGTTAATTTTCTCAATGCTTTCGAGGTTACGGAGATGGACTTATCATAACTGTGGTCTCTTGATGCTATTGGCATTCAAGCAGAAGAAAAGGTACATAAAACTTTGACAAATGTTTTAATTTGGCCATTATATCAAAACGTGAGAATAGATACGTGGCCAACTTACCTTGGTAGGATCGGCATGTTTATATTGACAGTAATCGACAAGGAGTGAAAATCCGATAGCGGTCATTGATTACGAAGATATCGAGTGACCCGAATAAGATTTTAGCTTATGAAAAAGCTATGCGTGAACTAATATCTAGCGGATTTGCAGAATCAATTTGTGAGAAGGAATATGAAGGATGTGCAAAACGAATTTATTATCTTCCTCATAGAGCCGTATATCGATAAGAAATCGCATAGTTTTTGATGCTTCAACTCATGCGGAACATGCTTCATCCTCTTTGAATGATCACTTCAATACGGGCTCTAATCTGCTGGCAGATGTACTAAAAATACTGCTAAATTTTAGAATTGGAAAGTATGGAATTGTAGCTGACATCGAAAAAGCTTTTCTCCAAATAGATCTGAACGAGGAGGACCCCGATACACATCGTTTTTTCTGGTTTGCTGATGAGATATAATCCGGATGTAATCTGCCCGAAGTCCAAGTGTATAGAATGACTAAGGTAGCGTACGCAGTTACGTGCAGTCCCCTCTTGCTAGCAGCAAAAATCAGAGTGCATATTAATACCGAAAGTAAGAGTTTTCCTTCGACGTGTTCCTTGTTAAAGGATTCATTATACATGGATGACCTGGTAATGGCTATCGTAGCGAAATTGAAGGCCAATGAATTTTCAGTGAAGCCACAAGTATTATGACTCTGACTCGACCATCAATGACTCTTCGGAAGTTGAACAGCGATAGCGAAGGAATCCGAGGAGTATTCCAATCTAGTAATTTTCCAAAACTACAAAAAGTTTTAGAACTTCAATGGTTCACCACTAGTGATGAGCTGACTGTTTCTCTAGATGCCTCTGAAGAATTTTTGAACTCCTGCGTGGAGAAAGGATCAAGGCGTAATGTTGTTCAGAAGATTTGGAAACAGAAATTAGCATGGGATGAAGTACTAACAGAAGATTTTCTGAATTAATGGTGTGACTGCGTCAAGCAATTAAAGGACTTGAAAAAAAATGGCTGTTCCGAGATCAGTCCTGGATGTGAGTTCCTCGATCACTACTCATCTCCATATTGTTGCTGATGCTAGCCTGCAATCATATGGAACTGCCGCCTATGTTTGGAGTAAAGATAGTTCAGACCAAGTGAGAGTGCAAAAAGTAGAGTAACTCCTATAAAACAGGATGGCTCAAAAGAGTTGACGCTTCCTAAATTGGAGTGAACAGCAGCAATGTTAGCGCCGCGCTTAGGCTCCTATCCACAGAAGTTTCTTAGAGTTAAAATTGCGAAATGTTGGTTCTGGTCTGACCCTAAGATAGCTTTATACATACCGGATACAAGGAGGAATCGACAAATGGAAACCTTTTATACAGAATCGAATTATTGAAATTCAGCAGCTGACCGAAATATCTGCATAGTGACATTGCAGTGGAAAGAAAAATCCATCAGATCTGCTTATACGAGGAATTACTGGACCCAGTCTACTTGCATCAAATATGTGGCTGAACGAACCTGAATGGGTAAAAGATACATGAGAGGACTGGATGGATTTAAAACAAAACTCAGAGAATATTTCTGCATTGATCAACTTGTTTATTGCAACGAAGTTGGCTACCATACAGCCAGAAGCAGCATTACTGAACTATGCAGATGTTAGTACTTTGCGACGATTACTAAGGATAACAGAGAACCTTCAAAGGTTTGTCCGGATTCTCAAGGGAAACGAGAAGCCGTTTTCAAAACATCTTACTGCGGAGAACCTCCGTATAGTTGAGCAATACTAGATCAGGTATCTTCAATCAAATATGTTTCCTGACGAAATTTTTTTATTGAAGCAAGGAAAGCATATTTCGAAGTCATCAAGGCTTTATAAGTTAACCCCATTTTTAGATGATGAAGCCGTATTGCGATTGGGAGGCCGACTTCAATATCTCGAGGAATATAGTGATGTTAAGCTTCCAGCATCAACCTCGCATCTTTGTGCTCTTATCATCAACAACTATCATTAGAAAACAATGCATGGAGGTGTCAACATCGTATTAACATTTAAGGAAGAGATTTTGGATTATCAAGGGGCGGCCAATGACCCAGCCGTTGGCTCCGCTACCACGAGAGAGACTATCAATATCAAAGCCTTTTGACAACGTTGGAATTGACCTTTCTGATCTTTTGTACACACGATGCTGGAAATGAAAATACGTCCAGGAAAACTTCTATATTGATTTGTACCTGTGCTTCGGTGAGAGCTGTTCACCTTGAGCTGGTGAAAAATGTGTCTACTGAAAATTGCATAATGGCCTTGAGACGATTTATAGCACGCCGAAGAGTTCCTGCGGCCATATACTCCGATAATGCTTATACATTTCGAAGGGCCGCTGGTGGGGTGGAATTTGGAAAAGGCTCATCCGCACCGTTAAAATATGCTGAAGGTTGTCATCGGGATGGCGACTCTAGACTGCGACCAGCTACACACCTTAATTATTGAAGCTGAAGGAATAATCAACGCACGTCCGCTGACGTATGTCAGTAGTGACCCTTTATACATATCGCCATCGACGCCTGCACATATTTTGTTAGGAGGTCATCCCTCAGTATTACACACTGCTCCTAAAGAAGAGGCAACTTCAAATGAAATGCGGAGAAAGTGAACCCAGCGGATGAAGTTAACAGCGATGATATAGAAGCGATGGAAAATCGAATATGTCCAGCTTTTGCGATCATTCCATCACAATAAGGGTCAAGCTTCCATGAAGATAGGGGAAAAAGACGTTGTATTAGTCTACGATGCTGCAGCATTGAGATTTCACTATAAATTGGCGATTATCCTGACTACATATCCTGGTAGAGATGGAAGAGTCAGATAATGTGAGATACAATACGCCAACGGGAAAACCACCAGAAGACCTGCACACCTGCAATATCAGCTTGAGCTGTCTTCAGCGCGGGTGCATGATGTTAAAAACAAAGAATACGCACACGCATTAATATGAATTATATACACATACTGAGCTATTTGTAACGAATAAACTTAAATGTATTAGTAGTTTAATCCTAATTATTCCCATCTGTGCTCTAGTTTTTAGTCACTTTGAACAGACTGTTTCAGCTAATGAATAAACTTACATGTACCTACTTATTTTACGCCGGGTCTTTTATTTAAAACAAGCGAAACTGAACCCGTTTAACATGTTTTTTTTATATACATACATCACTGAAAAAGAAAAAAAATATTTTTTACTTTTTAGTGCAATTTATTTTAAAAGTATTTTGAATATATTTTTTGGAAATTTTATGATTTATGTTTTGAAGAGACATTAATAGAGGAAATTATGAATAGCAAGTGCCGTTATGACGAAAGAAGTACAAGTTACAAAAATGAGAAATACTCTTATAAAAGCCAAACATTGGAAAGAATGCGAATTTATCGCTATACAAGGGAGTTTAAAAAAATTTACCGTCAGGATGTGTAGCCAGTGTATACATCGAATGGGAGCTTGTGGAATATTTATCTTTTCTATCTGTTGTGCCTACAAGTTGCACGTAATTATTAATATTTTATATTTTTCCTCTCAAATGGATTACTGAAATCTTACAGATTTCGAGGAAACCCCGAATTTCTTGGTACGAACAGCACGATTGGCAACAGTAACCTTTTTTCCTGATGAATTCCAAGCCACCGTAAGTAGCGAACAGGTTGAAGTTAAAGAGCTCCGCTCATTTACAAAAAAAAAATGTGAAAAACAGGACAAAATTGAAATAAAATTTGACGCAATATTATCAAAGTGTGAAGAGGTCATAATAGAATCCCACATAGGAGCTCATGAACTCTTTAGTCGAACAATATCAAAACTTCTGGGCGATTTACCTGTAGAAGTTCAAAAAACGCGAGATTGTATATCCTTACATATCTGACTAATAAAGTGTGTCTCAGAATGTATTTCGTTTTTGTTTTTACTTTTAAGCCCTAAACACAAATAGAGGGGAAGACGACTTGTGTCAAAAGCTTTGTTGGCTTGTCTAGTTTAGTAGCGATGGATCATTTCACGGGACCGTAGCGCTCGATTTGTTTGCAAACGTTTTATAAAAACGACGATTCTTATACTGTTTTTTGACAATTTTACAGGCCACACTTTAATTTCACGGCCATTTGAACTGCCAAGTGCGTATTTAATCAAACAATAATATCTAGCCTAGTATACCTACCTAGAGAATTTTGAGAAGCTATCAGCTTATCAGAAAAATGCACGAAGAAACAAAGTCAGCGGTTTCTTCACATATTTTCCCATGCCTAGTCGATGACGAAAATAAAAGTTTCTTATTGCAAAGAAACGCTAAAAAAAAAAACAAAATAACAAAAATAAAGAAATTGAAAATATGCACTGAAAAACAATGTGAAAACTCTTATCGGAAGAGCATGGTATTAAATTACACAATTGCAAGTCGTCGACAGGGCCCACGATTGGAGATGTACATTTACGTCCAAAGTAAAAATTATAATTTTATCAGGGATAAAAATGTTGAACCATTTTTAACCCCATGTGAACGTACTCGGACACCGAAGTAGGAGAGATCGAGGAGGTCGTTCTGAAATTTCGACGGCGCGGCTGTGGAGTGCCTTTTTGTGCAAAAGATAAAGCCCAATAATCCTGTTAAATGAGTCGATTTCTGCAGAACTCAATCCAATACAATTTTCACATCTGTCATGGAGGCTATCATATAAAGTCAAGGAATTATCGGCCCATACTTTTTTAGTCGCGCTCAGACCGTTAATTCAGATCGATATTGTAATATTATCCGGACTTTTTTGGTTCCATAAATGCAAAAGCAGATCGGTTATAACCACATCACATTTTTCCAGCGTGAGGGAGCCACATCCCACGTCACAAATTAATCGTTAGCTGCTCTTCAAGATTTATTCCCTGAAAGAGCAATTAATCGACGAGGAGACATCAACTGGCCACCGAGGAGTTCAGATTTGACGCTTGCTGTTTTTTTCTGATGGATCTACTTAAAAAGTAAAAGTTTCAACCCATTACCACCCAACTTGAATGGTTTAAAGCAACGAATCATAAACGAAATCCACGCTATTTTTCATAAATAAAAATTCAAAAACTGCTCTTGATTTGACAGTAATTAAAACGAGTTTGAACTAATTCTGGTGTTTTATTTTTAAATATCAAAAACGGAAAACATTCTGAAACACCCTTTATAAAGAAAAATAAAATACAAATACAAATTCCTATAATAATTGCTTGAGGAGGTTTAAATTAATGTTTAATGTGCCAAAGTTTTTATATTTTGAATCTGTTGATGAAGTTTTTTTATTTTGTTATAATGGACAATTTTTGTTAGGTACCTATATTGAAAACTGAGGTTTGAGTATATTTATTTTTGAGGCTGAGTGTTTTCAATAAATGTATTTGTTTGTTTGAATATATATGTTTTTGTGAGTATTTTCATTAAATGTACTTAACACTACATATTATTATACTGGAAGGAAACATCCTTCATTCAGAAAATAATGTGCGATAACCTCTCTTAAATTAAATGCATCCCGACTTGCACCATTTGGATGCGGCAGAACTGAGTTCTGTAATATTTTTTCTTTAATTTCGTTTCTCCATGCCCCGGGCTACAAAGTATCGTCCATTAAGCAACGAGAGTACCAAAAGAATTGTCATGCTCGAGACAATCTGTAATTGAATATTGATCGATTTGCGCTTAAAGTTTTTCCTGGATATGGGCGCATTAAGTTTCTTTTAAGCAGGAAGGCAGCGTCTGCCACAAAAAAATTTGGAAAAATGTTGTTTGTTTTTGGCAAGTGACTGCCTTGAGGATTTGGCAGCTGACCTTCAAAAACTGGGATCCGAATTTACATTTTCTGAGTACGCATTAGAAAATAAAATGTTATATCAGGAAACATGTTGTTGTTAATAATATATGTAAATTACCTCCATCACTTTGACTTACCAAGCTACCCACATCAATTTGGGAGTTAATTAGCATTACAAGCTACCATAAAAGCGATGCTAAATGTCTTTTTATAATTAAAATATTGTGATATACTTTTTGGTGGACATATTACATTAATATGCTTGCTATCCAGGGCTCGTAAGCAATGGAGCATATTCCACAATCGATCAAAGTTTTTTTAAATGAGCTTATAATATAATAGAAGAACTTTCTAAATTTGTTCACATGTTTCAAGAATTATCGTTCGTACAGTACTTTTGCTCATTTTAAAGCTGCTAAAGACTGGATTGATACGCCTTGGGAAAGTTATCTAGAATAAATTGAGTTTATAAATAATTTTTTTTTAATACAAATATATATTTGTTTACGTTAAAGTTAATGCTAGTCGATATTCATCGGAAATTTGTGACCTAAGTAAACGTTTTCGGACGTACTCTTTCATCAGGTTCACGAATAGGTTATACCATATATAGTTCTTGACATTCTGGTGTTCTTAAAGAATACTTCTGGGTCAACCTCCTTCATTTCTATATATGTCGCAGGCAATAAATAAATTGATACATTAATTTCCCTTACCCAGCACTTTGTTTCCTTTTTCCATGCAGTTTTATTTCATTTTTATATAATTTATATAACGCATACAGAATGCGTAAACATTGAAGTCGATGAAATGAATTCATTTATTTTATTTATTATTGTTTCCAATATAAATTCACGAATACTTTTATTTGTTTTTACACTTCTCACAGCTGATGAGTTCTGATGATCGTTGCATTGTGTTTAAGTCTTAAGCCTGAAACACAATTGGAGCTTTTCAGCCAGCTATATCGCCAGCTTTCTTCTAAAGCTGACTGAAAAAACCGATTAGAAAACAACTGGCGTTTCTGACATTTGCAACCTTAACTTCCCAGTGAAGGAAACGTCTTCAGTATCATGTATGTCTAGTGTCTCCACTGAGACAATTACATAAAATGCACATACGCAAGAAAGAGGAACAATTTCTGGCTTGGAAACATCTATTAGTGAAGTAAATAAAAATCGTCCAATATGTAAAATAGTGAAGACGTTTCTTTATTGTGTCTTATTTGCGTGAATTTTCAGTGTATTTTAAAGGAAACCACCCCCGTCCTATGTTTTACTTTTATATGAAGAAGGAGTGAGTCATCTTGTAGAATTAATTGCAAAGATACTCACATTAATGTGAACCCATTATTTATAGTCTTTTAGATACTTCGGTTTCTCAAAATGAAATATTTTAAAACTTAAATTATTGAACGAAATTTCTGTAACTCAAGTCTTAAAATCTAATTACAGTGAACGTTGCGTCTTTGGTAACACCGTCACTTGGTTGTTTATGGTGAGAACTTTATTATGAAACGGCAGTAATGCATCCGGTTTTTCAAAATTACCATAAATTCGTGCCTTTTTGGATAGCTTTCGAGATGTACCAATTATGTGAAAAAATAATACTGAGTTTGTTTTTTTTGTCCAACAGGAATTGCTTATCTTTCACCAATTATAAGTTTTCTCCCATTTTAATATTTTGATAGCTATTTGTCTCAAAAAATGTGTCAATAGAAGCCATTCTCATCTGATAGTTGACATTCGCATAGTTGGCAACAATAATAATTCCCTCAAGTTGGCAGCCATTAGACTTGAAATTTGCAATTTGATCAAATCTCAAGCCAGATTGAAATTGGCAAAAAAGCTATAGCTCCAATTGTCTTCTTCTACAATAATTTATATGGTCAACAAATCTCAAGCTGGCTGAAAAGCTCCAATTGTGTTTCAGGCCTTAAGAAAAGCCAACCTCATGTACATGAATTTTATAAGTATCAACACTTCCTGTTCTCTCTATATACTAATTGCCAAGTCAAGTATCATACACAAAAGACATTCATGGCACGTCCGCAAGCCACAGGCAGTGGAAATGTATTGCCAAAATTACATTGGCATGCACATGCCACAAGCCAGACTGTGGTCGTGACGTAGTTTTCCAGGTAACATAGAACAGGTTTTAACCTTCTTCTCGATATGCTCCACAGAATATGAGAACATGTTTACTGGCTACACGAAGTGATATCAAGATACATGTTATTTCCACATGTTTTTTATAAGACTCATGTCCGCCCTGCCGGGAGCTTCGGATGTCCGTCAAAAATGATCATGTGATATACCTTTCCTTGTTTTTTTAGGTGTTAATGTTGTCTTCATAGGCTGCTTAGCAGCACATCTAGTAGAAATGTGAACAACCACAAGCCGGTGATCAGAGATAGCAGTGTCATGTAGAAAAGTGTGCAGCTTGTAAAATCGCGGTTAATCCGAGATGCAATGATCAATGATCGTACGTGTCTACGCATCCCGCCTTGTACAGGGTGGGCCAAAAGTCACCATGGGGTTTAAAAATTTAATAACTTTTTCGTTTATATATTTTTTTTTATTTTTTTTTTAGATTATAAAATATACAAAATGGAAATTTTTTTACGCTAATTATGGAAAATCATGTCACTTAAATGACCGCCGTTATTAGCTTCGCAATGATGGGCTCTTTTTAGAGCATTTTCCATAACATCTTTCAACATTTGTGGCTGTAGCGCTCGAATTTCTGCAACAATGTTGGCCTTGAGTTCAAGGATTGTCTCGGGCTTGTTCATATATACTCGCTCCTTCAAATAACCCCAAAGAAAATAGTCGGGTGCTGACAAATCTGGCGAACGCGCTGGCCAATTAATTTCCGAATTTCTTGAAATTATTCGCTGTCCAAAAATTTGCCTTAAAAGTGCCATTGTGTCTCGGGCAGTGTGGGCAGTGGCTCCCTCCTGCTGAAACCACATCTCAGGTCTGTTTTCAAGAGCAGGACGTAAAAAATTTTCTATCATAAACCGATACCGCTCTCAATTTACGGTTACAGCACTTCCATCTTCATTTTCGAAGATGTAAGGCCCAATGATATTATCAGATGTAATGCCACACCATACTGTACACCTAATGGGGTGCAATTGGCGTTGATGAATGGCTCTTGGATTTTCAGAACCCCAGAACCTACAGTTCTGCTTATTAACAAAGCCATTCAGATGAAAATGAGCTTCAACACTCATAATCAGATTTTCAATAAAGTTGATTTCATTTCTGGCCAACTGTTGAAATTTAACTGCAAAATTTAGACGTTGCCGATGATCTGCGGGTTTCAATTCTTGCACCAAGTGCACCTTATATGGGAATAACAGTAAATCTTTTTTTAAAATGCGCCGTAGTGACGTACGAGACATCCCTAGCTGAGCAGAACGCCTTCTGGTAGATGTTTCTGGTGTTTCGTTAACACTTTGCTCTACACGTTCAATATTTTCCGCAGTGTGAATTATACGCGGTCTACCGGTTCGAGGCAAATTACTTACGGTGCCATGTTGGTGGTGACGATCAACTAACCAACGAATCATGGCTTCAGAGGGCGAAATTCTGACGTTAAAATGGCGACGATATGCTCTTTGCGTTAAAATAATTGATCGCTGATTTAAGTAATAAAATTCTATTATTCTGGTTCTTTGTTCAGTTGTGAATCTCTCCATTATTTATTCTCCAGATGTTATTTATATAATCTAAAAAAAAAATAAAAAAAATATATAAACGAAAAAGTTATTAAATTTTTAAACCCCATGGTGACTTTTGGCCCACGCTGTATAACTGGTCTCATCTACACTATTGACAATGGAGAAATCGATAGCTGAGGTTATAATTAGCAATGCAATAATCTATTCTCATTAAGGAGATCAATGTTGGTATCACCTATGAAAATGACACCCTTATATGTTGGAAACAATGTTTCAAAGTGCTGCATATAATCCAACAGGTTTTCATTGGGTGACCTGTACATGGTCATCACTTTTAGTTTCCTTTTCTCTATAGTTTCTATTTCTATGATGGTAGTATTGAATCTACAGTCATTCAAAATTACACGGTAAATCAGGCTTTTATGTATGTTAATAGCAGTACCCCACATCTGGAGTCATCTCTACAATTGAACACAGCACTATAATTCGGTAGATGGTAAAATTGCACCTTATTTGAGTAAAGCCAAGTCTCATTTAGAACCAAGATTTCTACTGGTTGATGTTTCATGAAAAGCGCTTGTATTTCATATAACTTTTTCCGTAGGCTCCTGACATTTAGGTAAAGCAAGTTCATCCCTCCAGTATTCTGATTCATGTTTAAATGCATTTAACAGAGTAATTCGTATTTCTTTGCACAAAATCAACTTTCTTTAGGTACTTCTGGCAAATACTACTATCAGCTGAGTGGGGCTTAGATTTGCCCACACTGTCCGCCTTGTCCTTGCAATTAACACACACCAGCATCTCAATCTCAGAGTTGCACTGCAGGGTCCGATGCTTACCACATACTATCTTACTTTTGCAGCTATCAATTTTATGATTGAAACCATTGCAATTATAACATCTTTTAATTCCAAAATCCTCCCTAACAAAATGTGTGTTCCAACCTACATTTATATACTGATTGACAATTTTTCTGTATGTAGTCCCACAGGTCTCCAAGAAAATAGTCCATTTTCCAGTGCGACCGTTTCTCCTGGTGTGTACAACTTTAATCATATCTTTGTCATCTATAGAGTAGTTAAGTTGCCTTAGCTCAGGTAGGAGTTCCTCCGTTGTATAATCATTTTCTAGATTCGCAATAATGAGTCTTGGAACTCTTTCCTTGGTTATATAAATATCGTACTCATCACCTAGCTTGCTCTTAATGGATTCAACATTTTTTATGTTATTTATTTGGCTGCCCGACTTTATAATAACTCCTCCCCTATTAATGTTTTTAAGCATAATAATTGAAGCACCCATCTCACCCGGCCGGAGATTAACTTTAAGATCCCTTTTTGTTGCATCACTGGATTGTTCCTTTCTTGGCTTTACGACAATGCCCTGCGCCGTAGGCTTCATTTCGTGGTGGCCAGGCAGGGTGTATATACTATTATTCTTTGTTACCGCTGCATAGGATGCAATGACTGCATCAACTTGCCGATCTACGTCATCCTGCAACCTTTCTATACCCTTTTCAACCTGTTTGTTTGAATCAGTATATAGTTCAACCTTATTTAGCATTTCCCTCCGTGAATCAATAATCACACATAAATCATCCTCGCATATCTTCATGAATCTCATTTATCCCCCCCCCCCCCCATCACGCTTTCAATTTTGACCGCCATCATTCCCATAGCATTGTCGCAATCATGGCAAAAATACTTCAGAATTTTGTTAGTATTTATCGAATTAACCAGGTACTCCGACAAGCCCACACACTTCGCATGTAGCGCACCACCGCAGAAACCGCTACAAACGCATTTCAAATCATTTCTGGTGAAATCCTTCTCGCACTTCCTACATTTCAAGTTCATGTTGTATGACTCTATAAATATACTTTATTACAATTCAATCCTATCACTGCCATCAAAGACCCAAATCAGAAATCACAGAGATCCCATACAAGGTCCCCACTAAACATAGACCCGACAACAAAGGTCCCTATCGTGCCAGCGTTAAGCAGTGTCAAACAGTAAATACAACTAGGGTATAATAGGATACATAAAATAGAATAGTATGATATTGCTTGTGAGCTACTTGCCCCAATAAAGAAATATGAGTCCTGCGCGCACCCGGGGTGCAACAGCTGCCGCCACACAATCAGCAAAAAATGAATAGCATTCAAAATGGTTTAGCTTCAGCAGCGCATCAGTAGATTCGAACCGCAATTTAGAGTCAGTCCATGTGATTCCGGAAAATAAAAAAAAACACCAAGAGCACTTCCAGTCGTGTATACAAAGTATGAATAGCATTCAATATGGTTAAAGTTCAGCAGCTCATTAAAAGATTGCAAACCGCAATTCAGAGTCAGTCCTTGTGATCCCATAAACACCAAGGGCACTTCCAGTCATGTAAGCTTCAATAGTGTATGAAAGCCCTGACAAAACCAAAGCGAATTGAAGCACAATTTCAATCGTCTCGGTATTAGCTCGCAATTTAAACAAATTAGTATTATAATGCGCCCTTTACACAAGAAGGCGGCCGACGCCACTCGATGCCAACAGGAAAATCCAATTATATCCTCCACGAGCATCCTGAGAAAGTGCACTCCAGTTGCTCCACACAAAAATGAGCCCAGTAACAGTTCTGGAACAATTTTTTAATCCAATCCACAAAGTTAAAGTTAAGAAATGGTAAAAAAATTTCCAATACACATTAATTTACGTGTTGACAGTTTAGCTCTTCGTCTACATGTTTTGTTTTTGTGAACTTAATTAAAAAAAAGTTCTCACTCAAAAAATATCTAATATTCAGTCTCGAGAAAAAGCGAGTATCCTAGCAACTTCTCATAAATTGAAAGTTCACCTACGCAGAAAAAATATTTGAACGCTATCACTATTGTTCCCCTTAAGGCTCTTCAAAAACATACACACATTTGACAATGAAGCTCCTACTCTTCAAGACTTACGCTTATATATACGAACTATACACGTTTCACCCATTTCTGTTTACTATATATACATATGAGCTGATCACTTGTCAAATCGATTAACTCCATAAAAGAAAAGGTACAAGATATTTATAAATTTGAAAACCATAGAATTTAGGCCATTGCAAGGCCCATTGTTCACTCATAAAAATTATAAGCCATTGCTGATAAATCCGAGCCGGAAGTCCTGACGAAATTTATGATAAACCCCACCTCTGCTTCCCCGCTTCTAGCAGTTCAGTTAGGAGCTGAGCCAAGTAATTTATATCGTTTACACTAGAGATCTGAAGATGAAGTTATACTCTTGTGGTTAAGAAGGAACGTTGACTCTATGCTATTAAAATTATTTTATAACAAGGCCACCTGATACTGTTATAGTTGTACTTTAGTGAGATGATATTACAGCTGCATGTCATTTAGTCCGATGAGAATTAAAAGAAATATGACTGCCGAAAATTATTTGAACTATATTTCTGCGAGTTGAAAAGATAGCGATACAAAGACTTCAAAAACTGAACTTCAATTATTTGTACAAAATGACAAGACCAAAAAACAAAAACGGTTGGTTGCTACACAGCCTACTTATATTTTATCATAGCATCCTATATATTTTATACAAGGTATCGAACATCCCGGCCGCTTTGCAATAGCTTCAAGAGGCAGCGGGCATACCTTCGAAATTGTCCTCGTGACTTCTCCCGATGCAGTTCTGACTCTAAAAACTCGAACCATCCCATCCTTTCCCGGGTTGTTGTAACTTCTGAACGGGTCTCAATCATTCGTCTTGCGTAATGAAGTGCGGGCCATTCCACCATCATTCATTCAGAGACGAGTAGGTACGATGGGAGAAGTCCACGCGAAACTACGTTGGCAGGATTTTGATCTGATGTGATATGGTACCAATTATCAGTGGAAGTCAGTTCTTGGATTTGACTTATGCGATTTGCAACAAACGTTACATACCTAGATGATGCTGAGTTTATTCGATAGATTGTAATTTCTGAGTCTGTCCAGAAATAAATACGATTAAACTGGATCTTTAATGAAGAAATGACTGGCTGTTAGTTGGGCCAGAAGAAGTGAGGCGCAAAGTTCGAGTCTGGGAATGGTAATAATTCCGTAAAGGTGCTACTCTTGAATTACCGCACAATAAACGAAGGTAATGCTTCCCATCAGTATCTGTGGAGCGTACATATATACAGCAACCATATCCCTTCTCTGAAGCATAACCAAAGCAATGGAGTTGCACTTCGTGTAAGTTTACAGCTGAAACTGGAATGACACATCTGGTGATTATAATATCCGAAAGTATGGGTAACTGAAGAGTAAAACTGTCCCATTGCTCTATCAAAGCAGGAGTAAGAGCGTCGTCCCGTCTAATATCAGGGTGCGCCCATAGGGTCTGCATAAAACACTTTGCTAGGAACGTATCTGGTGCACAAAGTCCAAGAAGATGGTAAATAGATGCGATTGTAGACAATACTGTGCATTTAGTATGAGACTTGTAGAATTTAAGGTTATGAGTTGGAATTTTTAGATGATCTCCATCAGATTTCCATAAAAGCCCCAGCAAGCTGACCTCAGATGAGGTCTCAAGTCACTACTGTTGATATCCACCAGTATTGTTATTGGTAATATTTCTACGCAGGGCCTTCGCTTCTTCAATTGTCGGTGCACCTGTAAGGAGGTCATCTACATAAAACTCAGATAATACCTTTGATGATGCCTCTTTCGAAATGTGGACTTCGTCTAGAGCAACTTGATTTACACCATGAGTCGCTAACAAAGGTGGACAACTCATATGTTTGAACTAACTGAGAACTATCAAAACACCACAGTATTCTATACAGCGGTCGCTCTTATTCACGGATTAATACCTGATGATACATTTTAGCTATGTCTGCTCTTATAACGTGCGTATGTACTCTAAAATGAATGAGAATATAAAGGAGATTTTCTTGCACTGTTGGACCGACCTTGAGAACGTCACTTAAAGAAACACAACAGGAGGACTTCGCTGGTGCATTAAATACGACACGAAGTTTTGTTGTAGTTGACGAGGGCTTTTGGACTCCATGAAGCGGCATGTAGTAGGCCGGTGAATGCTTTGACGATTGGTTCTTATCTTTCACTGGTTGCATATATCCGAGCTGTTTATATTCACGCATCAAATTGTGATACTGCTGCTTGAGAATTGGTTTCGTAGGCAAGGTCCTTTCGATATTATACAACTGTCGTAAAGCATTCTGTTTTGAGTCACTTAGATCCTTGTAAGTTGAGCGCAAAGGTAACGATACTACATATCGTCCTTGTTCTGACGTACAGTGCTGCGAACAATATGATCTTCACACTATCGCTCCTCCATAGACCAGCGATTAGGTGAACTGAATGATTCAAGTTCCCAGAATTTTTTACTTTGGTTATTAAGATCTTCGATCGTACAAAAAAACGGCTGGGGTTTTGCCCACTATAATGTAACCAAAGCAGTATCTATTAGATCTTGAAAATTGTTGGGTGCTTTTATCTTGTTGCCGTACATAATTTCACTAGCCCTGCACCTATTAAAATATCGATGTCATCTGGATAGCAAAACAATGGATCAGGGAGCTTTTCACTAAGTTCATTGCATATATAAAAGTTGTCCATGTTTACTTCGTGTAGAGGCAGTTTACTGGTAATTTTAGGAATGACTGCGAAATTAATTGTCCAGTTAGCAGGAGAAATTCTTGAAGCGACATTTGATGTCACTGAATATTTAATAAGATTGGACTGTTCACCTATACCGTTTATTGCTAATCCAAGCTGGGATTTAGGTAATCGTAGTAACTATGCTAAACGTTCTGTCATGAAACGAGATATGGATGTGCTATCTAGCAAAGCTCTGCTTTGGTGCCTGTGTCCACTAGAATAATAAATATTTACTACAGCTGTTGCTAATAATATTTGTGAGACATTGCGAACCAGACTTGCAGTTATGTTGCTTAAAACTGCAGCTGAAGACATAGCTTCGAGTACTCACAGGCGCGAATTTAAAATATCTATGTACTTGTCTGTAGTCTGCATTATGTCCACAGGAGTCTTTTGTTCTATTTCCTTTCGTGTGTTGGTATCTAATTGTGTCGATAAATGATGCGTTAGCAAAAGGTCCCAATGCTCAGTGGGTACCTACATTAAGCGCAGTGAGTGCTCGAAAGTTCTTCCAAAAGTTGTCTATAAAGGCTTGTAACGAGGTAACTGAATTTTCTTGCACGTTGGGAAGTTCATAAATATTTCGCATATGTTTCTTAATTATTCGAATTTCATTGTCGTACTCTTTAGCAAGAGCTTTCCACGCGCTTTCATAATTCTCATCGCTAATAGGTAACGTTGGTACAAAATGACGAGCCTTTCTTCCAGAGAGACAAGCGAACAAGTAATGATATTTGGAGGAATTAGAAAGAATGGCGTAATTATGTATCAAATCCAAATAGGCACAGCGAAATTTAAGCCAGTCTTCTCGTTCACCACTGAAGGAAGGCAATTTTATATCTGGTAATTTAACAGCTACTAACTGCGTTGTAACTGTAGACTGTGTTGAATAACTGCCACTTGTATTCAAGGTGGCGTTGTCACCAATAATTATGTTTGACTTCTGCTTAGATCTTATGAGTTCGAGAACTAGCGATTGTAATAAACCGTATTCTACCTCGAATTGTTCCCTGATGGCGAATTCAAACTGATATTTATCGAGTTGTTCCAGTTCTGATTGAGTCATGTCGTACTTTTCGTATAATGAAGGAAGTCTATTGTGAATCGATTGAAGTTCACATTCAGTATTTACAGCTTTTTCTTCTCAATTGGATTCTTAAAATATGTAATTCTTCTTTTATGCCCCTGCGTTGGTTTTTTAAATACTCCAACTGTGATGCTATACACCAATCCCGTTCTTGAATCATGTTGCGAGAAGATTTGATTACACCAGGGCCCTATTGCACCAACAACTTATCGGTTATCACTTAGCAACTTATTAAAATTTCTGATTAATTTCTGTTGCACCAACACGAAATTAGAAATGCACTCATTTCGAATAGATTGTAAGTGGGGCTAACTCGGTAGGAGTATGTCCGATCGAAAAATTAGATTCCACGGTTTGGCTCAGCTAATTACCAGCCACAATTTGAAGAGGATTTTTTTTTTATTTTGGGTACTTTTAGGGTGGAGGGTAGGAACCCACGGCGAAAGGGTGGTTCCAATCCGACAAGTTGCATAGCAAATTAAAGTCTCAACCGAGTACTATCTGGTAGTATACTTTTTTTCCCCGATTTAAAAAACATCGTCGGTGCGTGTTTGAAAACCCGATTTGCCTGGATTTTCATGCACTTGGGTCAGATACAACCAAGTTACTACATTTCGCATATATTTGATCCGTTCTTTCTTTGACACGCATTAGTGCTCTGTTGTGAACATTTTCCCTCTGGGAAGTTATTTTCCCCAGCCCACCAATTTTAAGTAATCACGAGAGGAAAATAAGTAGGGGGGGGTAACCATCCGGGTGTGGAAAATTTGCGGATTTTTTTTACCAAAAAATCAATTTTAAATCAAATATTTTAGTAATGAAATTAATAAGGAAGGCTAGTGCGTAGGATTAGTCTCAACCCTTCTTTGTTCCTAAAATAATTGTTATCACAAAATCCAGTTTCGGCTGAAATTACGGAATCCGAGTTGACTTCGGTAGAATGCTACCTAAAATCTTAAATAACATTACATTCAACGGCACCGCGCGGGTCTATTTCATAACATTTAAGGCAGTTTCTTTGGAGTAAAATTATTATCTAGATCTGTTATCTTTCATCTGTAGAAGGCCGGAAGTCTTTATCTACATTAGTTTAGAAGCTGCTTATTACAAAATTACATTGCAAGATTTGCTAAATCACTTTCAATCTAATTAACTCCATACATAGGTGTTACTCTTTATCATTTTTCAGTAGAGTTTGATAATTTAACAGCATAGCGCTAAGTAAAAATTCTTTTTTCGAATTGACTGTCAACGTTTTCCGTAGTGTCATAATATAAAAATAAAAATATTAAAGAAATGTTTCGTTTTGAAAGATTTTTTGATGAAGAATCTGAGTCTAAAGAACGTGTGATGAAAGCCAGAATAAATTACACGCTGGACTCGGACACATTAGAAAATTTCCGCTTAACACGCGTTCAAATAGAATATGTTCTATTAAAGATTGGAGGTTATTTGCAACATAGCAGTGGACGAAACAATTCTTCCTTTGCAACAATTACTGACAACTCTAAATTGGTTGGGAAATGGCGCCCAATACCATGGAATTGCCAACATGCATGGTATCAATAAAGCAACTGTGTGTACGGTTGTTCATCGGGTATCAAATACCATAATTAATGTGACGATGGATGAAACAATTCGTTGGCCAGAAAGAAATCAAGGATTGTAGCTACAATTCCTTGAAAGTGGAGGCTTTCCTCAAGTAGCTGGATGCATCGATGGAACTATCATTAATATAGATGTCCCTATATTGAATGAAGAGCACTTTAAAACCGGCACGGAAAACACGCACTTAATACAGTCATGGTGTGTGGACCAGACCGAAGCTTTTCTGCTGTAAATTCCAATTGGCCAGGTAGTGTACTCAGAAATTCCCAGTTATTCCGAAATTTTGATGCTGGCTTTCTAACATTCTCTGGTGCAGTAATTTTGGGGGACAGTGCTTACCCACTAAAAGAATGGCTCGTCCCACCATTGCGAAGAAATCCTGATAATCTAGCAGAGCAAAGATTTAATCGTGCACACCAAAAAAACAAGGCGTATTGTGGAAAACAGCTTTGGTAAGTGTTCATAAATTTACGTTTGATTAATTGTATCAAAAGTTTTCTTCAGGAATGCTGAAAGGGAAATTTCCATGCTTGAATCACCTACGCCTGAATCCCAGATTTGCTGCAAAAGTGGTATTGAGAAGCTGCACTCTTCACAATGTTGCAATAAGGATTGGAGAAAATGAAACATTAAATGTCGAACTTAATGATGAAGATGCGGAGGAAGATACTGAAAATATTCCAGAAGGAGCAGATGCGAACGAACAATTAAACGAAAATTATATTCAACATTTTATTAATTTCTTTAGTGAGAATAAATAATAAAGCTTAACATTAATAATTATAAAAATTTAAAATGATTCAAAAGTATTAAAAATATTCAAAGTTTGGAAAAATGTACAATTTTTGTTTCCTCATCATCGGATTCTGTAGCATTCAAGTTTTTCTCCACTCCTATACTATTTAACTGGAGATCTTCGGTGAACTTGGACGGTGATAGTCCCAACGCTCTTTCTAGTTGGAGAATTTCTAATTTATTTTTATATAGCTCAGACTCCAATACTTGTTTTTTTTAAAAACTCGATGGAATCACGGCTATCCAATTTTCTTTTGATGGCATTTCTACTTTTATGCCTTTTTGGCTGTTGCACCATCGACGTTGGATTTTGTAAGATGATAGCAACACCTAGGTACCTAGAATGTCTAGAATTGCTTCATCCACTTCATCTAATATTGCTGGTTTTCCACCACCAGTACCCGTTTTTCTAGCATTGTCTCTTTTTGCCTATAATGTAAATCCAAAACAATTTAAGTTTAATACAGGCAGATTGAACTTTATTTCGATCTTAGAACAAATACTAACAGGAATGGTTACAACCATTTTTCCATGTAGTAGGTGTGAAGCTTTTTATTTGTTTTCGCTACGGCTGTAACCCCCATAGCTACTTCTTGTGATAAACACTGAAAAAATTTTAAGTGAACTAAAAATGTAATCAAACATCACAACACATGAAGTTTACATAGACTGCCCATTCCTTTAGTTATTTGTTTTAGGATATGTTAATTAAAATTTTTTTACAAGAAGCTGAACTTACAATTCTCCGGTGCCCGGTTGTTGGTTTATTTTTGTCCAACTCTTATAGAAACTTACCAAAATCCGACTTTTCCACAGCCCAAAAATGTGGTCACAAACAAAAGTTCACTGTCGACTATTCGAGACCATCCCAAGAGATTGTGCCTTTATTAATATCTCTTTCCACGCTGCTTCCTTCTCCACTTTGATAACAGCATTATTTTGGAAAGAGCCAAATAACACATTCTAGGAAAAAAAGACAAATAAAATAATTTACAAGATTACAAAACAAATTAAACTTACCTTTTTCTCCTTCACCAACTGCAAAACAGCTAATTTTTCAGCTTGTTATCAACCCTAGTCATAATGAATAACATGAAAAAATAATGATGAGCAATACTATTAAATTTTTGTTGGGAAACGGTTTGTTCTTGCTAATGTCATTGTTTAGAATATACCACATACTTATCAATTGATAAAACTTTTCATTTTCTGATAATTAATTTTAAATTTTGGTGCAACACTTATCTTCTTTACTTAGCAAAAATTGATAAATTTTCTCGATTGATAAGTGAGTGAAATTTTAAATGTTTTTCGTGCAACTCTTATCACTTACACGTATCAAAAACAAATAAACTGATAATTTGCTAACTAGTAAATGATAAATGGTTGGTGCAATAGGGCCCAGATGTACGTCAGCGAACCGTATATGAAATACCGTATTATATGTGGTCCAATTTAGATGTGTTGGAGGATGAATATTCCAAATACACCGAAAGAAAGGTTCTAAAGACCGACTGAGTCTCGAGTAAATAAATTTACAAAGACGCGATATTACTATGACCGGACACTGTATCAGAACGATTAATTTGGCTAATCACGATTTAAATTCTCAATTTTCCCGGTAATCCGGCTTCGAAAGGACCAAATGACGAGAATTAAAAGAAATATGATTGCCGAAAATTATTTGTACTAAATTTCTTCGAGTTGAAAAGATTGCGATACAAAGACTTCAAAAACTGAACTTAAATTATTTGTACAAAATGACAAGGCCAAAAAGAAAAACCAAGGAACAGAATAAAACAAAAACGGTTAGTTGCTACACAGCCTACTTGTATTTTAACATTGCCTCCTATATATTATATACAAGGTATCAAACACAGTCCATCCATTATTAGTACTCTCTCTGAAATTCGGTAATGCTTAACGTACAACCAACATGACGTATTTAATGGTAAAACAATAGAGTTAGAATATTTACGAAGGTAAGACGTATTAAATCAGTAAGGCGTTACACAACGTACGTCTCTGATTCGAATCCCGGCGTGAAACATAGATTTTTTTGTAACTTTCATGAAAAAGTTAGATACGCATTATTACATTGCTTTATATATGTAAGAGGAGAGCAAACTAACTCCAAGTGCCAGAATGAAAAGTGTTTAATTTGAAAAACCCTGGATCCTAAATGGTGGAAAACGTTTGCGCTGGTAATCGAAGATAATTGCATTGTTATCTAAGACATATTACTTCGAAAAAGCTCAGCCAACTATAGATACTTTGGAAATGATTGAAAAATCGATTTCGCGCTGAATAACAGGTCAAGAAAGAAAAACGAATTTTAACACTATGTATACGCCAAAAGCACGTTCTTGTATGGGGCCCCCTTAAATTTTAATTTTATTTCATTTTTAATATTTGTTGTATAGCGGCAATAGAAATACACAATCTGTGAAAATTTCAACTGTCTACCTATTACGGTTCATGAGATATAGCCCGGTGACGGACGGACAGACATCGAAGTCTTAGTAATAGGGTTCCCGTTATTACCTTTGGGTACGGACACCTAAAATTCAGACAAGAATTAAGAGGAGTCAGTACTCAGCAAAAGTTTCAATTTAGGTACCAGCGAGCCTGTAGGCAATAAAATTTACTATACGTAGGTTTGTGTCCTGAAAGTGAGAAAATTCATATACAATTAGCCCAGACCTAGACCACAAGTCACATTGGAGGCATCTAGCGTAAAACACAGAAACACAGCTTGCGACAATTTAAGATGAAAAATGAAAATTTGCAGTTCATAAAATTGAAAAAATTTTAACGAGAATTAACTCCTATTTTTTTTTGTACACAATTGTTAAACATACTTTTTTGCATTGTATTTAAACAACTTTCCAATAATTATTACAATTTCTCATCGGTGAAATATCAGGAGAAAAAACAAGTACTATTAGAGTCAAATAAGGTAACTAAAACTTAAAAAGCTCGACGTTATTCACTAGATAATCCAATCTAAAGAAATGTGAATACCTACTAACAGTAATTTGATTTGAAAAACTTCAATCTTTACCAGTTTTTACAAGTTTCCGAACTAATATCTCTGTTTTAATGCCATTTTTTTTTATTTTTTTCCCACGTTATTTACTAGCCTTTTTCGTTATCTTTAATTTAAGATATAAATTACTCTTCTGCTACAAATAGTTTGCCAGAAAATCGCATTGAAAAATAAAATGTAAGAAACTTGCGAATCTTAGTACTGAATCTTCTTAAGATTATTTTTAACTTATTTAGTTTAGGTATAGTTAGGCTTAGTGTAGGGTATATATCAAGGACGTGGAGAGATGTTAAGGTAGCATTTGTACCAAAATCGGTAGGGCGGTCACCTGCAATACAGAAGTCCTACCGTCCTTTCAGTCTAACTTCATTTATCCTTTATACAATGGAGAAAGTGTTAGATAATTATATTAAGAGTGGTGTACTCAAGGAGTTATCGAGACATCCACACCAATATGTTTACCATGCTGGAAAACTTACCACAACTAAATAATCTTGTCTTATGGCTAGAAAAGTAGGTGGAGGATAAAGAGACAGTCCTATGCGCATTTCTAGATATCGAGGGAGCATTTGACAATACCTCCTGCCAAACAATGGGACTTCGGGTAAATTCTGGTATGCCAATAATTATTCCTTTCACGAGAAAAAGGAAGCTTTATTTACAAGCCCCAACACTTAAGGGAAGAGTAGTGGAATTCTCGAAGGAGGTCAAGATCTAGGCATTACCCTAGATAGTAGTCCTATCTGGAACTTACACTTAAGAGGAGTACTGGAAAAGGCGACAGTAGAAACATGGACATGTCGCAGGCTTTTTGGCAGAACTTGTGGTCTTAAACCAAAAATGACTCTATGATCATATACGTCTATTATGGTCACATAAAAGACTATAGAGAGCAATTCTCCAGAGCACACCTGGTCACCTGGAAGTCATTCAAGAATTCCTAGAGGATCCAATAGCCAACCCAAATTCTGACGTTATGGCGAAACGCTATAACTTTAAAACACCATTTAAGGTGATCTTAAGTGACCGTCAACAGTGGCACACTGGAACCTATTGTAAAGCCATGACCACGGTAAATAATTACAAACAAAAATCAAACCGAAAAATAATTAAAATAAACAAAGTTTGTACGACCCCAAGAAGAATTTTGCAAAGCAAGCAAATTCCACTATGCAAGCATAATTCTTGATTGGTAAAATATTCATACCCAAGGTCATCGCTTTACACGAAAATTCAAATGGCTTGTGATCAGGTAAGCTGACACAACAAAATATGTTCAATTCAATTATTGCAATTCTGCAATAATCCCCACCTTTGTATGAGCACTGTATAGGGAAGTCACCTGTATAAATAACCTGTGACAATTGATTAAAATTCAGAAGTAAATCATTCATCAAGGTGTTTTCTTTATTTCTCACCCTAAAGATCGGCATACTCTGCCAGTAAGCATATATAGCGGCATACTCTGCCCAAAGGATTACCAAACAGCGGCATACTCTGCCATAATAAATTCATATAGGCATACCCTGCCAATAATAATAAAACAGCGGCACCCTCTGCCATACTATTAAAAAGATCGGCAAGTACCTGCCATCATATATTAATAAAGGTCACAGCGGCTCTTTAGCCTTCCCAAGTAAGTGCGGCAACTCTCTCTGCCTATCTAATTAATTAAACATAAAAGTGAAATTTTAATCAATAATCATGAACAGCTCCAGAGCTCGAATAAGATCAAGATTATTACATGGCGATCCTGCATATCGGACCATCTATCCCACAAAACAGACCATCAACTTCTCATAACAGATATACATCAACCAAACTTCCCAGAGTACCATCAGAAATCATTGACCCCACCATACGCAAAAGAACGGCACCCAGACGACTAAGATGTCCAATAAGAATGCAAGTTCCAGAAATTAAATTGCACTCTAGTGATGATACACACACACCGACCACAACAACAATAGAAGACAGTCCTACATGCATTCCAACAAGCAAACAAAAAGAAACAACAGGAGAAAACGTACATGAGAAATACACACCTACAACAACTCTAAATCAAGAAGCTCCAGAATATTTCCCAACAACAATAAATACATCAAATAAATTAGTACAAAAAGAACTCAGTTTGCAAGAAGCATTACAAAACAATCCGACAGCCGGTCCAAAGGCAATCACAATTGCGCAATACAAAGCGAGACAAGAAACGACAAAAAAACCGATAATAGAGAATTGTACACCTCTTTACACAAAAAAAAAAAGGGGCGGTATAGCTGTAAAACTCAGACAAAAAATAGCAGAGCTTTACAGGGTAATTCCCATTACCACAGACAAGAGCTTAAAGAAAGAGCTAATACGAAAGCTGAACCACCTGAAATGGGAAAGCCGCAATCGAAAGAAGTGATTGTAGCTCAAAACGCAGCAGCAGCAGCAACCAGCCCGGTGATACAAACCATCTCAATACACGATGTGTTACATGTACCGACCGCAGTGACTTTACTAATAATTGCAGCATTAATAGCAATTACGATCTACATGGGGAGAAGATACCTGCGAAAATATATTAAAAATAATATAAAACAGAGTGTAGACAACCTGGCCAACGTTTAGTTATAGCTTGCGGGTAAAAACTTATCATATAGGGAGCTTTTTTTTTTAGAAATAGAATTAAATTGAAAATACTTTTCTGCGGGTTTCTAGCTTTATAAGATAATTTTAAATTTATGTCTATAGATAACTTTTAGGGATAGAACTGTAAAAATTTTTTTTTCCATTTTTAATGTATCATTTTTTTTTATAGATAGTGTCATAGATATTTAGATTTCTTGGGTAGCAATATATTTTTATATGTAGATAGCTTTTAGAGATAAAATTGTAATGGGTTTTCTTTAATATAACAAAAAAAAAAAAAAAAAAAAAAAAAAAATTTTAAAACAGTTATAGATAACTTTTATTTTACGGGTAGCATAGAACAATAAAATTACTTCTAAAATGAATAAATAATATGAATAACATTAACTGTCTTTGGGTTCTTCGAATAATATTTGATACTAATGGGAACATACCAAAATCTTTTTGATGAATTAAAAAGATTATTAGAAACGTTTACGAAAAATCCACAGAGAACATTCTCTAGTAGGAATTTATTGGAAAAGTACGCTGCAGCCAAGAAAATAAAGAAAGAGTTCGATCTATTAGAATTAACACAAAAAGGAAAACAGGCAGACGAGCTTAAAAACAAGTTTAACGCGACATTCATAGAGCTAAAAAAAATACTAGAGGAGAAAACAAACGAAACTCTTAATAATACAGAAGATTCAGAATCAGAGGAATTAAATCTAGACTCAAATACTGAACCAAAGGAAGCCACAATGGGCACCAATAACTTTGATCTTGCTGTGGCAATAAAAATATTGCCAGAATTCGGAGGCAATACAAAAGATCTATGCAATTTTCTAAGTCTCGTAGATATGTACGGAAGAACGCTAAAAACTGAAGCGCAGCCGCAACTCATTGAATTTGTATGGCTAGCACGTCTAAGCGAAAAAGTCAGAAACAAGATGTCCGCAGTTGCCAAACCGACATCTTTAACAAATCTAAAAACAGTTTTGACAGAAGCTTTCAAAACAAGAGACACCTCACAAAACTTGCAACAAAAATTATTAAATTGCAAACAACAGAACATGAAAGTCCAGGACTTCTCAGACAAAATTCTAGAGATAGTCGCGGAACTGAATAAAGTCCAAATAAACGAAATAGGTGAAGAACACAGAGAGGTAATCTGTAAGCTGAACGACAAAATCGGATTAAATACCTTTCAAAATGGACTGAAAGATTTACTAAAACCAACCATCCTAGCAGCACAACCAAAAACGCTAAACGACGCGATAAGTCTCGCAAATCAGATTGAACAACCTCTAACAGATGAAACAACAATTTTTAGTTTCAATAGAAATCTCCGTAACCCGCAAAATGAAAGTAATATCCGAATGAGAGACTACCGAAACTACAGCAATAGAAATATCAATGCAAATAGCTACAGAAACAATAATAACATGTACCAAAACAGAAACAATCACTGGCATAACAGAGGGAATATGAATAACAACTACAGTAGTAGCCAAAGAAATAACCAGAATAGAAATAATGGCTGGCAGAATAGCTACCAAAACTATAGAGGAAGAAATTTTTCCAGAAATTCCCAGAGACGGATAAATTTTCTAAGCGAGACAAGCAATGCGCAAAGTCCAGGACGAGATCAGCAACAAGACGAAGTCTAAAAATATACAACATCAGAAGTTGTACAACAAATTACATAACGCTGACGGACAAACGCACAAAGACTAAATTAAACTTTCTCATCGATTCTGGAGCAGACATTTCAATTTGTAAAATAAATTCACTAAACCAAGAAATAAACAGGAGTGACCAATGCACAATAACTGGGATAACAAATAATGAAACGCACTCCTTGGGCACAGCTAAATTGCAGTTAGCATATGAGGAACACGTCATAGAACACAGGTTTCACATAGTCGATTCACAAACCCCAATCAGCACACATGGAATATTAGGAAGAGATTTCCTGATGAAATATCTATGCAAAATAGATTATGAAACCTTTACAATAACTGCGAACTTGAATGATGACGATGTTACGATACCCATGATAAACAAATTCAGAGATGAAGTTACTATACCAGCAAGAACAGAGATTATCCAAGCAATAACACTCGACATAACAGAAGATAGCATAGTCTGCGGTGAAGAATTGTTAGAAGGAGTATTTTTGAGTAATACAATTATACCAAGAAAAGGAGTCCAACATGTAAAACTGTTGAACACCAATAACTACATGGTGAAATTAAAACCATTTGAAGCGAAGATACAGCTGTTGAAAGATTATAAGATAATAAAATCACCAAAGGGAGAGATAAACCAAGGAAAAGATAAAACTGATGAACGATTTAACAAATTGTTGAAAGAACTAAGGTTGGAAGGATTGGACGAAAATGCCAAAAATTCGATCAAAGGAATTTGCAAAAAATATCAAGAAGTATTTCACTTAGAAGACGAGAAGTTAACGACGAATAATTTTTATACACAAAATATAAGCACAATAGACAATAACCCCGTCTACATAAAAAATTATAGACTACCGCACTCACAAATCGACGAAATAAACAAAGAAGTCAATAATCTAATACGAAATGATATAGTTGAATCTTCAGTGAGCCCATACAACTCGCCACTCCTGATAGTACCAAAAAAATCAGGTGAAGAAAAGAAATGGAGGCTAGTTGTAGACTTCAGGCAACTGAACAAGAAAGTGATCAACGACAAATACCCACTGACAAGATTAGAAGACATCCTAGACAGACTAGGACGAGCAAAATACTTCTCAACGCTTGATATGACGAATTCGTTTCACCAAATAAAACTAGAAGAAAACTCAAGGAAATTAACAGCATTTTCAACCAACCAAGGACATTACCAATTTAAAAGATTACCTTTTGGACTGAAAATATCCACGAACAGTTTTCAGCGAATGCTCTCAATTGCATTAAGTGGACTGGATGACGGCGCATTCATATATGTCGATGACATAATAATACATGGATGCAGCCTCAACAATCATAATCAAAACCTAGAGAGAGTGTTACAAAGACTTCAGCAGTATAACCTGAAGCTCAATCCAAACAAGTGCAACTTCCTAAAACCAGAAGTATTATATTTGGGTCATCTAATAACAAAGAATGGAGTCAAAACGGACTCCAGCAAGCATGAAGTAATAAAGACGTACCCTATACCAAAAAATGTAGATGACGTACGACGATTCGTAGCCTTCTGCAACTACTACAGACGGTTCATACAAAACTTTGCAGAAATAGCCCGACCACTCAATGCACTTTTAAAGAAAAATACACTGTTCCTTTGGTCAGAAGAGTGCAAGAAATCCTTCGAAACACTCAAAACGAAGCTAATAACTTCACCAGTCTTGCAATATCCTGATTTCAGCAAACCATTCATCCTAACGACGGATGCTTCGAATTTTGCACTTGGAGCAGTGCTCTCGCAAGGTGAAATAGGACGAGATTTGCCAATAGCCTATGCAAGTAAAACACTAAATAAGCACGAGCTGAATAAATCAATAATTGAAAAAGAATTGCTTGGTATACACTGGGGAATCAATTTTTTTAGACCCTATCTCTATGGGAACAAATTCACAGTTGTAACAGATCATCGCCCGCTCGTCAGCCTCTTCACACATAAAAATCCTTCTTCGAAACTAACAAGAATTCGTTTAGACCTAATGGACTATGACTTTGAAATTATGTATAAACAGGGAAAGATGAATACAAACGCAGATGCCCTGTCAAGAATAAAAATAGACTCTGAAAAATTAAAATCAATGATACCGAAACAAATAAACATTATCACACGTAATATGGCAAAAAAGCAGCAGAACGGAATGGAGAGAAGTGATAGCGTAGAATCAGACCAACTCTATATATGGGAATGCACATCCATCTCCGACATAAGAAATATAAAAAAAATACAATTTGATACAGCGTACGCAGAAGAGAATGCGATAAATGAAAGTTTGTCAGAAATAAACATAACTAAGAAAGGGGTAACCGTTCAGTACAGCGACAATCCTATATTTAACTCTGGTTACATAATGGAGAAGCTGATACAAAAAATGAACGAGAATAATATTAAAGAATTAGCACTCGCAAAAGACGATGCTATATTTCATCATATTAAAGTAGATGAATTTAAAGAGAAATTCAATAAGCTGCAGCAAAATAATAAACGTGGTAAGGCAACACCATTGAAGATATTACTTTATGAACCCCCAATAAGGATAAAAGATCCAAAGAAAAAACTAGAATTAATAAAAGAATACCATGACAGCATGCATGGTGGACACGCTGGAATTAAACGCTGCATAAACAAATTAAAACAAAGGTATACATGGAAAAACCTTAACAAAATGGTAAAGGAGTACATAAATAAGTGTGATAAATGTGCGAAGAACAAATTCAAAAAATACACAAAAGAACCTCTGGTAATAACAGACACACCAAACAGTAGTTTTGAAACGATCTCAGTTGACACAGTAGGACCTCTAAGAATGTCAAACGGTTTCAGATACATCCTGACGCTGCAATGCGAATTGACAAAATTCGTTGAGGCATATCCAATGGAGACAAAAGAAGCCTCCTCGGTAGCAAAGACAATAGTTGAAAGATTCATTCTAAAGTATGGATGCTTCAAAACATTGAAAACAGACAGAGGTACAGAATTTGTAAATGAACTACTTAAAAATATTTGCAAATTTCTGAACATAAAACATGTTACGTCCACACCGTTCCATCACGAAACTCTAGGAGCAATTGAAAGAAACCATAGAGTATTAAACGAATACTTGAGAACATTCTCAGAAGAAGACAATTGGGATGAACTAATTCCATACTATGTATTCTGTTATAATACAACACCACACACAGATACAAGTTATACACCATTCGAATTAGTATTTGGAAAAATAGCAACACTACCAGCAGAGATTCTGAAAAGTAGGGAACAAATAAATAGCATACACAATTATGCAGAAGAACTTGCAATAAGGCTAAAAAGAGCTCATGAAAAAAGCAAGGAACTATTAGAAGAAGCTAAAAAAGAGCGAAAGAGAATGAAAGATAAAAACTCTAACCCCTCGAAGTTCAACGTCAACGACTACGTATACTTGAGAATGAATTCCAGGAAGAAATATGAAAGTCCTTACGATGGACCATTTAAAATCATTGAACGAAAAGGAGTAAACTCCACAATCTTAATAAAAGAAAAACCCAAAGACGTACACAATAACAGGTTGATAAAATGTAAATTTAAGTAAGGTATTATATCTAGATAATCAATAAAAATAAGGCATTAAGTTCATAAAAATAATTAATAGCATACAAAAATAATATAAATAGTTTAGAACATGTTTAATTATATAATATTCATAAATTTATGTAACAAAAAAAAAAAAAATTTTTTTTTATATATACAAAAAAATTTTTTTTTCTTTTATGGGTAAGGATGTAAAGCCATGACCACGGTAAATAATTACAAACAAAAATCAAACCGAAAAATAATTAAAATAAACAAAGTTTGTACGACCCCAAGAAGAATTTTGCAAAGCAAGCAAATTCCACTATGCAAGCATAATTCTTGATTGGTAAAATATTCATACCCAAGGTCATCGCTTTACACGAAAATTCAAATGGCTTGTGATCAGGTAAGCTGACACAACAAAATATGTTCAATTCAATTATTGCAATTCTGCAATAATCCCCACCTTTGTATGAGCACTGTATAGGGAAGTCACCTGTATAAATAACCTGTGACAATTGATTAAAATTCAGAAGTAAATCATTCATCAAGGTGTTTTCTTTATTTCTCACCCTAAAGATCGGCATACTCTGCCAGTAAGCATATATAGCGGCATACTCTGCCCAAAGGATTACCAAACAGCGGCATACTCTGCCATAATAAATTCATATAGGCATACCCTGCCAATAATAATAAAACAGCGGCACCCTCTGCCATACTATTAAAAAGATCGGCAAGTACCTGCCATCATATATTAATAAAGGTCACAGCGGCTCTTTAGCCTTCCCAAGTAAGTGCGGCAACTCTCTCTGCCTATCTAATTAATTAAACATAAAAGTGAAATTTTAATCAATAATCATGAACAGCTCCAGAGCTCGAATAAGATCAAGATTATTACACTATCCTCTGAACAGGATCTCCTAATTGGTACTCGGATTTCTCAAAAATGGAATGTACAGCAGGCCTGGGCATATACGACCCGAACTGCCATCTGGCAAGGGCACTTGGAACCTCCCAACCCTTTTCCAGACAGAAATACACGCCAAATCTGCGCTTGCGAAATAATTCACAAAAATATGCATGGAGCTAAATTATACATAATATCAGACAGCCTGGCAGCACTTAAAGCGTTAAACTCATTTACCTTTGGATCTAAGCTTCTTTCAGACTATTTTACTGTCTTGAAACAACTGGCCGAAGCAAACAAAGTGACACTGATTTGAGTGCCAGAACATGAAGGCATTAAGGGCAACGATCCCGTCTTTCGACGCCCAAAACGTCACCTCTCAGCTCAGATCAGGCTTCGGGCGGACAGAATTAAACAAGCACTCTAGAAAAATATCCCGAGGCTGAGACTGAGCCAAGCGAAGAAGTTTGTAAAGTATTGGCAATAAAGAACAAAAGCATTCCTCACTCTCAGCAGAAAGGAGTTAATAATTTTTCGTGCATTTCAACATACATATCTTTCCGTAGAGGGGGAGTAGAGAAATGTGATCCTTTTAGTTGTATTTATGATGTTCGGGAGAAGAAGATAGGTGAACAAAATTTGGTTGGCGGGCTCGGAGGGTGAGGGGCTGTCCAGAAGAGGGCGTGTGGGATATAACATTAAAGGGAGAGGAGAGTGGAATCGAGTGACGTGGTTGTTAAATTTCATACGGTCGTTTTTACCGTTTAAAAATGGTTTTTGGCACTTCATTTTGAAGAAATTTTACCCTTTTTTCTTTCGTATGCATTATCGGTCTGTTGTGTACCTTTTTTGTTAAGGTGAGAAATTTCCCGGACGTAACGGTTGTTCAGAAACATGCGATAGTAAACTCATTTTCCCCTCAAAAAGACTATCATTTGCCAGTATGAAAAGGACTGGTTTATTTCTTTCGAATTATCTCCGAAATCTAATTATCGACTTGAAAATCTAATTAAATATGTTATTAGGGGACAAAATGTAGATACGACTTCATTCTACAAACAAACCTCAGCGTTTATATTTAAAAGCTGTGTAGCATCTCCTCTGTGCTGGAAGACGATCAAATTGAGGTTTTTGAAAAATTAACATGTTAAAATATTGACATTCCCATATTGGACTTCGCCTGGTGGCGGCGATGAGTCTCTGAGTGCATATATGCGCCCATAGGCCACATATATAGGCCCATATTTTTCTGAGATCATATATGCGCCCATAGTAAGGAAAGGGTTAAGACTCATAACGGGCCTATTTACTGGGCACTACCCATTTAGATATCATCTTAAAAAGATGGCTAAGATTGATGATGAGACCTGTCGCTTCTGTATTAGAGATGGGAGGATAGTAAACATTCGGTACAAAAGTTTTCGTTACTTCTCTAAAAATTGGGTACCGAATACATACCCATATAATTTCTCGTTACTTGTACTCATATTAAGTTGATTCAAAGTTTTCATATCATAGTAAATTCGGTATTCTATACGAATACCATTACGGGTAGCCAAGTAATGTCATCACAAAATAATGTCGAAAATTTGTCACAAAAAAGTAGAAATAATTGTGAAAACGAAAAGTCAGGCAATAGTTTGACATTTATATTGTGATTTCTAGCCATTTTTTATTGACAAAAGTTTCACAAGAAACTGTGAATTAAGACACAATTCTATTGTATGATGACTAATTTTGCTAGAATAACGTGCAATTCATTATGTGTTAAGATTATCGAAGATAAAAGTATTGAAAACGTCGTCCGTCGTGTTAATAACGGACTGTTTGACATAAGCTTTCAGAAGAAAATCCATTTCTCTGGCAATAATATAGGTAAATTGATATTATTAATTCCTCTTATAATTATGTATGTACAGTTTCAATTGTTTCTATTTTGACTTGTTTTCAGATTAAAGATTGCTGAGGATGCTTCTTAAATAAATGAAAAAATTCAAAACTTTGTGTATTATTTCTACAACTTCAATGTTTAATACCTATATACTACACAGTTTGATAAAATACCGACATTTAATTGTCACAAATATAAGTGAATCAAATGCCACAGAATTTATTAACATTACTGTGACAATCTTAAATATGGTTTATGTGACATACATATTATGTGACATTGGACGTCAATCCTGACCACAGTTTCAAATCATATTTTTCACATAATTTTGTAGACTACGTAGGTACCCAGTTAGTTTTCGATAAAATATCACGCCTTTGAGTATTGTACTTATACTTAAGATTACCAAACAGGATTAATCATACCTTTTTCACAGTTGTTCTCTCTACAAAAGTATACAATTCTAGAGTTAGAGCTACTCTTACAGACTACTTTACAGTTCATTGTTTCCTTAATTCCTATATTTCAGGTACCACTCGCTTGTGTTTGTTATTCTCTACGTTAGACAAGTAAGTTTCAGATTCTAAATTTAGATGCTTGCATCCGGCATCTTCAGTCTCAATTTCTCTGTCGTCCTTAAGACCCTAAAGCTAAATTGTATAAATCCTAAGCCTAAGGTAACTGACGAGTTGAGCGGTATCCACAGCCGAATGTCAGTAAGCCAACCAAACCCGCCCCCCCCCTCATCACACCATCCACACATGCAGAGGAGTTCAAACTCAATCAAACGTGCGGGCCGGGAGCCCTGCACACATTTTTTTTGAGGTATTGCTGTACATTTTATTAGATTGTACTGGGATAGTTCGGCTATGTTGAGGTATGCTAATACCGTTATCTCTTCTGCTGAGAATTCTAGCTCAATTTTGGCGTTGTGGAATGGCAGAATGTCTAAACTCGATGGCAGATTTCCTTTGGCTTTGGTTCGTATTTCTGATATTTGGGCAGGTTTCAGGAAGTCTATTAGACTTCCATAATGGAAGTAAACCCTAGTGATCTTGTGATATTTTTCTAATAATTCCTCTAGGTAATTAGCTGCAGCATGGTATGCTGCGAGGAAGTGTATGTTTAATTTGTTTGTGTCGGGCCCTGCGAACCATTGTGCTTGCATCTTTTTAATTGCTGTCAATCCCTGGTTCAATCTATCGGTGAAAGTGTTTAGCTTTTTCACTGTTCTTGCTTCTGTCTCGTTGGCTGTTGCGATAGTTGTAAGCATGATATTCGTTTGATGGTTGATCGTTTGAAGTAGGAGCTTTTGGTTATGATCTAGTTCGTCAATATTTTTATACACCTCATCGTTGACTCCGAATACCGTCTCTAACAGCCTACCCAGAATTCCTCTTTTTACCTTTTTATTTGTTTCGGATAGCAACATTTCTATGTGGTTTTGGGTTTCCGTGTGGATTTCCTCGAGCTGATGTATTAACCCCTGGCAATGTGTTTCGTCGGATATTTTGTATGTCTCGTCGCAGAGTGTTTTTATTTGATTCATTGTCTGTTTTAACATTCTGCTATCATTACTTATTTCTGCTGAGGACAAGCTCAATTCAATTCTGAAGGTGCCTCGCTTCACTTGGGCATCGCCCATTTGCTCAACGTACAAGCCTGCTTTTGGTTGAGTTAGGTTGTAGGAACAGTGCCCTACTTTCACAAATAGGAGTAGCAGGAGGCAGAGTATGGTTGGGTGTATTGTTGTCCACCGTCCTCCATGATTAGTCGGCCTTCTATACTCTTCAGAATAGTATCTTTTCGCGAAGTTAGGTAACTGTGTTTTATAGCGCATTTCATAAGCCTTGACTGCCTGTAATTGTTTTTCTATAGGTACTAAATTTTTGTACCCAGTTGTTGCAGGGTAAATTCGAACACCATTACGCTTACGTTGCATATGATCGCGTCGAAATTTATGTACTTGTGCCTTATAATTTGATGCCGTGTCTGTGCATGTGTCCTTTTTTCCTGCTTGTCTGCTGTTGAACGCCCTTTGGTTTCATTTCCATTTGCTGCTAGATCCCGATTTGAGGGTAATGCGGGGACATTGACGCATGCGTTGTTTACTGCGTAGAACTTTTGAGTTGGTTTTGATGAAGCTATGTTTCCTAGTGTCTCGTTTTCACCGGCTGACTGGTCTGCGAAGGACATGCTCACTTTGCTTACTTTCATTCTCTTAACTAACCTCTGGTCTGTATGCACATCTTGAGCTGGCTGTCTCCTTCTTAGCGTGCTCATTGAATGAGCAGCTATTTTTCTCTTTACGCAGCTCTGGGTTAGACTATTGTCGTCGTGTTCTTCCACTGGCAAGGGACAAATTTTTGCTATTGGACGTTTTATGGTATGATCACCTTTGTATTTTAGTGTTACTACTCTCACTAAGTTGTCCGATCCTGGGTGTACTTCTGTGATTCTTGCAAGTGGCCAATTTGTGGGAGGTGTACCCTCGTCTTTTATAAGTCCAACTTGTCCGATTTTAACATTGCTAGTCTTGCTTTTCCATTTTGACCGTTGCTGTAATTGCTTAAGGTAGTCCTTCGTCCATGCTTGCCAGAAATCTTTACTCATCTTTTGGATATGTTGCCATCGAGAGAGACTGTGCTGTTCCTTCTCCCATCCCGTTGAATCTGGAGGCACAATTAGTGCTTCTCCCACAAGGAAGTGTCCTGGAGTGAGTGTGTTTATGTCTGTTGGATCGTCCGTCATTGAGCACAGGGGTCTTGAATTGAGGCAAGCCTCAATTTGACAGAGTAAAGTTGACATTTCTTCATATGTAAGTGTGGTTTCCCCTATAATTCTCTTCAGATGATACTTAACTGCTTTAACACCGGCTTCCCAAATTCCTCCGAAGTGAGGAGCTGCGGGGGGAATAAAGTGCCATGTCGTTCCTTTATTTGCTAGATATGAAGCTGCGCTTTTCACGTTTTCTTTATTAAGTACTTTATTAGCACTAACGAAGGTTGTGGCATTATCACTACAGATATCAGTGCACGTGCCCCTTCTTGCAATGAATCGCTTGTAGGCTGCGAGGAAATCCTCTGTTGTCAAGCCGCTTACGATCCCTAAGTGTATGGCTTTAGTGGTCAGACATACAAACACTGCAATGTAACCTTTATAACTTGTGATTCCTCTGCCTTTAGATGCTCTGATTTTTATTGGCCCACCGTAGTCTATTCCTGTGTGGCTGAATGGCTTTGATGGTGTGACCCTTGTTGTTGGTAGTGCGCCCATTTGCTGAGATGGGTTTTGCGTCTTAAAACGGGCACAACGAATACATTTGTTCAATACGTTCTTAACAGTATTCTTGCCTCTGATATTCCAAAACTTTCTGCGAATGAATGCTAAGGTTGTCTGGTTTGATCCGTGGAGTGTCAGTTCGTGGGATTCTTGAATAATTAATTTGGTTATGTGATGACTCGAGGGTAGGATTATTGGGTACTTTTCGTTGTAAGGTACGTTGGAATTACCGATGCGCCCTCCTAATCTGATGAGTCCCTCTGTGTCTAAAAACGGGTTGAGTGATAAGAGTGCACTTTTCCTTTCTAAATTTCGATTTTTGCGTAAGTGGATGTCAGAGGTGAATTCATTTTGCTGAATGATACGGACTATGCTATTGAGAGCATTCAATATCTCTGCTGCTGTAATATGCATTTTGCTTATTGGTTTCCTTCTGCAAGCGTTGATAAATCTTTGACAATAAGCCTACACTCGTAAGAGTTTAGGTAACTTGCTGTATTTTAAGAAGATTTTTTCTTGGTACGCGTCCTTTTCTGATATGTTTCCGCATGTGATTTGGCGTTTCATTTCTTCCATTGTCGATAGTTCAGGTGATGCAAGGGATGGCCATTTGCTCTTTTGTTCCATCAGCCATGTAGGCCCATGCCACCATAAATTTAAGCCAAGAAGTCTTGATGGGTTGATTCCTCTAGATGCCACATCTGCAGGGTTATGCTCTGACCGAACGTGATACCAGATGGTAGGTGTTGTTAGTTCTACGATTTCAGCTACCTTATTTGCGACAAAGGTTTTCCATTTTTCTGGGCCTCCTTTGATCCAAGCTAATGTTATTATTGAGTCTGTCCATGCGTATGTGATAACGTGTTGAAAATGCATGATGACTTTTACCTGGTGTAGCAATTTTGCCAAGAGTGCTGCACCGCATAATTCCAGCCTTGGAAGTGTTTTCTTAAGTTTTATGGGTGCTACTTTGGTTTTAGCCGTTAGTAGTGTTGTTTGAATTTTTCCATCTTGCTTAATAACTCTGCTGTAGACTGCCGCAGCATACGCTTTTTCGGATGCATCACAGAACCCGTGTAGTTCTATTTCTTGATTTGAAAGGGTATGCTGCATCCATCTTGGAATGGAGATTGACTCAATTTGTGGGAGCTCCTTCTTGAATTTTTCCTATTTTTGAGATACATCTGTTTGTACTTTCTCATCCCATGAGTTTCCTTCCATCCAGAGATCCTGCATCATGATTTTACCTGTTATCATTATCGGTGCAAGCCATCCAAGGGGATCGAACAGTTTGGCGATATCTGACAGCATGGTTCGTTTTGTTTGTTGTTTTCGATCACAAAGATTGACTTTAAAATGGAACGTGTCTGTTGAAGGTGTCCAATATACTCCCAAGGTCTTAATTGTTTCTCCGTTGCTGATCTCAATTGGGTCTTTCTCCCGTAATTCTTCTGGAATTGTTTTGAGGAGGTTTAAATCATTACTTGACCATTTTCTTAGGTTGAAACCCCCAGCTTTTAGCAGCCCAATTAATTCGAGCATAGTGGTCACACTTTCTTGCATTGAATCTCCTCCAGACATTAAATCGTCAACGTAAAAGTCTTTTAGAGTGGCGTTTACAGCTTGAGGGAATCTGTTATGCTCATCGACTGCTAATTGTTGTAATGTCCTAACTGCCAAGTACGGTGCTGAGGCTGTGCCATATGTAACCGTCGTTAGAGCATATTCCTTAATAGGTTCGTCTTCTGAAAACCTCCACAGTATTCTTTGCAGGTTTTGTTGTTCATCATCGATTTGTATCATCCGATACATCTTCTCGATGTCGGCTTTGAACACATATTTGTGTGTCCGCCAACGTAGTAGGATGTCGAATAGGTTTTCTTGCAAGCGTGGTCCGACGTACATTATATCATTTAGACTCAGTCCGGTATTGGTTTTAGCGGAGGCATCAAACTCGACTCGTAATTTTGTCGTGATGCTTTCCTCTTTTATTACTGGTTGATGAGGTAGATAATAGGTGATACCATCCGCTTTTGGTGAAACTTGCTTCATGTGTCCTAGATTTAGGTATTCCAACATAAATTTGCTGTACTCCTTTTTTAAAGTCACACTCTTCCGAAATCTCTTTTCAAGTTGAAGTAATCTGGCCATAGCTATCTTACGGGAGTCGCCAAGATTGTGTGCGTTTTCTTTTAGTGGCATTGACACTGTATATGTCCCATTGAAATTTCGAACGTGTGATTCTTTGAAATGCTTTTGGACAACTTTATCCTCTTCCGATAGGCTGGAATTTGTTGGTAATTCCTCTATCTCCCAGAATTTTGTTAGTTGTTCGTTCAGCTTGACCATTGATACCATGCTAATTACATTTTTTTGCGTTGTTGTCTTTTGAGTTTCGATTTTCCCAGTCACAATCCACCCAAACGTTGTATTTTGAATTAGCAACTCATCTCTTGGTTTCCGTATACCTTCGAGTAGGATAGATCCGTATACGTCTGCACCCAGTAGCACATCAATTGGCCCGGGTGTGTTTAAGGTTGGGTCGGCCAATATAAAATTGTGGTTTTCCCATAACTCGCCAGGTGATATTGGTGTGCAGGGTAACATTTGTGTTAAGATGGGTAGTACTAATGTTTCTACTGCCAACTTGTAGCTTGAGGGAAATCGAGGTGAAAGGTTTAGCAAAACTTGGCTTCTTGATGTGCTTGCCGTTGTGTTTCCTACACCTGAGATTTCGATTTCAACTTTATTTCTTGGTAGCCCAAGTGTTTGAACTGCTTTTTCTGTCACAAAGGAAGCTTGTGATCCTGGGTCTATTAGTACTCGAAGTAGCTCATAAGTACCCATGGCTGTATGTGCTTTTACCAATGCAGTAGCTAACATTACTTGTTTCTGTAGTTTGACATTGTAGCTTGCCTTCTTGGTTTCTTCTATGCTTTCTTGTGTGGTTTTGGTTGATGCCGCATGTGAAGATACTGGTTGTCTTAACTCACCGCTTTGTCCTGACGTTGCTTGGTGCATGTGTAATAAAGTATGATGATACTTTTTACATTTATTGCATCGTTGTTTGCTTAAGCACTTGATGTCTTCTTTGTGATTTAAGCAATTCGGACATAACTTATTGTGCTTTATAAATCTGCATCTCTCATTCACGTCTATTGCTACAAATTTCTTGCATTTGTAGATTGAGTGAGCTTCATTGCAGTATTTACATCTGACTTCGATTGCATGAAATGTCTTAGTCATTGATCTTGACGCCACGCTTAGTTTGCAAGAGTCATAAGCTTTCTTTTGGTCTTTAAAATTCTCTAAAGACTGAAAGCGGGTCTCGATGAATTTTAAAAATTCATTCAGATCTGGGATTTCTCGTGGTTCTTTGACGCACTGCTCGTACCAGCGTCGTGTTTCTCTATCTAACTTTTTTAAAAGATAGAAAACGATGATCGGTACCCAGGTATCAGTGCTCATCCCTAAATTGTGTATAGCATACATGCATTCACGTGTAGTGTCGTGAATATACTTAAGTCCGCCTGGAGTTTCTATGTTCTGGTGCTGTTAATTGAAAAGTACTTCAAGTTGACTGAACAATAAAGCTCTTTTTTTGTTGTACCTTTCATTCATTAGCTCCCATGCAGCTTGGTAATTTGAGTCGGAAATTTCCAAGTGCTTTATAATTTTTGCCGCTTCGCCCCTGATATTCGTTTTAAGGTATTGGAGCTTTTCTGCACTGCACAGCCGTTTGTTGCAATGAATTGTTTTTGAGAAAATATCTCTAAAAGCTGGCCAGTTGTTATAATTACCTTCGAATGAAGGTATTGTTTGCCGTGGTAGCCGTAACCCCGCATCTTCAATTGTGTGCGTTTCACTGGGTTCATCTGTTTTTTGTCGTTCATGTAGTAATATCATTACTTCTTGTACTGCTGTTTCCAAGTTCTCGTAATCACCTGACTGGAAGTACGGGTCATTGAATTCATTCTCGAATTCGTTAATTTCTTCGTGCAGTTCTGTTATATTGTTGAACTGCTCATGTAGATTCCATATTTTATATTCATAGTGAGGGCTGTTTTTGTTTCGATGTATGTCTCCTATTATTCTCCTAATGGAATTTATTTTTAACTTTTGTCTTTTGAGTCTGCCTATCTGCTCAATATAATTTTTCGGGGTGACTAATTTAAAGTCGTCTTCTTCTTCGGTCGTGTCACTGTTTATATTATTATTATATCATATTATTATATTGGCGAAGTTCCAACTGCAGGCTCTTCATCTTGATCTTTCTTACTTTGATCATCGTCTTCTTCCCCTTCTTCGTTTACATACTGTTTATATGTGCTGATACGCTTCATAGCTTCCTCATAAAAACACTTTACTTGACCGTAAAAGTCGTTTTTTATATAGCTGCGATCGGTTGAAATATTCTCTACCAAAATCTCGTGTCGAGATTTAAATTCCGTCCAGTATTGTAGAAAAAGCTTCTCTTTCTCTGCAATGTACGCTAGTGTTTTTCGAATAGGGCCATCTTTCTTCATGTTGATCAGCGTATCCTCGATAATCCCAGCAATTTGCTTTGGATCTTTCAACAGCTGCTGTATTTTTGAAGTGTCCATGGCTGGTTCTGGTTGTTCTTCTCGAAGGACCAATCTTTCTTTAGCTCGTGTGCTTAGGATTCGGCGTAGCGAAATGGACCTCTGGTTAGGCTCAAGAGCTGTAAATAAACGTTAATATTGACTCAAGCTTACCACTGGTGGGGGCTTAAGTGCTGGATACTAGTAAAGCAAAAGGCAGGCTTCTTTACTTTGGAAGTTCTTTAATAAAACTTAAAAATTCTTACATTACCACTGCTTTTATAATGCTTAAAAATTACTAACTAAGCAACTTAGTGTAATGAACTTAAGGTGCTATGTAGTAAGCAATATTTGTCTTGAATTCAATAATTATTGGGGGCAATTGCTTACTTTGCGCAATTTGCCTAGTAAGCAAGAGTTCAATAATTATTGCAAACAATTATTGCTTATTTGTTTTTATGTTATGCGGTTTTTTGACCTTTTGTATATCTACAGTCAGATTTATTGTCTCATACTATATATCTACAAATCTGAACAATTTTGCTATTATGTAGATCTACAGTTATTTATGTTCAAGTTTGAACAACTACCACTCCCTGTGTTTCGAAACAGTTATTATTGCACCTGCGAGAGACATTTGTGGATGTGTCAAATACGAAGGTATCCAGCTTTGGGCACCTTATACCTTACCCGGGGGTTACACCTGCAAGTACAGCTTGCATGCAATCTGCACTGCCATACTCTTGCACGTGTAACCTCTACTGCCATGTTGGCAGCTCAGCTTTCAGCGAACTTGCATGATGAAAAGCCATGGCAGTTGAGGTGATAGTAATTTGACATTATAAAATTTTCAAGATGACGGAAAAGAAATGCTCGAGAGAATTTGATAAATTTATTCTGGGAAAATGAGATTTTCTGGGATCATTTTCATTACATCATTTACCAACACCTTCCTCTTAATTTTTTCTTAATTTTTTATCATTCTGCTACTTCCTTTATTGCTATAATTTTCCAATATACGCAAGACTTTACGTCTCGATGCCATTTTTTAAATGAACTTGCATGCAAGCTGATAAGATATCAACCGAGCTGCCTTCTGCTGTCAAGTTTAAAATCGCGTTGGAAGGGAGGCTTGCAGGTGTAACCCCCGGGTTAGCCTTACATTACCGTCTCTCGAGTGGGCACTAGCCTATGTTAGTGCCGTCTAGACATTGAATTCTCAGCTCAGACAGCGAGCTGGTTGTTGATTCTATTAGTCATGATGCGAACTGTGTCGCAGCCAACATCACCGGCTGAATCTCTCTGTTACGAGAAGAACTGCCAACTACGTCTGCCGCTTCACAAAACAGTCCAAAGGACGATATTTGTATATGCCTAATTTCATTTTGTGGGATATTCTATCGGGTTCTCATGGTTTCGCCTGTTGAGAAGTATTGACGAACGCCCACCCATTGTTGTCTCATATTGGTATTGTGTGAACTTATTATAATTTGCAGAGCGTGTAGTAACAATGTTGTCAACCTCGATGGTTGTTAGGACTAGTAAGGCTATAGAACTCTGAAAATTGGTTGTCATCATTACTTTGTATCTTGAAGTATTCCATGGATTCTTCGTTTCGTAGTGTGAGCGCATTTAAGTAATACGTTGATTTAATTGGAAACGTGGCATTATAACCAACTATTTCTTTGATAAGGCTGTTTTCATGAAAACCTGCTTTCTTTGTAATTTTGTTGGTCAAGGCCGTCATGTAATTCATAATTGGCGTAATGTTTGCTTATTCCATTATATATTTATTTTTATATTTTTTTGTTCTAGTTTTAAAGTTTTTCCTAGTCACCACTCTGAGAATTTTCCTTTCCAAGATCTCTATTTCTTTGGCTACCGTGGGAGAGATTGTAAACCATATTGGAAAGGCGTATACTACAATGGGTCTTATAAGCTGGTAGTACATTAATCTTTTTTGTTTTTAGTGACAGGATCTTGTTATAAAACAGGGAGCTAACGGAGAAGAAGGCTCTCTTAGCCTTTTTAATAGCTTCTCTCACGTGAAAATTGTATTTAAGTCGGTTGGTAAAGTTATCCCACAGGTATTTGATTTTTTCCTTCAGGGGTATTGTATTCCTATCTAGTTTGATTTCTATTTCCTTGCTACGCTTTATTGTACCAGATGAGACCCTAGAGAAGGCGTTGCGAAAGCATATTGCTTCTGACTTGTCAGGGTTGATCTTAATTCCCCACGATTTATAATATTTGTTTATTGTGGCAAGATATGTTTCTACCTGCCTGGCCGCCACTTTCGGGTTTTTATGTGCCGCATAGACAATCGTGTCATCTGCGTATAATACTGCTCGGCCATAAAGTTGCCCAGCACGTCATGCGAAATGTGAGGGAAATCCAGTAAGAAGGTGTTGTACAATTTTGGGCCGGTCAGCGATCCCTGAGGAACTCCTGAATTAACTGGAATTGGACCTGAGGAGCTGCCATTCAGGTCCACCTCCAAAGAGTTAGTCTCGGGGGAAAGCCATACGATATTAATTTAAAAATTAAGCCATCGTGCCAAACCGCATCAAAGGCCTTTCGACGTCTAGGAGAGCGGCCGCGGTGGACTTGGACTCCCTCAATTCCTTGACAACATCTGAGTGGATTTTCATAAGAGCATCGAGTGTTGAGTGCCCCTGTCTAAATCCAAACTGGTAGTTCGATATTACACCTTCCATAAGGTGGAAGTCGTCTATTTTGTCTGCCATGACATACGCAATTATCTTCCCTATGTTTGAAAGGAGAGATATTGGTCGATAGTTTTTGACTTCAAAGGATTTGTTGTTCTTAAGGATCGGGATTAATTTCGCAGTCTTCCAGGAGGCCGGGAAGTAGCAATTATTGATGCAGTTATTGGCTATGAGTGTTAAGAACTCTATCACACTATTAGGCATTTTCCTCAGGAAAATGTTTGGGAGACCGTCCGGTCCTGTGGAGCGTTTACCATTCATACGGCTAACTATTGATCTGAGTTCATTAACAATAATAAATTCTTCTATTTCTATAGTAGGTTCGATAGTTACGTTGTTGTTTGTAAATGCTACTATGGGATCAATGAAGTTCTCTTCATTAATCCTGGCCCTGTTAACCACCGCTGGATTATTTCGACAATATAAACCGATGAAACGATCAACCCTAGCCTCGACATCTTCCCTTAACTTGGGACTATAGTCGGTCTTTTCTTTTCGTACAATTTACTATAGAATTCTACGAATAACCTTAGTTTGTCTTTATCATTCGTAATTTCTATAACCTGTCTAGTGAGTTTGAAGTCCCTATCCGATCTCTTTCTTCCCGACAGGGCAGTTATTTGCTAGAAAGTATCCGGGCGCGGCTTGATCTTTAACAGTTGTTGACTGAATTTTTCGTTGAAGTGAATTCTCATTCTATCGCTCAGCAGTTTCTTAAATACCTGGATCCTACCATCGATAATCTTGAAGTATCTATTTTCCCAATTGTGGTGTCTATCATAAATCCGTTTACGTTTCTTTTCCCAAGCACGTTTCAATGAGATCATATTACTAATGTCCCGTGGGAGATTAGAGTATTTGTGATTGTCTTTTACTTCTATTTTACAGTATCTATCGTGGATGTCATTGAGTCCAGTGGTTAGGTTCGCCATAGCATGGTCTATTTCTGAGTTACTCAGGTTTATATTCATTGGGATATCCATGCCGTTCACTAGACCATCAATGTCTGCCTTTATCAAGTTCCACTCACGGTCCTTATAAGCATACGTAGTTGGTGGTAGTGATGGCAGGATAGCGTGGTCTGGGAACCTAATGTTCATTGTGGTTCCGTAGTGATCAGAAAAGGATGAACAAGTATTACAGTTAAAGTTATTATTTGAGTTATTCAGCAGGTGACTAGATATGATATACAAGTCAAGAACTGATCCACTACCAGGGAATGTGGGTGTATTAGGTAATATCGGTGTGAGTTCGATATCATTTTGCGCCATTATCTAGCCATTGACCAATGCACGGCCACCATTGTTTGTGGCGGAGTACCCAAAGCGCGGGTGTCTCGAGTTGAAGTCCCCTGCCAGTATCACGCTCTCAAAAACCCTATATAGCTATGAAATCTTATTAAGGTCTTGAATGTACGAATCTGTAGCATAGTTACTAGGGACGTACAGACTGCCTAAGAGAATATTTTGTGTACTATTGTCATTATAATTTTTAAGTTCCATGGTCGCGAAACAAGACGCCATTGTCAAACTGGTTGAGAGCTTTTTCACCCGGAATTCTTTTCTGACTATTATGCCGGTGCCCTGCTTGGCATTGAATCTTATGAAATTATATTTACAGTAGCTCACTTGATGTCTGGACTTTAGCTTTGTTTCGGTAATAAATGCTAAGTCGATTCCCTGTGAAATCAACATATCACTCATCTCCGCCCTACGGTCGTTAGCTATGAGGCTCGCAGCGTTTAAATTTAAGAATTTAATTTCTCTCTCCATTTTTGGATAAGTAAATTATTGATACTGGAAACGAAGTTGTGAACTTCTTTATATAGTGTTCCCACAGAAACTCCGAAGAAATCCATTGATAAGTCATTTGACAATCCCATTGGATTGGTGTTATTAGTGGGATTATTGTTATTCCATCCAGGTGTGTTGTAGGTAGTGTAGTTTACATTATTAGATGGAGATGAGTGAGAAATATCACTATTTCTGTTTCGACTTTTCCAGTGCTCACAGTTGTCACACTGTGGTGCATTGTTGTGCGGTGCTTGCGGGACGGAGCCTCTGTTTCTTTTTCCAGAGGATCGATTTTTCCCCGGGAGGCGGGGAAAATCAATTTCATTATTAAATAGGGAAGCGAATGAGCTACCCTTCGGCTCATGTTGTCCCGTACATTTGACGCATTTATATTTGCGGCCGCACATTTTGGCAACGTGCCAGGTAGTTGGCAGTTTTTGCATTGAATCGGACCATTTGTCTTGGGCTTTTCCCAGTTGACCATTTGTCCTAGTACTATATTTGCTTTTATGAGTAAAGAAATGTCCTGTCCGGGGGCAATATATGTTAATAGGTTAGCTAATATTCGCCTTTCCTTGATTGACCGTAGCCGTAGCCATTCGTTTAGTTCCTAGGAACTCTATGTCAGGGAAGGTGTGTTGAAGTTCAGCCAGTAGGTCCTCGCCGCTATAGGAGAGATGTATACCTTTGACCACTAGGGTTTTAGGGCGTGTTTCCTTGGGAGTGTACGTATAGTACTCTATATCGAAACTAGTTAATAATTCCGTGAGAGCTTCTCTAGCTTCACGGTCATGCACATATATACTCATTTTAGTTTCCGCAAGTATCTTTACTTTGTGTGGCATGTCTACCGAATTTAAGATTTCTCTTAGTTTTTCCAGACCACTACCATAAGTAATGATTGGAGGTAGGAATTTAATTTTTTGAATAGTGTTTGTATTCTTATTGCTTTGAGGCCTACAGCCATTGCTGCCGACACCGCATACCTTAGTCCCGGCAGGGCTCTTAGTTATATGTCTACTACTACTGTCTTGAGTTTGGTTAGATTTCGACACGACATTACTATTTTCTAATTCGTTTTCCATACTGAGTTTAAATCTAATTGTAAATCACGTGTTATGTTCGTAGCGTATTGCATATAGCAATATGCTACACGTACTGAAGCGTGTAGGCGGCAGCGTCAAGCATAAAAAAAACTAAACGCACCCCGACCGAAAGAAATGCATTTCCTCAAGCTGCACATGACAGGCTGGTGATGACAAGGAAGAAGAAGACCACTTTTCCTGTCGTATTGCTCGAACAAGTACGTGTGTGAAATACATCCAGGAGAAACTTTTTCATCATCGAAAATTTGCGAAGACATCCTGCCAAATCAAATACCCTAGGAATTTCCGAGTGGTGAAGGAAAGAAAGAAGAAGAGGCAGAAAAAGAATTTTTGGCGGTCGCTTCATCTTTTGTAGAGAAGTATAAGTCAAGTTTTTTCCAAAAAAAAAAATACATCGCTATATTGTGATATTTCAGATGAATTGAAAATTAATTGAGCATCGAAGGGATCTATTATTAATAGCGTTTTCTTTGCGCATTCTTGAAGCAAAGAAAATCAATCTAAAATCTTAAAGATTGAATATCGCAAGACGTGACGACATATGTAGTTTGGCATTAAAATTCTCATGTCTAAGCACACCTAATTAATGATTAACAAGGAGGCAGGAAGTATTAATGCGTGAAACCCCCAACCAACATCTGGTATATTCCCAAATCCACTAACCTCACGATAAGGCAAACTCAGCAGTGCGCCGCTGGAATCCCACTGGTGACAGGTAATCGACGGCGACTGAGTGAAGGCGAAGGCTCGATCAGTCAATATTTGCACCAAAATCGACCATCATTCAGATTTTGAAGCTTACGCAGGTTCCCACGGAGGATACTTCCCAGATTTCAGCGTTTTGTATAAATGTAAATTGGAGACAAGTAATCTCCTGTAACTAAAAAGCTCTGCTCGTATAGAACCCAAATTAGGCTACTGTAATCAATATTGTGTGAAGTCCGTACAAATTCGGGCTGATATGATAGCTACAAGCTTGTAAGGGGAACTGTCACGTACGTCAAAAGTGAATAGCTGCGAGAAGTGATAAGACCATGTTAAGACGTTCGAATTTTGTTAACTTTATAATATTTACGAATTAATACAGCTTCCAGCAGCAGATTTTCCAGCCTCCAGGGAGCTCCTTAGAGAAAAAGGATATCATGTTAGTAAACTTATCTTATAATACACTCCATCATATCCGCAAACAGTTGAAATTTAGTTATTGTGGAAGGAAGTCCAATTTTTAAATTGCGAATTTGAAATTTGCGAGTTACAATAAATTTTAAAGGGAAAATCTTGAGTATGTCCAGATAAGCTATAAATAAAGAAAAAAAAGGGCCATGTAAGAAGTCTTGTCGCAATTAATATACTAAATATTCCTGATTCCCAAAATTAGAAGGAAAATTATGGAAAGAATTATAAAGTAAATGGTTTCGTCATTTTGCTTAATAAGTTCATTTTGGACATCGCTGCTCTTACATAGTCCTGGAGATATGCACGTTATCACTTGACCGAGCGTGAAAGGTCCACCAGCTTTTGTTGTATAATATAGGGTTTTATTAATTAGAGAACAGAAGTAAAGGTATGCAAGTTCGAAAATATATGTTTCTGTAATTTAAATTTTATTGCAAATTAAATTTGAATAACAGTGTTTCATACCGATATTCGCGGCGTTACATCTGTGCTTTTTCAGTCTTCCCGGTATACATGGTAAGACTTCAGCAGAGTATAACTGAATATTGAGAAATTAATGTTCGAAATAAGAAAACGGTATGAAGTAGTGTTATTGTTTTATTGAAGTAGAGTATTGTTTCATGAATTAGTTATAGGTAATAATAGGTATCGCAGAATGGTACAAGAAACTAACGAAGGCTTGTTTGTGAATTTGTTGGAAGATTGGCATTAGATAAACAAATCATAAATTAGAATAGTTTTGGGTAACTTTTTGAATTAAACTATGAGACATATGAACTAGATGTATAGAGAATTTTATTAACATCGAGTAAAGTACTTGTAATGAAGCTGTAAGAATCTTTTTGATTATTCCTTGTCCTGGAGCTCTCTGACATAGGATGAAGGCCGTCTAGGCTCGCCTAGTCTCTCTCTCTCTGTACAGGTCAATTGGGGACTCTGAAGAATTATGCCCCTCAGAGTCAGATGGGAGGCTGGGACAGGCTAAGAAGGCAGAAAATATGCGCCTTCAAAGGTATACAGGTAAGAGACGTAAGGGTCCCCTCAGGACCGGATGTTTGCCGGCTTTTTTTGGATGGGCACGACGATTTTTTTTTTATTATGGCTGACGGCAGCGGCAGGTTTTTGTGGAAGCTCCCCACACTCTCCGGCAATAGCTGAGGCGAACTAGCGTGCCGCCCTGCAGTCAACGCTGTCCGTCGAGTGATCTGTCAGTTCATGCTGGCAGTCGGGACTTTACGTCCCAAGCGAATCACTCCTCATTGTTCCATAACAAAAATGGCGCCCAACGCGGGCCCACCTCAGTCAACTTCGGTGTTCAAATGTGTTTGACACTGGGGACTGAGGCTACTTGAGATATGGACATTTGGTTTTTAGCTAGCATGAGAGCACATGTGGACCTGAAGTTTGATTGTTTTGTTGAAAATATTTTCTGTAGAGTAACGTCAAGTTTTTAGAAGTTGTTGAAGTTTTTGGAAATAAAGTTAAGTTTTTGATATTTTGAGATTTTGGGTTTTTTAAGGTAACGTAACGTTTTAGATTTTTGGAAGTTTTGAATTGAAGTTCGACTCTAGGTTTGACTTTGGTCAAGCCTGGAGTCTGAACAGTTGGCTAGTTTTTGAAAGTTTTTGAATTTTTTTGAATTTTGTTTGAATTGAACTTTCCCGCTGGCCTTCTGTCATGGAAATGGTAGGTGGCCTCACAAAATTTTTTGTGTGAGCTCTCACGGAGACATGTCTCTGTTGGTCAACTGGCTGGACAGAGTTATGAATCTGTGAGACGACTTTTTGGCTTCCAGCTAACTAGTTGACCAGATTCATGACTCTGCCCGGTTGGAAGGTTAGCTGGACATGACAATCAGGTGAGGAGGAAGGAAGGAGTTGTTGGAGGATGGAAGTGATGCTGGAGACCTTCAGTAATCAGGAGTTGGCATACTGCTAACTGCCTGGCTGAAGAATCTCTAGCAGCATTTTCAGTCTCTAGCTTCTCCAACCCGACTCTTCCCAGATTTCTTTGGGAACTCCACATTGTTTTCAATGCACACATTCACGTCGCTTGCCTGTATAAATTTTCTGACCTGTAAGGAGGGGGAGCAACCTGAAGACCTCTTATGGTGAGAGTTAGCTCCTGGGGGAGTGAAGGAGAAATTCCATGATTTGAAATTTTTTTTGGAAACGTATTGAGCGAACTTTGGAATGAAAATTGTTGCTCGATCAATATTTCTCGTAGCTTGATTAGTAACATTCTGCTAATGTCTTCGGATATTTGATTTGTGTTTGAAATTTTTGATGATCTTTACGAACTGTTGATAAGATGAACTTTCGATAATAAAAAAAATTTTTGCTGAAATTTTAGTATCCAGTATTAATCTTCGAACGTTTGGGAAGAATTTTTTTTTGGAATTGTAGTATATCATCTCCACCTTCGACTTTGGCATAGTATTCCTTTGGGGTATACATTTTTTTCTCTCGACTTGACTTACGACTAAACTAAACATGGCTACAGTACGGACACCACCTCTTGTGCCGAACGGTGTGACTATGTTGCCTGAACTATGCACTATCTGTACAGATACGAGCTGGTCAGCCGAACAGAAGCCTGTCATGACCATGTGTGGACATGTCTTTCATGAGGCATGTATACAGACCTGGATAGGTGAACATTCCAGTTGCCCTAACAGTAGACGTCGCCTCACGCCACAGGGCCTCACTGGTTACACTGGTGCCTTTCCTAAAAGACCGAAGAAGGCGAAGCCCGCGAAGTCGGTAAGTCGCGATTCATTGCCGACCTTCGACTTACCACCACCGAATCGACGATCTCTATCACCAGGAATGCCCGATTTGCACTCAAGGACTTTTGTAAACCCGAGTCCTCGACGAGATAGTTCAGTGCGTAAAGCTCAAGACCACACCTCAGCCGCTACGGATGCGCTGATGGCAGGCTTACGCCTACAAAGGCAAAACCTAATACGAGAAGGTCTCGAACAGAGCCTCAATGGTTTGCGGACTGACTTAACGAATAGTATCGGACAACAAGTAGCAGCGGCAATGCCGCCAATGGACTTTGCACGACCTCCTTCGTCCAGGGGTAATCCAAGACCATCGAACGATTTCCCCAATCTGAGGAGACAATCGTTTCAGAGACCACCATCACCTTTTGGTCAGCTTTTGGTCAGCCTTTTGGTCAGCCTTTTGGTCAGCCTACTGGTCAGCCTTTTGGTCAGCCTACTGGCCAGCCTTTTGGTCAGCCTACTGGTCAGTCCAGGCCGAACTTTGTCCCACCTGATCCACCTCAACATATTCGTCACCCTGCAAATATAGGACAGCGACGATCAGGCAGTCCTATCAGTAGATGGAACCTGACGTATAACGGCAACAACTCAGAGCTCTCTGTGGATGAATTCAATTTTAGAGTTGAAGCGCTCACGTACTCCGCTCTAGAAGGGGATTTTGATCCCCTGGTCAGAAACATGCTTACGTTATTAACAGGACCAGCGAAGGTCTGGTACTGGTCGATATTACGGCATGACCCTTTTCCAATTTGGGAATTTATCAAAACGGGATTGTCCATCGAATGGCGAGTGCCCAAGGATGATCTTAAAATACGATTACAGCTGATGTCTCGAAAACAAAAACCCTGGTGAACTATTCGCTATGTAGCACCATCATTTAGGGTTGATAAGCTACAGAACGCCATGCCAGACCAAGAGTTTCTGGAGATTGTCAAATCGAAGTTATTGCCTGAGATTCAGGAAAAAATATGCCTGCATCCCACCGATACGATAGGACAGGTGAGATCGCTTGTTACTCGTATCCAAGCTACGCAGATACGAATTGCGACAGCTGGTAGTTGGAACCCTTATCGGAACCAAAGGGTGCACGAAGTTGACAAGTTTCAGACCTTGGACCCTGAACTGGCAGTAGGAACAGGCAGTGACAACAACCTAGGTGACGTGTCGAGCATTTCGGCCAAACACACTATTGTATGCTGGAATTGTGACCAGTCCGGTCACTTTTATCAAGACTGCAGCCAAGAGAGACAAGTTGTGTTCTGCTATGGATGTGGACGCAAAAATGTTTTCAAGCCTGATTGCCGCTATTGTAGACAGAAAAACGAGAGACGGGTCGGGAATACCAACACCTCTTTCGGACCAGTGTCAACGTCACAAGCAGCAACTGCAACGAACCCTCCAGTTCAAGCCTCGAACAAGGAGGAAGGTCCGCTCCATTAGCAGACCACAATGACGAATTCTTGCAATGTCTCCTGATATCATTCAGTGATTCTGATGATATCAGTAAAACACCTGATAGTACGACCACTCCAAGGATAGAGACGGAGCACTTGATAGACTTCTCTGCAGATCTTCAATCTCCCATTTCCACTTCTGGGGAGCCCATGACATTATTAGACACTTCTTTGGCAGAGTCTTGAATTTTCGATGTCCCGATAACACCTACAGCACCTTTAGCTGACAAAGTTATTGAGCAGGAGGTTTGGCCTCATGGCATTTCTATAGTAAAACGGGCACCAAGCTCTGTTATGACTAGTGGGCGTGAGCCTGTTTTACAGCCGCTGACGCCGTATCATACGCGTCTGCAGAAATACAACGCAGTAAGAGACCGAATCTTCTCCTCGGTGGCAGAGTTAGCTGAAATAGTGGTCCTGACTTGGATATTAGACCGAAAAAGAAACGATCAAACGTACGTCGGCGGGAATACTGTCGACGGATGAAACTAGAGAGGAAAAAACTGGCACAGATTTCCGTGTCGATGCCAGACGACATTCGACCATACGCCGAAATAAAGCTGCTCGGGCGAACTGAGCCTGGACTACTTGATAGTGGTGCCACTGTCAGTATTCTAGGTCAGGGAGCTCTAGAGAAGCTTGCAGAAGCAGATGTCGACTGGAAGAAGTATCGGACACAGGTCCAAGTAGCAAATGGTGCCATGATGACTGTGCATGGTCATGTGAACTTGGATGTCACTTTCCATGATAAGACCCAAAACGTGCGTTTTTATGTGGTTCCTGGGCTCACACAGGCACTATATCTGGGAATAGACTTCTGGCGTCTATTTGGGTTGGCTCCAGATGTCCTGGGTATAGTCGCAGAAGTGAATCCAAGTGTAAAAGGTACCTCTGACACCGACTGCCATATTCTTTCTAGTCTCGATCAACAACGCTTAGAAGCCACCAAACAGCTTTTCCCCTCTTTCGCCTGTCTGGGCCTGGGAAAAACATCATTGGTCACTCACAAGATTGAAACGAATGACGCAGCTCTGATAAAAGAGCGCTTTTATCCGATATCGCCGGCAGTACAAAGTTTGATGAATGCTGAATTAGAACGAATGCTATCGCTGGGTGTGATAGAGGAGAGCCAGAGTCCTTGGAGCTCTCCAGTTGTTCTGGTAAGGAAGCCTGGAAAGGTCCGGCATTGTTTTGACGCCAGGAAGGTCAACTTTGTTACGAAGAAGGTTGCCTATCCGCTTCCGCAGATAGACGCACTTCTGAGTCGACTTCCTCCGGCAAACTACATAACGAGCCTGGACCTGAAAGACGCATTCTGGCAGATCCCACTAGACACTGATTCCAGAGAGAAGATCACTTTTACAGTACCTGGTCATCCACTCTATCAGTACACGGTGATGCCATTCGGCCTATGCAACGCTCCACAAACGATGTGCTGCCTCATGGATAAAGTCATTCCTTTTGATCTTTGTCTGAACGTCCTCGTCTATCTAGACGATTTATTAATTCAGTCATCAGACTTAAACACTCATCTTACGCTGCTAGCTCGTGTAGCGGATTGTTTGAGGAAAGCTGGCCTCGCTATCAACGTCGAGAAGAGCAAGTTTTGCATCAAAGAGACCAAATACTTGGGATTCATTGTCGGAAAGGGAGGTACGCGAACTGACCCTGACAAAATTTCAGCCATAGTTGACTATCCGTCACCTAAAACAGTTCGGCAAGCCCGACGCCTACTAGGTATGGCGGGATGGTATAGACGGTTCATCCCGAACTATGCTGATGTAACTGCCTCCATTACAGACACCTCGAAAAACCCTAGTCAGTTCAAATGGACACCTGAAGCCCAGAAGTCTCTTGATCTTCACAAACAAAAACTTACCTCTGCTCCGTTGTTAGTGAGTCCGGACTTCACCAAACCATTCGTTATATAGTGCGATGCGAGCCAACAAGGTATTGGTGGAGTGCTGATTCAACTACATGACGAGGGCCACGAGAAGCTAATAGCCTACGTCTCGAAAAAGTTGACCTCAGCACAAAGAAATTACACCGTCACGGAGCAAGAATGCTTAGCTGCAATCTTGAGCGTACAGAAATTCCGGCCCTTCATAGGACTCATGCCGTTTAAGATAGTGACTGATCATGCGAGCTAGAAATGGCTGATGTCTCAAAAGGACTTCAGCGGTAGACTTGCACGGTGGAGTTTGAGGCTTCAGGGCTTCGACTTCACTATTGAGCACAGCAAAGGAAGCCTGAACGTCGTCCCTGATGCGCTGTCACGCATCCATTGTGACAGCCATTCCACAAACGAAGATCCTCGCCCGGAAGTTGACCTTAGTTCGTCATATTTCAACTCGTTGGAATATGAGGAACTGAGGCATAACGTTAAAACGACTTCCGGTAAACTACCAGATCTTTGCGTCAGGGATGGCTTTGTTTGCATTCGGACTGTTCCGAGAACAGGCGATCCGATTCAGGAAGAAGAAGCTTGGAAGGTTTGGATTCCACGAAAGCTTGTCACCGACGTCATTTCAAGGGCTCATGATCCGCCACTAGCTTCACACGGAGGTATAGGGAAAACATTGGAACGTCTGCGAAGACATCTGTACTGGCCACGAATGACAGTTGATGTCAGAAACTACGTAGGCGCCTGTGACGTATGTAAGGAAACGAAGGCTCCCAATACTATTCTGAGACCACCTATGAGAATTCAGTCTGTGACAGAACGACCATGGCAAAAGCTGTACATCGATTTTCTAGGTCCATATCCTCGGTCAGTGAAAGGAAACGTCTGCATTCTGATAGTTCTTGACCACTTTTCAAAATTTCCAATTCTCAAACCTATGAGAAAAGCATCTACACTCAATGTGTGCCAATTCATCGAGACGGAAGTGTTCCACGTATTCGAAGTCCCGGAAACGATAGTCTCTGACAATGGAGTCCAGTTTTGTCCGACTCAGTTTACCAGATTACTGAATAAGTATGGGGTGAAGCACTTGCGAACGGCAGTTTACTCGCCGCAAGCAAACGCCTCAGAGCGAGTAAACGGGTCTCTATTGTCAGGGATTAGAGCGTATATTCGGAAGGAACACACAAAATGGGATGATAAGCTGAGCCAGATAGCTAGTTCCCTCAAGAGCTCTTTCCGCCAAGCAACTGGTATCTCTCCTTATCGAACGCTTTTCGGTCAACAAATGATTGAACATGCCAGCTCCTACTCCATCTTGAGGAGCCTTGGAACTCTTAATGAGCCATTGAGAGTAGATGCAGAAGACAAAATTAGATTGATCCGTGCGAGAGTGCAGGAAAATTTACAACATGCATTCGAACAGGGCTCAAGAGCCTACAATCTCAGGGCGAAACCTGTCGATTTCAAAGTGGGTCAAGAGGTATTTAGAAGGAATTTTGCCCAAAGCAACTTCCAACAGCTGACGAGTGCTAAACTGGGACGGAAATTTGTCAAATGTCGGGTCAAAGCCAAGAAAGGAAACTCCCTATACGAGCTTGAAGATCTGCAGGGGAAACTGTTAGGAGTCTATCACGTCAAGACATCAGGCAGTGATCATCAGTCTAGAAACGTCGTCTATCTATTGTCACGTTTATCCCTGGTAGCCCTAAGAAGGCATCCAGCCAGCTTCACTGGTAAACTATAGGATATCGCGAAGCCCTCCTATTGCTCTGTCAAAGGTGGGTCATATACCTGTTGGAATTCAATCTCATCAGCACACCTCTATCTCTTATGAGTAGATAACCTTTTATAGTGCCTTCCGTATCGGCCTCATTAGGAGGATTTTTTTCCGTCCGTCAAGAACCTCTGGTTAATCGACAACCGTCGGACATGGCAGTACTAAATCTAGATCCTGGCAGCCCTAAGAAGGCATCCAGCCAGCTTCACTGGTAAACTATAGGATATCGCGAAGCCCTCCTATTGGCCCCGTCAATGGTGGGTGATATACCTGTTGGAATCCATTCTGTATAAGACTGTCAGCATGTCACTACTTCGACGACGCCTTAGAGACACACCCTTGAGCAATCGCCAGTCGGAGATCAGGGTGAGATGTTGCGCCGGGAAAGCTTACCGATCAGTTCTTATGTTGCTGATCGCAGGGCTTCCTCAGCATCTCGGTGAGGGAGGGCAGAGAGACATCGACCAGCTGGATTTTTTTGGACTACCACCTTGTCGATGTGACTTTGGCTTCCCACACGGAGAGGGATGTCGAGGTATGATCAAAGACTGACGAGACTTCAGGGATGTGTCCTCGATGCGTCACTGGTCAAGTAGAGACCCAGTGATGAGGAATATGCATTGGGTCGTAGGTCGAGACACACATTGAGCGCCCGCAGCGATGAGGCCTATGTTTAAGACCGGCTAGCTCAGTCGACCATTTTTCAGCGTTGTCTGAACCATGGGTGGCGCATGCCCTGTTATGGTCGTAGCGTATTGCATATAGAAATATGCTACACGTACTGAAGCGTCTAGGCGGCAGCGTCAAGCATAAAAAAAAACTGAACGCACCTCGACCGAAAGAAATGCATTTCCTCAAGCTGCAAATGACAGGCTGGTGATGACAAGGAAGAAGAAGACCACTTTTCCTGTCGTATTGCTCGAACAAGTACGTGTGTGAAATACATCCGGGAGAAACTTTTTGATCATCGAAAATTTGCGAAGACTGCCTGCCAAAAAAAGGTAAAATTTTCGCATTCACATCGCTAGGACAAATTAAGGAAATCAAATACCCTAGGAATTTCCGAGTGGTGAAGGAAAGAAAGAAGAAAAGGCAGAAAAAGAACTTTTTCCAAAAAAAAAACATCGCTATATTGTGATATTTAAAATGAATTGAAAATTAATTGAGCATCGACGGGATCCATTATCAATAGCTTTTTCTGTGCGCATTCCTAAAGCAAAGAAAATCAATCTAAAATCTTAAAGATTGAATATCGCAAGATGTGACGACATATGTAGTTTGGCAGTAAAATTCTCATGTCTAAGCACACCTAATTAATGATTAACAAGGAGGCAGGAAGTATTAATGCGTGAAAACCCCGACCAGCATCTGGTATATTTCCAAATCCACTAACCTCACGATAAGGCAAACTCAGCAGTGCGCCGCTGGAATCCCACTGGTGACAGGTAATCGACGGCGACTGAGTGAAGGCGAAGGCTCGATCAGTCAATATTTGCACCAAAATCGACCATCATTCAGATTTTGAAGCTTACGCAGGTTCCCACGGAGGATACTTCCCAGATTTCAGCGTTTTGTATAAATGTAAATTGGAGACAAGTAATCTCCTGTAACTAAAAAGCTCTGCTCGTATAGAACCCAAATTAGGCTACTGTAATCAATAGTGTGTGAAGTCCGCACAAATTCGGGCTGATATGATAGCTACAAGCTTGTGTGGGGAACTGTCACGTACGTCAAAAGTGAATAGCTGCGAGAAGTGATAAGACCATGTTAAGACGCTCGAATTTTATTAACTTTATAATATTTACGAATTAATACAGCTTCCAGCAGCAGATTTTCCAAACTCCAGGGGGCTCCTTAGAGAAATTGGATATCATGTAAGTAAACTTTTCTTATAATACACTCCATCATATTCGCAAACAGTTGAAATTTAGTTATTGTGGAAGGAAGTCCAATTTGTAAATTGCGCATTTGAAATTTGCGAGTTACAATGAATTTTAAACGGAAAATCTTGAGTATGTCCAGACAAGCTATATATAAAGAAAAAAGTGCCATGTTAGAAGTCTTGTCGCAATTAATATATTAAAAAATTCCTGGTTCCCAAAATCAGAAGGAAAATTATGGAAATAATTATAAAGTAAACGGTTTCGTCATTTTGCTTAATAAGTTCATTTTGGACATCGCTGCGCTTACACAGCCAAAAAGGTCTGGAGATATGTATGTTATCACTTGACCGAGTGTGAAAGGTCCACCAGCTTTTGTTGTATAATATAGGGTTTTATTAATTAGAGAACAGAAGTAAAGGTATGCAAGTTCTAAAATATACGTTTCTGTAATTTAAATTTTATTGCAATTAAATTTGAATAACAATGTTTCATACCGATATTCGCGGCGTTACATCTGTGCTTTTTCAGTCTTCCCGGTATATATGGTAAGACTTCAGCAGAGTATAACTGAATATTGAGAAATTAATGTTCGAAATAAGAAAACGGTATGAAGTAGTGTTATTGTTTTAATGAAGTAGAGTATTGTTATAGGTAATAATAGGTATCGAAGAATGGTACAAGAAGCTAACGAAGGCTTGTTTGTAAAATTGTTGGAAGATTGGCATTAGATAAACAAATCATAAATTGTAATGAAGCTGTAAGAATCTTTTTGATTATTCCTTTACTGTCCTGGAGCCCTCTTACATAGGATGAAGGTCGTCTAAGCTCGCCTAGTCTCTCTCTCTCTGTACAGGTCAATTAGGGACTCTGAAGAATTATGCCCCTCAGAGTCAGATGGGAGGCTGGGGCAGGCAAAGATGGCAGAACATCTGCGCTTTCAAAGGTATACAGGTAAGTGACGTAAGGGTCCCTTCAGGACCGGTTGTGTGCCGGCTTTTGTTGGATAGGCACGACGATTTTTTTTTATTATGGCTGACGGCAGCGGCAGGTTTTTGTGGAGCCTCCCCACACTCTCCGCCAATAGCTAGGGCGAACTAGCGTGCCGCCCTGTAGTCAACGCTGTCCGTCGAGTGATCTGTCAGTTCATGCTGGCAGTAGGGACTTTACGTCCCAAGCGAATCACTCCTCATTGTTCCATAACACACGCATGTTGTTTGTATTATTATTGTTTAAGGACTTGCCCTCGAAAGAATTGTCACCGTTCCCCCTAGGCTTATTCAAATTAATCATTGTATAACTACTATTGTTGTCTTGAGACTAAATTATTTTCGGATCAACATCACTAATTATTTCTATATTTGAGTTTAATTGTAATCGGCATTGTACTTGTGAATCTGCAGACTTAGTTTTATCTTTTAACTTATCAAGTTCTTTATTACTACGTCCATTTTTATTAAAATTTGGCAGTGAGTGGTACCTGTTTGTTTGAATTTTTTTTTTAACCAGTCCCTCGTTGTCGTTTTCGGGGTTTCAAAATGCCTCTTAGAGGTCGATTTGTGACGAGGAGCTATCCACTCTGTCTCTACGGTGTCCATGTTAATAGTAGGAGAAATTGTTGGTGTAATAGATTTTATAGCTTGTGTTTCAGGACCGACAGGGTCCATGTTTAGTGATTCTTTTGATGCTGACGAAGCAGTCAATACATTTCCGAATATAGCTGCGTCAGTGTTTCCTGATTGTTTGCCCAATTTCTTCTTATTATTGTTTTTTATTTTCCGATTACCTGTCCTATGGGATAAAGCAGAAATATTTGGCTTTTTAAATTTTATTTTTGTACTTAACTTATGTATATCCCCCCCAGCCACTGTAGTAACTGTTGGCTGGGGGGTAATTGAGGGGGCTCCAGAGCGAGCCCCGGATGCCGTAGAGCTTGAGACGTAGCTTGGTATTATAGATGTGGCGTATGTGACCGTGGTCATGGTACTGGTAAAATTAATAAAGATGCTGTCGTTCGAGATGGCGTCCCCACGCGCCCAATTCAACAGGTGCAGCGTTTATGCCGCAAGCCACAAAGTTTCTTTTGGTTCCTTATCCCGATTTTCCTCGATATCACTACTTCCGTTGATATCCTTAAATCTGGAGATCTATTTTTATTTTTAATTCCCCACTTCAATTTTTCACGAACGAGTGGGAAAGTTACTAATTATCTTCCTCCACTTCCCTTATGCAATTCCAAGGGAAAATTCTTTAATTTAATATTATTAAATTTAATTTAATGTTATATTATTATTGGAACTAATTTAGGTTGGAATATTTGAATGATTGAATACTACTGGCCTGTAATAACTCGAAATTTTTATTTTTAAAACAAAAGACACGTCTACCTCTCACAACTATCAGAACGAAAGTTTTTCAGGCTGATAGGAGGCATATAGCAAAGCAATACCAATGAGTTAGTATATACAATACGTAACCCGGGGGTTCAGGCTGATAGGGGGCATATAGCCAAGCAATACCAATGGGCTAGTATATACAATTCGTAACCCGGGGTTACACCTGCAAGTACAGCTTGCATGCAATCTGCACTGCCATACTTCTTGCACGTGAAGCCTCTACTGTCATGCTGGCAGATCAGCTTTCAGCGAACTTGCATGATGAAAAGCCATGGCAGTTGAGGTGATAGTAATTTGACATTATACAATTTTCAAGATGGTGGAAAAGAAATGCTTGAGAGAAATTGATAAATGTATACTGGTAAAATGAGATTTTCTGGGATCATTTGCATTGCATCATTTACCAACAGCTTCCTCTTCATTTTTTCTTGGGTTTTTATCATTCTGCTACTTCCTTTATTGCTATAATTTTCCAATATATGCAAGTCTTTACCCCTCAATGCCATTTTTTAAATGAACTTGCATGCAAGATGATAAGACATCAACCGAACTGCCTTCCGCTGTCAAGTTAAAAATCGCGTTGGAAGGGAGGCTTGCGTGCAAGCTGTACTATCTCGTGTAATCCCTGGGTAAGGGATGTTCGCAAGGTAAACCGTGCACCATCTTTACTTTACATAAATTCTCAAGATGGGAAATTCAATTAGATATTCTCTATTTCTGGGGGTCTTGCAAGTCAAAGAAAACAATTTTTAAACAAAACTTTTTAATGCATTATATATATACTATATACCGAACAGAAACGTGTATGAATAGTTGCACAAGCTATGGTATATACTTAGATACATAAGAAACTTATAAAATGAATTTATCCCATATTATTCATGGTTTGCAATAACAATTCAGCTCAGCTGCTAAATGAAGACAAAGTTCTCAAAATATTTTGGCAAAAATCTTCACAAATTCTTGTTCTTAAATATCAATATTCTTAGCCCTTTATATATGTATATAAAATAACAATTGCAGACTGCATAGCTACAGAATTACTTCTTCAATGAAAAAAATTTACTGACCACTTTATAATGAAATATAAAACTTAACAAACTTGCAATGCAAACTCGAATGAATAAAACAAACCTCGCTGTCATTTGCTTCCGAAAGGAACGAAGTTAGTTGCGTTTGCGTATAATCTATAATCGCAAAATCGGTTGTCGGCTAAGGTAGATTTTTTTCCTATTTAAATTTCGGCTCAATTTGCAACGGCAAAACTTCGATACCGCTGCGGCGATACCTGATATTTTGTACCGATACTAGTAGAATATCGATGCTAAGTATCGATAGTATCGTTAACAAAATATCGATACTTCAAATATATCGATACTATATTCGTGAGCCTAAATGTGACATTTTCATACAATTTCTAGAGCTGGTAAAATCGTAAGCAAAAATGTTTACTGAAGATTTTCTAGTGAAATACGAAGTTCACAGGTATGTAAGAACTAAAGGTTTCCTTTTTATAAAATAGATGACACTTTAAATTCACCACAAATTGTTCTAGGAGTTTTAAAACACGAAGCAATAACTCGTAAAATTTTGACATTTCCTATTTCTAAGAGTTAAAATTGTTTTATCAAAATGTAAAAATGATTCATTTTGTTTTTTCCAAATTAACGTAAAAAAAGCGATTTTAGTGTGAAGTATTAGGAGACAGCGTTAATTTTTATTTTGCCTGAACTCAATACTAGGTTTTGTGCATTAAAATGTCTAGCAAAATGTGTGGAGAATTTATAGTGCCATGTATTTTTATTTTATATAGAGGGAACCTTTAGTTTTTACCGGAGAGCTCTGTACTGCACTAGAAAAATCATCAGTAAAACTTTTGCTAGTGATTTTACCGCCGGTAAAATTTGTATGGAAATGTCACAGTTTACTCGAACTCGACACTAGACTTTAGGAAACAGCTACAAGAAACTGGAAAAAATCCTCGTTTGGAAATTAACTAATGCAACTATGCAACGAGTTAAAAACAAAAATTTAGAGAACAAAGCACTACCCGAATTGTAAAATCTGCTTGAATAACTTCAAAAACCTATCAATTATTCATAATAGATAATGAATTTTTCGTACATCGGGTCATTCTACCTCAATTTAAAAAAAACAAAATCAATTTCGCTTTACCAAATTTACCCAACGTGCTGAAAGGAATATATAATTTCTATAAAATAAAATTCTCACTTTACCCAAAACTATCAGAGAATCTAGCAAAGCGAAATTGCAAGAAAATGGAATCAGTTGCAGCTTCTATTCCTTCTGAAAGAATATTTTCGGCGGCAGAACTAGTCATAAGACATAGAACGAATCGATTTTTTCCTGAAAATGTTGAGAAATTATTCTTCCTCCATGCTAATCAAAATATTTCTTAAAAACTATTAATTTACTTCTAAAAAATTTTATTTTTTTTTCAGCTGAAATATGCATTGGTTTTTAATTTTTAAATCCGTGAATTCTACTTGGGTAATTTTATTAATACATATAAAATTTAATTAAACTCCTTTCCACAAAGAGATTATTTAATTAATAAGTGCGAGTATTAAAGAGTATTTTACCTAAAGTACGGAATTAGAAAGTATCGAATAATTTTCATAGAACTACGAATGATTACCGGGTAACAAAGGTAACGAGATTGCACATGCCTATTCTGTATGGAAGACGATGAAACTGGTGAATATGTCCTATGTGACTGTGAAGGTCTGTGCCGCATAAGACTAAGAAATCTAGGATAGGAATTTCCACTTTCCATTGCCAGAACATGTTGACAGAATCGCCCCCAAGAACGTCTATAAATGACTTTAAGTTCGAATGGCCGCTTTAGCGCATTTAGGGGTAACGTCACAAAAAATCTATAGGTCGCTTGAGCAGATAAGAGGTGGGAACTCTGCCCGCGTCCCCCCTCACAAATAATAAATTATAAATAAATAAAACTTAGTTTAAAAACTATCAGAATTGTTTAAATGAATTTTAATCTATTTTGAAAATTGTGCATATTACGAGTGAAGACTATGTAATGAACAAATGATTTATTAGATCCATTATTTATCCCTATTAGTAAAACATAAAATATTCCTCTTCTAAGAGGGATATGGGTCTTCTTATACCGTCATTAAAACCATACACATTTATGTATACTTCGGCTCGTCCTATTCCTTCGTCGCTGTTTATATTTCATTCATTACTTACGCCTTAATCAAGTAACAGATTCTCTTTCCTTCGTCAGGCAAACCGAGCTAGAAATGTTCTTCTTCGCACAATCTGGCCATCTACAAGAGCTGAAAAGTAGGAATTAATTCTCCAAGAGAAAAATTTTATGATGATGATAGAACCGATGGGAATGATTAAGTCAACCGGCAGACATTTCAGGGAGAAGCTTATAATGGTAGCACTTAAGAAACTGAAAGTATCTTTGATAGCAGTAGTGGGTGGTTGCTAAATTATTGTCGATCGCAATTCAGACTTTGCCCTCACTATCTGGTTATTATACCTGGAAAAGTTGGGAGAACCATACGTTTATTCAGCTCCGTTTTTCTCATACATACCTAAGTAGGTAATAATTTTATTATCTTTCAGTTATGGACATACATACATATATACATATCGTCACTTCAGTAGTTATCCGTTCTAGGGAACAAAATTGGGGCGGTTTCTCGTTTTTGTTTTACGTAATTCTTTTTTATACATACTAATATTTTATTTGTATTTTTATGTCTAAATATATAATAAATGAATATTGAAAACCCCAGACGATAAATTGTTCATATTTTTAGAGTTGCAATGTACTATAACTAAACTACGAAAAAATATTTTGTGAGTTTCTTTCCAAATGTTGAATTTTCAACTTTTTAGTTTTTTGTGCATAAAAAATTAAAAACCCAACCCGTGCATACAAAAAATATTTTGGTTTTAGATATATGTGAAATATTGTTAGAAATTTGTATTTAAAATTTTATTGGAATCCGTATGTGGGTGGTTTAAAAGTTATTTTTAATTTGCGAAATCTATCCAAAAATTCAAAAATAACTTACTCCTTGATTTTATCTAGCCTATTAAGGCACAGTTGCTTTCAGCTGGCATTAACCAGTAACGATGAAAGCGCACTAAGAAATGTAAATTTTTCAATTTTATTTATTTTTCCCATGCGCGAATCAAAATCACAATTTTTATAATCGGTCATAGATGTAGAATAGAAGCATTTTAAGAACATTTACTTTTAACTATTGTAAATTAAATCATAAATACAAGAATAAGAAAATACTGTTACGTACGTGTGTGGATAACTTACTTGGAAAGTAAATGTTATCTAATTATTATTTCATACTTATGTATTTAGATAAATTGAATCTTTTAGTAACGCACAAAAGTTTGAAAATCACAACTGATCAGAGTTGTAACAAACGCAAACTGGAGCGATGTTCATTGTCTTGCGAATGCATTGGTGTAACTAGCACTTTTTTTCTGGGGTGGGCCAGGTCCTAAAACTTTCGAACATAGGTTTTAACAAATACTTTTTTGCGAAGTATACCAGCTCATGAGCTTTTGACTGACATTTTTATGCATTGCTCTGAATACATACAATTTGTTGATATAATGCCTAGAGCCAATGAAATTGCATAGATTAAAAAAACCATACGATTTCTAAAGTTACAGAGAGAGTACAGAGTACCGAGAGTCTATAAGTTACAGAACCCACAAGCTCTGCACACATAAAATAAAATTATTCTCATAAAAAAAAAATTAATAAAATAATTCTTATTTTACAAGTGGCAATATGTAGTTTTCCTACGTCAAACCTTAACTCCGCTCCCAAGAAAGCAAAAACAGCTAGATCAGCACTTTTAATCTACTGTAAATGCAGGTAGGTGTGCAGATTTGGGGCGATTTTAATAAGAAAAGCTTTGAGATATGGCAGTCTTTGTCGAGGTTGCGATCTTAAGGTCAGAAGAGCAACGAACAGTTTTCAAATGTTTCCCATTCTTTATTATAATTCTCGTTGCATATTACATTGCTTATCGCTTAGTATATGTCATCAGTATTCAATCAATTTTTGGATAACTAGTCAGTTAACATTCGGCGATTGGGTGATATTTATTGCTTATCGAGACCAACGGCAACGAGTATTTACGAAAAGTTTTAGTCGGACATTTATATTATTTTGAAAATAGATTAATACCTAATTTAATTGGCGAATTGAGTGAAAGTGCATTCTTTTCTTTAATTTCAATGTACCCAAGCGACACTCATTTATTTCCTATAGTCCACTCCAAACATCAAACGCAATATAAATTTTTCTTAATTCATAGGAAGTCGTGTTTATTTGAAAAATAAAATAAATTTCGCACGATTTTAAAAGAAAAATAAAACAAAGTGTGCTCGTTTAATTAATAGAGACTTTTATTTTCCACATCCCCTCCTTTGCTTCTCTCACGTATTAAGGAAAATAAATTAGAATCCTCAAATTCCATACACGAAACTGACGCCCTGCCTAATCGCCGTATTTATTCCAAGTACCAGGACCCATACTTCAAATCTTTTAAATACAAGTACAGGTACTTAAAAATTTTCAAGTACAAGTTCAGGTACTGGTACTGATACTTAAAAGGTTCAAGAGCTTTCGAAAACTCAAATCAGAAATTTTGCAAAATCTTTAGCCAGCTAAATAATTGGATGAGGTTTCCATTTACGAAATATCATAAAATATCGTATAAGTTATTTGCTGTTTTAATTTCTACATAATTTTGGAAGTAATTCATACAGTATTTGAGTTTGCTCTTAGCACAAAAGATAATGATTGCCTTTACTAGACCTACAAGCGAAAATCAACGCTCCACATATGCAGAAGAAGAGAGCGGATTGTGGCACTTGATTGCCAACTTTCTCAACAAAGGATGTCGATTTAGTATGTCAATTTCTGTCCTACAGTTACTCATATATTGCGCTAATTTTCTTTCTATTTTACTGAAGGCGGTAAGATTTCTTGAGGCATTGTCGAGATGCAGATAATCTCTATTATTTATTAGAAGGCGTATTTAAATAATTTACAAGAACTGAAGTACAATTCTCGTTATGAGGATATTTCTACTAAGTGCGTTATGTACCAGTATTGGGACGTACTTGAGCATTTTTGAGTACCAATACCGGAACTTGTACACGCTCAAAAATTTGCGGATATTTTTTAATTTTTCATATGGATTAAAGCAATATTTTACACTGGCATTATGTTAATTTTGAATCTTTCTTAAATATTACTAAAATATTAAATAAATTTATGATTAGAAATAAAGTTTTAGTTATTGATACTAATGCATTTAACACATTTTTATTTGATTTTAATACTTTTTACTTAAAAAATCCGTTCAATCTTTCACTTCTTCAAATTTATATATTTCTTTATTAATTTTCTTATTCTTCATAGATTAGTAGATATTAGTTCTTGTATTAAAAAGCATCCATATGGATTAAAATCTAAATTACATTATATTAAGATTTACAACTTAATGTGTATGTGACAATAGAACAATATATTAATTAGCATTGAATTCAATTTGAATCGATTGGCTTTAATTGTAATCCCTTTAGATTAAAATATAACACAAACATTCTTATTTATTACTCCAAATTGATTAAAAATAACGCCTCGCCGGTTTAATATTTAATGTGAATTGACTGCATTCTTTGTTTCCACAAATGTGTTGCTGCCTAACGGAGGCAAGTCATTCTCTCGTTGCTGTTGCGCTTTAATTTTATGAATCAATGTGTTCTAATAATTTAGTGTGAACGGGCGTCTTTCTTTACCATAAAAAGTATTTCTTTTGAGTGTTTTTTTTACTGCATTAAAAAAAATTATGGAAAGTGAATGTCTACTGGGTTTATTGGTCAAAATAAAATTCCATGAATCAAATGTTATTAAATATGTCGCACTAAAAAGTTTCCATTCTTTTATTTCAATCCAAATCTGGTAATTTATAATCATTAAAATATTCCAAAGCAAAATTCATTAACGTACATACATTTTAAAGGTACTCTACTATTTTGAGCTCCGATACCAAGAAAATGCTGGCAACTTTCTTAACAATTGGAATTATTATGCGGACGTGGCAGAGATTATTCCAAATGGAGCCATACCTACCATCTGCATTACAATCAGGAGATTTTGAAAGTACGTTCAGGTCTTATAAACGAGTAATCTTTTCTAATGCAGCTTGTTTTTAGGTTGGAATTTACAAACAAAACCTTTCTTGTACCTTTTAAAGTTACTTCCTGGGACAGCTAGGGGCTCTAAGTGCAAAAAGGAAAAAGTGGAAATTTTAAAGCCTCTCTGCAAAAGTTAATTACGTTTGAAAATGTATTATTGCTCTAATTCTTCCTATTCAATTTCATCCAAATTATTTATTTTTTTAGTACAATACTCCTAAGGAGCAGTAAAACATCAACGATTCCTCATTGCTGTTGGGCCGAACAAGGCAGCAATATCACAATACTTCTTGGTAATTGACAAAAGGTTTATGCATTAACCCTTGAACTTTTCGATAGCGGAAGCCTTCGATTTCCTTTTTACGTCATTGTACGTAATTAACATAAAATTTGACGATACTTTGTATAAGTTTATTCGTTATATAACTGTTAAAAACTTACCTACAAAAATAATATTTTAATTACTAAAAATTTATTGTTATTTTTTTATGAATTCACATCCCACATTTTCTACCCTAATTTTTAATCCAAAGGTTGGATTTAAATATTCGCCACTTTGATGGATTACGTTTCAATACATGTGAATTAATTTTTAATAAAAATATGAGTTTAATTGTAATATTCGAAAATTTCTCACGAATTGAATTTTAATACATAAATATATTAAAATGAAAATATTATACAATGAGACTATTGAATTTTAATACATTTTTGGTGTGGTCATATATGCAATCCAAAAAAGTGTAGAATTTATTCCAAGATTTTTGACCGTGTACTTAAAAAAAATTAAATTAAGTCCAGGTCCTAGTATTGGTACTAATACTTAAGTACCAATGTACTTAAATACTTTACAGGTCTGAAATTAGGTACACATTTTAGATCAATTATTCACGTTTTTATTAAGCACTAATAAAAAATTATTATTATTTAGCACCTGTTGCGGTGTTAGTTTGTTTTTAATTATCTTGGTTTCAATATTTAGGGGTGCCATGAACGAAAATCTATCCTGAAGCAGTTGTTGTTAACCAAGTTTTATTTAACTCGATGGAAATGCTCCGTTGACAGCCGGCCGCGCGGATAGGAAGACCCAGAGCTGTTTGCAGCAACTATAGTATAAATTTGGGCAGAGGTCTTTATTAATTACTTTTTTCAGTCTTTCCAAATTTAGTACAATACTCTTGTTTTGGAACATATTATTTATTATTTTTGTTTCAGCCTGTAAGGTGGAAATGTCTACATTAAAAACATTTTTATAGTTTTCTACAAATGCCTCTCCATGATTCAGGTGCAACTTTATACATGAGTCAACTGACTGTGGCAAAGGTAGATTTTCAAATCTATTGTTGAAGTTAGTGATAATATTGTCCATCACTTGGTTGTAAATATGTATCTTCCAATATTCGGAAGGCCTTGTATCTGATGGAAAGTCTACTTAATTACTTTTACTAAGAGCGGATTCTATCACGATATCTTTTGCTCTTTCCGGTTGCCTTCTCCTTTTCGAGACTAGGGTAGGTTCTAGACAAATTTAAAGTTTTTCTATGAATTTTCACGAAGTATTTATTGTGTAGAGTGTTAATATAGTTTTATTCCATAATGTAACGTAGGAAGAATATTATTGAATTTTTTAATTGCGTAGTAATTTTCCTTATAAAGATAATCAGCCTTATTATTTAATCCGGGGGATTAGAATCGAGAAAGCTTAAAAGAGCCTTTTTTCCGGAAAATTAAACAAAGTTTTACGAAATTTTCAAAATTTCATTGATATCAAAGGTTATTCAGTGGAATCATAGCAATCTCCGAATAGTTTTTAAAAATGTTAAGAAAATTTTAATAGGTTTTCTTGAAGAAAAGAACTCGTTAAAGCCATTTCGATTCCGACCCAAATGAATTCAATTTAATTAGACCTAACATTGTACGAATTAACGAGTGTTTTTTGGAAATTTTTATAATTTCCTGGGGGAGGCCAGTCCGCATTCTGGGGGTAGGGTCACCCTGACCCAAACCTAGTTACGCCAATGTGCGTATGATGTTAAAGGTATAAGATGTAACTAAAGTCAAAAGATTCTTCTAATACTCATTCCTCGCCATCCCCGAAAATCTGAAAAAAAAACTAAACTGGAAGGACGTGGCAACGATTGGCCAACAGTAATTTGGTAGTTTATTACAAAAGTATTCGAGGTGTATGCACAAAAACTCGTCAGCTTAAAATCTTTTAATATTACTCCATACGTTATTGTCTTAATGGAAACATGCCTTAACAATTCCTTTCTGGATGCTGAATTACTTGACACTGACTTAAAGATTTTTCGACGCGGTCGCTACACTGGTAACCCGTCTTCACTAGGAGGTAATATTGTTACGTGCGTGGCCTTGGTTCGTTATTTAAAACACACTATTTCAGATATAATTCAAAAGTTCTTTGTTTATTTAATTTTACTGTTTACTCTCACAATTCACAAATAATTATCAAATCAACTCTTTATAATTATCGCTAATACTATACTTCTAATTATCACAATCCAATAATTTACTTTGTTCACTTCACTGTCTGAAATAAGACTCCGCCTCCTGGATGTAAGTAGCGCCGTATTTATACTCTACAAATTATACTAGAACCATCCTGAATATTTCGTTTTGTGCACCCAAGGTATACTAAGATACCACTAGCACTAGCCTAAAGTTGCTTCCATTTCCAACAGATGTCGCTTGTGTCACTTTGTGGCACGTAGCAAATAAAGAATCTTGCTTAGGGTCTCCACTGAAGTTAAGATACTAACTAATATTCACTTTAAGCCGGGACTCAACTCACTTAAAGAATATTATCTCAGGTCCCGACTGAGATAATCTTTTACTAACAAAACACTTTATTTCTGGTCTCGACGGGAATAAAGAATTATTCAAATTTGCGTGTACGTTCTAACAACGGGCAGTACATCTATATAGCGTTCTCTTTCGGTCAAACCACAAAGTACCAACTGAGATAAAACTGTAAGCAACAAATAAATAAGTGTGTTCGTCGAAATAAATGTTTTAAATTAATTATTTGGGTTAATTAGTGATAAAAATTGCTTTACCAAAGGTAATATATTCAAAGATACTCAACAGAAATTCGAAATGTTTCACTTTTCAACTTCCAGCCAATGGCTTTTTCAATGTTGGCACCGACGTAAGAACTATTTTTGACACACAAAATTGTACCCACATGTAATAGCATATCGAGCAGTCCATACCTATATATGCCAGTGTGTAAAATTCAGAAAAGGTTAGTTTGAATGACTCCTGGAGTTTGCACCCTAAACTATTATTCTATTAAGAAATGCCTTTTTGTTAAAAAATGACACATCATCCACACCGCTTAATGCGGAAATCTTCCTTGTACCCTCACTTCAGTACTGCGGTGGCTAAGCGACTTACGGCGCTGGATGTTTTTTTTCTCAATTTAAATTGCAAGATGATTCCCCCCACTCCTCCGCCCCCCCCCCCCCTAATTTCAATGCTAGATCAGTCACTGGGAGGTAAAGCCTAGTTGACATTATGCTTATTGACCAGCACTGAGGCGTCAGCAGCTATAATCAGCGCATCATAAGCACATCGAGAAAGTCAAACGAGTTTAACTTAAGCATCAGCGCTGGTTAATCAAGATAATGTCAACTAGACTTAGCAACAGAAAACAGAAAATGCGAGTAATACTGAATTTCCCTTTCATTACTTGATAAACATTCCAAGTACCTTTGGGGCAAGCGCGCATCCAGTTTTAGGTGCTAAACAGAAAGCAGTTTCGTCTGTTCTGAGAATTCTTGTGGAATCTAGCCGTATGTCCTGGCAATTCTCTTCTTTCAAATAATTCTCAACCTTCTCAAACCATTTCCTGATAGTTTTCTCCAAGATTATAGCTCGTGCCCTTTTGATATTTCTTCTGGCGTTTGTGGTTATATCGGGATGTCGTTTAAAGAAATAATGATACCATTTTTTTCTGGTGTTCGGTCTCTCAATGTTGTCGCTCTATTTTGATCCTTGATTATTTTCTTAGCCATATCAAGAACTCGTCCTATTCCTTCCGGAAACCAAAATCTGGTCATCTCAATAAGCCCCTTTACAAACCGTGCTTAGTCATTTGTAGAAATGGTATTAGAGCCCATTTTCCTTCCTTGGACCTTCCTTTATCCTTCCATGAATTCAATCCTGTAAATTACCTCAGAATTTTGCAATCGCAGATTGTTTGCCGAATAGGAAAATCGTCTTCCTAATACGTCTTGCGGCTTCTGCGAAAGATTCGTCGCTATACTTATGAAGGATTTTTCTGCCCATTGTTCTTAGAAAGTTAAAAGTGTAAATATTTATCACAATAATTAATAATGCTTGAGGTAAGTACTATTTATGCTATTAACTGCTGAATTTAGCAGACACTGTTTCCTATGCTCTGCCACCAGCGGTCTTCGAAATCTTTTGGGCGACCGACACTGGATAAAAACACTTTTCGTCACATAATACACTCGTCATAAACTAATCTCGAAATAAAAAATAGAGCTAAAATGATCGCTTATGAATATTTCAGGAAAACAAAAAACTAAAAAATGTTCAACATTATCTAAAATACATTATCTAACTACATTATTGCATATTAAAATAATTACCTAATATTTAAAACTAACTATATTTTCCATTAGCGTATATAATGGATAATCGTTTTGCAGAGCTGAACTAAGCTTACGTAGTTCAGAGTCATGTGCGTTTTAGCGTATTACTGTGATGTTTGATTCACGCTCAAAAAACATGTCTCAAGAAGTTTCAAAATCAACAAATTTCAGGAAAAATTAGAAAAAATAAAAAGAATCGTGTACATGCAGGCACCCTGGTCCTAACAGGATTTGAACTTCAAAGTCGGGCTTCGCTTTTTTTCTGCAGAAAACGTCCATATGTTTTATTGATACTGATTTCCCCGACGAATCCCTGTGGACCTACTTTCATGCACGATCATTTTCTTACTGGGCTAATAATAGTTGCAGGAGTGTATGTGCGGCCAAAGTCCGAATCCCAGCGGGAAACGGAAGAATTTCGGATGCATTGCGAAAACATTCTATGAAAGGCCTGGAAGCAATACGCTCTGATACCCAGTTCATTTCTATTAATGCATTGATGTCCTACGACGGGAAGGTATATAAGGTGACTTACACACCTTACCTCTGTATGCCTAGAAAGATGAGGGGAAGCCTTCCTTATTAATTTTTTGGAAGGTGAAGGGAGGCTTTCCTTATTAGTTCTTTGTAAGGTGAAAAGAAGCATTCTTTAAACCCTTTGCACTCCGAACAATTTTTTATATGACCTATCAGCAACTCCGAACCATTTTTACTATGGGCTACCAGCTACTCCAGAATATAATCGTCCGTATGTCGTCGAGCATTTGTATCTGTTGAATGTGAGCTTATAACACCATATTTGGATGAAACTTTTACAGTTTGTATAGGATACCAAAAGAGCTGATACGTATTTTTTTGTTTCACCTTACCATGCCCCACCTCTCCGCTAGAGAGGTTAGAAACTACGTGATTTTACAATGAAACGTCATTTTCAAAAAATCATATCTCGAGAACGAAGCAACCGATTTTTCTGATATAAATGCTGAATGAAGCATAATGCTTTACGTCTTTTACAAAAAAATATAGCAGCACTGAACGAAAATAAATATTGTTAATAATAGTACTTCGGGATTTTACGGTATACAGTGATTTAAAAATTCATAAAAAAATAACTTTACGTGGGATGGCCATAGAGGATTACGGTGTTTTAGTTGAATTTGTGGTATTCGGCAGAAGAAGATAGATGGAGAAAAATTTGTGTTCGCGTTGTGGGAGGGGGAGGGGTGGCTGGTTCGCCCGAGGGGTTGTCCGAAATGGGGCGTTTGGGGTATCAAATTAAAGAGGGAAGAGAGTGTAATCGAGTGGAGGTTCTTGTTTTGATCCTGCAAACTTCATATGGACGTTTTTACTGTTTAAAAAGGATTTCTTGGGACTTGGGTCATATACACCCCTTCCTTCATTTTGCATATATATATATATATACTTTCTTGCGAATTATACGAAGAAGATTTCTAGTCTAACAGACTGAAATTTATTGAAAATAATTACAATAAATTTACAAAACACATTTAAGTGCAAAAAAAATGATTGAACTTTTCGCCCCAGCGATCAGATAGGTCTCAGCGGTATGGTTATCTCTTATCGCCTACCATATAAGTTCAATGATGGAGGTCACACCAAGTGCCCATATAAATACTTTTTATAAAAAGTAAGTGTGAATTATATGGTGGTAAGATTTCTCATTGCACTTTTAAATTGGGTGATTGTTCCCCCTTTTTGCCTGGCGGCACATGGATAAACCAAGTAGAAATTATACGAAGAAGATTTCTCGTCTAACAGACTGAAATTGATTGAATTTATTGCATTCTTGCATTGCGAATGCTTTAGCGGTCTGTTGTGAACGTTTTTTGTTTGGGTGGCAAATTTCGTCGACGTAGCGGTTCTTCGCAAACACGGGATTAAAATAAAGCTATTTTTTCACCCCAACCCACTTCGTCTTTTCGTAGAAAGCTATCTCCTCCTACGCCTTTTAACCAACAAAGTATTATTCTTATGTAATTGGATTGACAACTTAATTTATTGTTCCATAGGGTACTTTCGATTTCCGATTTCGAAAATGGAGGGGATAATTTCGAAAAAAACACTTATCAAACTTGGTATTTACATACTTCTGGTTTGCGCGCTTCTTTCCCCTATCCATTTTATCGGGAGGCGTAAACTCTCGGAAGGGCGAGGCGGCAAAGTTTCAACTTCAAATGCTTATGCTTCATGATGGCGTAGCTCGAAGTTTGAGGTCGTAAATTAAAGTTCCCTGCGGGAGCTATCATTGGTATGAATTTCAAGTCCTCGACGGGAAGGGGGCGGAGTCTACGGGAGTGTCGGGATCACGATTTTTTCCACCATACATATGCAAAAATGGAAAACCCTGAAGCTCCCACAAAAAGAAACCGATTTAATTTGACTGAAAACGGTTCTCCTAATTTTACATCATGCGTCGATTATATACTACGTTTTTTGATCGGGGGTGGAGGAAATGACAGCCATTTTACTCTGACCGCTATAACTAACACATTTGGCCTCGCCGCATAGGCATGTGGGTACTCAAACTGCATTAAAAAAATTCATATTTGAAAATTACTTAGATTAGTCAAATTTAGTCCCCCCTCCCTTCCCGCCTAGTAAACATCTGGATTTTTTTCAGGCCCTAAAAGCTCCCCATAATTCAGTTAAATATACTAAGCTTCCAAAATTCCTTTTGATTATTTTTTGAGTGAAAAATTTGCCTGAAATTTTCTCTTTATAAATTTTATGCATATTGGAGACAGACAATTTACTGGGCTCAACGTGTGTATGTACTTAGTTTTTGCGTGCCATGAATAGTTTTTGAGATAATTGAAAGAGAGAAAAAATGCGACCTTTTGAAGGAGAAAAATGGTCGTCGGGGAAAAAATTTCTCATGAAAAATTTGTTCACAGCGGGCACTAATGCCGTTAAAAGAAAGAACTGGTCAAATATATGCGAAATGTAGGTACTGGGGGGAAGGGGGCCTAGCTGTATGAAAATGGGTTCTTAGGCGGAAAAACGTCTCGATGAAGTTTTTTTAATTGGAAAAAATAAACCCACTCGACAGTACTCACTGAGACCTTTTATTTGATATGCGATATGCCAAATTGGAAGAACACCCACCGGGGTTACCTACCCCGCACCCTTAAAGTACGCCCTGTAAAAAAAATCTTCAACGAATTGTAGGTGGCACGATGTTGAGATGAACAGTGGAATCGATTTCCAATCGGACTTAACCCTACCAAGTTATAAGTGAATTACCGTGCAAAAATCTAGTACCTAATATAGAAATAAAAGTAATGTACTAAAAAAAGTGGGTATGGAGATCGAAGGAGAAGTGAAAACAAACACTTATGGCGGGTTTAGAAAACGTTTAGAAAGTATGCTGTGCTCCCTGCAGATGGGTAAATAGTTATTCTAGTACATTTTCGGAAAATCTAGTACAAATTATAATATGTTTTTATATCGATTTTGAGTACCCACACCGCTATGGTCCGAGCTGACATGGCTGAGTTATTAGCGTAAAATTAAATACCCCACCGTTTCCCCTCCCCCTAAAAAAAATCAAAACACGTAGCACCCTGCTTGTCCTTCTAGGCGATTGTCTAAAAACCGCTTTGAAATCAAGTAAATCAGATAAGTGTCTTCGGAGATTACACCTAAAAACTTTTTTGTACATGTATAGGACGAAAAATTGAGATTTAGACTCCCTCCATTCGGCCCCCTCGCCTACCAGCGACCCCACCCTAACCACCTCTTAGCGACCACTTGTAGCCCCTGATGGTAGCTTTCATTTAAGTCCTTAATGAGCTCTGTGCGCGTTTTCGATAAGGAGTTATAGGCAAAAGAAGTTGAAACCTTGCCCTCCTGCCCCGCCGGATGCGAGCCTCTCTCCTAAAAAACAACACCATTAAAAGATGTGCGACATCGAGACGAACACAACCACAAAAAATGGTAAAAAAAATATATATTTAAATAGAAAAACAATGTTTTTTTGAGATGTCGCCGCTGCGGCTACAACGGAGTAGTAGCTTATCTTACCATGTCGCCTTAGCGGCGGAGTGTACAGGGTTAATTCTTTGAAAGGTGAAAAGAAGCATTACTTTAAAGTTCTTTGGAAGGTGATAGGAGTAATCCTTTTCAATTCAGTGGAAGCATGCATTCTGCCATTTCAGAATAGTGAACGGAACCATAAAGCATGAATTTTCCGAAAGGTTGGAAATAACAATTAAATTTATACTCCTAGGAGTTTTCACTGAGAGGTAAATGGAAGAACTTTTCCTGCTTTCTCACAGAGGTGTACGTCTTCACTTATTCTAGTCTCGTACTTAAATGTAAATAATCCATTTCTTCAAAAATAATGCACAAATCAAAATATTTTCTATCTGCACGCACTTTTCCTTCCTTAATTGTTCTTAGAAAAACAATCAAACTATATGACTCATTTTCGACTTGCACGCATTCCCTTGAACTAGCCTGTGCCAATATAGCCGCACAAATTTCTATCTCTTTTCAATAACAACTCGAATCAAGATATCTATTCAGGTACATAGCAGTGTTGGGCAAAATGCAATCTGATTGATGATTAGTGATTAAGATTACAATCTGTAATCTGTAATCATGATTACAGGTTGATAATATTAATCAGAAAAGTAATCATTTTTGGCGATTAATGATAGATCAATCGTAACCGTAATCATGATTACATGGTTACATTTTTTGATTACAAATTTGCAAGAGTCTTAAAATTGTAGTTAAAAGAAAACAAACATTGTTGGTATTTCTATTCCGAAATCGGTTGGCACATAAACTAATGTTTGTAAGAACATATCTGTAGTGGGATGGTAATGGAGTATATGATATCTGTGGATTGCGTTTACCAATTATTAGTAATTAAAAAAGGGAGGTAGAGTTAGAATCCTCTGATATCAAAACAATATTGTATCGTTTTGTTAGGTAGTAGTTAGTAAATGTAATCTTTCATCCTCACTCTTGCTGTCATGTCAGTAATGTTTACCCATTGCAGCGCTTCGAGCATGCTTCTAAGTGGTGTATACTTATATGCTGCATTTCAGAATAACTCACTTTGTCTTATTCTACAACAGTTGCAATCTGCCCTTGGATTCATTCCAACCAGCATATAACAATTTGGAGCAATATGAAAATTGTGGCAAAATTAAAGCGTTAAAAGGCATTATTGCATTATCCGTGCTCAACTACTCTCTAATACGCCCCAGAAATCTAATATTTCTCACTACCTTTTTTCCCACATAATCAAGATCCTTGAATTTAAGTTGATGATCAGATATGTACGTGTCTCTATCAATCGAACCACTTGCATTCTTTATACTGACTCCAATTAATACATAATTCAACAGTGCCTTGGAGTTTTCTACAATAAAAATTCTTACTTACGAGCACAGATTGTTTGTTTTCTTAGAAATCTCTTGATAAGTTTCATTTGTAATCAAAATAAATGTAATCATGTAATCATGATTACGGTTACATTTTCCTAAGATTACTCGATGTAATCATGATTGATATGTAATCATGATTGATATGTAATCATGATTGATATGTAATCATGATTGATGTAATCATGATTATTAATCTGATTACAGATGTAGTTAATTACGCCCAACACTGGTACATAGTATTGCATAGAAATACGATACATCAACACATTACGCCTGCCTTCCTAAACCACGACAACGTAAGGTATATACAACATGAATGAATTACCTCTGCCTTCTCTTGGCATTCCCTGAAAGGTACATAACATGGTCAAAAATACGAAGCAACAATACATTACTCATGCCTTCCAGGTAATGTTAACCGTAAACCTTATCTAAGTCAGGCATTCCCATTTTTCCCGCTAGGTGCAGGCAGATTGTTTCGAATTTATCGGATCACGGCACACTCTCATATGCAAGTATTAATCAGCTGATGATTGTTTTTAAATAATTTTGTTTGGAAAAATATAAAAATTTGATTACGGTTGGGTGAGAAAATAAGCTTAAGATTATCAGAAGACAGTTTTTCTGTGTAAATAATAATTTCCGGCGCGGGAGCTATTCAAATCAAACTTTTGCTCGTCTTCCATAAGAACACTGCCAATATTTTAGAATGTTAGGACTAAGTTAGGGCTCTCATGTAATAAGGAATTTTGTTTCATGGGGAAGTATTTATCGAGGGCTTGGATACGGGCGTTCCGCCAGTATCATGTCTGGAAGGTAATTGGAATTTTTTTAAAAGTATTTCATTGAATTTTCTTAATTTTCCTTTTGTTTAATTGTGTTTTATCATTATTGTCCAGCAAAACTGTAACTCCACTGTATATCCATTTATTAGTAAGCTGTTCAGTTCATTGCATGAATCAAAATCAACCAACATTTTTATTTTCGTAGCTCTGTAGAATATTTCCTATCACACCAATATACTATATTAAATTTTTTAAAGTAGGTATGCTTGGAAGTTAGCTTGAGTACATATTCTAATTTGTGTTATTTTACCCGCAGTACTTAAAATGTATTTTCTGGACCCAATCTTCATGCAAAAATACCTACTTATTACTGTCACAGAGACAAGATATCGTTATACACAAAAGGGTGTAAATGACAAGTCTACAAACTCCGTATGCTCACCAAAAAACATTCCCTCTGGAAAGCTATGGGATCTAAGCCATAAGTACCTACACTCTCCGTCTCATGCAATTGTCTAGGGATAAATAAAGTTTTTTGCTCTTAGTATCGTCAAGCTCTTGCGTTGTTTAAAAATCCTACAACGGAAAAGCATACAAACATCAGCGAAGTATTGATCGCCAAAATATTTCACGGAAAACCAATTCAGACCGTTGTCAAGTTGATTTATGGAGGGTTGAAATAAGTGTACCACACTTAGAGTCTTTAGTTTTAAGCACCATACAATCTGTATTTCGTGGTGATAGCTATAATTAATTGATATCTACATAAAATATTTTAAGGACAATCTTTAATTAGAATTGCCTAAACCTAAAATACGGTGAGAATATTTTAATACACAATTTGTCTACTCAAGTATTCCATACTTGGTGGTGTTATGTACGTAAATTATACCCTGAAAAAGTATAGAAAGGGGATGATTTTACAAGTATACATACATGTTGAACATGATTAGCTTACCTTCAAAAACATTTGAAGAGAGCAAATCAGTTCCTAAAACTCACATAGAAAACCCTAAAATTTGAAAAATATTAAAAAAATTGAATAAGTTCTTCAAATTCAATTCAATAAAATATTCCAAATTATAAATTTTCACATAAGCTAACCATGCCTAAAACATGGTTAGCTTATCTATTTAATCAGTGAAGAAAATTGCGTCAGCAATTTTCTTCACATTCCATAAATTAAAATAAAACTATTCCCATGGCAAATTTTGCCTTCAGCAAAATTTGCCAGTAGAAATATTTACTTTAAAAAAAAAAAAAATAAAGCAAAGACAAATCGTACCTTCAGTACGATTTGTCGTGAAAATTTCAATATGTATGTACGAACGTACATACATATCACAAAAAAGCTTTCGCGACAAGAAGAGCGCGTCGCGAAAGTACATTGTATGTATACGCGCGCGGCATCGTGACGGTGGCTGATGTTTATAAAAGCATCAAATTTCAAGCCTCCGTCCAACGAAAAATATTCTGGACTTGTTTAATCAAGCCCAGAATAAATGAAAATTTTCTCAGGGTGAAAATGCAACTATGCATTTTTTACCCTGAACGAAGGCTCTTGATCGCGACAAAAGTGATCAAGAGCCGAGTTGGATTTGGGACTTAAAAAACGGCGGTTGGGAATTAAATTTATAAAACGAAATCGAGGGGAATTCGAAAAAATTTGGCAATTGAATTTATAAAATGAAATCGAGTGGAACTAGAGAAAAAATTTGGATAAACGGCATTTTGACGGTCGAGTTTCTAGAAGTAAACGGGTCGGTTTTGTTTTGAACTTGGTTGCTGCGGTTTCGGTTGAGATAACATCAAAGTACATTGAAATTCGAAAACGGTTTTATTTGTGACACCAAATTAAGTTGAAGATAAAAGAAAGTTTAATTTGTGAAATAGAAAAAAAAGGAATCTTGAAAAAGGTTTTATCAGTTGAAATCTAGAATTAAAAAAGCAAGTTTGTGTAGTGTAAAGGAACATAAAATAAAGGTCAACATTATAAACGAAGGGAGTATTATTGAAGCGAAAGCAGTTTGGAAAGGTAAGAGTATATAACAGTGGGTGACTCATTCTTAAGTTGATTTTTCCTGTTAACTGGAACTTCGCAAACAGTAAGTTTTTCATTACCATTCAATCATATTCTTTGTGGTAGGTAGAAATGAAGTAAAGTAAGTTTATGAATAAGGAATTTTTTGAAATAATGCAGCCAAAGCGTGGGTATACCCAGCGGTCCATTGCATAGACTTGGTTAGAGAGCTCAATAAGGAAAAGGAATTGAGATAAGGTGGTCTCGTGGTGAAGTGAAAGGCTGAAGAAAATGTAATATAAAATACAAATAGGAAAACTACAATGAAATAATAATTTATATGCCACGACTATAATTTCAAACAGCTATAAAAAGTTGACACCTAGACTATTAGCACAAATAAGTAAATATACAGATAACGAATCGGATAGGAAAAATGAAAATCAGAAGTCAGATACATGTTGCGATCAATTAAAAAAATTTCCATCGTTTCGCTCGATTATAAAATAAACGATGTCTCGACCTGATGTAAGAAGTCTCTAATTCTTTCTTAGAAATTTACTGGAAATTTGTTCCTTAGAAGCTTTATGCATTGTTGGAGGCTGACAAGGACAGAAGATATGAATGCTTATTGGCAATTGGAGGCCGACAAAGGCACAAATGAAAATATTTAATCTGAAAATAACTCTAATCGGGCTCCACAGTGAATAAAAATTCTACCGAAACATTTTCTGTAAATTTCTAAAAAAAAATATCTTATTGCATATTTACGCATCTGCGCTCATGAAAATGGTTGTCGGCCTCAAAAAATGCGTATCTAAGAAAAAACTTCCAGTTAATTTCTAAAAAAAGAATTTAGGGCTTCCCTACATCAGGTCAAAGGCCGGCATCGTTAATTTTATATTGCAGGAGTCATTGCTGTCGGTCTCGACCAATGCATAAAAATTCGAAGGAAGAAATTTCCAGTAAATTTCTAGGAGAAAATTGTAGCTTTCCGTACACCGGATCGAGGCATTTTTTCCTTGCTCTGGTAAAAGATAGAAACTTGGGTGAGGGCCGCCTGAACATTAGGGACATTTTCTGTTAATAACAACATTTCTTAGCGACAATTTTCGTCGTACCTAACTAACTTGGTTAGCAGAAATTTTGCTAAGGTTTTCATTTTTCTGATATGCGTTCTTCATATGTATATTTACTTATTTGTGCTATTAGTTCTAAAATCTTTACGGCTTTACATGGTTTATAGTTTTCATACCTATATTTGTTATAAAGCTTTTAGATTTCACGGCTATATATTGACAACAATATAGTTTCGAGCGACAAAGTAAATGTGATGTCAAAACTATATTCTTAATGTCTGCAAATAATTATTCTGTTGGTTGCGATTATTATGCACAGTGTTTCCAATAATGAAAAATTTCAGAATTTTCGCAACTTGAAAATGGCCGGCTTGCTGGTATGCTGACCGTACTCGCGATCGAAACTTGGTAGCCATGACTTTTTCCTACCCCCGAATACTTCTCAGCCGTAATAAGTGCCAATATCCTCCCCTGTGTGGGCTATGGTTTTCAGGGACATTAGTGCTCTGCTGTGAACATTTTTCTGGTAGAAAGTCATTTTCCTAGACGCACCAATTTCGCACAATCACGAGCCGAAAAGTGGATTCGCCGGGAGTACTCTCGGGTGGTGTATTCTTCCCAATTACTACATTTCGCATATATTTTTTCCGTTCTTTCTTTCAGGGACATTAGTGCTTTATTGTGAACATTTTTCTCATAGAAAGTCATTTTCCACGACGCACCAATTTCGCACAATCACGAGTAGAAAAAATCCACTTTTTCATCTAAGAAAGTCGCTCAAACCAAACCAAGTGAAGTTTACGTCAATCCCAAAATCGGCTGAAAAAATATAATAATCAGCTGTCGGCTAAATGGCGAATGCTTTCGGCTAAAATTATAAGAAATCGGCTAAATTTAGCCGATTTTCAGCTAAAATGGCAACTCTGTATGCAGTTGTGTTTGGCTATAAATATAGTTGTAATCAACTGTTTTAAAGTTGATTTAGTCTAAGTTATAGTCATTAGCAACTGCTATTATATTCACATTCATCTATAGTGTAGTTGCTATCGTCTTTTATTTTAGACATCATATTTATAAAATTAAGTTCTAGCAACTACATTTTTACTTGCCGCGTAAATATAACGTAGTTGATTGCGTCTAAAGTACATTCATTACAGACTAATTTTATAGTCGCATTCATTTATTGTTTTGCTACCATCTCTTATTTTAAACATCATAATTAAAATTAGGTCGATCTAGCAATCGTATTTTATTTACCTCGTGATTAAAAATATTCATCACTCGCGTATTTTAATTACCAGGTAATCAAAACTATGGCTGTAGAGCTTATTCTAATTGATAAAAATATTTTCAAAAACTTTGTAATTTATTTTAAAGAGATATAATAATTTCTTTTCAACTGTTAAATATAATTACGAATCAATTAATATCAGTTTTGGTTCAATTGAATTTTTTACCTTTAGACTTTTCCAAAATTCTCTCTCAATTCCTCGCGGGAAATCTCCCTGCCTCGCAACGGAATCTCACGAACTTGGATATTGACTTCCTCAACAACGCCATTGAAGGAAATGCCGCCTTCTTTTCTAGTGAAGTGTCGAGCAAACACCACAAATACAAAAATCTCCCGCCTCAACTGCAACAGTTATACAAATATAGGCAGAAACTTCGAAAAATACTTAACCGTATTTTTCACCGAACCCTTAATAGTCTCAACCCAGCCTACAGAGCCGTGTTATCGCAAATTAATTGCTTGTCAACAATTATTGAGGCACAAACGAAAATGTTTCTCGATCAAGTGTTTAGGAAGAAACTGGCCTCCATTCAACCCGGTCCACACCGCTCTCAGGACATAAACAGGATTTTGCAACAGAAAAGCAAAACTCCCTAAAACCATCTTAAGCGGCTCAAACGCTTACAATCTTCCCCAAGAAAAATGCAACGCGTTCGCGGAATATTTCCAATCCACCTTCAAAAACAACTCATTTCTAAACGATGCTAACTTTAGGAACACCGTAGACTCGACTGTTGATGATTTCACTGCCCAGTCAGTGGAATCCTTCACCACAGTCTTTAATTCCACAAACACGTCCTTAAATCCGGTTGATTCAAGCATCTTTTCAAATCCTGCTCACGTTTTCGCCCTAATCAGGGCTATCAGAGGCAAAAAGTCCGCCGGCCCAGATAACATTTCCAACAAAATTATCAAAAATTTCCTACCTGTCGCCATAGAACTTCTGGCAATTATCTTCAATAATTTCCTCAATAATTCATACTTTCCTGATGTCTGGAAAACCGCGCGCATAGTTCCAATCCCCAAAAAAGAAAACTCGAAAAACCTTAACGAATTCTGGCCAATTTCTCTTCTGTCCAACCTAGGCACACTTTTCGAAAAAAAATAGTCCGCCAACACATAGAAAATACCTGCCTCGACCTAAATGTCAGGCAGGACACCCAATTCGGCTTCAAGCACCACCACTCCACTTTTCACGCTTTGCTGAAATTCCTCTCTGATTCTACAAACGCCCTCAACAAAAGGGAGCAGACAGTGGGCTGCTTCCTTGATGTAGAGAAAGCGTTTGACTCAGTCTGGACAAAGAGGCTAATATTCAAAATCATAAAAATTGAGTTCCCGCCTTATCTCACCCGGGTTATATATAGCTTTCTGTCAGCCCGGAATTTCTACATAGAAATCCAGAATGTCAAATCTCAGGCAACATCAGTCAGTGCTGGTGTCCCCCAAGGTTCGGTCCTCGGACCAACTCTCTTCAATCTTTTCACCTATGATCAGCCTGCCAACGACTCAAATTCCACCACACTGCTTTATGCTGATGACACCCTTACGTACTCCCACTCCATGTCATCCAATTTCGCTGCTACCAAAGTGGGGCGGCATGTACTCAAACTCGACGAGTTCTACAGAAAGTAGGGCATCAAAATACACCTTAACAAATCTGAAATGATCTGCATCCGAAATTCCTCCACAAGGGAACACCCAATCTCTTCACATGTGCCTACAACATCGAAATCGAAGTCAATACCGCAACGATTACACGAGTCAATAGAACGGACGGACAGTCCTGATTTCGTCTGTCAAATTTACTGACAAGAAACGATTTGCGTTCTATCAATTGACCAGGCTGGTTAATTTCATAATAAAATGTCGTCAAGCGGTGCGAACATTCCTCTTCTATATGCATATCAAACAATTTCTTCATTAATCCGTCTTTATTCTCTACAAAATAAACAATAAAATGTATGTTACACACTTTTCAGTCATTTCCCACTCAAAATAGAAAAGATTAGGAATATAAACACAAATATCCACTAGCATCTACCTTTTATTTTCAATTTCCGCCATCTTAATTGTACGTTTGACAGTTTATTGACTAGTCCGTACTGACTCGTCAGAAATCTTGTCAGTACAGACTGCTCAGTAAAAAAGAGTAGTCAGTAGGGGTTTACACGAGCCTGTGTAAGTGTCAATCGCTGTCAGAGTCAGTTCTACTGACTCGTGTAATCCCCGGGTAACGAAAAGCTTCAGCCTTCAAAGAACACCAAATACCTTGGTGTCTCTTTCAATAATCTGTTAAAATTCAACAATCACGCCAAGCTAACCATGAGTGAAGCCAATTACGCTTACTCCTTACTCAACCGTATTATCAGAAGGAGGCCTCGCTTAAGATACAAAGCTGCTTATATATAAACAGCTCATCCGCCCAATCATCTGCTTATGCTTCCCCATCTGGTATACCATTTCGCCATCCTATATGAAGAAAATCACCGCCCTCGAAAGAACGATCCTAAGGGCCTGTACAGGAGTGTACCGGAAACCTGACGGACACTACTTCCCAACATCTTATTGTATGACAGTGCAAACATCACTCCGATCGAGGACTATCTCCTTTCGCTCGCGGTCAAACAGCTTGAGAAGATCTCTCAACATCCTAACCTCCTCATTAGCCAGCTTTCAACGCAACTACAAGTTGAAAACTTCCACTACTGATCACCTCTTCACCTAATCAACTCGAAAACGAGAAACATTTATTACCTGGGTGAAAGATTTACTTTCTGCACTAGTAAAGGAAGCCACCATCGTGGATAGGACACCATCCTGGCATCTCGATCATCGTGGGACTTATCAACGCTGGACCATTCTGGACTTTCGGGATATTTTTCAGCATGTTGGAAGAAACGCCAGTCTTCAACTTCCCACTCCCATCCAACTTTCCTATTCCTCTAAATCCCAAAATTATTAAATAACAGACAAGAACACAGCTCGCCGTCGCACAACAAGCTGTTAATAATTTATAGACATCGTGAAATATAAAATTAATAGTTATTCGAACAATTAAAGTGTAAAGTGCAATTAAGACATAAGTGAAACCTATCAAATATCCCGGCATATCGGTTCGGTTCGCCATAATTCATTGTAATTCGTAAATCGCGTGTGAAGAACTCTTGACTTGACTTGACAAACTTTGTCAGATATTTTTATAAATTGATGATTAGAGTATTCGAGTAGAAAATAAAGATAATTTGTTAATAAGATTTTCTTTCAATTACTCTACAAGGTTTATATCCATCTTTCACGTAATGCTAGAAATTGTATGATGTATTCTGAAGTGCAAGTGCAAATATTGTGTGCTATATAGGTACATATGTATGAAAAAAATAATTTTATTTTCAATAATCACTTCATCTCAATAATTTGGACAGTTCGTCTTGCCAGTTTAAAAGGATTTATTTACTAAAATGATTTCTTTTATTTTTACATTTCACTTCACAACAATCTGACTCCACTGAATACACTGATATGCTTTCTAAGTTAATTTTATTATTGCAGCTATAATTATGGTTATCAGTAACTATAGAATCTTCACTAGCAGCTATAGTTAAATACCTATTATATTCACAAGCAACCATGAATATAGTTGCTTACACTTAAGTTTTTAGAATCGTAGTAGTGGACTAATTTTGTGTGTGTTTTGTCTTAACTATATGAATTTTGACCTCGTAAGTAATATTGGTGACAAATTTGAACTATAAATCCATATTTAGCACATTAAACTGTATCACAATATATGAAAGTTCCATCCAAATCCAAAAGGTAGCCCTTCACATATTCACACAAATTTTATTTCACTTAAATTTTTTCTAATATTTCTTTAAGTACGAGTATATCATATAGAAATATCCATTACAGAGCTTCTTTTACAAAGTGCAACTATATTACTGAATATTTTAATTACCTCGTCTATATTTTGTATATATAGTTACAAGCATTTTCTCTATCCCCGTTACAAGATTACATGGCAAAAAATATTATCCATCTACTATTTTGTATATATAGTTACAAACATTTTCTCTATCCCCGTTACAAGATTACATGGCAAAAAATATTATCTATCTACTTTGTTATAGTTGTCTCATCCACATAAAACTATAAAATAGATGCGAAAGCTAAATGTTTGTCTATTTTTTAGGAATTCATAACTATATGTAGTTGGGATAACTATAATATAATGGTGTTCTTCAGCAGGGCCGTGGGGAGTAGGCTTGTAGATCGTGCACCACACGCGAGCAGTACTTTTAAGGGGTGCAAAATACAGCGATCTCATCGTTTTTAATTCATTATCATATCCTTTTGCAAGCAGCAATTATTATTTTTTCAATTATCTCATATAATAACACTATATTTCGGAATTCAAATGCAAAACGTCTGCACGATCGAACCAGTTTAACAACAGTAGATATTCGTGGAGGGACTTCCCCGTGTTTTCATCAGCCTTGCCAAATGAGCAAACCTGAAATTCCAAAGAAAATAAGAAAATTTGGTCATTTTTCGCTCATTTTTAATTTTGATTTCCCGTCTAATTCCCATTATATTACAATTAAGATAAATGAGTATAATAAAAATAAATGAATTTAATTCAATAAAATAAATATATGTACATGTCCACTAAACAAACAAAAATAACATAATTCAAAGGAATTAAAATCATTAAATATAGAAATACCGAAAGAATACACGTAAATGTAATTAATGAAAGTGTTAAAAGGAAAATCAACCAGTTAATCATATTGTTGCGTGGCTTTTGGTTCGTTATTCAAAACACAATATTTCAGATATAATTTACAAGTTGTTTTATTTCACTATTATGTTTACTCGTATAAAAATCACATACAATTATCAATCAACCCTTCTTGAATTATCATGTTATGGTCGTAGCGTATTGCATATAGCAATATGCTACATTGAGATACTGCAGCATGTACGCCGGCCTGCGGTTAAATGATAATTGAATGGACGACAACGTCCAAAGTCATCCCCAAACTAGAAAAGAAGAAGAAGACAATCTTCTCTTAACGTCAGATCATCTGAGAAACGACAGTGGCGGTGAATTTAAGTGAAGTAATTCGCAAACATCCGCGTGGAAATACAATCTCAGACAACAAAAAGAAAATTGCTGCAACTAGCCGGATTGGAAAATCCGAAATATTTCGACAGTGAGTACACTGAAAAGGACATCGGCAATCTGGGCGAATTGCTACACCATTAGCACAACTTCAGGCAAAACCCTGTTGAACTCATGGGTGCCTACTACTACTCTACTGCTCGAAATGTTGGCAGCAGTAGCGTGAGCTGGATTACTTGTTCAAAATTTTCCCATGATTCTATACCATCTAGTACAGCATATTCACCAGCAACAGCTGCAATAAATAAAACCAGTAGCAAAATCAGGATTTAAAATAGTACTCGGACTAATATGGCATATAGATGAAACAAAATATTCTCTACTTGGAGAATCAAATAATCTCTTCTACCAAGAATCTCTAGAACAAGCAACAAAAATGTTAGGAAGTAAACGCCGAAATAGTAGTGAAACTTCAGAACATCCCTTTATAGAGGGGTAAATTGTAGCGGCAACACAGCTAAGTATCATTAATAAGTAATTAAATAATAGAATAACAAAAGAAAGAAAAACAACAAAAGCACGAAACCAATTATTAAAATGTGCAGCTTAAATCATTTTAAATAATTATAGCTTAAGATTTTTTTTGGTAAATTATAGCAAATATACAAATAGCATTTTCGGGAATTAAAATTATCACTCTGCGTACGCAGGCTGCACTTGTTATTATAAAGGAAAATATACATACATACATTCATTGTCTCAAAATCAAGAAAATAATGAAAAGCTTTAAAGATTCTTCTTCATTTATATATTCATATTATGTATTATATTGAATCTTTGAATACAGTAATGGTCACATGCAATACGTACATACGTACTTGTTAAATTAGATACTTACCTCAAAGTTATATCATCTTACAATCAATTAAACTTAACTAAATTTTAATATTTAAGAGTGATTCTACACCCACATACACAAAGCAAGCTAAGGTTAGGGATTTGTGCGCACAAGTTACTTCTTCTTTACTTACTTTGAATCTCTTAACAGTTAACAATATATTCTCATTCATTTTCCGTCTCACATCGTACGTATATGTTAGATTATCGCCACACATCGCGGCAAATTTTTGAGACTATGAAACTGGAATACACATTTATATAAATAATTTCTAAGATTTAATTTCTCTTGTTTAGTTTAGGGTAGATAGGTAGGAAAATGCATTATCATCCAAACATTTATGTACATACATTTCGAAACATTTCTTATGATAAATTAGTCTGAAATTAAAAGCCTAAATTTATGAAATATGGCTGCAGGGCAAGATCGAGATGTTTTTATATGGAATCATTTTTTTAAATGATATTTATCCTTACTCTTTTATTACCCTAGGAAGTTTATTAATTTTAGCTTTATTTGTTTTAATGTGAAAAGTAAAATTAAACACATGTACTGAGTCTAGCCATGAACGTTGCGGCGATTTAAAATTAAAAATAATTATAGGAGTCAGTAGCAATTTTTGAAAGAAGGAAACACTTCCTATTATAACGTGAACATGAATCTTTGAAAGTTTTAATTCTTCCTTCACTATCCTGGAGCCCTCTCGTATGAAGGTCGTTTAGGTTCGCTCGTTTATTCTCTCTTTACAGGTCAACTAGGGACTCTGAAAAATCTTGCCCTCAGAGTCAGATGGGTGGATGGGGCATGCAGGAAGGCAGAACATCTGCGCCTTCAACTATATGTATATAGGTAAGTGACGTAAGGGTCCCTTCAGGACCGAATGTGTGCCGGCTTTTAGTTTGTAGGCACGATTTTTTCTTTATTATGGCTGACGGCAGCGGCAGGTTTTTCGTGGAACCTCCCAACACTCTCCGCCAATGAGCCGAGGCGAGCTAGCGTGCCGCCCTGCAGTCAACGCTGTCCGTCGAGTGATCTGTCAGCTCATACTGGCAGTCTGGACTTTACGTCCAAAGCCAATCACTCTACATAGTTCCATAACAATCACTAGCAATGTACTTAAAATTATCACAATATAATTACAACACTTTTTCGACTATTTATACGCTTTAACTCCTGGCACTGACAAGCGCAGTATTTACAAATTGTCCAGAACCTTCCCGAAGATTCCGCTCCAAAAACATCGATTCTCCGAACCTAAAGTTGTTTACTGTCCCCACCTTATTACTCATCTTGCGCGAAGTTTCCATTTCCAATAGATGCCACTTGTCTCTCTTCGTTCCATGTAACAAAATATATTATGTTTTTGTACATTTCCTGTAAGATGATTGAAAGACTCCAGTTACCGACACGATTTGAATATGAATAGCATGATGAAGTTTTATAAGAACTCAAAATCAATGACAAAGTAGAGTGTTTTTTAGAATCCTGGATCAGGTATTTGCTGCCTCAAACAAATTTGTTTGAAGAGTTAAAAAGTTTAGACGATATGTTTGGCTTTTTTTAATATGTACATACATTACATCGCAGATTTTTACATATGAAACTTAAAAACAATTCAAGGACTGAAACTGACCTGACTGTATTGATTTGAATAATGAAATTAATGCTTTAAATCTGCATTGTCATCATTTAATTACAATTTTTCTAAACACAGAAAAAGCGTTAAAAATATTATTTACTCTGCCAGTTGGAGTTGCATCTGGTGAATGATCCCTTTCAGGGTTAAAGGTTATAAAAAACTATTTAAGATCAACAATGCATTAACAAAAATTAAGTTATTTATCTATTATTTCAACACAATACAAACTCTTAGATAGTTTGACTACTAAACAAATAACGACAGCTGTCGCAGATATTAAAGCAAGTATTGTTCACTTTGTGTAGGTAGATCTAAGGCCCTCCGCTTCCCTTTGAGGAGAGAACTAAAGGAGGCGACTTCCCATAGTAAAGTATATGTATGGCAGCGAAGCCAAATTTTTGCCATCTTGATTTTGGCAGGGTGTTTGACTACCACTTTTATGTAAACAAAGAGCCGCGAAGTGTGTTTGGCGCAGAGACTTAGTTACAAATGGATAATTTACTTTTTATAAGAAATGGTTAATGACTATTGGACTAAGTGTTAGTAATATAAATAAGAGTTCTATGAGCTCGAAGATTTAGATACAACAAGCCGTGTTGAGGAAAATGCTTTAAAAATACTTTTGTTGTAAATTCGGTAAATTCCACTGGCATTCATATATAAGTAAATTCGCAAATAATTTAAATATGTATATCGTCAGTGAGAGCATACTTTCTGAAGTCAAAACTGCTGCTACATGAAATAGGAGATCAGTCAGTCCATTTATATTCTTGTCAGTGGGTGGGGCGGAAAATTCTGCGGAGTTTCTAAGAAATGTGTTTGAATTTTCGCGCGATTAATTTGCTGTGATATTTAAGGCATCAAGAATTTTTAACGCCGCCTCTGACACCTTACAAAAACAAGAAGAAGAACGAAAGTTGCTACGCTTTTTTCATCACATGTCGCCTCGTTTAGTTCTCTCCTCGAAGCCGCTTCCACACACGGAGCCAATCAGTTGCGTCACACTGGTGATCGAAGTCGCAAACTGGGTAGGAACTGATGATTCGCACACAGAGCCACATAAATGATGGAATTCGAACCACTAACAAGCCAAGTCTAAAATTTTTGAAGTGTTTATAATCTTAAATATAGTAACGAGTGATGAGTGAAAAAAATGAAAAAGTCTTTGGTACTAAAACTTTTACAATTACTGATGGATTTTTATAAAAATTCATATTCAAATAAAATAGATAATAAATTTTTCTCCCCTCGGAATTGTTTTTCGAAATTCGAATTTAAAAATACATTTTATCATGGTTAAAGTTGGACATTTTCGAATTTCAATAACTTTTATTTGAATAGTACGATTTTTTAATTATAGCACTTTTTTGAAAGCTAATGATATTCTGAATCGATTTTTTCAAGTTTAATTTCATTTTGACTTTTAGGTGGGGAGAAAAATAGGGTGGGGGGTTTTTCGATATTAACTCTAACTCGAGTAATTTAAGGAGTAGGGGGATGAAATTTTGATAGCTGATAGATCCTTTAATAAGCTATCTTTTGGTTTTCGAAAATATTCAAAATTCGAAATAGATTTCGAAATTCACGCAGTTTTTCATCATTTCAGATTTTCTCTTATTTCTCAAGTTCCTGAGGGTCTAGCGGGATGATTTAAGATTTGTTCGAAAGCCTATGGGCGTGGCTATAAAGTATCAAAAATTTAGAAAAACAATTTCTTCGAAACGCCCAGAAAAGGGCGGAACGTGGGGCAATGGCGTTTTCTTTAAATCGCTCTAGATTCCGCAGTTTTTTTTCACAGGGGGATGAAATTTCTTGCATACATTCACTTTATAATTTACCATAGTTTGATATTATTTTTTTTCGAATTTCGAAAATTTTTCTTCTAAACTTGATGATTTTCGAAAAACGTAAGGGTCACTTGCCCGGCTGATTACAAGTGAAATTCCAACTCCACTAGGTCGAGTGGGGTGTCGTTGGAAAGAGAACACTTCAAAATTTACAAATCTGAAATGTCACCCCATCCACCCTTCTTTGTGGGTGGGGGGAGGTAAAACGTAACATAAAATGTTAGAAGGTGCAGCGGGGGAGGGGGGTGTCCGAGGAAAATTTTTATTGTGCCAAATGAAAGATCCCTTCGAGGACTATCGATTTTTGCAATAATATCGCTTAAGGGTGGTACTGGGTTGATTTAACAGGGTTTTCAATTTACATCTACCCGCATCACGGTTCTCCCCCACACAAAAAGTTTTGGCAAATTTGGGATCCCAAAACATAAGTAATAGCGCCTCAAAGAGCATGAAACTTTCGGGAAAACTTAATAAAACATCAGCGAAAAACTAATTGGTGTGATCGATTTTCTTTTTCTGCCCTTATTTACTTAATAATAGTATTTGAAGTTCAGAAATTTGCTTTAATTATTTTCAATATTCTAACCTGTTTTGTGCGGAGAGGGGGGGGGGCGGATCAAAACACTAACTCGGGATTCGTCTTTAGTTCGATAAAGGGATTAAAGTTATGAGAAAAAAATTTAGGTTGGGGGAATTTTAGGGTGGGGGTTGCTACCCCCAACCCCGTCAAGCACCAAATATGGCATGTGGGGTGTCAAATTAAAGCTCCCGCCGAGCTCTATCGAACGGTGTTTTTCAAATTTCAATTGAGTATACTTCGTAGTGTATTTTTTCCACCCTCTTACATTTTACATGAAAGCCACTTTTTTACTTTGTCGGTCCCTGCTTCATAAAGGATGCGCCTACAGAAAAAATTTTACATTCAAATTAAAGCTAACAAAATTCTCTATCTATTAGTATGTCTTTATTTTCAATTCGAGACATTTCCACACTCAGCTTTTCCTCCCGAACTTAAAAGTTTTTCCTCATCTGGGTCCCATATACCCCGGTTATTTTTCCAATTTTTTTTTCAACCATAGGCATTAGTGTTTGATTACGAAACTTTTTCATCTTTACAAAAAAATTCCTCCGAAGCAGCGTTATTCCGTAAAGAGAAATTGTAAATTTTTACATCATCTCACGGCAAAAAGCCGTCGAAAAAGGAGGTTGTTCTACTATTATTAAAATTTCTCCTAAACTATTAGTTCGATCTGAAAACTAATTAGAAATAAACGTTCCCAATAAAACAGGCTTCATTTTATCCGCTGACATTATCCTGAAAAAGTGTTTAATTAAGTAGTAATAGTAGAAATAAAAACTTTGAAAACGACCAAAACGGTCAGAAAACGCCATGAAAAACCGGCATTTCCTTACTTTTTGCCTTTTGTTGAGATACTTTTGTTTTTATCTCACCTATTTTTAACCGGATCTTCATAATTCTTTTTTTCTATAATAACTATGACTCCTGGGAATATTGAGGAATTTTTTCAATTTTTTCCGGGGCCGGAAAGGGCTCCTACGGGCCCATTTAATCACCCTACTCCCAAAATAACAAATTTCATTCCAATAATTACATTGCGAGGCAAGCTGTTTGATGCACACACATCGGTACATAGGTGTGCTACTGAAAACTACCACCCTTTTTATCTCGGCCAAATTCCGACAGATTTTCAAAATTCTTTTTACTAAATTCATTATAGTGAATTTTTTCCGATTTTTTAAGACTATTACGAGGTTCGTAGGGTGCAGGGTTATAGGGTTCTTGCTCACCCCGTCAATATATTATAATGCGAAACAAATTTTCACTTGTGTATGTAAGCATTTGTATATGAGCTGGGAAGCTGTACACAATTTCATTTAAATATGCATTTATAGCGCAAGGCAAGAAAGATAGTTTGGCTTAGGCAGTAGGGCGCTGGGTCAGAGTCTTAATTTAGGGATTGTGAGTTCGATTGTTGAGAGCGAGGTTTTATTTTTTATATATATGGCGGGTTCATTGCTAAAGTGAATCAAGTACAGTTGGTCTATTTCAGAAATCTTTATGAAGCTTTTGGTTTATCCCTTTCTTGACGGCTACTTAGAGTTGTATGATATTCAAGTAAATTGATACTCATTACATGTACCAGTAAAAGTGAGTATATCAATTAAAAAAAAACAGAAATGAAGTGCTCGGTCAGTGCTTGCAAATATAATTCGGATTATAAACTGGAAAATCATGATTCAGGCAACTTCACTATCTAAATTATCTTTTTTGTTAATAGGAGCAAAGATTTATATAAATTAATTATGTGAATTATTTCAAAATAAAGTAGAAGAAAAACATTTTTTACCGCGAAAAACTTTTGTTTACTTTTTGCAAATTAACAAGTTGTTTAGAATAGGGATGGCGTGTAAATACATGTACAACATGGCCTACCAACCAGAAATTCATTACGCAAAATCTGGCTTATCACCATTCCTGTTTGCTATATATTCTAAGTTTACACATTTTTCCGCGAAATTTTGCAAATTTTAGCATTTTCCAAGGGATAGCAGGCTTCCAAAAAAATCGTGATTTGTTCTTTCTTCCTTTCGAGCAGGAAACTAAATGAAGTTGACATGAACCGTGATAGAACGTAACCACTTTTAAGTTGCGTGGGTACACCAGTGAAGTCAAGAACATTTGTCATAGCCCACACGAGGATGTTGTTCGGCAGTTTTTACCGGTGAGGAGTTTTCGGTGGTAGGAAAAATTTCGTGGTACCAAGTTTCGATCCGGAGTACGGGCAGAATCCAATACTACTGCAAGAAAATTAGGTTCATCCATTTTGAAGGAAATTTCTTCCTTCCCTAAAAACTTCTCGTGTGGGAAGGCTCTTTGTCGGCATATTGAGTCGCCATGCTCATTAATGGCGAGAAATTTTAAATATTATTTAAGTGGAACTATGATACAAGGCGAAATCTATTAGATAATCGCGTAGTTAAAAATATATATATGCAACACACATGTTCTCATTGAACAAATTCATTGGAAATTTTGTTTGGGCAGATACTGATGGAAAAACTATGTAAGTATTTATTTCAAGTCCAAGTTAATTAGGAAATTTTTATTTTTCCTGTATCTTACTACGTTCATGCGTCAGTTTCCAAACAAGATAAACAAAAGTACCAAAGTACCAAGTTCCCGCTTTGAAATTTGACAGTCAGGCTCTAATATGGCCGAACTTCACGCGCAGATAAGCCGGCATTTTGATTACGCTGAAGGTAGATAGACGACAAGTGTTCCCATTAGAATTTTGACACATTGAAGCTGATAGCCTTTGACGTAATTGTGTGACTAATGTATTTGCATGTTTATAGGAAAGAAAGAGAGAGCAGAGAGCGTATTGTGTTCCCTGTACCGTGCTTTCCTATACATTTCACGATATTACATCACCTAATGGTGGAACATGGTTCGTAATGGGAATAACATGAATTCTATACACCTTGGTTACGCTCATGTTCACATATTTTATACACAATGCCTACTCCATTAGTTTCCTGCTGTGGGTCCTTTTTGGAAAGGTCTTGGTGAGTACATAACTGCAATTTTGTGTACAGGTTTTTAGAAAAATAGCAAATTTAAGTTCGAAAAAGGGACGGATCGGGTAGATCTTTCGCGGGGTTGCCATACGAACATTTCTTTTTTAACTACTGAGAGCGCGTCGACATAGAGTTACACACACACGCACACACACATACACGCGCTCATAGACACACACACACAAACAGAGCACGGAAAGGTCTCGGTGGGCGTATTATGAACACGTAAAAATATTTTCCCCCACAATATAATTTAGTGAAAAATATGGGGGGCAGGGAGTAAAAACCAGAATTGACTCCACTCTTTTGTCTATTGCTCCTCACCCTTTTTACCGTTTCTGTTAATTTTTTTTGCATATGGTAGCCAACCCCTCTCTCTACAAACAGGCAATCATCTCTTCCTCCCCTTAACCCCGTCACCGACCCTACCAAGCCAATCTACAGTCCACATACAAAAAAACTTTCCGACATGCCTCCACTCTTTTGTCCATTGCTCCTCACCCTCTTTAGCGATTCTCTTCATTCTTCTCTCAAATGATAGCCAAACCCTTCCCTTACCCTCTCGCACATCACACACTGACGCCGGGCATCGCCGGCGGGCTCCCACTAGTTAATATAATATCGAGTGAATCGAATGACGAAAATAATTTCCTCCTCCAGGAGGCGTAAGCAAAGAAGATTTTGCATCCTCACTACATTGAAAGGAATAGAAACTATTCGTCGAGGCAAATGAGTTGCGTCATATAGACGCGAAGTATTTAGTGTTCGATAGAATGTATGTAAGGCGTCTTACTTTCATTTGGTACAAATCGTTGCTCCTCGCATTCAAAGGATGAAAACAAATATGAGAGAATTAAAGACTGCTGACGAAAACGGTTTGTAAGTGATAGCCTGGAGATCAGTACGACGTCAAAGTTAACTTAATAACAAGTTAAGAATCAGGCAAAATTTCAGACTGTTTTACATTTAAAATGTACATGGCTAGAAAATAAAATAAAAAGAAGATGAGTAAATAACAAAAAACTCAAACTCCCTTTAAAGCTTTTATGAATAAAAACAAAAAAATTTGAAATCGCAGATTACATGCAACGAAACAGAATGGCAAATGATTCATTTTCGTAAATAAATGACAAGGAGCGGAGTTTTCAGATTTAAGTCTCATGAAATGTTTCTGCGCTTTTGTGAAAACCGGTTTTCCTTGAAATATTGAGCGCATTTGGAGCCCCATGTATCGTTGTAATGTACCAATGTTGTTGCGGTAATCTTATGATATTTTAACAGCACGTGGTTTTGTTTACATTCGTTTTGCTCTGAAGAGAATAAGTAACCAAAGACCATCTAACAGAAAAAATACGCATCTCGTATATTGAAAAATCTTATATGGCGGATCGCTTTTTGACGCTACTCACCACCGGGTCACCTGTGGTGATATTACGACCCGCTCTCAAAAATTGCACGAAATTTCTCTGCTTTTTCACGACCCGCCGCTCACCACGGTGGCTAGTGCCGGGTCGTCAAAGCACAGCACCAGCCGAACCAGTGTCTGCACTCCGCATCATGCGCATGCATTGCATTGCGTGTTCTTTTGATTCTTTTACATTTAATCTAGGAAACCAAGAATACTTTATTTGCATTGCAGTGCAGAAGAAAAGAGGGGGAAGGAAAAGATAAGCGGATGGGATATGAATTGGTGGCCGAGCGCCGACAAGCAGTGAGGCAGCAAAGTGAAACATGCAACTATGTGCATGGCTGATATCGTCGTGTGTACATCTACATCTTTGGGGTGGCGGAGATAAAGACAACATAGCAACATTCTCTCAGTCTCAAATCTTTGCTTCTTCCCGTCTGTTACCCAATAAAAATGTTTTGTTTACACCATTTATGCGCGTTCGTTATTATAGTAAACTAGAAAATACTTAAAGGGTGAAAAATTATTGGTACTTACTAGCACCGCACATTACGAATATCTTTACTGGTCCTGGTAAATTTTCGAGTAAAACTAAAAGAAAATTTAACCTTAGACTAAACATTTTTTTTTAGTGTGAGTACCGGTACTTGAATAGTACTGGTAAATAAAATCATTTAACTCTGTATTTAAGGTTCACAATGTGAGAAGATCGTTTGAACGGATTAGCTACTCTAAGCATATATCGGGACATAAACATAAAAGTCGATGCAATTCTTAATGATTTTTTTTCTGTACCTTGGCGTATCCCTTTATTGAAACAGTAACGAAAAGAATTTGTATATGTATTGAACATGTAGAAAATTAATGTAGTGAATATGTATGAGCACACTAAAACAAATATTCTGTTCTCTCTTGCAACTATCACTGTATATATTATAATAGAATTTTAAGTTAAGTTAGCTCATGTTGGCTATTTGTGAAATAAAGAACTAGAATTGGATGAACGTATTTCGATTTAATACAACCCGGGTCCCTTATAGAATTATTTGTAACATAATAAATGGTGCCGAAGCCCGGGAGCTTGCTGTTAAAGTAAACGATCGCACAAATAAAAAGTATCATATTCAATTGTGTTAAACGCGAGTGAAAAGTAAATCGATTGCCTACAACACATAACGAGCATTGATAAAATAGCGGTATGAGTCAAGAAACGGTGACACGTGCGACCTATCGTGGTCAAGTGACTCGAATATATAACGCGAATCCTTGAATATTTAAATAAGCCGGAATCTAAGGTTAATGATGAAAATGCGAATTTGGATAACGTAGAAGAAGAATTGGAATCCGTTTTACAACGTTTAACTGCAGCTCATGAGAGTCTATGTAGTCCGAATAACGAAATCCGCGATAGAGGTTTGATAAAACTTGAGGAATGGGAACGAGAGATACAAAAGATTGCTGAGTATGAAGATGTTGCCACTAACGCTATTAGTCATCTTAATGTGCGCCATAAGCAGTTGAGGAATAAACTTTACTGCGTTAGTCGTGTTGAACATATGACATTACGAGAAAAGCAACCCTGTACAAAATTGGAACGACTAAAACATAAAAAAATCTCGGGAGATCTTAAGGAACGGATTTCTTTCTGGCAGCAATTTCGCATGGTTGTGCATGAAAATGTTAGCTTGTCTTTACAAACCGTTTTAACGGGAGCTGCGGAAAAAACAATCGAAGGTTTCACACCGTCAAATACATGCTACGACAGTGCTATGAGCTTGGTAGAGGAGGAGTATGGGACATGCATAGACTCTTCGAACTATGTGTGCAGCAACTAATGGCATTACCGCGAGTTAGAAGTCGTAGCAGCATCACAGAACTCCGAGATCTATACAACTCTGTGGTTTCTGAGACACGTTCTCTTGCAAGCTTACAAGTTCCAATTTCGCAGTATAGTATCATGCTAAAAACAGTTCTTGTATCGGCACTACCACCCGAATTGAGAATAGAATATCATTTTCGCTCGAGTCAAGAGCCAGAAAACGACAAACAAGCTCACGACTCAAATGAAATTACTGCTGATCCTGATGATAATGCCAGTGTAAGTGCATGTAGTTCATCTGTTGGTGATGCTCGAATACGAAGTATTTTAACTTTTTTAAAGCGTGAGGTGGAGTCATTAGAGCGAGCATCAGCTGTGTCAAAATATACCAAATAATCCCAGGATGCCAAGGTTCCTAAATCTAACCTCCCAACAGCAGCTGGTCTGTTGACGGCAAATAAAATTTCGATTTGCTTTTTTTGTAAATCAAAAAATCACTCAGCACGAGAGTGCGATAGCGCATTAAAAATTAGTAACGTGAAGAAACAGTTTCTCCAACAAAACGGAAGATGTTTCCGCTGTGTGAGTAAAGGGCACACATCTAAATATTGCCGTGTTAAAGATCTGTGTTGCAATAGATTTAATGGGCGACATGCTACTTCAATGTGTGATCCGTCATATAAACAACAAAAACAGACGGAAATTAGAACTAACGAAAAAATAAGTGCAAACGAATTGAAAACGAAGACAAAATCGAAAGAGCAAGATGATGTGTTTCTGCAAACGGCTCTAGATTTTCCAACATCGCCATCGACAAACGTTTATAAGAATTATTCTCGATGGTGCCAGCCAACGAACATAATATGTCCGGGGAATAAATTAAAATTGCCATTAATCGGAACTGCGAAAATGAATATTTTGACCTTTGGTAGCAATGCGATAACGAAGTGTGAAGAAAATAAGATACTGACTTTAAAACTACTAAATAAGGCTGATATTATTGTTACAGGTGACTTTAATGCCGACTTGCTTACCTCCAATCGCCACTGCACTGCATTTACCAATTTAATACAAACTTTCGGGATAACTGTGGTCAACTCTCGTCCCACCCACTGTACGCATACCTCTTCTACCTTTTAAGATGTATTCTTAGTTCGTGAAAGCTCATCGGTATACTCCCACAAACAGATGCCGTTTTCGACTTTTTCAAGACATGATCTCATTTATCTAAATTACAAAATTGGGGGATATTCTAATATGGCAGAGTAGTTTTATTATCGCGATTTTAAGGCCATCCCTTTGGATGATCTGTTTTCCGAAGCCTCTGAACTAAATTGGCACAGTGTACTCACTATGTCATCGATTTATGAAGAGGTAGGTCATCTTGAATCTCTCATTAATCACCTCTTTGAAAAGTACGTTCCCATTAAGAGATGTCGATTGATCCATTTCAGCTGCCCTTGGTTCACTCAAAGAATTCACAAGCTTATTGAGCGCCGGAACGTGGCTTTTGCTAGGTGGAAACGCTATCGGTTGCCTTAAATACAGACTGAATTTAAAATGTTGCGCAATCGAGTCACTGCAGAGATACGGAATTCAAAGAAGTCATATTTTGGTACTAATCTCAATTCAAATCTTCCTGCAAAGCAGCTTTGGCGTAGCTTTGGTAATATCGGCATTGGTCGGTTGAGAGCAGCTGAAGTTTGCGAGGAAGGGGATTAGCAGAATCAAATCTTCGCAAATCATCCATCACTGCAGCACCAACGCTCAGATATCACTGTGGATAGGAATTCGCACGAAGGCTTTTCTTTTGCTTGTGTTACACCAATTGATGTTTTTTTAGTCGCCTTTTCCATTAAATCTGATGCTGTTGGCTTAGATAACGTGCACCCTAAATTTCTCAAGCTTATTCTTCCTATTTGTCTACCAGCGTTAACTCACATCATCAGCTCCGCTATCTTCAGGTCAGAATTTCCCAATATTTGGAAAATTGCAAAAATTATACCTATCCCGAAGAAAGCTAATCCCAGCCTGACATACTACCTACCGATAGCCATTTTGCCGTATTTATCCAAAATACTGGAAAAAATAATATACCACCAAGTGTATGAATTTATTGCGCGTAATAGTTTTCTTTCGGCTTTCCAATCAGGCTTCAGGCCAAAACACAGCTGTGTCACTGCTATGATTAAAATATCTGACGACATTGGAACTACCATGGATTCAGATATGCTAATAATTCTGGTACTCTTAGACTTTTCGAAAGCTTTTGATAGCAACAGGTATCAGAGAGTTTTCTGTAGCAATCAACTCTCCACCAGCATCGGCATTACCATTACCATTATCATTATTATTTACACTCTTCAGAAATGATCTTGTGACTACTATTAATTATAGCAAATATCTTATGTACGCGGATGATCTCCAAATATACTTGACCTCACCCCTCGGTCTAATTGCATGCAAAATTAATGATGATCTCTCTTGTATTTATCGATGGGCCACGAATAATAAACTATTGCTGACTGCAACTAAGTCTAACGCAATTGTCATCTATAAGAACGAACTGGATACATCCGACTTCCCGCAGATCCTCCTCGATAATAGTGTTATAAAATTTAAAAATTCTGTCAACAATCTGGATATAACCTTAAATAGTATACTTACATGGTGCGACCCCATAAACAGCCTAAAGTCCGTGGTGCTCTTCGCAAGCTTTCTGCCTCTGCTAACTTTTTACCTTTGTTTACAAGATTAAAAATCGTTAAAAGTTTAGTATGCCCGATTCTTACCTACGGCTGTGAAATATTTTACCAACTTGACTCTGTATCAATGAGGAAATTGACTGTTGTATTCAACTCTGCTGTCAGATATGCGTACAACCTGAGACGATATGATCACGTATCATCATATGTTAAATATTCATTTGGATGTGGTCTACACTCATACCTCAAGTATCGAGCGGTTCTATTCCTCTTTAATTTGATTTGTTCTCGTAAACCTGAATACATGTATGAAAAAATCAGCTTTGCTCGCTCTGACCGTACGCTAACCTTGCTGTTGCCTCGTGTAGGCAGTGTTGCTACAGGACGGTAATTTTTTGTCGGGATCATCAGACTGTGGAATGGTCTCCCATATGAATTAAGGCGTGGCAGTCGGGACAGCTTCCGGCGAAATATTTTCTTACATTTCTCGAATTTATAGCTATAACTAAACTACATCTACTTTGAAATCTTAAAATCAATTTGTAAATATAAGTGCATAGAAATAGGTATATATATAATGAATTAATGACTTTTCCATCATTCTAAACTAATTATAAATAGGCATTTTCGTACATTAATTGTTTCTGTGCATATCTACCTACACATAATTAGAAGTTAAGGCTTAATTGTGTAGAGTTAAGGCAGAATTGTGTAGAATTTACATTAAATAAATAATAATAATAATAACAATGTAGTATTGAAAAGTGCGGCAGCTGTACCAGAAATATCCGCCGACATTTTGCCGACACCAAATCAAACTCAACAAGATTTATGTAAATTGAATTTAGCAGATGTAAATTATGGAAATTTCGAAGAGCCAGGACTAAGTGAACTAATCGGAGCTGATTATTGTTGGAAGGTTTTAACTGGAGAAGTTAAGCGAATATCGGGTCGGTTATCAGCTGTTAATTCAATATTCAGCTGGACCCTGCAGGGACCATGCCCTGTGAGTATGACTTCTCTTAAAACGAATTTAATTAACTCTTCTCAAGTTTTAGCTTCAATCAATGCAAACAAAGATGATTTTACAGAGTTTGGGGATTTAGATGTATTGGGTATAAGAGCCGATGATTGTATGCAAAACGAAATAGTAAGTGACTTTCAACAAAAATGCATTGTCAAATCAAGTGAACGATATGAGGCTGCATTACCGTGGAAATATCCAAAAATATCCATCGAGAATAATAAAAATATTGCCATGAATAGATTGCAGTCGTTAGTGAAGAAATTATCACGATCTCCCGACAGTTTGCTGCAATATGACCAAGTTATGAACGAACTTCTTAAGTCAGATGTATCAGAGTTAGTAAATGTAGAGGAGCTGGCCCAAAAACAATATTAGATGCCGCACCGACCTGTATATCGATTTTATAGATCAACGCGAAGATAAGAATAGTTTTCGATGCATCTTTGCATGCGTCCATTGCCCTGTCGCTTAATGACCACTTGCATACAGGCTCAAATCTCCTTCCAGATGTTTTAAAATGCTGTTGAACTTTCGATTGGGAAAAGTTTCCATAATAGCAGATATTGAGAAGTCGTCTCTAAAGCATTCTCTTAAGCAAGCAGCTAACGAAAGTAAGTGGTTGGCGTTGTTGCCCTGGTTGAAACAATCCTGCCGACCTATTAACGCGATGAACTACCGCTGCTCAATTATTAAAATCTGAGATTTGGGAGCAAGGACAAAGCTGGCTATATAAGGATATTTAAAGCTGGTTCAAAGAAGAAAACGACTTAACACAGCTACCAATCGTTCTGCTATGCTCGCCAATCTCAGCGAGGGGGGCACACTTCGCTTGCTTTTGTTCGGATGCTGAAAGCTCTGGGCGTTTATAATAAAAACACTTTCTTGATTTTTGATTTAAAATAATATGTATTTAAAATATTAAGAAAATGAAGCGGACCTGTTTAACGCACGGCGGACTGAAGTGTACTCACCGTTTTTACATTTCCTGTTTGCCCTCCATACGGCACAGCTCCCACACAAAACAGAATGCTCAGCGGTAACTCTATACTTTCTAGCACGATGTAGAAAAAATGCATAAACAAGCAAATGCGCATATTGAACCCATATCATTATAGTTTATGAGTTTGAAGCAATTTTGAGAATTAAGAATAACAATTTATGTGACAAGGGAATGACCTGTCCTTGAAGTGTGTGCTCGAGTTACTTGCTGTTTGGCGCGCGAGTGGTACCGCACAGGGGCGGTTTCTCATTGGAAGCAAAGGAAGCACTGCTTCCCTTGACAAAATAAAAAAAATCCAAACATAACATTTTGATTTAAAATATTCTTAGAATATTTAAAAAAATGTATAAAATTCAAAGAAGTTTACTCCTCTGGCATCACTAGATACAACTTGAAATATTTTATAAGTAACGCCCTATTTTGTCATACAAACTAAGAACATCCCACCGAAACCAATGTCACTATACCGCTACTAACATTCTGTATGGTACGCTGCCAAAATGTAGCGTATGACCCACCCACCATCATTCCACTCAGCACCAGATCCACCCCGATTTGTAGCGTTGCGTAGCGTTTGGCAATTGATTTACACCCCGTGATAGTAACTTTCATTGATAAATTCAGAAGTATATGCTGGTGCGGGTGGGTGTCGGTCTTGCTTACGATTTATTTAAATGCTGCCAGATGTTAATAATAAATTCGTAGCTTTTTTTAAATACTATTTATCCGAACTTCGTGACGAATATTGTGAAGTTTTAAGAATAGTTTTAGAATAGTAAACGTGGATGGATTTACATGGGATTTTTTGTTTTAGAATTAGTCAGTGGGCTTAATTGTTTGCGTTTTTTGGGGTTTTGCGGGGAGGGTGGTAGCTACACTCATGCCGTTGTCCAATTTTGGCCGTGCGTAATTCCAAATTGAAGCTTTTGCTGAGGTTTATTAAATGGCATATTTTCTTTTGCTCTATAAAAAACTTTATAACCGACTTTTTCACCCGAATATCTTTAAAATGCGTGATTTTCGAATTTATGTACAAAGGAGGGTGTACGTTCTTGCGGGGGCTGATTTTTCTTTTAAACGCTTCCGCATAATGTTTTACATATCTCATGTGAACATTTAATTTTTGTATGTTTAACCGATGGGTTTTGATGTGAAATAAATTTTCCAGTTTTTTCATGTAAAACGTTTTTACATGGAAGTACTTGCATTAAAGTGCGATAATCTTCTAAACTATACTTACCGCAGAGGTAAAAAATTACATCACAACATTCGCAAAAGAACGTAGATGCGAGGTAATATGCATATATTAGATAGATTATCAGTACGTTTACATGAATACTTGAAGCATACTTGAAGTATGCTTGAAGTAATCAAAATATCATGAAAACGCTCATTCAATCCGTAAATTCCAACTTAAGTAATTGGAAAATTAAATTCAAGAAAAATTCAACTCAAGTAATTGGAATTAATTCAATCAATCGCCCTACCTGAGCTTCAAGTGGATTTCAAGCCAAGTATTTATGTAGACGTACTGAATGTCCTGTTTTATGAGTTTTTAGCAAAAATGTAATGATTAGAAAATAAAATATATTAAAAAAAACTTTTTAAATAAATAACTTTTATAAATATATTATAGGTACTAAGTAAAAAATATTTTTTTCTTTCTACAAAAAAAATAGTTCATTGCAAAACTGAATCTATCCAATAACAATATTTTAAAATTATATTATCTCGTTTGACTATAAATGTTTGAATATTTTTTATTATAAAATTTTGTTAAACATATTTTATTCATATTGTGCAAAAATAAGATATTGACTATCTATAATATTACGTACGTTTCTGTTTAATTGCGAGAGAATGTAAAATTCTTGGTTTTATTTGAGTATTCCGGCGAACGAGTATACTTAAGTATAATAATAATGGTAATTGAATTGAAAAGAATGAATTAGATGATTAGATTTTTGCGTACGTTGTGAAAGGGGATATTGAGTGAAATTTTTGTATTTGCTTAATTATTGGGCAGGCAGTATTTGCTGTGAATGCATTAAATGAAAGATATGATTGCATCGCTGATTTATTTAACGATGATAATGGCTTCCTTCTCTTTCAAGAGCAAGAATAAATATGAATATTTATATTGTGTATTATTGACATCATTGACTTTGATATATATATAATTACTTATAGTAGCAATGAAATAGTCTGTAAAGCGGAGCTATAGTTTACATAAAATGTATTGCTTCCCTTCTTCTGAATCCCACGAACCGCCACTGGTACCGCATGTGGTGACATGTGTTACACAACATTCCTCCCCCCTTATGAAAGTAAAAAAATATTTTTTGTACTATGTGCTAATATATTTTTTGATTTACAAATGTATCTTTTTTTTAACATGCCTACCAAAATAGTACTTTATTCTTATAAAAAAAAATTTTGTTATTCATTTTCATTGTGGTTGTTTCTAAGTAATTTAAATTTTACATATCTTTTAGCTAGATATAAAAGTGTAACAAATATTATGAATATACCCATTAAAGTTACAGTAATGATAAATGTATTATTATTTGTTTGGGGTTCGGAATTTTCTATATAATTTTTCGTTTGTTCCTTTATTTTCTTTAAGCTTACGCTAATTTTTTCAAAATCAAAACTTCCTAAATTAGTATTTTCAAGTGGATGAAAATTAGTCTTGTTGTAATTTATTGTTAGATTTTTAATTTCATTTACAACTATATTGTCAAAATATTGAACTATTGGTGTAGAGCTTTTTATTACATTTCTAGTCTCCAAAGTGATTTGGCTTGTTGATGCTCTACAACCAGAAAAAAGTTTTAAAATACCACTTTTAGAAATTGTTATAGATGAGGCTATATTATTACAAATTTTTCTTAAATTAGTTTCCTTGGGTAATACATACAACCAAGTATTTTCGTTATCTAATGCATACCATGTTTCTTGTATGGCTTTAAAAATTCTAATTTCACACGTTTGTGTGTCTCTTTAGCCTAAATGTAGACGTATTACACAGTTTTGAATAGTTTCATTGTAGGGAAGATAATTTTGAGTGCAAATGTAAAAATTATGGTAAATATTTTGGCATTTATCAAATTGGTTCTGTTTTAGGAATAGGTATTTTCTCAATTTTTCGTTAATAGCAACGTATTCAGAGTCTAATTTAGTAAAATAGTAAAAATTGTTCATATACGTTGCCGGAATGCTGTTCAATTTATAGAATTTAAAAATATCGCTGATCAGTGGAATTTCTATGTTAATTACGAGAGACATTTTGGTATACTGTGGGTTGACCAGAGAGACTTTTCCTATTTCAGGCAAGTTTTCAGCAGTCGGTTTAGCTGGTAATACGAAACCTTGTGGGAGTTCTAGCTGTATTTCCTTGAGTGCGTCGCTAAAAATCTGGGTATTGCACAGGTGCTTGTCCATTCTGCCTAATTTTGCTTCATGGATTATGTTACTTAGTTCTTCTAGCAAGAATTCGTCCCATCGAGTGTGAGACGCTATTAGACAGTTCATCGAATAGGTGCAGAGTTTGTGTGGCCTTCGTTCGGTTATCGAAGCTTTCTGATAGATTATGAAGAATGGCTCCGATCTCATGAAAACGCTGATTAATTGCATTTTCGGACTTATTAAGTGAGCGAACTACGTTTAGCATCACTGAAGTTTGAGCTGCAACCGTGTGGTACAGGTTCTTTTGATTGGACTTGAGTGTGTTAATTGCTGCATCTATTCTGGTTGAGTCTTCGTCGTCCATGGTTCCGAAAAGGAATCTTGATAATCTCCCGATACCGTTCACCACTCCTCTTGGTTTCCGGTGTTTTTGTTGTTGATGAAATACTTGGTGAAGGATGTTATTATTTTCAATGACTTCAGCCAGCTTTAAGGCTAAATTTACATGGATCCACAAATATAATTGATCTGAGCTCGTCGCAAAATTTTGAGAGTTCTGAGTACTCCCACTGGAGCTGTTGTTCTTCTTGTTCATACCTGGTAAAGTCGAAACACACAACGAGGCTCCACGCTGAAGTCGATTTCCCCAGTGTTCCCATTTCCTCAAAATAGACACCACTGGAATTATTGATGGGAGTATTGATATACTGTGGTTCCAGAATTTGGCCGTGGATTCCGCAGAAAGAGACCACCAATACCCTGCAAGGAATACAAGTTTTGAGAAAAGAGAGAGAAAGAAAACAAAAAAATTTGGTAATGGATGTGCCGAATTATAAAAGGGGTCTGGGTGGTTTATTTCAACGAGCGGAAATTAGTATATTACTATTTGGGGTGCTTTGAGCATGGGATGAAATTCAACGTGCATAAGCTGAATTTTATCGCGCTTGAATGAAGAAATCAATTTAACAAAATTTATTGACCGAAAATTAAATTCAATTCAATTACAGATAGACTTAGTCTTTTAATGAATTAATTTGCTATGAATTTCCAATGAATAAATTCCTATAGAATAAAGATAGAGAGATATGTAGATTGAATTAATGAAAGATTTAGTTAAGTTTCTTTTGCCAATTGGCAGAGAACCAAGTTGGTAATTCAAACTATTCAATAGAAACTATTCCTTATCTCTTCCAGATTCAAACTGGATCATTTGTCAGAGGAAGATTCAGCGCCAAGGGTTTCATCAGGTCTGCCACTTTTCAAATTTATATCAACCTTATTAATTTCTTTTTAAACTTTCAATAAATGAAATGCACAGAATGGGGCTCTGGGTGGTCGGGACCAGAAATTATTGTGGAAATACAAGAGACTGCATCAGACTTAGAAAATGCAAATTTTATCAGACCAAATTTAACACAATTAGAGACCGATGGTAAGTGTTCAATTGGAAAAAGGTACATATTAAATTTATTTGATCTGACGAGTATCATAGATGGCACAAGAACTAGATGTCGCATGGCATACTAGAGCAGAGTATACAGATTGTGAAATGGGTAGTGCATTCTGGAATGGACAATATCATGTTTTGGAGCGAACCGAAAGCAAATGTTTTTATAATAGCAGTTTTATATATATTTGATCGACTTCCTCAACACTTCAGATACGGAAAAATATGAATCACTCCACGTATACATCATTTCAAATGTTGTGGTCCATTCCGGAATGTACTACCCAGCCATAGAAATTTGGAATACTTTTTTGGTACTGCATGCGTAATCTAGTTCTTGTGCCATATATGTAGAGTAGAGTTTTCACAGAAGATAAAAACGAAGGAACAGTGGACAATAAATTTAAAAGCAGTCTACCATTATTGTTATTATTATATCATTATTAAAATTATGTTTGGATTGTAAAAAATGTAAAGTTAAGGTTTTAGCATTTCTAAATCGACTTTGGAAAACGGGGTAAAACAAATTGTTTCAAAATTTGAAAGATAATGGACCGACTCCAGGTTTTTGTAAAGTTATCTTTCGCCATTGGGAATCTCAGCAAGCTAAGTAGTTTTTTAGACTCTATCTCCCGGCGTAGTTAGCTTCTTTATGCAAGTACGGACTGCGTAACACCATTTAGATGGTTCAACATAGCATAATCCTATAATCCTTCCTTCATATATGGATTGACTGAATTTCATTTGTTTACATTCGCTTGAAACGAGGATGAAATATTTCTAGAATTTTATTTATTTATGATATTTTGAAGACTCTCCGAGATTTTAACATCAATGTTTCATCTCTTTCTGAAAAATCAACTCAAATGTGGACTCAGTTAAGTTAAATGGTGATTTCTGGTCAATTTATTTGAACATTCAAAACGCATAATATCAGTGGAGGTAAAGGTAACTATTAGATCTTACTGTTTTTACACACAGTGTGTCGCTTAACAAACCGCGACACATTAGCGGCACACTATCCTTAATGTTTATTGAAAACCGTAATTGTCACCATGTCAGAAGTCGATGATTAGTATATCAAATTAAAGCTTGATGGATATAATGGTGTGCCATAGATAAGATACCATTATATCGCAATTAAATTAAGTATTATCATTACAATTTTTTTAATTAACCTCCCGATTCTGAAATTAATAAACAATGTTATTTTTTTTTATATCTGCTATTGATGACGTGGTACAGTCAGTGCCGGATCTATGTTTGAAGGGTGGGCAAAGACGTTAGTTACCGCCCCCTCTAACAACGATCTTTATTTACGGCAAATTTTATTACAGTTCCAGGGTATACTAGGCATCATATGTATATGATAGATGACCTAATTTTATGCGTATCCTGGAACTAGAACCAGAATTGTTAAAAACAATTTGAATTTGAAACAAATGATTGTTAAATAAAAGGATTATGAAATTCAAACAAAAATTAAGATCCATTATCTTAAATGTCGTTTGAATCTCAAACTGTTTTCAAATAAAATGGAAGTAAAAAATCGTATCGTTACAAATACAGCTTATTTTATACCACAGACAGACTTGCAATTTCAATGATAATGCAATTGATATATTGCAATATAAAATTTCAGAGACACACTTGTGGTTTACGATACTAAGAATTTAATTAGAAAGCTTACATCTAATTTATCGTTTGATTTGTCACGCGAGCAAATATTGTAAAATTACGTGTCTATATGAAAAAATAAAAACGAAATAGACACTTCAATTTGACAAGTGTCAAGTATGTAAGTTGTAGCCAACATTGCAGTATTAAATTCGGTTCTAAAAGGTTCGTGTATTAAATGATTACAGTTTATAACTAGGGTTATATTGCAATAAACTCGTATACCCCACGTATACGGTGTGTTTTCTTTAAATGGGGAAATTAAAGACATTGCAGCAGTTTGAAAAGGTTTTGGAGTCATTGAAAAATCCCCACGACCCATTCGAAGACAAGAAACTGGTGTTGATTCACGAGTATCTATATCTCGCTGATGTACCGGGGTAAAAGAACTGCTCCAGTGTGAATGAAGGGTAAAATCTTTTAGTCTGTAATAAAAAAAAAGAAGGAGACGATAAGCATTTTCTAAAAAAAAGTTAAAAATTAGGATCACACTCTAATCTCTTATACCAAAAATTTAACGTACAATTTATATAAATTTACAGAATACTTAATTGTAGTGTAATATAACAGTTGGGGAAATTGTCCTAAAGCGACATATCGTGCTAATTTCTAATCCTGCACATGTATTATGTGCCCATGAAAAGCATAGACTGCACGGTATCCGTCGTTCCTCTGATTTAGGCCAATGTCACATAAGCTTCAAAATGACCGAGTGTCCAATGGTCCGCGCGTCATGTTGAAAATTTAGTTGTTGTCATACGAGCTCCAAAATGTCCGCGAGCCATGACGAAAAAGTCGTTGTCACACTAGCGTAACTTTATTCGCATAACGGAAAATTACGTTTATTGTAAGTTTCTTTTAAAATATTATTTTTATATTCTCTTGGAAAACTTTTCAAGAAAAAAAAGGAAAGAGCTTTTGGGTGTAACCATTGTGGAAGATATTTGACCGGGAATTCTCTTTAAAACATCCTAAATTGAAGGAATTTTCACAAAAAAAATAATTCAACCATTATTGTATGTTGTATTATGGCCTTTGTATATTTCATTGGTAGTATCCCAAAGATCACCACATCAATTTCCCTATTTATAATTTAAAAGTTGTGCACCTTATTAAGAACACTACGCTTCTAGTTTCAAATGACGCGCGACCAATTGGCAGCTCGTGTGACAGTGAAGATGCCTAGAAGTAGTCCTCATGATGCTCTACAGTTCGCGCGGCCTTTTGGTCGCGGGGAGCTCGTGTGTACACTTTCATTACATGTACATACTCCCATGGAGCGCGGTCAAAAGGGAGCGCGACATATGACGCTCGTGTGCCATTGGCCTTAGACTTGCTATAAAGAATATCGGAATCATCATCATCCTCGCTATGCTCATCAGAAGTGAATCTTAACCTCTGTTCACTAGCACGATACGATACCGTGCGATATTTTAGTGACGTCTTGCTCTTCCTATCGATCTATCTCTATTTGCGACTGGTTTTTCTCGCTCGATACGTTCACAACTTAATTTATTTAATTTTGAGGTGGCAAGGAGATAGTATGAAATTTACATATGTTTATGTTTTTATATTTATATTTTCATATATTATAGTAAATTTCGATATCACTGCGCAATTTTAGCATCCGATTACAAACCCGTGGTTTACATTTGCACGAATAAATGGCATTTCACTTGATGATTAAATTTAAATAATCTCTGATTAAATATAATGTGTATGTGTATAGTATGCCATTTTACCCTCAGGCATGATACATATGTCATTTTACCCTTAAGTTTAGTTGACAATTTTTGGCAAAAAAACAAGATTAAATGGTAAGGTTAATTTGCAATCAAAACTATTCCTTAATTTTGTTAAATTGGTATATAGTAAGTGAATCCTTTGCGAAGGTAAGGAACGAGGCTGTAAATTACTAGAAGACTATTTTATTGTATGGATAGTAGTTTAGGCGCTTAGCATATATAAAGTCAATGTTTGGCATTTTTCCATAAAGTTAAATATAGAACATTTTAGAAAACGGACTCACAACGTACACATATTGATTTCTGTTTCATCGCTTGGGAAGTATTCTCGAGGGTTTTGGTGGAGGCAATGGTGATTTTGTATGGAGGCATTGCTGACTTATCCTTTGGGCACGTCATCAAGTGTCAAATCGAAGCATCATCGAGGCATCGTTAATTTTATATTCCAGAAAAGCGTTGCATATTTTTGTTCTACGTTTCCAGTCTTTGTATGTTAAAGTTTGTCTATGAGTGTATCATTTTAGGATAAGTTCCCTCCCCTACACTATAACGTAAATGCCATGCGTTGGAAAACGTTCCGCACACCACACCACACCAAATAAGCTACTACTCCGTTGTCGTCGCAGCGGCGACATCTGCAAGAAACATTGTTTTTTTATTCAAATATAAATATTTTGTCAACATTTTTTGTGAATGAGGTCGTACCGATGTCGCACATCTTTTAATGATATTGGTTTTAGGAGAGGTTCGCATCCGGCGGGGCAGGAGGGCAAAGTCCCAACTTCTTTTGCTTATAACTCCTTATCAAAAACGCGCACAGAGCTCATTGAGGACTGAAAGCTACCATCGGGGGGCTACAAGTGGTCGCTGGGAGGTGGTGGGTGTTAGGGTTGGGGGGGGGGGGGGGGGGGGGTAAGGAGGTAGGGTGGATTCGCTGGAGGGCCAGGGGCGGAATGAAGGGAGCCAAATCCCAATTTTTCATCCTATACATGTGCAAAAAAGCTTGCAGGGGTAATCTCCGAAAGATACCCATCTGATTGAATTGATTTCGGTTTTTAGATAATCGCCTAGAAGGACAAGTAGGTACTATGTTTTGCGATTTTTTTTGGAGGGGAGGGAAACGGTGGGGGTATTTAGTATTTAGTTTATAACTCAGCCATTTCACCTCGGACCATAGGGGTGTGGGTTCTCAAAATCCATTTAAAAAACATATTCGAATTTGTTAAAAAGCGTAGGAGGAGATAGATTTCTACGAAAAGACGAAGTGGGTTGGAATGAAAAAATTGCTTTATCGTGTTTGCGAAGAACATTGCACAATTTGCCACCCAAACAAAAAACCTTCACAACAGGCCGCTAATGCATTCGCAAGATACCCCACACGCCCCATTTTGGACAACTCTCCGGAGGTACAGGCCAGCTGCCCCCCCCCCCCCCCACACACACACACACATAAACCCCAAGACACATTTTTCTTCATCTATCTTTTTCTACCACATACCACAAATACAACTAAAAACCCGCATTCCTCTATGGCCATCCCACATAAAGTTATTTTTTTAATAAATTTTTAAATTCACCGAATACCGTAAAATCACGAAGTACTATTATTAGCAATATTTATTTTCGTATGCACCTATATTTTTTTATAAAAAATATAGAGCATTGTGCTTCATTCGGCATATGTATCAGAAAAATCGGTTTCTCCGTTCTCGAGATACGATCTTTTGAAAATGACGTTTCGCTGGTAGCCCATAGTAAAAATGTTTCGGAGTTGGTGATAGGTCATATTAAAAAATGTTCGGAGTGCAAAGGGTTTAAAATCATGAGAAATAGGATAGAATAAAAAGTTTACTAATAAAATAGTATATTTATCTCAGATTTTTGAGAAAAACGAAACTTTTATCTTTTTTCGGCCGAAATTTCTGTTGCATCTGTCAATTTCTTTTCGGTTTCCACATGTGGAACGTTTCGGTACGAAAAATTTTGTCGGTCTTACTAAAACTCACTTTTGTGTTTACATTGAAAATTATATTATTTTATTTTATTATTTATTATTTTATTTTAATATGGATAGGGATTTCGATGTAAATTTTTTCGTATGGGCTCTCATCATACAACTTTTATGATAATTAAATATTACTTCTATTTAACCGAAAAAAAGTTTTCGGTTTTTGATGTGAAAGCAAAAGCGAACTTTCTGTGTTGAACTTATCGGTTTTTGGTTTTCGGTTTTGATGTGAAAGTGCCTTAAGATACATATTTTAATACAGCTTTCTCCGATTAAATATTTTAATACAGAACCCCTATAATTTTCATTTGATCAAAAATATCCTTCACTCAAAATTTATTTTCCATGCTTTACTTTTGCAAAGTCTCCAATAAGTTCCTGATAGTCGATGCGATTCACGATGGATTGGGCTAAGCACCGAGACTCACCGGGTTTGATGGCCCTACTAACTCAACTCGTATCACTGACAGCTGTAAGAGTCCGAGTCAGTTATGATATATAAATGCAAAGGCATTACAATTTCAGCTCAAAAATACTTTCCCACAAAATGCAAAAGCATTAGTTTATCATCACAAGAATATTTTTACGGAAAGACAATGAAATCTGAGAAGTCTCTACTTTCAACAATTTAAGCAAAGTGGAGAAATCACAAATTCTAGTCAGAATAAAGTTATTCATATTTCATCAAGTGCATACGCGCGCTTGATACAATTTTAATATTTCCCACGAAAATATACGCGCACCATATATGCCACAAGAGTACTCTGATAAGAACTGGCATAAGCACTTTACTGTGGGAATGTTTTCGCGTGATATTGAAAGAATGCCGGGATCTTTAATTTAAATAGCGCGATCGCGGAACGCTCGTGGAAGTAATTTTCAGTAGTCCAAGTGGGAAGTTGTGCGTATCCTAATCGGTTTTGATAACAGTTTTTAAGTAAAAAGTTTCAAGTAATAAGTTCCTAAAAATAATAATAATCGTTGTAATTTGAAAAATAAGATTAAATAAAAAAGAGTCAAGGAAAAAGCAGAACAAGTTATTTTGTCTTATTAAACAAAAAGTAGTTGTTATTAAAGTGGTTGAAATTATACAACAACAGCATTGCAAATTCAATGGCTCTTTTAGAACCATCTGATGCCAAAAGTAGGAGCCGAAGCACTTGACACACTTTAGAGATCCAGATTTGAGTTACTCATCTCTAATTATTGAGAACGGCATCATTACCAGAGCAGACTGTACATAGCGTTGCTTAAATATCGATACTCTGACCTCGCGATAGGATTGATATTTTCGGCATCAAACTATCGAAATTATGAAATATATCGATAGTTTTTGTATATTTACATAAATACATACGTATAACCGTATAATAAGCACGATTGTCATATAGACACCATAATACGTTAGGTTGGGTTCTGTTGGGTTGTGTCCATTGACTTATAACAATGGACTGAGCCAAAACCCTCGAGAATACTTCACAAGCCATGAAACAGACTCCCTCCCTACCACATACGAGGCCCAACGGAGTCGTTACATTCAAAAATATTTGCAGTGTTCTTATGTACAACTGACAAAAGTTTAATTTGCATAGCTCCTCCGCCCTAAACTATTTTTCACACAGAAAAATGGTGTTCTATTAATCTTAAGCTTGTTTTCTTATCTTCTGAACCGTAATAACATTTTCATACCTTTCCTAACAAAATTATTTAAAAAAATTTGTCTTAACCAAATGACTACGATTCCTCAAACAAAAATTCTCAGCTGAGTAATCATTGTAATGTCGCTGTGCCGTCATGGCATGCCGTGGGCTGATGATATCGAATGAAGAATGCTGCCTACAGATTCGGACTACGGCTGCACATACACACATGCAATTATCACTCAGCTGAGAGGTATTGAGCGTAAAATGGTAAGGTTACTTTGTAATCAAAACTATTTTATTATTTTGTTAAGTAAGGTATATAGAAATTGTAGCCTTTGGAAAGGTAAGGAACTAAGCTTTATATTACTAGAATACCAATTTCCTGTATGAATAGTAGTTTAGGCTCTATGGCATATATAAAGTCAATGTTTGGCACTTTTCCATAAGCATCAATATAGAACATTTTAGAAACGGACTCCGAACGCACACATATAGATTTCTGTTTCATGGCTTGGGAAGTATTCTCGAGGGTTTTGACTGAGCGATTTGCTATTTCATGCGGCACAAAAAATATTGTGTTTGTGTATGTCAGAGTTTAAGCACCCGTTAAAACATTTATTACATATAAACAAATAAAACACAACCAAACAGATGAAATTTTGCACCCGAAAATCGAATTAAATTAAAAAAATATCTTTTTGTGTGATATTTTAATCGCTTAGAAGCAATATTATTAGATACTAAATCGTAACCCCCGCAAGATACAAGCCATGAACAAAGTCGAAAAAAGAGAGCAGCGGGCCGGTCAGCAGGCGACATCAACAGTCTTCTTGCCTTGTCTTACTGAAGGAGTTTTCATATAAAAGTTGCTTGTATTTTGTTCAAACACTATAATTTCCGTAAATTTGTTCTACATTCTATATTTTTTTAAAACTATTAGAAAGAAAACATATTTGGCTGCAATTTGTTTTAACTTCATTTTGCTGTGGGAGCGACAGTTTTTGGCTTTAGGACCTGTTTAAAATGAAATTTTAGTTTTTCCTCCATGACGAGATACAAAATGCAGTGAGAGTCAGCTCTTACAGCATGCTGTACCCGGCACGTTAAGGCCTTTTAATGTGTCGGTGGCTTCGGCGACTTCATGGCTTGTATTATATTCCGGGGGTTACGACTAAACTCATTGTGACTTTAATTTTCAAAAGGTTGTTTTTACCTGAATCTTGCGTATGGGCAAGAGAGACGGAGCATGGTAAACACTATCTTTACCTTATTCTTGCATCTGCAGCCAGCATAAAAACATCAAATGGCATAAGAAAACGTTTAGTAAGCGATATTTTGTGTTGGTAGCTCCAACTCTGCCATAGCGCGAAAGCTATTTTTCGACGAATTGTCATTCGGTGAACTCTGTTCGATGAATTTTATTTGGACGAAACATTTTTCAATTCAAGTTTGTAGATTTACTTTTTTTTTATTTCATTACACAAATTGATTACGCGAGTTGCCAGCCGCGTTCCCGTCAAGGCGCCTGAGGCAGCTTTCCCTTTGCCCCACCTCTAGGCACGGCGCTGGAAGTAATCATTTATTCTATTTCTTTCAAGATCCATTTGGGCATACTTCACGTTTCGTGCATATGTTTACACACGATTCACGCACTTTAATTTTAAATGTGTTTCATGCATTACTATCGATTGTACTTCGATCGGAGTATTTATGCTCCGAAAATTAATAGCGTACTCCGGTACTACTCCTCTTCTAAAAATTTTCCATTTTTCATTTCTTAATACGTAAAACTACTATATTTAGAAGCAAAAAATCCATCCAAAGGTTTTATTCACCTTGGTAGGTTGGAAACTGAACTTACAACTATACATCATTGAATAAATAACTAATAAGAAAACGGCATATCGAGTGAAAACCTAAGCGACAAACATTTTTCATAATCCAAATTGCTATGTAAAACAAACAAATCGTTAGCGGCCCCTTTCTTTAGGTAAAAGTAATGTAGGGCTGCCATAGAAAAGAAGAATCGTTCTGATATTTCTCAAATTAACAAATCGGACATGATTTAAACTTTCGTATATTTTTCTGTTTCTGTTGTGTATATTTAAGATTTTTTTGTACCAATTATTATAAAATAAAATATATTCACTTGCCAAAAAACGATTTTTCGTGATTGTTTCTGCAACATTGCACCACACAACTTAATCAAAATATACACTTATTGATGCTCCAAAGATTCAAGCGTTGTTTGTTCTCCTTTGTCATTAATTTAACTGTTTTCTCATATACATATGGGAGAAAAAGAAAATTTATTTTTAGTTCTATTTCTGTTAAATAAAATAAAGAATTGAATAATAAAAATTGTTTAACATTTATTATTCTATAAAGTTTTTATACCCTAGATGAAATATGTATATAGGATATACTAAGTTTGTCATTCCTGTTGTAACCCACAGAAATAATGATGGTAGAGCAAAATGGATTGGACATCCATGCATAACATTAAAAGTTATTTTGATTTTGCCTTGTTGATTTTTGCATGTCCGTCTATCTGTCCTTGCGCACGATAACCCGAGAACTCGTATATTTAGAGAGCTGAAATTTTATACACGGACTTTAAAAAAAAAGCAAAATTAAGTCCGAAAATGAGACAAATCGGGCAACTCCTTTTTGGGGTTGCCATACAAAAATTTCGTTTTCCACTATATAAGTATTTGGACACTGCCTGAGAACGCATCGACATAGAAAGCTGAGATTTAGTAGTACATGGTGTTTTCATAGCAACAGTAAATAAAACTTCAAAAATGGACTAAAGCGAGCATCTCGCTCTTGGTGTTGCATATAAAAATTTAGGCTTTGATGTATACTGTGAAAACGATCAGTTCTAGACATTTTTATTGTACTAAAAACTTCTTCAGAATACGAAGTCGAACCGTTCTAGAAATAAATGCGAAAAACCACTTCAAAAATCAAACTGGGACAGATGAATGACCAAACGTAATTACATACGGGGTTTCATAAGAATTCGGCTTAGACCAATTCTAACTTTTTTAGTTGTTTATTTTTGATTTATTTAATGTTAATAATTATTTGTATGGCTTTGATGTATACTGTGAAAACGATCAGTTCTAGACATTTTTATTGTACTAAAAACTTCTTCAGAATACGAAGTCGAACCGTTCTAGAAATAAATGCGAAAAACCACTTCAAAAATCAAACTGGGACAGATGAATGACCAAACGTAATTACATACGGGGTTTCATAAGAATTGGGCTTAGACCAATTCTAACTTTTTTAGTTGTTTATTTTTGATTTATTTAATGTTAATAATTATTTGTATTACTTTTTATATTTTGTATTCACATTTTTTTATAATTAAAATTTTTTAATAATTCTTTGTATTCCTTTTTATATGTTTTATTAAAATTTTTCCTTTTTATTATTTTAAATTAATTTTTAACCGCAATGTATTTTACAATTGTTGTAGGCTTAGTGACATGAGAATGAATACTAATAGATTTCTATTCTGACATATCTATACATACCTAAAAGCTATTAAGTTTCCCGAGATTTTAAATACATTTATGTTTTCTACGATAATTTACTTTTACACAGTGTCTGTCATTTATTATTGTTACGAATTATATATACATATGTAGAACGCTACATTTACTCCTCTCTCAGTGTTAACGAAAATGTAAATAAAAATAAAAATTTTTAACGAAACAAAGTGAAAATAATTATATAATTAAATATAACTTTCTTAGTTGGATCTCCGGTGATTATTTTCTGTGATAATATTATTTTTTCTAGGCAAGTTTTATACGGTCGATAGAGTCTTTGATTTTCCGTTCATATTTCCAATGAAATTTTTGTCTCCTCTTTCAGTTACCTTATAAGGTCCTTCTATATGATGGCTGAAGAGTTGGCTTTATCTTATCGGTGCAAATAAAAACGAATTCAATCTTCTAATGATTTTGGAATATAATAATTGGAACTAGATTTTCTAGAAACATTTGGTGTTACGTTTTGAAAATTAGACGTAACTTCTGTAAAATGTTTGTTGTATCTGTTATGTTTTCCTTGTCTGTGACAAAAAATTCTCCTGGTATTCTTAAGGCCTGACCGTATACTAAATCGGCGCGGATCTAATATTGAAATTACGGGGGGGGGGGGGGTGTCATCTTACAAATTAAATTGAGCAAAAAAAAGCCGCAAGTCCCTTAGTTTAGCCATCCAGTACTAGGAAGGCTTCCGCATTAAGCAATGTTTATTAGGGATGCACACGTTGTATTGATAGATCGATAGCATCGATGTTTCTTAAAAAAATATCCGATGTTTTGACATCGATTTTCGTCTTTAGAAATATCGCCAACATCGATATTTTATATTTGATACATCAATAAATGGTATGGCATTTAACTTAATGAACTGACAGCTACTTACAGTGGAAGTTTAGCTCGAGGGTTAAGAAATTGTGGAATTGCTGTAACACAGTGTTTCGTCTTGTTTTTATGAAACCTCCTATGTGTAACATTAAGCTATTTTTAGGGTTTGGTATCAGCTAAACCGCCACGCCGTTTTGCTCTTTATCCCTTGGAAAAGACTGCTTTGTGAAAACATATTTTTGTTGATACTTATAAAGCAGAAAACGAAAGGTCCTATGGGCTATTTCAATACTTATAGTTGACAAGAATGATCAATTTTTTGTCTCTCCTATAAAATTATACTTTGCCAAATAGAAGGTTTCATAAAAGCAGCGACGTATTCATGCCTGGGAATTGATTCTATTTTTTTGTAGTACTAATGTCAGAATATACGATAAAATGAAATGAGCCTTTCCATTGCATTTTTAGTGTTATTATTCAGCTCAGCAAGCCTTGCATTACACTCTACGTAATGTTGCGATTACCTACACGTAGGTAAAAGGGATTAACTCCGGGACAGGTGGAAATTGAGGAAACTGTGATATAAATACAACTTTTCCTTTACAACACAAACTATTATTTTTAATCACTTTATTTTTAAGAAAAATAATAACTAATAGTTATACAAAAGTAACGTATAAACTTTACGCGGCGGCAACCCGAAGTCAACTCGCCGGCTATCAATTTTAGTGCATGGAGGGTGGGTCTTTCACATACATTAGTACCTGACTCAGCGATAATGCTTTCAAGCAAATTCGAAATCAGAGCTCATATGGTTCGCATCAGATAATCTCTGATCTATTGCAAAATGCCCTAAACATACTTTGCAACTGTTGCCAAATAATGGTACTTCGAGGCAATCCTGGTAAGACAACAGTTGTTCCCTTCACGAGAAAAAGGAAGCTTTACCTACAAGCACCATCCCTTGAGGGAGCAGTAGTGAAATTCTCAAAGGAAGTCAAATATATAGGTATTACCCTGGATAACAGACTAACCTGGAACTCTCACTTAAAAAGAATACTGGATAAAGCTACAGTGGCAACATGGATATGCCGCAGGCTTTTTGGCAAAACTTGGGGTCTTAAACCAAAAGTGACTCTGTAGTCATACACATTTATTATAAGACCCATGGTCACATACGCCTCACTCGTTTGGTGGCCAAAAACACCAAAAACAAAACAAAAGACAGCTCAAGCTAATTTGCAAAAACTACAACGGCTTGCATATCTAGGAGTAACCGGTACCTGCCCAACTGCGGCCCTAGAGGCTATGTTGAACCTGCTACCCTTACATTTGCATGTTAGGGAGCAGGCCATACTTAGTGCAATTAGGCTATGAAGGGCAAACCTCCTAAGTACAAATAATCTGGTTGGCCAACTGAAAGTCCTCCAGAATTTCATAGAGGACCCGATGGCTAACCCAATTTCAGACGTTATGCCGAAACGCCATAACTTTGAAACACCATTTAAGGTGATCGTGGGGAACCGTCAACAGTGGCACACTGGGGACCTACCCTTTGAAAAAGGATCTGGATCTGGTCCACGGATGGATCCAAAATGGAAGGTAAAGCAGGCGTGGGCATATATGGGCCAAGGTGCCATCTCGCAAAGGCACTGCGGGCCTCACCAACCATATTTCAAGCAGAAATACACGCCATAGAGCTCTGCGCTCGCGAAATAATCAATAAAAATATGCGTGGAGCAAAAATATACATAATAACAGCCAGCCAAGCAGCACTTTAAGCGTTAAACTCGTTTACCTTTGAGACAAAGCTGGTTTGGGACTGTCTTACTGTCTTGCAGCAACTGGCCGAGGCAAATAGGGTGACACTGATCTGGGTACCAGGACATGAAGGCATTATGGGAAACGAGATTGCGGACCGCCTTGCAAAGGAAGTAGCCAAATCTCCGTTTATTGGCCCTGAGCCTGTCTTTGGACACCCAAAAAGCCACCTCTCAGCTCAGATCAGGCTTTGGGAAGACAGAACTAAGAAGGAATATTGGGAAAATACGCCGGGGCTGAGACAAGCGGAGAAGTTTATAAAGTACTCGCAACAGAGGACAAAAGAATTCCTCATACTCAGCAGGAAAGAACTAAGGCTCATAACGGGCCTACTTGCTGGGCATTGCGCACTTAGATACCATCTTAAGAAGATGGGTAAGGTCAATGATGAGACCTGTCGATTCTGTATGGAAGACGACGAATCCGCTGAACATGTCCTATGTGATTTCGAAGCTCTGTGCCGCATAAGGCTAAGACATCTAGGTAAGGCATTTCTACTGCCAGAGGATGTCGAAAAAATGGCCCTAAAGAATATTATAAGCTTCATCAAAGACCTTAAGTTCGAATGGGCGCCCTAGGGCATCCAGGGGTAATGTCACAATAGATCTTATAGGTCGCAGTGACAAGATGAGAGGCAGAAACTCTGTCTGCATCCCCCGTAATTAATAATAATATTAATAAAATGGTTCACATTTATGAAATGAATTGTGTACACTTTCGTAACATTAGTGAACACTTGACTCAGCGATTTGTGTGCAACATAGAAGCGATAAATTATGATTTTTGTTTATTCGGTACTGAATTAGTAAAATTTATGTGGCACGGGTATCTTTAAAAATGTGTACCTGAAACCCGAGACTTTGTGATTCGTGAGAACCATGCACCATGCTCTGGCTTCATAACAGTAGAATGAACTGAAAATGACACTTCGCATTACAAGTTCAAAAATATTTTTAAAATTTAAGCACTGTATTGCATGTATTGTAAGTTGGTGTAGAATATCAATATACTATAGTTTATAATTTTTGTCACAATCTTGGAAGCAGTTGACTAATTGGTCATATTTTAGGCGTATATTCTCACGTTCATTCATTTCAAATTCATTTTAGTTTATTTTGTGGTTGGTGCAAATGATAACTCAAAATGTGGTGAAATGTCAAAATGTGTGACACAAATATACGTCTAAGCTACGACAAAAGGTCGGAATCAGAATTCTGATCTTCATATGCGATACATGTGAAACATCAAAGCGTACGTTGAGAATTGTGGTAAACAAAGCCGAATGCCGACACATGTCACTTCAACTTTATAAGTAAGAATGAAATGGACAATAATTTTCCCGCTAGGCTTTTTATTTTGCGCGAAATTACTCCGGCAAAAAATGTATACATAAAGAGCATTCTGATTGGTTCCACTGCATTAATATGTAGCCTAAATGGTTCTAAGCATTTATGATGTGATGAAAGGAATGTACAAAGATTAGTCCTTCTTTTCATTTTTACATAAAATGTTATGGGAAAAGATAATTCTCTTCCTAATGAAAATAAGTATATTTTTTAGAATTTTATTTCATTCTTAAAGTATGCGTTTATTCTCTCTCAACGAGTAGTCCCGTACTCTTGCAAGACACACATTTTCTTATAGCTTCTGTTACAATCATTGTTCGTTATCTTCTTTTATAGGCAATGAACAATTCGATCTGTGCAGTGATCATAACCGAATTGCTAAAAACAATTACACTATCACGAGAAGGAGAAGCGGAGTCAGAGATATATCTCGTTAAAGTTCAATCAAGGGAAAACTAGCAGATAATCCTATAGTGCTGTGGCACTATATAAAGGGATCCTATCCTAATATATTATATATTTGTCCATCGTAGCAACCTCCATTCCCATTAGAAAGATTCTTCTCAAAGGCGGGCCAATTACTTTATTAGCAGAGAAATCGCCTAAACGGAAAGAAGTTGTCCAAACTTGATGAAAATTATTGGGATACTAGGGTATTTTTCTCTTAGTATGTTGATTACGTTTGCTTTTTTTCTAAAATTATGTAGTATTACTATAAGAAAATTAAAAATTAATTTGGTATTTTCTTCCAGCAGTTGTTAAATGATTTAAACTGAACTTTGCTTTGTCGAATTATTTAAAAAGCTTTTATTCTCAAATAAATTTATTTGGGAAGCATTTTCGCAATTCGTTCCATCAATGTATCAAAACATCGATGTTTATTGTTCGATGTTTTAACAACATCGCGGTTTGCCTTTCAATGCATCATTTCATAACTACATCGATGTTTTTAAAATATTGTGCATCCCTAGTGTGGATGATGTGTTTTTTTAATTATAAACTTAATCGTTGCGAAATGGAAATCCTGGATGATGGAGAAAGTGTTGTGGTAATATTTATAGATTTTAAAATGGCTTTTGAAACTATAGACAGAAAATTATTACTAAGTTAACTAGAAAGATATGGCATATGCGGCAATGCAAACAATTGGTTCAAAAGCTATTTAGCAGGACGATATCAACAGACAAAAGTGAATGGCGTAACGTCATCAAAAAGGTTATGTGAATTGGGTGTACCCCAGAGATCGGTATTAGGACCTATACTTTTCCTACTATATATTAATGATGTAGTGACGCAAATTAAAACTTGTGAGTTGAACTTGTTTGCAGAACATGGTGTTGTTTTTGGCTGGTAGAAATATTGAAGACTAAGGTAAACAGAGATTTAAAGAAATTCAATTAATGGTTAAATTTTAATAAACTTAAATGTGCAGAAAACTAAATGGATGTTAATTACAAATAAGAAAATTATCGATACTGGATTGTGGAATAAGTGTGTAGAGGACAACATGTTACAAAGGGTTAATGACATCAAATATTTAGGTATCATAATTGACGAAAAATGGAAATTTAATGTAAATGTGAACTACATTTGTAAAAAGACCAGTTAAAAAGTGAATGTGCTACGAAGACTAGGAAATAAACTAAATGTTATGCAAAGAATTAATGTTTATAAGACAATAGCGCCGCATTTTGAATACTGCCCTTCAATTTTATATCTGTGTAGTGAAGTTGATGCAAGTCGAATGCAAATAATTCAAAATAAAACAATACCTACGGGTAATTTTGAAAACGTCACGATATGAGCTTATTAGGGCAATGCTTGAGAGACTTTCTTGGTTGTCAGTAAAGAATAATTTATAAAAGGCTGATTTTTATATATAAAATAATAAATAAGTTAATGCCGAACTATAATACAAAAATTGTAATATTCAATTGGGAAGTTCAGTCGAGGATCTTACGCAATAGAGAAGATATTCATTTACCAACAGATACGCATCCTTTTGCTCAAAACTCTTCCTTTTACAAGGGAGTAACGAAGTACAACAGCTTACCATTAGCAATGAAATCGAGTCGCTTAAATCAGTTTAAAAAATAACTATGTGGTGAATTTGTAAAAAGAAATTATATTTAACTAATTTGAGTTCCGAGAAATGAATTGTATTTATAATTAAGGATCTTTAAATAAAGTATTATTATTGTATATATTACCTATATTATTTCTTTTAATAGAATAGCAGTTTAGGGTGCTGGAGTCATGCAAACCAAACTTTTCTCAGTCTAACACACTGGCATATATAATATGGACTGCTCGATATGCTATTACATGTGGGTACAATTTTGTGTGTCAAAAATAGTTCTTACGTCAGTGCCAACATTGAAAAAAAAAATTGGTGGGAAGTAATTTTAATAAAACCGTTCGAATTTCTCTTGATTATCCATGAATATACTGCCATTGGTAAACCCACTGACATGTAATTAGAACGGACTGAGCCATTCTATCTAATTGCTTAGTCAAAAATTGCATAAATTTTGGTTAAAATATTTGTCTCTTTCAAGCTCAAAATGTATACTGAACTGTAACCAATTTTGGAAACAGTACGGCTGTATTAATTGGAATGCATTGGAATTGACACAAACAGTACAAATATATTGTTTATATACGTCTATCTCTTACAAGCTCAATTAAATTTAACAACAAATCTGCAGAGGAGCATATTTTTCAGTAATATTAAAAATAAATTTTTGTGTTAATTAAAACAAGTTTAACTTCATAAATAACTTTAATTTAATGCAATACTATATTATAAAATCTTTAGTGTTTCCAATCTACAAATAATAATTAATTATAAATCGATGTGCAAATGTAGAAATAAAGGGGTTTCACAGCCTGTTCACTATTTGTGCCATTTTTAAAACAAGAACGCTCAGTCCATTCTTATTATATATCAGTTGGTAAAACACTTTTTATCACTAATTAAGTCAACTAATTAATTTAAAAACATTTATTTCGACGAACCCACTTATTTATTTATTGTTTACAGTTCTCCCTCAGTTTGTACTTGGTGCTTATACCGAAAGAGAACGCTATATAGAAGTGAGCACACTTTCTACAGTGTATTTCTATGGATGTATTCAGTCCATATTATAAATCTCAGTGGTTTTACATAAGAACGCTGCAAATATTTTAGAATGTTAGGAGTTAGGACTAAATTAGGGCTTTGATGTGGTAGTGACGGATTCTGTTTTCTGGCTTGGGTGGGAAGTGTTTCTCGAAGGTTTTGGATCACCCAAAGTTTGGGGCCCCAAACTCAAATTCTGAGAAAAACCTATACACATACATCACATACATAATTGATCTTTTAAAGTTTTGGAACAAACAATTTTTTTGAAGTTGAATTATATAAATAAAATGTAAAATAATAAATATATTTTTTCAAATAACTCAATTCGTTAAATATTGTTTTCTTCAAATTTTGGGGTGTCATGACCCCACCCCCCCCCCCCACCTTTGGATCCGCCACTGAAATTACCAATTGATTGTATCTCTAGTTTAATAGCAGATTTTAGCTATTGATAAAACCTTTCGCTCATTCCTTCAGCTGCGGGTGGTAAGGAGTTGTACGAATTTTGTGACAACCGAGGAATTTTAATAATTCTTGAAATAAGTTTTATTCAAATTGCGATCCTTGGTCGGTTGTTATTCTTAAAGGTACGCTAAAACGACATATGTGTTGTTGGTAAATGCTTTTGCTATGGTTTCTACTGACGCATTTTTAATAGGGGAATCTTCTGGCTATCGTTTATATCTGTCAATGCTCAGCCATGTCTAAATGAATATGTTCAAATATATCACTGGGAATTTTAAAACTTCGAACTTTTCATTTTCATGACTGTGTATTTTCGCTTGTTGACATGGTTGACATGTCTTCGCCCATTGGTTAAGTTATTTGTTCATGCTTAAGGTCGTGCTGGCTGCACCCTAGTGGATGGTAGGTTGCCCATTACTTGTGTCATCAACCTTGGTTCAGCTCGTGCACAGCGTACACCTCGTTCAACCACAGACCGGGCAATGGTTTTACCCTTCATGGGCCAGAATCTTTGTCTGGTTGCTGAAAGATGTGTCTGTGAGCCACAATGCAAATTGTTCGTGTGCAGATTCTTCATTAGAAGCTTCGTGAACAGAGGGGAATATGGAAGTAGGATTGGGTGCTTTGCATCGTAGGATAGTGCCAATGCCTTCAACCGTCATCCGACTCTATTAATTGCTCTTTTATGAACTATTCTTCCTAACTTCTCCGTACCGTAGTAGTTGTGTAGACTCTTCCTTGAATTCGTATTGCTGCATTTGTTTAACTATGATGATGAGGGCCTCCTGTAGTTCGAATGTTGTAGGCACCCAAGAAACAATTTTTTTATACAGTAGTAATGGTGAGGTTTCCATTAGCAAATTATATAACTTGAGTTATATAGACTAGTACTCGAAACATCTTTGTAACCACTATAAACCCCTTATAGAGCTTAAATGGAGAATTATATAAAGGCTACCGTGACTTGATTTAGGTAACGTTATATAACTAAAAGTTTTATAAAATGAGTAACAAACATATTCTGGTTACCTTAATATAACTTCTTATATAACTCTTATATAACCCAGGGTGCTCTCGATTAATTTATTTAGTCATAGCCGTGGTTGCAGTAATTTTTCGGTTACCTTTATAAACTTTGTTTATAATGGTAATGGTAACGTTTCCACAACGCTTAAAATTTTCTCAGACTGATTACTTTTATTTTGTTCAAGAAAGATTTTTTTGGGATTCTCCGGTATATAGCAAAAGTAAAAAAATGTTCTGATTTGTTATTTTTCATATAGCTTTTGCTATATACCGGAGAATCCCAAAAACTTCTTTCTTGAACAAAATTAAGTTTAACCCGGTAAAAAGTCCAATACAGTAATCTTTTTATTTATTTGATTACTTTTAGTGATCGAAATTACTTTTCGTTACCTTTATAAAACAATATAATGCAATATTTTTTTGGATTGAATTTTTATAATGTAAGGTCTGATATTATTACATTTTAGAATTACAATTTTTCGGCATGTAACTTCATGTAGTTTTATATAAACTGAATGACCCTTATAAAACTTCTAGAAATATTATATAAAGTAAAGGAACTACCAAAAATGGTATATACCCTTTAGTCATAATATGTAACCTTTGGTGATGTTATATATCGTATAGTCACAAAAAAACAGATGTTAGTGTTTTTATATACCCTTTGGTTATATTATGTAATATAAATAAAAACAGTTTTATAATGGCTCCATTCGACACTAAAAGTAATTTGTTGATCACCGTAGTTACTAAAAGGCCACCAAAAATATTACGTTATTTTATAGTGGGTATATGTATTACCGAAGGTTCCCAATTTTTATTAAAGTTACCTAAATTACTGAATGTTGTCGAGTTATATAAGGGTAGCCACGGATACCGCAATAAACACTTATACTCAATAAGTTATATAACGTGGTAACGAAAACAGTTACAAAACTGTCTTATATACCTTCTACTAATGGTTACTCTAAGTTATATAGTCCGGTGATAGAAACATTTTCATCACCAACTTAGAATACCTTAAGTAACTTACTTCTACGATAACCATTAGTAACTCTAAAAAACCCTAATATAACTACGTCACCAATTGGTAATATTATAAAACTCTTATATAACCACTGAAATTCTTATATAACCGAGTAACCATTATATACCCCTTACTACCAATCACCTTCAGTCACCAAAAATTGGAAAAATTGTTACTTGGGCACTGTTGGATTGAAACGAGAGCTTTGTAGATAACGGATTTTCATCTTGGTTATGAAGCGCAGCATATAAGCGACTATCCGTTGCAATTTCTTAAATGAGTTCATATGGTTGATTGTATCGATGACATTCACTGCTTCCTCCGTAGCAACTAAGGATTATTTTATCCCCTTTCTTTCCAGTCTGCGATCAATGTTGTTTGTGTCAATTGTGTGTGACATTGGCCAAGTGGACTCAGCACTATGTAGAAAGAGGGGTCCACAGAACCAAATATTGCAAGTTTCCAATCTTTTTGGTGATGTGCCCCGCAATAACACGTCAGCCGGTTTTTCCCGTGAACTGACTAGTCCCCACTGTTGTATTGTAGTTTGTTCTTGGATGGCTGATACTCTATTAGCCACAAACGTATGAAATGATACTGAGGGAGAACTGAGCCAATTAAGCACGATTTCTGAATCCGTCCATAAGAACGTGGGTTTGTCTCTTAAGTCCAAGTCTGTCTTGCTGCGATCTGTCAACTCTGCCGCAAGCTTGGCTGCATATAATTCCGAACGTGGTAGTGTTGTCTGTTTAAGCGTTGCGACTCTTGACTTGGCACAAAGCAATCTTACACTTAGGATATTGTCCTTACTCACAGATCTGATATATACCGCCGCGCCATATGCCTTCTCAGATGCGTCTGCGAAAGCATGTATTTTCATTGAACTGGATGATGTATGGGAGAATACGTGTCTTGGAATTTATATATTCTCGAACGATTTCAAATCTTCACAGAATCGAATCCACTCTGTGTGGAGTTCTTGCGGCAATGCTGCATCCCAATCGATTTTGACAGCCCACAGCCTCTGAAGGAACATTTTGGCAATAACTACTGCTGGTGCCATGAAGCCAAGGGGATCAAATAAGTTTGCTATATGTGAATATGCCCTCCTCTTTTTAACCTTGGATGTATTGTTTCACGATGTTTTTATTGAAAATGAATCTGTTTTAGGTAGCCAAGTGAGCCCTAAGGTTTTTATGTGATCCCCAGTTCCATCATTAAAATCAAGCTCTAACGCTATGTCCTCTTTGGGCAGATCCTGGATTAGACGGGGATGGTTTGCATACTATTTTCTTAGTTTGGATCTCGTCGCTTGGAGTACTTACTGAGTTTAGCTCCGTCTGTGCTTCAACCGCTGTTGTTAAGCTGTTGGATCCAGCCACGACATCATCCACGTAAAAGTTAGATTTTAAAATTTCGGTGGCAGGTGTGTATTTCTCTGACTCCCCTTCTGCGAACCTCTGCAAGCATTTGATGGGTAAATACGGAGCAGATTTAGTTCCATATGTTACTGTGTTGAGCTTGTAACATTTGAGCTTCACTCCTCCATACAACCAACTGATACTTCTGGTCGTTATTGTGCACCAATACCTGCCGATACATTTTTTCGATATCAGCAGTAAATACGTATCTGGGAAGTCGGAAGCGAAGAAGCACAGAGAAAAAAACATCTTGAATTTTTGGTCCAGTAAACAAAATATGATTCAGTGATAAATTTGAAGATGTTTTGGCGGATGCGTCGAAAACGACTCTCAATTTTATGGTTGTACTCTCCGGTTTAAGGGCGCAATGATGTGGCAAAAAATAGTAGGGCTTATCAATTGTCTTAATATCAATTTCTTGCATGTGGTGGAGTCGAGTGTATTCGCTCAGGAAATCGATGTATTGCAGTTTGATATCTTGGTGTTTATCGATTTTTCTCTCTAGTGCTGAGAATCGCAGTAGCGCAAGATCTTTTGACTCACCTAATTTGCTCGAATCACCCTTGAATGGAAGCTTGACAATAGAACGCCCATCAGTATTTCTTATAGTGGTTTGATTGAAGTGATTCTCACAGTATTTTTCTGCTGTGGTAAATCTGGTTTCTGATGACTGAAGTTCTTCCAGTTTCCAGAATTTTTCCACTTGCTGGTCAAATCCTTCATCTTCACTACATATGCAACACGTTGCATTTGGTTGAGATATGTCGTTTATCTTTCCAGGTACTATCCATCCAAGTACTGCATTTTGTAGTGTAGATAGATGGTCGCCAAGCTTTATTTGTCCAACGGAAAATAGTTGAAAGTAGACTTCTCCTCCAATTAGGAAGTCTATACGCCCAGGACGATTAAGTTGTGGATCAGCTAATTGGATGTTGCTCGGTATTGGCCATGCTGCTGTATTTAAAGTACCAGTTGGTTGGTATGATGTGATTTCTGGCAAAACGAAGGCTTCGGATCTGGTATTGAAGCCATTCACCCTAGATTCGATCGAAATGTTGATTCTCTTTTTTGGTCTTGCTGTTTTCCTTGGCCATTATATCCATTAGTACAGGAACCTGTGTTAATCCCAATTTTTTGGCGAGCCTATTAGTTATCAAATTTAGCTGAGAGCCCGAGTCCAAAAGAGCTCTACATTCTACGCTTGAACCTTCATTGTTTACGAGTTTTATTACCACAGTGCCTAAAAGGACATAGCCTCTTTGAAGTTGAGTGCTGTGTGCTTGTAATGCATAGGAATGATCTGCATTTGCTAATGAGTGTTTGAGGTGATCTTCTGGGTGTTTTTGATTCATCGACGAGGTTTGTTGAATGCTGCTGCCTACTTGTTGAATTGAATTTGCTCGATTTGATGAGATATTTTCTATATGGGGCAAGGTATTGTGTTTTCTAGCACACTTAAAGCAGCCTCGAGAGATACACCTTGATACTGGGTGCCCAGTTTTAAGGCAGTTGATGCATATACTGGCCTTTTTGACAAGGTTCAAGCGATTGGTTGGTGTCAGCTGAAGAAATTTTTACACGCGAAGATCTTGTGATCTCCCTTGCAGCAGGCGCACGTCGGCATAGGAATGGCTATTGAGCTCAATGATTTTGCTACAACTGACCTTCCATGTTGTTCGTCTAATCCCTTCGCCTCGTGACCCAGAGCCTCAAGTGATTGGAAACGATTCTCTAAAAATCTGAGGAATTCGCTTGTTGATTGCAACTTTTTAGGTTGGGATAGTGTATGCTCATATAACCCATGGGTTGTCAAGTCCATATAGGCATTCTTGAGTTGTATCATGTAGTGACTTGATACCTGATACACTTTCTGTAGTTAAAGTAGGCTGAGATAACATTTTGTTCAAAAGTGACGTTACAAGAAGCCTAGTTTTCGTCTGATAAGCTTATGTGCCGAACAAATTTTTCCGCCTCTCCACAGAGGTTCATTTTGAGGTACCAAATCTTTTAACAGTCTCCCATAGGTTGTTCGTGTACCATGTGGGAGAACAAATCATAGAACTGCCGCCATTTCAGGTAATCGCCATCAAACTTAGGGAGCGTGATCTTTGCTAATTTTACTGTCGGGCTGATGCTTGACATAACCCTTGATGTTTGAGGATGATATTTATCAAATTCTCCAGATAGAGTGATTAGAATATCTTGAACTTGCTCCTCCAATTGGAAATACTCCTCAATATTTTAGCCCGCCTTGAGTGGCTCTCCGGTGATCTCCCATATGTTATGATGAAGCGTCTCGATTCTTGACCAATAGTTATTGACAGTCTTCATCTTCACAAAAATGTTTAGACGAGTCATGCAAACCGCTCTCAATTCATTTTAGGAGGTGGTGTAACGGACTCTATAACTGATTCTTGTATTCGGATAATTTTGCTTATTTCATCCTTGGGATTTTTGTGTACCTACTTCTCGTGCCTGAACACCGCCTTCCCCCATGTCGTTTACTGGATCAGCTTGCTTTGTTATAGGCTAACGTGTTTCCATGGAGATTTGTTCTACGTTTGTATTTTCTTTAGGCAGTCTCTTCTCTGTTTTTCACCTTCTTGGTTTGAGGGGCTTGATAGATATTTTGTTTCGCCTCGTAATAGCCGTTTGCATAATATGGATGGCCTAAATCTTTACTATGATTAGTGCGGATTTCATTGTCAGTATCTTCAAATGTATTACACAATTCATCTAGTTGACGAATTCTCTCGTTGCAGTACTGGTTTATGATAATAACTAGACTGGTACCATATATTTCCAGAAAAATCAATTTATAACAATAAAGTGTTTACTAAGCTAAAATGAACAAATATTACAATAATTACTGAGTGCTTTTCAAATGATGCAAACAAGAATTTCACACAAATTCGCATTCCCATGCATACCTTCTTAATGTGGAAAAGTGTGCATAACGTAGTTCGTCTGCTGGCAACGGGCACCTGTGCATGCTCAGCAGAATTTGCGTGAGACTCCCATTCACATGTGAAAATAAGAATATGAATTTATATTTTGCATATATGTACATGTATGTAGATATGTATGATATTTTATTTTATTAAGGTGCTGATCTAATTACTGTTTGAGAATGTGTAATACGTAGCTATGACTACTTAAATCTAAACAACTCCTATGAAATTAATATTTAATTAACTTTTCTTGTTAATAATGTATAAAATGTCGTTGTAAAAACTCTCTTGCTCGTCTCTTTTATTTACAGGACCAAAAATAATTGTTCGAGCGGAAGAAGTATTGATAGTGTTATTTGTTCTACTTTTGTGGGTGGGAGCTATCGCCCTATTTTTTAATAGATGGGGAAAAATACGAATGTTGGAACCATATCAGCCAAAATTTCAACAAGAACATAGAACTTCCTGTCCACGTGTTGACATAGACGCTTTAGCAGTTCACCAAGTAATACTTATCTAAATTTCCAACGTTGTAATAAATCATAATTTTTTTCCTTTTTTTAATTTTTCAGAGGACTTCTATTTCAAGGATGTCAATGGCAATGGCTGTGCCAATACAGTTACCTCCATTTCAAAGCTCTAGTCTTAATGCTTGCGCGGGACCATCAAGAAGTAAGTTCGTGTAATATTAAATTGAAATTCAGTCTGGAGATTCATTAAAATTCATACTTCGTACACAAGCTATCACGTCACACACATATGTGTGCTAAAAGTTCACATTCATAGCCACAATTTACATAAGGAAGGAAAATGCCGTATATTTCTTAGAATAGTGCAGCTCAAAGCAGATTTTTTTTGCAAATTCGGCTGAGTTTCGTAAATTTGAACTTTTACCAGAGCAGATTGAATTTTTATTTGTTGGCTAATTGACAACAATTTTGTATCCTTGATGTAATTCTCTCAGCTTCTCCTAGTACAATATTACTTGGTTTAGATCTGGTTTTTTCATGATGACAAAAACTTCTTACGTGAAGCTTTGAAACTTCGTAAACAGGGGAAAATACATTCAGAGCCCGCACTAAAGATGGACTGCTATAATGTCAAAATTCGTCGAGATTGTAATGAACTGAGAGTCACCCTAGGAGATCTGTTAGATAACTTTGTACAAAGTTAGATTTTCGTGCGTAAACGTAATATGCTGCTAGTTCTGTGGAGCTACCACAATGTAATCCATGTTATAATCGTAGTTTTTTATTCAAATGCACTAAAGTTTATTCTATATAGAAATTACATACTACTCTTACTTTCCTGTAATGTTCTTATTGACATTTCTTCAGTTGAATTTCGAATATGTTTCAAACTTTGTTTTTGTTTTTCTTTTCCACTAATTTGTGGTTTCTCTTGCGGATACTTAATTCTAGTTTTCATTCTGCGATGGGTGTAATGTGGCGAAATTATGTGTCTGTGTGCACTAGCGGTCTTTTGCAAGTCTATAAGTATGGATAATTTCTCGAGTATGGGGTATTGAAAATACTAGGAATCAATTTTCTGGTTTAAACATATGTACTGTGAACGCGAGAAGCATTCGCAGCAAGATCGACGATTTTCGATTAATTTTTACATACTCCGTGTGCATGAAGTTTTTGTAAGTTAGACATGGCTGAATGCTGCAATCCCATCATATCAAGTCTCCATTCCTGGTTTAAACAAATTTTTTTCAAGGATCGGAGGGACCGTGTTGGCGGTGGTGTTGCCATCTACATTAGGCATTACCTTAAAGCCAAACTTATTACTTCTTCTGAAACTGAAACATTGAACATTGAAGTTAGCTCCAATAACGATAAATCTGTTTTAATCTCGGTATATCTTCCACCTAACCAGTTTAGTGATGATGTAGTCCGCGAGCTAGAGAATACGTTATCACACGTTACCCAACATTATGAAAGTGTAGTAATTAGTGGCAACTTCAACATAAATCTACTATACCGGAGAGCATTAACAGACTAATTTGCTCATCTTAATCAATCTCTGCATCTCAATATTGTCAATACTTCGCCTATTTTTTTTTAATACATCAAACCCCTCGACTCTTGATTTTATAATTGTTTCGGATACGGATAAAGTCAATCTTCAAAATCAGGTCGTCCCATTCAGCACAATTGACTCTGACATGTTATTCCATAATTATGCTTTCAGGCTGGATGTGATACCGCGTTATAAACATGTCTCATACCGGGACTTTATGATGCAAAGCACAGCATGGCAGGAAAGAGATAAGGAAAGGATTAGGGGATATGAGGAGAGTGGCGGAAGTGCCGATGTATGTCGCCCTTAAACTTCCGTAGATTGTATGCCGCAGAAAAAACAGAAGAGGGGAAACTGTTCCACATTTGCATAGTACGATATACATTCTACAAGGGATTAGACTAGATATATCATCAGAACAATGAGCATGTATGTAGCGATAAAGGATCGAAAGGCATCCAACATTGCGGCGTTGCTCGAGTGAGTCGATATGACAAGTTATTACCACATAGCCAATGAGCTTGAAGGCTTTCTGCTGACAATGTCTAATGACGTTAAGGCTGTGCGACCAGCCGCAGCCAATAAATGGGAGTTGTATTCCATTATAGTTCTAATGTAGGACTTGTAGAGGAGCGCTAGATTTGACGGGCTGAAATATGACATTTGACACGTCACTTGTACACCCCAAAGGTTTTCAGTAGTAAAGTACTAAGTATACCTGTCATTTTGTGGACAGCAGACACATTGTAACTCATGATTCATTTGAAATAAATTTATTTATATTCATAACATAAGCCCTCCCTTTTTGAATTAGTGTATTTGTAACCGCGTACCAGGTTAAGTCCCAATGTAGTTCTTAATAAAACTCGCAGCGATAGTTTGACAGTCCTTTTATTGAAGAGAAAAAATCGACTGAATCACAAACAAAATCAAATTACACACGTATGTAGGCAAAAGAGTAGAGCAAACTATTCATGATTGGAAAAGATAGAAATTATTAGCAATGGAGAAGCTGTGAAAACTGTCCTTAGTTATAATCGTTGAAACGTTAGCTAACTTGCACCAATATTAGTATGCTAAAATATTATGTATGACTATTCCGTGTGACTTTATATTTTAAGATTACAAAACACCAAGGCACGAAAAATAATGTAATTTGTTCGCCCTATTAAACGAAAGCATATCAGAGAGCTGGCGACCAAAATACTTGCGTCATTTCATAAACAAAATTGTTTATTTTACCATACTCTCGTTATCGTGGTATGACGTAAATTATACATATTTTTCCGCGTCTTTGTTGCCGTCTGCTACTACTCTCCCATCATCCAATGCGTCTACCATTTTTACCATTGATCATGAAATATAATTCACACCTGACACACTTTAAATCAGCCTTTATGAAGTCACGTAAGGTAACCAATTTTGTTAAGGCCTTCGAGGCCATCTCGCAGCACCCTTCACCGCTGGAAGCTTGGTAGACTTCCGAATAAGTTATCAACAATGTTATGATAAAATGGACAATTTTGTTCATGAGATGACGTAAGTATTTTGGTCACCAATTCTTACGCTATTAGTGACCTACCTGAAAAATATTGTTGGGTGGCTGACTTTTGTGTGTATTTGTTTTTGTAGCGAAAACTCAAGCTCCCATGAATTTCAAAACATCGACAGGTCTATGGGTCTAGGGGTCTATACTGGACCAAATATCACTTCAAAATACTATTATTCATACAAATTTCGTTCTTCTTGATACCATTGTAATTTTTGTTGATACTTCTCAATTGTGAAGAATTGTTGTAGCCAGTTCTCAGATATAATTTTTTAAAAATACTCTCATCCACCAAATATACCCAAATTCATAGAATTTGGGGCCCTCCTAAAAGGGCGTCAAGTAGCAAAACAAAGAAGGATAGGAATATTTGTACATTCTTGTTCATCCCTGTATAAATGTAATCAGAATCTAAGGGGGTCGGTGCGAAAGGTGTTCCTTTTGATATGGAAGCACATTCAGCGTGCGGGCACGGTTCGCACATTCAGGATGTTAATAGAGGAACATACTAATTATTAAGTATTAGGTGTAATTGATTAGTAGATTTGTTTTATTCATTGTACAATTGCCTTCACTGGCTCTTATTTTTTTCAGTTTATGTTATTTTATTTTACATCTTTCTACTGCTCTTTTCTAATTTCTTTTGTAATCTTAGTTACTTTTTAGCACTTTCCTTTCTTTTTTTTTGTTTTTGTATTTGATTATCCTTTTAGAATAATTCCTATTTAGTAGTCATTGTGCTCTTGCTTAATTCTTTTATTTACCTGAACTAATACATATTATCTATTTTTTAATTGCACTCTAAAAGATTGTAAATATTGTGAACTCTCCTTGATTAGCATAAAATAAATTGATTTGAATTGAATTGAATCTATGTTTATACAGGGGAGTTGCAATTGGTGGAAGGGTGTTGAATGGTCCAGTCAAATAAGCCGCAAAAATGCTAAGGATAGCATTTAATTTGCTTCTGGCTGTAATTTTGGTAATTTTGAGGGTTGGTGTAGGGTAGTATTATCACAAAAATGCCGGGTCAAGGGGCCAAAACAAAGGGGTGAATGACAATAAAAGTACCCCCGAGCACGTGATAATCTTTTTCCCATACGTGCGGATAGGAAGAGGTAAAGTATTTAAAACAACTAAAAATTCGGTTTTATTCAGAATATGATTCTAAATAAAAAAGTCTATGGTGACCAACGCCAATCTCCTAAGTGCACGACAGAAAAAAAAAAAGTTAAGGGTGGATAAATCGCAGTGTCCACTAACATGTGGCCGATTTATCAGACTATGTTGCACAATATTTGTGCTCATGTTTTGCTGTCGTGACTTATCTTCGAACATTTTTGTTTTTTTCTTAGAAACTGTAGCTGGTTGTGCAAAGCGAAAAGAGTTATCCCAGATAACAAAATAGAACAAGTTCAGTCCTCACATAAATATGTTGACATTCACGATGAATTACCTGCTGTCAGTTTTAATGCAGCAAGCATAATAATAGTCCGCCAATGTACTTATAGTTGCATGCTTAATGTACCTAAAAACAAAAGATATAAACACAAAGTATCGTGTTCCTAAGGAAAAGTCAACACAATACTTATCTAATCAAATCCTCCAGCACATCAGCTCTTATTTGAAATTCCCATCTGGGATGATTATTCACTGAATAAAAAGCCGCTGCTCCTCCTCTACCATTTATCTAAAAAATATACATATATAAAAAATCATTAATAAGACTACACAATTCTATAAAATATACCACAGTATATTTACAAATTTGTGATGACAACCAGTGACATTACGTCAACCAGCTGTTTTCTCTTCAAACAAAATTCAAGTAAACGTCGCTAGGGCAACACCAAGAGGCGAAACAGACATAACTGGTTACAGGGCCTATATAAAACCAACGAAATTCAGTAGATGGTACCATTCTTTTGGCAGAGTTGATCTGTATCAGAGCTAACCTGAATTATAAAGAATCGTGTTTCCTACCTTTGTCACAGAAGATAATTCTGGTCAGGGATAACCTCAGTTTCCTATCACACAGAAGATAATTCTGATCGGGGATAACCTGAGCTCCTATCATACAGAAAATAATTCTGGTTAGGGATAACCTGAGCTTCCTATCCTTCCATACAGATGATAATTCTGGTTAGACATATTCTGAGTGTCCAGTCTTTCCACACAAGCATTCTGCTACCCTCGCGCTGTCAAGCACTAGCACCGAGCATTTTTCTGCCCTTGTGCTTTCACGCACTTGCACTGAGTATTTTCCTGCCCTTGTGCTGTCAGGTACTAGCACCGAGCAATCTGCAACCTTAGTGCTTTCACGCACTAATACCGCGTATTTTGCTACCTTTGCGCTGCCACACACCAGCACTGAGCATTATGCTAACCTTGTGCTATCACGCACTGGCAAAGGGCGTTTTGTTCTGTTTTTTACGCAGTAGCAGTAGTGTTGAACTCAGATTGTTCATCTGGGGTAATAAAAGAAACTTTATACTTCGATCCTTCCTCCATCGGTATTTGATAATATCCTGATGTTAAATCCAGCGTTGTAAAATAGGAATACCAATGAAGCTGACTCAACTGTTCATCTGTCTTGTTTTAACTTATTGTTTAATCTGCTGTACTCACCGCACAGGCGCTTCTCACCATTTTTCTTCTTTACTAACAAAACAGGAAAGGAAAACGGTGAATTTAATTATAGAATTAAATCATGGCGTAGAAGATCTTCAAGAATTTTCTTCAGTTTGTCTCTTCCGTGCGGACTCATTCTGTATGGCCTATACATAATGGAATTCTCATCTAACAGGTCTATTTTCAGCTCCCCTGTAGACGTACAAACATTCTCTTTTAGAGTAAATGCAAAACACTTCCTGTATTCTTGTAATAGTTGTAGAAGCTTTTGATGCTCTTCTGAAGATAATTCCGCTCCAACATGCAATTCATTTCGGTAACCTCTGTTTCCATTTCTTCAGATCTATGTTTCCTCTATGTTTTTTACGCATTTCAGTCCCCTTGCGAATACTTTCCTCGGATTTACTACAATTTCCTTGTCATTTGTATTCATTACCGGTATCAAACACTCATTATCACTATTTGTCCTAATTATACATCGCAATATTCATTTTTCTCTTTTATCCTGATACTTGCATCAATGAGATATTCATCTTCACCATCTGTTTTACCAATATTATTTGTGAATGTAACAAATTTCCAAAATTTTCTGATACTCTTAATGATTTATTATCTTTAATTATGATAATATGATCCTGCTCCATAAATTGTTGCCCTATTATAGCTGAATTTTCTTGAATACAGTTTGGTGCCACAATCATATTAGTAAAAGGCTTAGCCTGCTCAATAATTACGTCTACATTTCCAACTGCACCTAAAGGTTCAATGACTCCACCCTTTAATAAGTTTTCTTTCTTTATCAAGAGGACAGTTAACTAAATTAAAATAATTTTCTTTTAATGTATTTCAAGTTTATTCTAAGTCTACAAAAGCACGTACCTCTATGCTTGTTAATTAAAGTATTCATAAAATATTTCTTACTTTTCCTTTAAGTTTCCTCCAGTCTCATAAGCCTGTTTGTTCAAGATTTTAAAAAGTTTTGCCATTTGCAGTCGTCTGAATGAAATCTTCCACATTTTTCACATTTCTTCTCTTTCTTGGGACAATATGGCGCAATATGTCCTCTATGGCCGCAGTAAAAGCACTTGCCCTTGTTTCGATGCAAATCAGAGAAATTATGGTTTCTGAATGGAATCTCACGTTTTCGCTTCTTTTCGGTTGGACGATGTTCAGTATCCTCAGAAATTGTTTATAAATATTCCAGAAAGTCTTCTGGATCCTTGAAACTTCCCACATTTGCAGCCGCTTGAACATTTGATATTTCTAAGCCATCGACAATGCACGATATTGCCTTTTCAATAAAAATTTCGCACAAATTTAGTAGAGCCAGCTTCTCATAATTATAGCACAGCATCGTTTCGTTGGGTCTTTTAAATATTTTGAGCATTTCGCGTAGCCTCTTTGCATAATTAATTTTTAATGGAAAATCTCTTCGTACCTTTTCCTTCCATTGTTACCAGTTGTAATTCATTGAAGGCAAACTTTTATACCACGTACCAATCCATGTAGTTTTGTTGTGGCATTAATACATTTTGGTGAGCTCATTCCACCCATATACCATTTTAAGCTCCTCCACCTTCTCTAACCACTAAACAACATAACAACGCAAAGTTCAATATAAAATATCCGCTTAACTAAATATCAATATCAGAACAAATATTTATAAGTGACCTTCAAAACTAAAGTATTAAATAGCCCTTAGCATGGCAAGTAACCTCGTTTTCAGTCCCTCACCTCCTCCACACATACCCACAAATTTACCTGCAATAGTACGAAAACGAGTTCCACTCACTTCAACTTTTTAGCGAATGTGGTCATGTATAAATCACCTGGTGTGGAACTTGTGAAATGTCAACAGATTCTTTTTTAGAGAAAATGGTTTCAAGTGAAAAATTAATTATTGAAAAGGTCATAAACTGTGCAGCAATTTAATTAAGAGCAATTTCGGAGAAGAAAATTCTAAAAAAAACAGATAGTGTGAGTATGTTCCTGATTGCTATTTTTGCTAAATAATTGCCTTTTAAATTTATGAAATTTCTTACCGAAAGCACTTCCTTCGTATTTCACAAGTTCCACAGTAGCTGATATTATTAAAGAATACTTAAAAAAAAAGTGCCAGTTGCAGAAAACGTACGCAATGTGACTATTTCTCAGGTTCCACTTCGCTATATAGTTGAAGTGAGTGGAACTCGTTTTCGTATTGGTGCAGGTAAATTCGCTTGTGAAAGCCATGCTTTTGCGAGGAGACAGCGTCACATACACAATTACAAATTTTCTAGTATCCCTTTTCCTGTGTCCTTTATCACACTTCGGAGTTATTAAATAGACGAACAATTTTTACGTTATAAAAATTTATTTTATTTTTGGGAACATTATTTTAAATATAAATTGTTTAGGATTCAGGGCCCAGGGTAGCTCGTTCCTTCTTGTGTCTATATTCCATTTATTTAGCTGCTGACCTGTGTCCTCTGAAAAGGGAAAGAAAGGCAAGGATTGAGTAATTAAAACTCAGTGAGCACCGTTCAGGTTCATTCGCACTTGCATTCACACTTACGCCGTTTGTAGACAACCCGAATACCAAATATAGCTTGCGTTTTTGATGTCAGCGAATTTCTAAGAGATTCTCCAGACCGAATTATCGCCGTGTTAAGCGCACCGTCGAGATGTTCAACCTTTTGGCATAATTTGAGAGCTTGAGGGCATAAGTATATGACGTCGTGTCTAACACCATTGGCGTAACTAGGACTTATATATTATATTATACACATACGTTTTAACAAACATTTTGTTTGCGAAGTATATATGCTCGTGAGTATTCCCAACGATTGACCTTGACCGAAATTTTGTATGCTTGCTCTGACCACTTCAAGATAGCATGTCACTTTACCATTCGCATGTAGTCCTCCTACGTGAAACGTGAGCGGAGTTATCCCAAGAAAGAAAAAAAACTAGATCAGCATTTTTAATCCACTGCAGTGTGCATTCGGGGCGATTTTGATTTGAGATAGGGCAGTCTTTTTCAATGTTCCGATGTTAGGGAACAGAGGAACAACTAACAGTTTTCAATTGTTACCCATTCTATATCATAATTTTTGTTGAATGTTATTGAGCACCCAGAGAGAGAAAATCATGGTACAGCGCTTATCAGTTAGTATAAGTTATCAGTATTCAATCAGTTTTTGGATAACCAGTCAGTTAACATTCCGCGATCGGGCGATATTTATTGCTTATCGAACCCAACGGCGTCGAGTATTTACGAAACAGTTTTAGTCGGACATTTAAATTATTGTGAAAATATATTAGTATATAATGTAATTAGGGAATTGCGTGCATTCTTTTCTTTAATCCCAATGAACCCAAGCGACAATCATCTATACCGTAAAGTCCACTCCAAACATCCAACGCGATTTAAATTTTTCTTAAATCATTGGAAGTTGTGTTTATTTGAAAAATACAATAAAATTTGCATGATTTTAAAAGAAAAAGAAAAGAAAGTGGTGTCGTTTAATTAACAGAGTCATTTGTCAAAGATAACGTAATAAGAAGCTAGGAAGCAGCCGAAACAAATTGAAAAAATTTCGTGGAAAAGAACTTGGCTATGCACTATTGTAGTGCAACTGAGACAACGACAAAAATCGAGAGAACGTAGGATTACCCGAAAGACAAAATCTTATTGAATCCCTCAAAATCTTATCAAACTATTCATAATAATGTAGATCGGGTCACACTACCTCAATTTTTTAAGAAAAAGATAAATTTCGCTTTGACCAATATGCTGAAAGAGGTGTAAAATTTTTTTCAAATGAAATTCTCAGTTTTTCCTAAAATATCAGAGAATCCAGCATGAGTTCTCCCACTTAATCTCTTCATAGCAAACCGAATGTGAACAGAAACACGTGCTGTTCAAATATCATACGATTACAGCAATAACATGTGTCCATTACAGCAAAAACATCATACCAAACTGTCAATATTTCATGAAAACCGGTTTTCAAAAAAGCGCGGGAGCATTTTTTGAGAATAAAATCTGAAAACTCCATCCATTCTCATTTATTTACGAAAATGAATCATTTGCCACTGTTTCGTTGCTGCGTGCAAACTATGATTTCACATTTTTTCTCTTTGAACAATTATTTACGTTTTTATTATACACTAATAAAGAGATAGTTTAAATCTGTATACGCTTTAGTTAAGGGTTTTTGTTTTTGTAAACTTAATAATCATCTGTTACGCTGTTAGTCTGTTTTTAATTTTCTCGTTTTCAATGTTTAGGAGTGCCATGTTCGCAAACCTCTCCTGAAGCAGTTGTTCCTAATCAAGTTTTAACTCTATAGAAAAGCTCCGTTCACAGCCGGCCGAGCTGACAGGAAAACCCAGAGCTGCTTGCTAGTATTAATTTGGGCTTTATTAATTTTAGTTTTCAGTCTTTTCAAATTTACTACAATGCTCTTGTTTTGGAATATATTATTTATTATTTTTGTTTCAGCCTGTAAGGTACATTGAAAACATTTTTATAATTTTCTCCATGTTTCAGGTACAACTGACCAAAGGTAAATTTTGAAACCTATTTTTGACTATAGTGATAATGTTGTCCATCACTTAGTTCCAATATTTGGAAGGCCTTGTATCTGATGGAAAGTTCACTTAATTACGTTTACGTAGACTGGACTCTATCACGAAATCTTTAGTTCTCTCCGGTTGCCTTCTTCTTTTCGAGACTCGAGTAGGTTCTAGACAAACTTAATGTTTTTCGGTTTCTCGGTACCCCGAAGTATTTATTGTCTAGAGTGCTAATATAGTTTTATTCCATTATGTACCGTAATAAGAATATTAATGAATTTTGTAATTGCGCAGTAAATAAGCTAATAAGTACTGAATCCGTTGGGATCGGAAGCGAAAAAGCTTAAAAATCCTTTTTCCGGAAAATTAAACAAAGTTTTACGAAATTTTCAAAACTTTATTGATATCAAAGGTTATCAATTAAAATTTCCGCACAAACTTTCAAAATAGTTCTGCATGATTTCTCCTACGGTTCACGCCTTTGCCAAAATTCGTTAGAATCAGCAATCTCAGAATAGTTTTTAAAAATTTTACAAAGGATTTTAATAGGTTTTCTTGAAGAAAAGAACTCGTTAAAGCCTTTTCGATTCCGGTCCGAACGGATTCAATTTAATTAGGCATAAGATTGTACGAATTGACGATTTTTTTTTTTTTGGGAATTTTCATAAGATCCTGGTGTGGGCAGTCCGCATTCTGGGTCGACCGAGCATATCCTGGTTCCTACCTAGTTACACCAATGCCTAACACCGCCGCGCATTATTCCTGAATAAATCCTCAAGCATCTCACCGTGTTAAGCCACCGACGTGATTCTTTTCCCCAACATCTGCTAAGCATCTCACCAATTATTTTCTTCAGTACACTTTTTTGTACTTAAATCTATTATATTACTACAGTCCACGAGATTACTACTTAGAATGAGCTAGTGTACTTTTTACTGGGCATGTAATTCTATATTTATCCCTTCCCACCTTTTATTTTTGTGCGACTACCTACTGTCCCAGGGTGTTCGGTCACTTTTTTTTTACCTGTGGTTTTCTTTTCAATTTCTGTTTTTCCACAACAATGAGAATCAACAAAATAACTGTTTTTGAATAAATAAATTAATAAAATGCTGCACTTTACTGGTTGCTTTTTGTTTTTGTTATCTCTAAGTCATTATATGTAATACATTTTTTATTTTATTTTTTTGTTGTTACGAAATAAGAGTCTTCAATAAATTTTTATAATTTTTGTCAATAATAAGAGTTATTTATTTTATTGGTTATCCATTCCCTCACAATTTGAATTTACTTTTTCGGTTGATCCTTAAGAATTACACTGCTTGATATGTGTTCTGTCACATAAATTCTATTAAGCGATTCTTATAAATTTTGCATATTAAAAAGGAAACATTTTTCTAACTGTTTTTATTGAGAAGAATTAAAAAATTTATCGATAACTCTTATTTCATAACCAAACAGAACCAAACGGAACCAAACATTTTGAAATAATGGTTAAGATTCACAAAAAAAAAAATTAGTTGAAAGATAACTATTAGATTTCAAGTTTTATCATAGATCTTAGAACAAATATGGTACCTGAAAATTATCCTTTAATAATTCAAAACACATAATATGCAACTTTCCTTCGAAAGTTATAGTTCAATCAAAGAAAACCCAGATTAATAATAGACCGTTCAATTCGTAGTGAATACGAGGGTAATATACTTTGACATCCTATCACGAAACCAACCTTACTTCGTGCTTGATAAATTTATTGATGCACACTGATTTAAAACTTTGCTTGCTTTAATAATTATTTTTATATCTCATTCAATACAAACTTATAAAAACAATTTTCTTTTATTTTGCAGGTTATGGACCATATTATCGACCTCGCCAAAATTCAGTTTTTGTTTCACATCAAGTCCTTATCCAAAAGTCACCAAGAAAAACAAGGTCTGCCATGGACATTCACTCATTGGTTTCAGATGAGGAATTTCCAGAAGCTGTTTAACAACGATCAGAAATGCTTTATATACAATAAGCACATAAGACCCATACCCGTAATACATACTTTAACAATACCCGAACATATTGTACACTAAGTAATCATAAAATGTATAAAATTAAGTTTTAAGAAATGTGATGTCCTTGAAGTGCTTTTCTGAAGCAAAATATTTACAACAAAATTTTCTGGTTTGCACAAAAAGTTTTCACTCTGATTTCGCGGATATTCTGTGCTTTGGATCTATACGAAAAAAGTCGAATTTGTCAACACCAGGGAAAAAGTTAAATCTAAACGCAAACAAATCATCAATTTTTCAGAGATAAAAGGAAAGTCAGATTATGGATTTGAAGTGCTATTGATTTCTAATCAATATCATGAAAAGAAATCTACCAAGACTTTTGGTCGGTTGGTCGTGTTGAGCGATCTAAAACTTTAGATATAAGCATGGTTAAGAAAACCATAATTCACATAAAAACGGGCAGTTTTATTGCATGTTCATCGATGTTTCTAAACATGTCAGATATGACGGAGAGCAGAAGAAGCTTAAAAATTTTTATTTTTAACGATTCTAAATCAAATCATAAATACAAGAAGAAAAAATAACCGCCTCGTCCGGGGTTGGAAAGCGGGACCCTCCGCTTGCCGGGCGACTGCTCTTACCACTGAACTAACGAGACAGATGATTTTCCCACTTGCATTTATTAATTTGACTAGCCTACTAAGCAACGAGAGGGAAAATCATCTGTTTCGTTAGGTCAGTGGTAACAGCAGTCGCTCGGCAAGCGGAAGGTCTCGGTTTCGAACCCCGGACGAGGCGGTTGTTTTTTCTTGTATTTATCATTTGCTTTAGAATCGTTAAAAATAAAAGTTTTTAAAGTTCTTCTTTTCTCCATAATTGAGCGATTCTAACAAGTGTAGGTTCGATTCCCGTCCGCGGGGAAAAATAAATGTCAGATATTATATAGTTTTCTGAAAGCAAGCATTGCAGTGTTTATTACCTTCCGTGCGTTCACGCATCACACACATTGCTTAGCTTTTAATATTGAATAAGTAAGTAATTAATGAAGCGGCATATCGGCTGAAAGTTTGTGGCACCCGCGAAATGGACTAATGTGCTATGTTTGTATTGGTTTCGTAAGGGCACTAGTGAAATCAGTATATTTTGAAGGGGACATTTTTATACCCTAGATGAAATCATAGGGTCTTCTTAGTTTGTCATTCCGTCAGAGAAATAATAATGATACAACAATATGGATTGGACACCCACACATAATATTAAAAGTTATTTTAATTTTTGCATGTTCGTCCGAAAAAAGTGCGAATCGGCTAGGACGCTTAAATTTTTGTTGTAGAGGGTTCGACTTTTTTCATAACTGATTTCTTTTTGCAGGGGTAGTTTTTGAGGAATGTAGGAGGGTAGGTTTTCTCGAGTTTTTCCGGTATAACGAAAGAGTGGAAAGAAGAAGGAAAATGTATGTGGTATAAAAAAAATGGGTGCTCAGGGCGAACAAGATAGGTGGATGAAATAGGGCGGGGAGAGTACGGGGATAGAAATGGGAGCTGATTAACGGAAATTAAAAAAAAATAAAAACAATATCAGGAGCAGCAATAATTGGCAGGAGTAAGCTCAGGATCTGTAATGCAAATAAAAAAAATAAGAATTCGCTTTGGTAATTAGGTATGCATGTGTATTATAAGCTATATTTTATTTTGATTAACGGTAATTTGCGATAAATTTTTTTGTCGTAATATTCACGGACGGCTAACTCTGGGTGGGAGGGTTGTAAAGTGTTGGAATTTTTTCTGATGGATTAAGGATTTAGACTATAAAAATATAGGTGACAAATTTAATGGGGAGGGTGTTTTGACGTTGGGGGTCGTATCACGCGAAAATAATCAATTTATTCGTCTTCCAGTACAGAAGAGATGCTGTAAAATTTTGAAATATACACATTAAAGCTAGTGTGTAGGGTGAAATCGCATCTACATTCTGTCCCCTATTAAATATGCAATTAACTTTTGAATCCGACAAACAAGTTTTGAAATAACTGTAAAAGAAGAGTATGAGTGGAGTCCTTTGTAAGGTGAAAAAATTGCCGCTTTGGTACAAAAATGGACATATTTTCAACTTGTCATTGCGTAGAACTGGTAAGTCCTGGAAATTCACTTCCCGTGACAAAAATGTTCACAACGAAGTGCTAATGGATGTGAAATAAAGAACGGAAGAAATATATCCAAAATATAGGAACTGGGGTGTTTATGACCCTACCCCAAAAACAACGTTTTTCGGCGGCAAAAAGTAAATTATGATCAAAAAGAAACTACACTACTCGATTACCCTCTCCTCCCTCTTTAATTTGGTACCAAACATGACGTATTATGGACAACTCCCTATGGGGGTGGTTCAACCCCCAACTCCAAAACACCCTCCTCAAAAATGTTTCACTTACATTTTTGTACTCTAAACCTTTAATCCATCAGAAAACATCCCAATACTTTACAGACCTCCCACACAGAATTAGACGTCCATATTTTTTTTAAATAGGTAAATGAAATGCGATCTTCATGAAATTTTGTATAGATAATAGGCGGGCATCCATAAAAGAATAAAAACTTTGATTAGTTGACAATTAGTTAAAATAAGTTTTGAAATGCATATTTCAGACAGAAATTTTGGCCGTCGAAAATTACTTTGGCAACGCAAGGGGAGGGGGTGGGGAGAAATACGAAAAAAAAACATGAAACAATAATCAAAAGGAATCGGAGTATATTTATCTGAATTATAGGGTGGAGATGGATTTAAACACTTATACACACAGTTAATTTGAAAAATTTGTTTGAACGAAGCTCTCTGGATTAGAAAAAATGTATAACACCCGATAGTACTCAGCGAGACCTTTCATTTGATATGCAACATGCTGTATAAGAAGTACCGCCCCCCCCCCCACATCCTGAAGTACCACGGTACGAAATTCATAATAGTCTCGAAAAATCAGAAAAACCACGATGAAATTAGCAAAAAGAATTTTGAAAATTGGCGAGAAAAATGGTGTTGACTTGAGCACTTCAATAGCACACATACACATGTATGCAGTTAATTAAATTGAATCTAATTTAGCCCTTTTAATGTTAATTTATTAATTTCTTATATTGCGGAGAAACGTGAAGGTTAAGGCGGCGACGATGTTTTGGGAGTATTTAAAGAATGGGGGGGGGGCAACTCTTACTGGTGTAGGGAAACTTTTCGGGGGAAGTATTTGGAGGGTCGGAAGAAGAAATAGATTTTTTTACAGTTTTTGTTTAAGGAAATTTTCCCCCTTCCTGCCGAAAAAAAATGTTTCTCCCAGAAACGATGAAGGTTCAGCAGGCGCATACATGACGTGTATAATATTTGAGGGGGTGGAGGGGAAATTGTCAGGAAAAAAATAAAGAATACTTTCTACCACCGTAGGATAAATGCTCTTATTGATTGTAGGAATTTCGAAATTCCAATTTTTTTCATATATATATGTAGAACCCGTTAATGAAGGCAACTTCTAACGATCTGATATGTTTGAATAGAATAATTAGTAATAGTACAATTGTACGTGGAAAAACAAAATTCAGTTTTCTTGGGAAAAGTGAAGGGAAAGTGGGGTGAGTGTATATAGGGGGTCTCTTCGCAGTAAGGAGCGACAACGTACAGAGGGGTGGGGGGAGTTTTAAGGAAAAGTATAACGAGTCGGGGAAGGACAAACCGTTTTTTAACAACCCTTCCCCGAAAAATATTCCCTACCCTCGAAAAAGATGAACCTCAAGCAGACGCATATAGGGACGCATATGTGAAAAGCTGGAGGGCATGGAGAGGAAATTTTTCAGGAAAATTAAGAAAAGAACGAATTTTACCACCTTAAAATAAATGTTCTTGCTGTGCTCGCAGGAATTTCGAAACTTCGATTTTTTTTCCATTATTACAACCCGTTATCTTAGGTAAGTTTTAACGGTCTATTATGTTAGAACTGAATAATAAATAATAGTATAATCTTGCGTCGATAAAACCTCGACTTTTTTGAAAGATCTCAACTTTAGTGCTTCTAATTCTCGAAGTTCAAAATTCAAAAAACTCTAAAAGGCCACCTTAGACATGTATTACGTGCTAAAGTTTCATCGAAATCGTTCACAATTAGGGAAGCTCTGAGCATATCAAGGTTTTGGTACCTAAAAACGTCCGACACCTCACAACCCTCTCCGCTTTCATAAAATTCAATAAAAATGTATATCACCTAATAGTATTTCGAAAGTTTTATACGCGTTTAACGTTTCATATCGAACGATTATAATTTGACAAAAATAGAGGTGTTGCAAATTAATAGAAGGCACAAATCTGCAATTAAATCAACTTCCATTTGTTATCTTTTGTTTGTTTTTACTACTTTTATAATTGAAAGTATTAAATATCAAGATAATAACCCTTACGGAATGTGATATCTATTTAGGCTAAGAATATCAATTTTTCGTTAGTAAGCCTCAGTCTCGTTCAATTTCGTAAAGCTATTTACGTTTATTATAGTTCAGCCTTTATAATAGCTGAGCTTGTTGTGTTACGTCACTAGCTGTAATAACAAGGCGAAGACGAAGATTTTGATTCGGACAGGCCCTCAGTGCCTCTTTAGACATAATTCGATAATACATACATAGTGATATATTTCATATAATTTCGAATCACACGTTGACAAATATGCTATCCGGCAAAAGCGAGTGTGTGTATCTTTTTCGAAGTAGCGTGATAATTCGATTCTTGCATATTTTGGTGAATTGTTTTAACAGCCGGAAAGATTTGTAGTTGCAAGACTGTCATCTTTACTTATTTTCCTAATGAAAAATGAAAACTTGATGCGATAAAGTATTGTTTTTATTCAATTCGTAAGTGGAATATAGCTATAGAAAAGTTCATACAGGATATCTCATACTAGTATTTACATTTGTTCAAGAAGGAACTTTTTTTGGATTCTCCGGTATACATATAGCAAAAGCTAAAAAATGTTTTTAATTAGTTATTTCATCACACAACTCATTATATTTTGGGTGACAAGTTTCAAGTCTTGGTTTGACTCACAACAGGTCTCAAATAGCGAAATTGAGTGACTTGAAAAATAGAACAAAGAAAAGAAATGAAAAAATGGAAAAAAATTGAGAAAAATAGAGAAAAAAAATTTATTAAAAAAAGCTAGATTCATTCGAAACGAATCGAACCTGTATTCGCCCGCAATAGGCTGAAAAAGAAAAATAAAAAGGAAGAAGAAAAAGCGTTTCGTGTTAACAGAAAACCTTACACTCATCGGTGCAGCTTGGTTTTCTGCCTGCTGCAGACGCTTGAAACAGATCAAATTGATCTCCTCTCATATGAAATCCGAATAAATTCTGGGTGTGAATTATATGAGGCAAAAACACTCCTATATTATACCAAGGAGGAAGAAATAAAGATAGAGATTACTCTCTAGGATTTTTTACCGGGTTAAACTAAGTTTTAAGAAATTTTTCTCAATTTGTACGTTTAAGTTCAGTCACAAGTATCATAATTTTGATATACATAGATTTATAGGATGAAGAACAGGGAAGTTATTCTCCACTTTAGGAAACGTTAAGGAGTTCCAAATGCAGCTATAGACTAGCAGTGATAGCCAAAACACCTATGGCTTTAAAAATGCGAAAGATTTTGTAAGAAAATATTAATTATTTTTAATTAGTGCATAAGATAAATATGGAACAAAGTTCTGAAGAAATGCTATTATAAATTTCTGGTCGTGGTTGAATTCTACAGTAGAGACAAAGTGTCGAATCACTTCACTTCCGTCTTACCTTTGCTTTCGGAGGAAATATGTGTACAGGAAAACATATGTACATATCACGTATACGTATAAATCTTGAAATAAAGTACATTATCTTGAAATGTGCTCTAGGATGATGAAATGTTTTTCTTCCGAAATATGTATATTTTAGCGATTTGGTGTTTAATGGGTGCTCAGTCTATCCTCATATTGCATATATAAATATATACAACATGATAAACGTCGTGCGACTGGCTGGTGCACTACTTTCCACCATCGCGGGTGCATTTTATACTGGCCAGCTTCGTTGCTCGAACAGATGGGAGCCACATTATCCGCATACTATTCTATCCGCATACCATTCTATCAGCAAGAATACGTTTGAAATCTATATATATTTAGTAGAATATAAGTTCTTATATGTTGCGATGATTTAAGTACAGTGAAATCCATATAAAGGCTAGAGAAGTTAGTTCTATTCAAAACTCTCGTATATTTCGACATCTGATCTCTTTAAAAGGATTTCAAATGACTTGTCTTAAAAGCACTATATTAAATATAATGTCCAATCAGCACATCCTTGATTATTGGGGATTACAGATAAAACAACTGAACGTTTAAGCGAAATATATGATAAATATAACTATACTTTTTACTTTTTAAAACTGATACGGATGCTTTAATGCCGTTTGTTTTAACCGAATTTGTGATCTTGCGACGATCATTAGTGGTATTGATGCTGTCATAATATGCGCCGTTAATTGTCTCCGTTATACTGTGTAGCATTCCAAAACGTCGCCAAATGTTCTTTGCATATATATTCAAAATTCAAAATGAAAAACGTAAATTTCTGCGTAAATGCCCATCATTCGCCAGGATCAAACATCGGTGACATTAAAGAAATTTTTACGAAAAAATTAAAGAAATTAAACAAGTTTTTGCACTACACAGATTAAATTCAACTAGAATGTCCCCGGAGGGATTTGAATGGGAACAAAATAAATCAATATTTCTACAACTTTTGGTATCAAAACGGCGCTTGTAAGTACTAAAAGTAGTCCGGCATGTCAGTCAGGATCCGCTACGTGAACCAACCCACTTTACAGTCTCCTCAGCTGTAAAATAATGATCTAAACCCGGCAACGAGGGCTGGGGACCAATACTTAGTTTTGTAAGAGGGTCCGGAATGTCAGTAATGGGCCTTGTTTTGGCTTACGTTCGAGGGACTCCTTGGGGTCCCAAACCTCATCTCAAACTAAACTAAACTAAATATGTAGTTTTGGTGAAAGAAGGGAATAAAGACGTTTTACAAGGCTTAACTTATCTGGTTCAACAGCAGCACTTTGTAAAACTCAAATGCCATGTCATCACATTTGTCTAAGATCAATTTTGGTGACACCTCAGATGTTTACCTTCTGTTTTTGTAATATGGTAGTTAGTTCGATGAAGTTATTTTTCGCATTTCTTAGTAAGAGATTAAAAGGTGTGTTTGTGCTTTTTAAACATCTGGCCACGAGTTTTAAGTTTCGAGTGCTCAGATTAGTGCCGTGAACGCTACAGAAAACGGGTTTTATGCCCTATATTTTAATTGTACAGCCGAGGTAAGCCTATTCTATTTCTTTCTTTCCATCCGCATTTAAAGTAGTGTAACTGCACTACTTTAAATGTAATTAATCGGTACCCACAGCGAAGCATCTAATTGCTTGTTTGGGTGCAAAGGTCAGCACAGTAGGCATAACACTACTGCTGCCTTGTACTCAACCAGCGGTTGAAGTTTTGTGCGCTTTTGCTCATTTGAGGCAATGCAAAAACTTTGCTTAGATGTTTGCAACATTCGTGGCTTACGAAGTAATTCTTTCTCGGTGTATTGCCACTTGTCTTTTTTTAAACCGGCTGTTTTGACGCTAAGTGAAACCAAGGTTACTTCTGATGCTGATATCAATCAGTTTCGCAACCCGGCTTATCGCTTAGTGCCAATCTTTTCTCCTCAGAAGGGAATCGCTACGCCTTTCCCCATTGTCCCTGAGCTCGGTTCAACTTATCCTGAGTTTAACTACGTCTGGATTGGATGTAAACTTCATCAACACATAATTTATTTTTGTTTTTTATACCGCAGCCCCAATATGTCTGTCGCTGACATTGTATGCTCGTTTGATTCTTTATTCTGCAATATAGATAATATTTTAACCAAATTCCCTACTTCCGAAATCGTTATTGCTGGCGATTTCAATATCCATAACATGCAGTGGCTCAGACATTCGTCTACCACAAGTCCAGCAGGGAGACATGTTGTACTAACTGACTTGCAGTAGTTAGTTGAAAGACCAACTCGTTTGCCTGATATAATTGAACATAGTGCTAATCTATTAGATCTGTTTCTAACATATCATCCTGATAAGTACTCAACGTCAATGTCATCTCCTCTTGTATCATTGTTTCGTTTACGCCCAATTCACCATATCATCATTGAAACCCGCCAGTGACTATCGTAAAAAGCGACTGCTGTGTCACTATGATCAAGCTGATTGGGCTTCAACCAATAAATTCATCAGAGATATAGACTGGTCTGAGAGTTTTTCCTCGAGAGATGTTGAGTGCTGTTCTGTTCAACATCTTATGGTTCGTGATGCGCAGCTTCATTCCGGACAAATTCAAAAATATTAATCCTAACCATTCATCTTGGTTTAGCAATGACTGTTATACAGCCATAAAAGATAAGGAAGCTGCATTTAAGGCATATAAACTGTGTCATTCAGCGAAATTGGAACAGATCTATAGAGAGGCACGTAACACCTGCATATTCATTATGCAGTGAGCTAAGTTCTAATTCGACCAAGACATTAAACAGAAAATCTTTACTAGTCGAAAGGGTAGTAAGAGTTTCTGGTATCTTGTTAAAACAGTCAAGAAGAAGTTCATCAGTTCTTCGGTAACGCCCTTACACGGCATCTGTGAACAAAGTCAAGTTGTTTGCAGCTAAGATGGCTGCGAATTTTCTTCGCAAGCTCCTCCCTCTCCACTGATATGCAACTACAGACAAAGGCCGTTGGATTTCCGCACAAGGGAGGTTTTCAAAGTGCTCGCAAGTCTCAATGTGTATATGGATGCTGGGGCTGCTGGTATTTCGCCCCTGGTACTCAAGTGCTGCGCCTCTCCCTTAGCTAAATGTCTATGCAAACTATTTAAGCTATCCTATTCGGCAGGAGTCTTTCCTTCCGCATGGAAACTTGCACATGTTCATCCAATACCTAAAAAATGAAAGGCAAGCGATCCCTAAAATTGCACATCAATTACCCTTACTTCGATTCTTTCGAAGGCTTTCGAAATACTCATCAACACCCAATTGATGAAATATCTAGAAACGAATCATCTTATTAGCGATCGCCAATGCTGCTTTCGTGCTGGCCGCTCTACTGGAGATTTATTACCATTCCTTACCGAGCATTGGAATCAATGTTTCTATACTTTCGATGAATCTGAAATCATCGTATTAGATATCTCGAAGGCCTCTATTGAAAGCCTGGCATATTGCTCTCTTAGCTAAACTTAAGCCATTAGGTCTAGACCCTCTTTTCTTAAAATGAATTGAAAGTTTTCCCTACCGCCCTTCAACTTTAGACCTTTTTATAATTTATGCCGGTGTACCGCAAGGCTCTGTGTTAAATCCTAATCTCTTCCTCATTTTTATTAATGATCTGTTAGCTCTCAATTTCAATCCTACTCATAGTTTTGCAGACTGAACCTAGCTTTCGTGTAATCATTTGCTCTATAGCTGACTCCAGTGGGAATGCTACAGTTGACAAATGAAGCCACATGTTCAGTTCACTAAACCATGACCTTAATGTTGTCTGTTATCACTCAAACATACTGCAACACCCACTCAACTCATTTCTGTCGATGGAGATTATATCTCAAACTTTAACCTTTAACAGCTTAGGTATTGCCAAAAATGCGATGAAATGCCTGGGCTTCTTGCAAAGATACAAGAAATATTTTACTCCATCAGACTTGGCGCAAACCTACAAGTGTCATATCAGGACTAGATTAGAACATAATTCCCATATTTGGGCAGGGGCTGGACGTACCGCATAGTTCGCGTTTCATAAAGCCCAAAAAAAGGCTTCCGACTTATTAGCGATGACATATAAATAGCATAGAGCAACGGCGTAATGTCGGTTGTCTATCTCTCTTTTATCGCTACTTCTATGGCTATTGCTCTGACGGAATCTCTAGTCTGATCCCTTGTAGAATTTTTCCTATGCGCACCACATAAGCTGTCACCCGAGCTCACCCTCACACCCTTGAAGTGAATTTTGGCCGTACCATGAAATTCCGCGAATCCTACATAAGCAGTACAGTGCGAATGTGGAACAGTTTGCCAACATCTGTTTTCCCCCTTCGCTATGGGCCGCAAAAATTCAAGTGCAATATACAGCAGCACCTCCTTGATGCAACCTAATAATCCCTAATTCCGTACCCCTTCTACGGTTGTTTTTTCTTCTTGTATTTATAAATTTGATTTAGAATCATTAAAAATAAAAGTTCTTAAAATTCTTATTTCTCCATCATTGACCGATTCTAACAAGTGTAGGTTCGATTCCCGACCGCGGGAAAAATAAATAAAAGTTATTTTCAGCAAAATCTCAAATAATTAGGCATATCTAAATTTTAAAGATAAAAATGAATACATTCATACATGACCTTTGTTTAACATTCAACCATTTTAAAACTTCTAACATACAAGACACACTAGAATACCTATTACATGTACCACGTTTACATGCAGAGTTGAAAGATTGAGTTGAGAGCGGGTTCAAATATAGTTGAAATGTCAAATGAACATAACATCTTATTTATGGTATTTTTTGTGATATAGTTATAAAAGTTATAAATTTTGTTTAAATAATCAAAATAAACTCACAATAAATATTCAAACTAACAAAACTTTCGAGTAAAAAGCAAACAATTAGCTGCCAACCCAACTATTCAACCTGCATTTATAGGAACTATACCATTTCGACTTGATTATGCCAGGAAATTGTCAACCCATTTTCAACACGAACCACTTTTTTTTGTGTTTGTTTGTTAATACATGGGGGCAAGAAATCCCTAGTACGGAGACCAAAGTGGCCCATTGTGCTATCCTGCCAGAGACTCCATCATCAAAAGTTTCCAGTCCTCTCAATGCAGCGCATCAGGTCTTGATGAAATAGATTTTTCAGTTCATCTACAGATAGGAAGGCAGACCCTAGAGTATCCAGTCTGCTGTGTCTGCTGTGGCCAGTGAAATCCAGAAACAGTTTTGTGCACCTTCAAGTACTGAAGTTCTCGTATCCCTGCTGATGCTTCCTATGAACACCCGCTTTGATGAGAGACCCGATACTGGAGGTGGAACCACCTACCGCGGGTTCCAGTCCGAAAAATATAAAATCAGAGGCAGCCGTAGCTAAAAGATCAGCCCTTTCATTCCCCATAACCCTATGTGACCAGGAACCCACTGAAATGACACCTTATTTTGGATATACAACTTATCCACAGACGACCTGAAATCCCCCAGTAACTTGGATGTTATCCGAGGGCCACTCACAACCATCGCGGCTGCCTGACAATTCGAAAGGATAGCAATGTATCTACCTCTGGTTTGCATTTGCTGCCATTGCGATGGCGAAGATTTCAGCCTAGCAGACAGTGGTGTGCCTTCCAAGTGAGTAGAAAAATCTAATGTCAGGTTCAAGAAAATAAACACCTGCCCGGGCTCATTCGCTAGTAAGAGAGCCGGCGGTAAAATTTTTTCAAGTGGACCGAGGAAGGCTCGATAAGGCTTTTCCCTCAGTCCACGATTCCCTTACAGGAAAACTCACAGAGAAGCGACAGCCAAAACGAAGCTCTTGTATCATCGCATCACGTGGCATGCTGGCCGCAGAGTTTTCCAGGTACAGCACACGCGCCACAGAACAATGAGAAGGGACAGTCCAGCCGACCTCCTAATATGCCCATGAGCGCTATCTCCATACAGCCCATTTGACATCTGCCTGAATGACAAGATCCACGAGTGGCAAATTAAGGAGGACCTCCAGAACAATAGTAGCGGAGCCCAGAGTTCCAAGGCAGGCAAGCCTTTACACGCCCGCCAGCTTCTGAATCGCAGTCCTCATAAGCGACATCGGCCCTTATAGGAGGCATAATCGAATATGGATTTAACGATCGAGGTGTACATCCAGTGCACTTCCCTCGGTCTTATGCCCCATTTGCAGCCAAAGGTTCTCTTCTGGAAAAGAGCACCAAGGTGGCCTATGTTGCGTCCACTTTCATATCATGTCGGGTGCACCAGACCTCAACAATATTGACGCCTCCGCATACGCTTCACATGAGAATCCCATGTTTTTGAATGAGTCAACCAACAAATACCCTACACCATACACTAAGCATTCTTCGCATTAATATTTCTGAAAAGGTGTAAGAAATACCTACACATCGACTCACTCGAGCCCCGCCGCTTTGTTGCTTGTCTTTCGCTCCTTTATCGCATGGCCAATGTTCCAATAAAATATCTAGTCTGATCCCTTATAGATTAATTCGTGCACGCAATAATGGCACTCCAAGCCGCGCACGTTCTCTCACCCTTCAAAATACTTTCGGCCGCACAGTAAAATTCTATGATGCTTTCTTATCCCGAACTGTGCGAATGTGGAAAAGTCTACCATCTTCTGTTTTTCCTCGGGCCTACAATCTGCGAAAGTTCAAGAGTGACATACATCGGCACCTCCGCCACTTTCCTCATGTCCCCTAATCACCGCATCTCCTTCCTGTCATGCTCTGCTCTGCTGAGCTGGAATAACAATAAATAACAAAGAGTACCCACACCAAGCACGCCACCTTGCTCGCCGCCTCTTTCCACCAGCACACTGAGAGGTTCAGCCGCCCACCTCTACCGTCGCACTAAAATGCGGTCAACACCGTATCGACGAGTTGTCTCACATAGTGACTTGGGGTGGCCCTGCCAAAGCCCCTCTATGTCCGTAAGGGGTCCAAGGTCCACGATCCAGCCCCCCAGTCAATAGAGTAACAGAGCCATCTCAGTAGATCTGCCCCTCCGCTAAACGTGCTGTGAGGTGTTGTAAGGAGAGGCATTTAGGGCTAGTCCTTTGATATATTCTTCCACAAGCCTCTCATGGCTTCTCAAAAGGAATGAGGATAGGTTTATGGTTCGAAAACTTTGCGAGTTCATATATGACGCCTTACCAAGCTTCGCAACGAAGGCAACCCTCACTTTCCTCCACACCTCAGGGACATATACAAATGATACATGACCTGAAAATTAAATGGATATAAGGAGCCAACACAACACTCTCTGCGTTAAGAAGCACATGCAGAATTCCGTCTGGACCCGGGGCTTTAAAAGTCGATAAAATTGCAATTGGCCATTTCATCTTCCCGACATCAACTACCTTGGTACAAGTGGACCAGGCAGGGCATGTTCGCCATACAAGTGTAGGTCTCATCACGCCTACTTGCTTCGTCATTCGATGCATTTTCAGAACAATCGGCCTGGCCGCCGGGTCACTCCTAAGATCCCGGAGTAGCCTAACCGGTTCACGATAGCCTTCAAGCTCCTCGTAGAAATCTACAAAGGCCTGTCTTTTTGATTTTCTAATAAGACTCTAGGGAGTACTCTGAGTTAAGCGGTAGATCCGCAGTGTCCTCCTCCGAGCCAGTATTCCTGACAGTCAGTCCTCCTGGCCTTATTGAAAGGCCTTCTGGAGGCGTTATGGAGTTTACTAAGACTGCCGTTCCCCGACGGCATAGGCTTCCTTCCTTAATGGGACAGGAAGCTTCGAAAGCGGTCTATGCAGACTGAAGCCCTCCTAGCGCCTTCTCCAAGGCAGCAGTACTTTTGATTCTTCCAGCCGGAGAGGCGAGAGCGAAACTAGTTCCCTGTGGTATCTCCCCTGATCAGTCCGCTTCAAATTCCTGTATTGTTCAACTTCAATGAGGTCAGCAACCATACAGTATTCAATAGTGATCAGAAAGAGACTCCTTTCGCGGCACCCTCCAGCCGGAGGATAGGTGAAAAGCGTTAAAGGACGCAAAAGTTACAACAATGACTTCTTGTCGTCGGCTGGTAGCAAGGGTTCACTCGTTACCCTGATTCAGCAGAACCAGGTCCGCTGAAGCTATGAACTCCAGCAGTTGCGCATTCCGATAGTTAGTGTCTGAACTGCCCCAGACAATGCGATGAGTGTTGGTAACACAACCAACCAAGACATCACGCCGATTAGACCTCGAATACCCAACCGTTCGCCTTACTCCCTAAGTGCGAGGGGGAGCAGCGGAGTAATACGGGAAATATGCTGTGACAATAGCGAGTTCGCTACTGACTCCATCTTACTTTAAAAAAGATTGACCGATGTCGAAAAAACACGTGCCCTAGGGGCAGAGCACGCAGTATCATATAGAATTTAAGCTCTTGCGCCTCTGATTGACTGCGGATACGGTATATTCAGACCCAAGGTTCCTACACAAGAAACAATTTTTGCTGTTGAGGTCAGCCAGGCAGCGTCCTAGCAAAGCAGGTGCCACCTTGCTGTGCTGTAGACTAATCTGAGTGAAAAGAAGTTCCTCTATGGAATAGTCACCTACACCCGCCTTTCTCGCAATACTCAGTTTATCTACGCCAGGAGGATTTCTACCACTTTCCGCAACTTTCCTAGCTGGACCAACGACCACTTGCGAAGAGAAAGAGGGAGCAGGTCCAGTGACAGCAATAGCCATGTCCTTAGCACTTCTGCTTCTCATTTCCTCTGTGCCACAGAGATTCCTGCCTCGGAAAGTTCCGCATCGATCGCAACCTTCAGCGGACTTGAGACACTGTGGTCTCAACTCCAGCTAGACTGCCCGTGCCGAAATGACCCAACCCATGGGGAACATTTGCGATCCCCATAGGAAACTCCACACTGCCCTCACCAGTCGACCTCCACAGCAAAAGGAGATTCTCCAGAGATGTCGAGATCTCAAGGATTAAATCCCCTGATTCATCAGACTCCCGTGAAACTGTTCACACAATTAAGTGGTATTATTTCTTAAAGGTTCCATATATGGTCCCATGAGTTGGGCGAGAAAAACAGTCACCTGCAGCACAGCTCCGCATTATTACAGGAAGGCTTATTAAAGCTGGAGGTCGCTTGGTATCCAGAGTTCGCGTACTAGCGATGGGATGGGAGCAGCTTTTTGCCCACGAATCAGTGTCAAGCCAACTGAAGTGTGGTTACCACCTCGCCCTACGTAGAAGTAGCTGAACTCAAGGCTAAAACCTTCACTTCACCCACCTCTTGGCTGGCAGAATAGCAGGATCCGTTACTCACAAAGAAGATAGCTCTCTCCGATTTCAGTCGAAACCTAGGCTCACCGCATATACAATCGTCAAATAATACTGGAAATGGGGTTTGAGCATTACATTATGTATTTTAATGGCACTAGTTAAATCTAATTTTTTTCTAATTGATCTATGGAAACCCACTTTTTACGGTATCTTCTTAATTATATGCAAGTGCGGCTCAAATTTTAATCTAGGTACACTATCTAAACTTAGGTTTATATTACAAGGATTTCTATATTTGGAATACCTTCGGTTTTGGTTTTTTAAATATATAACTAAGTTTATTTTGTATTATTAAGTCTACCTAAATCTTTTTGAAGCAACTGCTAACATTATTTTACATTTCACCCAGCTATAAAGATTAGAGCGTCATCTGCAAAGAGAGCCAGTTTGCTATGTCAAAGTATCTATTCATATTATTATTGGAGATGATTAAATGTAGGGGACAACCATGTATTGTCTCAATCGATTCCAGAATACTTTCAGAAATTTTAGTTCGTGTTCTATTAGTAAGATAACGTTTAAAATCACAACAGTTCTGCACCTATTACTCCATATATTTCCAATTTATACCTTCTGCATCAATATATTTATATCAGTTGTCTCGAATACGCTAGTGATATCAAGGAACAAAGGAACCACTTTATTTTTTGCAACAATTTCTTCTTACCAGCATACTTTAAATTGACTCAACACTGATTCACATGGGCGTTTAAGCCCGGGAGGTAGCATTGCAAATGAAAAAGTCATAATATACCAGCTGATTTTGATATCGATAATTGATCTCGTAACAGACCGTCAGCTGCTCAAGTAGCGGTGGGTGTGGACGGTTGCAAAAGTGGTAAAATCCTTTTTTTTAAAGTAGTAGTATAGCTGATGGACGCTCTTTAGTTTTCAATTGTAGTCACTATCGATTCCTGCAGCCATCTGGAAAGCAGCCCGTTTGCAATAACTTCTCAAATACTAAAGTTAAAGTTATACTAAAGTTGAAGTTGGAAAAGTTAGGAGTTTTTTCCGGCTTAAAACATACAGTTGTTTTTTATGTAATACATTAGATTATTAGTCGCTTGAATAAAAGGGCCGGAACCATCCTTCTGAGGACTGTGAGGGCGTCCTGATTATAAAAAAAACATATTAGGGCCGAATTACAATAGCCAATGATCAGTTTGCTTTATTATTATAATTCTATCAGCTGAAATCGATGTCAATTCTAACTGCTACTCGTTACGCACTCTCGCGCTAAGCAAACGCTCGCTTAGGAGACGGTATGGTTCGCCCAGCTATAAATTCAGAGCGTCATCCGCAAAGAATGCCAGTCGAAGATTGATTGATTTTATTGTGCCCAGAATCATTGACCTCTTAGAAAGGAGTTATCGCTACTTACAAAAGATACAAAAGAAGTCCTCGATAGTAAAATAGTAAAAATTCTATTATTAACAAAATTTCTGTCTCGTTCAGTGATGCTATTGATTTTTTTTTTATAAATAGACGGAGAGCTGGCTACCAAAATACTTACGTCATTTCATAATACAATTTTCTATCTAATCATACTCTCCTAACATCGTTGATAACTTATTCGGAAGCCTGCCCGGCTTTAAGTGGTGTTGGGCGCTACGGGATAGCCCCGAAGACCTTAAAAAACCGGTTAACTTACGTGATTTCATAAAGGTTGATTTTTGGTATGGTAGTTGAAAATTATATTTCATGACCAATTGTAAAAATGGCAGACATATCGAATGGCGGGCAAGTGGTGGCAGACGGCAAAAAAGACGCGGAAAATTGTGTATAAGAAGAAATTTTCCACACGGACTTTCTTAGAAGCAAGTAAATTTATTTTCGAAAATGGGATCGGGCAATTCCTTCGTAGCGTTTCGATACAAAAATCTCGTTTTCGCTTTATATTAAGGCACTTCCTAAGAACACATAGACGTAGAGAGCTGACATTTGCTACAAGGTATTTCCATAGCAATGGTAAATCCTAGTTCATAAATACACTAAATCGGGAACCTCTTATTGGTGTTGCCATACCAAACTTTGGTTTTCACTATATATTTGAGACATTTCAGAACATTTCAGAACGCGCCGGCATACAGCGTTGAAATTCTGCACTGTTCTCACAAAAAAAATGTAAAAAATCAAATAAAACATTCTTGGTGTTGCCGTATAAAACTAAGATAGGGTTGCCGATTTGATGGTCCATTTTTGAGGTTGTATTTGCAATTTTTAAGAAAGCGCCGTGTGCAAACTTTCAACGCTGTACGCTGACGTATTCTCAGGCAGTGTTGAAATATATAGTGAAAACCGAAATTTTTGTATGGCAGCACTAAGAAAGGGTTGCGCGATTAGTCCTTTTTTGAACTACTATTTACCATTGCTATCAAAAAACTTTGTATTTAATTTCAGTTCACTACATCTACACGTTATTAGGCAGTGCCCTAATATACAGTTATATCTCGACTTACGACGGGGTTCGGTTCCGCAACTTTGGACGTAAGTCGAAATGCTCGTAAGTCGAATTTCATGAAAAAATAAACAATATAATTATAATAGTCATATGAACATCAAAATGCATAGCTTTTTTATATTTTTAATTGTTTACCACATCAATCGCCAGAAGCGTGCAAGAGATATATGTATATATATATACAGGGTGTCCCGTAAGTCGACTTCAAGCTTGAATCGGGTGATAGAACAAATTATAATAGTTACCAGAAAAATATAAAAAAAAATCTAGGAGATGTATTTTTCAAATTATAGACATTTCTTTGGTTTTCGAGAAAATGTACACCCTATGATGGTTTTTTAGCTCCTGATACAAATCTTTACTTTTTTTCGTTTTTATTTTTCTATTGTTATCCCGAATAGTGCTTATGTAGCCTGTTGCTTTAAATTCTAAGCCAAATACTCCAGCTTGGAAGAAAATGTCACATTTTGCGGAACTAAGAATAGAAAATTAACTGAAACTGAGAAAAAAAAGTACTACGCCAGTTTGGCAAGTAAAGTAAAGTTTAAAAGTTGACGCATTTAACAAGAATTCTAAAATTATTTAACACTTGCTACAATATTTCTTAGATTACGAAAAAAAAATGTTTTCTTCAAGAAACCCAGTTTAAAAGCATTTCTTTTTACCTACTAAAAATGATTCTAGTATACCCAAAGCTTGCCGTATAGACATACACACATACATACACATACACGCGCCGCTCGTGGGTATGCATATGTGTGGGTGTGTGTGTGTGTGTGTGTGTCGCAGGCCTGGGTGCAACCTCCCCCTTCACCCCACATCTCCCCTCCTAGTATTTGGTTATATATATATTACACTATCGGCGTAAAGGCTTTTAGCATTTCATGAATCGACTAAAAATTTCAGACGCATAATGTAAAAAGTGGCTAAGTCAAAACCGTTACACTACCTGCCTATCGTGAAGTGCTGAGTTACGTCAAATGTCTACGATATAAAAACAATAGTGGGAATTTATAATAAAGAATGGCGTGCAGTCAGGTTAGTATGCAAGAAATTATTAACAATGGCACGAATAGATCTCACAATTTATTGTTTAAGTAAATTCGACAATTCACTTAAATGTTGAACATATTATATTTAAAGTTGAAATAGTCTTGAATGTGTAAAATATGAATCACGCGGCATGTCTATCCTCGTCGTCAGTCAGGGCAAGAGAGAGATCGAATCTTTGATCTGATGTGCACACCATTGTTGATGTAAAAATGCGCAAGGTGTCACTAAAGTTGTTATGGAGATAAATCCAACTTATATATATATTTATATATATATACATATATATATATTATTTTCGCGAATTCGTTATTAATACCTTTCCGGGCTTTTCGCCACATGGGGCTTACTCCTTGTGTTAATGGAGCAGCTAATAGAAACATAAAATGAAACGTACGACTTGACTGATGAGTTTCAACTGTCTAATTCTTCTACTACTCGAATTTAATTTATACAAAAATTTCCAATTAATTACAAAACAAAATTTGTTCTCTCAGACAACCCAAAAATAAAAAAATATCTTGCGTAAATAAGTTAAAGATGTTTACTACGGTCATTTCAAATGGGTCAATCAGTCAAACTCGTGACCCTATTGGTCCGACGAACCATTCTAATAATATATGAGAAAAACCACTGCAACAGACAAACTGTCACCGGGAGGTGACTATACGAAATTACGTACGGGGGCATTCATCTGGGTAATCATAAAAATTCGTCTTAAGGAGAGAGTCGCTCTTCGTCATCACCGATTTTGTTCAAATTCACAGTATATGTTGGGCTTGACTTGAAGTGAAAGTGTCGCAACTAGTAGCTCCAGATGGCTAAGCGAAACCGAAATAATTTCTAGTCAAGCCCAACATATACTGTGAATTTGAACGAAATCGGTGATGACGAGTAGGAACCCTCTCCTTGTTAGACCAATTCTAACTTTATACTTGTTTAATTGTTACAAATGCATAAATGCATGTTCTCCAAAGCAGGAGGACGGCTTAGTGAATTAGGAAAACTTATTGGCCTTAGTTAGACCAATCATTTATTATTATTAATTTACCTTACTACGCTCTGCATTCACTCACTTTTTCTGCCTATATAATGACGGGCAGGTAGACATAAAATTAATCAAAAGCTTTAACTTTATACCGTTGATGAATCATTATATTTTCAATTGCAATATGTAGTTCTAATTTTTCATCACTCCATTTTGAAATTATTAATTGCAAAAACCTGTCTCCAACTCACCACAAATATTTGTATGTACACCAACTTTTCCACCAAGCTTATTGCTGTGAAAAGTAATACCAAATTTAGCTTAACGACTTATTAGGTTATCTGTGCCAAGGCTAAGTGCTTGTTAAAATTACAATGTTGAGAACATTCGTTTAGATTACATGATAGTTTGATATGAAGCAACAAAAACCCCAGTGCCATTTATACTATCATTTTCTCACCCGCTTATGCTTAGGAACTTAGTTTCTTGTCTCGCGCTTCCGGAAGTGGAACTCCCTGGCAGACAACACAAACGGTGGCATGCGGTCTACGAGACAATTTTTAAAAGATAAAATAAGTGTTTCATTTTCTAACTTTTTATAATTGAAGGACAATATCTTAACATTTTATGCATATAAAAAAAACTCAAATATTCATGCTAACAATACTCCTAATTAATTGCTATTAAAAGTTTTCCTTTTTCTGATTTGTTTGGTTTGGAACAAAATTGACATTTTTCTTCTCTGCGCGTATGGTATGTGGTACCGCAAACTGTATATCAGGACACAAACACATGTGAGGAAAGTTGGTGGCCGATTGACGTGTACGTCTACTGCGTTTTCGAGAATACACAGCAGCTCGCAGAACTAGATTCGTTTACAACGAAAACAAAAAGGATATATATTGGTGCGGACTCATATACCGCGCGCCACTTCCGGAAGGTTAAGCTTTTGCAATTATTTTATTTAACTTATAGTCTTGATTAAAACAAATTCGCACGTTTAATCGCCAGAGATGAATATCACTCACAGAATTAGAATTTTGCCTCGTATCCATCACGCAAGTTTACATAATGCGTATAGATAACAGAATCTTGCCTTTGTACTTTTTTACATCCTTCATTACTAAATAATTTTTGCATGAAAATACCTGTTTTGCAATCTTTCCATATTTAAATCAATCTCGTATATAAATTAGAAAAAAAAACCAATCGTAAAGTCACAATAAATACCAAAAATAATTAAAGTAAATACTTTAAATACGCTTTAATACCTTTATTTTATGCGACTTCAAATGGTGCATGAGGAGAATTTTTATCAAGGACATGGAACATACCGCAAAAGCACTTTTATTACATACTTCTGTTCTGGCATCCAAGCGTAAGGGCCTGAATGGCATTTCAAAGGGCGAAAACTTTTTACTTTTTTGTATATAATATGTAAGTAGAACATACAAGTGTATATATATAAATATGAATAGGACATATGGACATGGCCATAAAATGGTTTCAGGATGCTCAATTGAGAACAAGATTCAAGTAAGGAGCACTGGTTGAAAATAATTTCAGAAGTCAAAGGAAAAGGTTGATATATAAAATTTATATGGAGTGGGAACAAAATACTATATATTTCAACTGTGTTGCGCACTTTGAAGTAAGTAAACAATAAATCCGTTTTTACAATTCTCTACATGCTGTATTTACAAACATATATAAAGAAATTCCTGTAGAAATCAAGATTATTTTATTTTTGTGTTTCAGATTTTATTGATGAATATTTTTGTTTTATTGTTGTTATATATGTACACCTTTTAGTTGTAAGAATTATTACCGTCAAAATATTGTTATAGCTGTTGCTGATATAAGTAATCCTTACTCGAAAAGGTTTCTTCTAGAAATTAAAAAACAAAAACTGAACAAAAATTGAATTAAAATTAAGCCTCCTTGTAGTTTTGTAGTTTATTAGAGTAGTTTTATTATGAAGCATATTCAAGTTGAATATTTTTGTATTAAATAATATACAGATATACATAACGTATTTTTAGATAATAAACCGAGATAGTATAAAATATAAAAGTTTTTTTTACCCAACTACCTACGTTCATGACTGATCATTGATATATTTTTTTTAAATGGAGGAAAGGAGATTGCCAAGCACGGCAGGCTCAAAGTACGATCCCGTTTCGTATACACTCTGTCCTTAACAGCTTAACAGCAGCAGAGCAAATACCAGGAACCTAGTAGGGGTCATGACGGGTCACTGGGCCATAGGGGACCATGCTAGAAGACTGGGAATGGCGGCGAACGATTTCTGCAGGAGTTGTAGGGACTGTGAGGAAATTGAATCCGTCAAGCATGTGCTTTACGAATACCCCGCTCTGATGAATAAAAGAGGTACGCTACTAGGTAGCTACTTCTTTTCAAGTCTGAGGGAGCTTCAAAGTATAAAGTTCAGAGACATCCTAAGTTTTCTGATTGAGGCAGGATGGATCTAGGCTAAAGGTCGTGGATATATCCTGAGTTTCCCAAGGAAAGCAGGATAAATCCACGGCTTGATAGGGTTATCTCATGAGGTCTAGGGTCACAATGGACCCGTTGGAGGTCTAAGTGAGGCTGGCTGGTTGTCCAGCGGCACCCCTCTTACCTAACCTAACCTAACCTAAGAATTCTGCAAACCTCAATATCCAAAATTTCAACGTTTAATAACCAATAAAAATTAAAATTGTTCAATATTTACTGCCTTCGTGGGACTATGAAAAACGTCAGAGTGGGTGAATATTTGAGAATCTACTTTATTTATTATTTATTTTTTATACTGTCAGCAGCTATGAATTACACCTATGTCACTCTAGCGCAACTCTTCCGAGAGGATGATGCAATTTAGAATGCAAGGTAAAACGACATGGATCTTTGTGTTTGCTTCCCACTCTTACATTTGGAGATTCATGGTTGCAAAAATTTCTATCTCTCATTCTTTTGACGATATGAGCATGTGTAGTAGTTCATCACCACAAACGATGTAGCAATATCTCATGTGTATTCAGCATAATTTAGAACAAAACAGCTGTGAACTGGAACTTGCACATTCAGTCTTGAAAGAAAATTTTATTTTAATCGACTTGTCCCACACAATGTTTTAGTTTACTATTATGGAAGTGCTCTTTTCGAATCTTGACTTTGCCGCCTCAGATCGTATAGCCGCCATATTGAAAAAATGGCACCCAAAAACAGCTTTTAGACAATACTTTCTTTCCCACTCATTTATTTAGGATGAAAATGGTTATGTGATCAATTAAACTAATGAAAATTTCCTATAACTTATGTTTTCTTTTTTTTTTTATAAATGGCGTGCTATTTTTGTGGGATCTCCACTAGGCCTAATCTACATGTACATTACTGAATTTAGTACATTCTCCTTCGTTAACCACGATAGGGTTAACAGCTTCGATGTAACCGCCTTGTTTCTCGATTTCGTCTAAGATTTGCTCGAGAACAGTCTCCATTGCTTTCTCTTCATTGCTATTTTGTAGTGAAACTTGCTAATTATCACAGGTAATTCGTACAAATAACGGAGCACTTTAATCCAGCCTTTCTGCATACACAGGCTCCCCGACTTGCATTTGCAGGAAATCAGTTTTAACAAGGTTTCCGGAGCTGAGGGCTGAGCTTACAAAATACTAAAACTGTTCCCGCTACGAAGTCTTCTAAACCTCCCACAAAGATAATATATTTAAAAATCCCTCGATGCTACCGGCAACATAATCTAAAATAAAACGAAAACAAGCATCAATCAAAACATAAACAAATGGTAAAGTCTCAAATCATTTCATTATCTGAGACTTTAACCAGAAAAAAACTTAACTCTTTGAAAAGAATTCCAGTCAAAGTACAAGCGCTGGGTTTATCTATTTATTTATCTAAAAAGGAAAACAAAACAAATCATTAATAAATAAATAATATTTAACACAAATAAGAAACACTTACCTATTGACGGCAGCTGCCATCAAATTCCTTACATTGCTCACAGTACAAAATATTCTCGTCAAATTGACAGAACTTAAAGTATACTGCAACGAATACGTCTCGGAAATTACATGCAGCCGTCATACGATCACTATAAACCCTATGATTGTGCAGGGCGTCATTATTAAAGCCAATGCTAGACATACAGACCTATTGTACTCGGGGCTATAAATAGCGAGCTGCTGGAACTCACTCCATTCATTCATTCTTTTGATTGAGTGTTTCAGTGAAGTGCTCTTGTTGTGGAAAAAATTAAATACAGGTAGAAATTTTATTAAGGCATATCTTGCCGACGGCAATTTGATAATTCGGGACGCGATCGTGTAATTTTCCTCGAATTTGCCGACGGGTTTTTCCGACCGTTTAATTCACGCACGTGTATAATCAGAAATGTGTAATGAGATAGGACTCTTAAAAATTGCATCAGTGTTTGTTTTATCGACAGTAGTAGTGCTGATTGTTTTCGAGACAGGACTCAGTTCAAAAAGTGAATATTCTAGTGAATGTGATTAAATAAAATTTCATTAAAATGAGTGAAGAATATGATAAGGCAAAAAGCAGACTCTTTAAAAAACTACAAGAAAATGTAGCCAGACTAGGGTGAAAGTACCATCTAGGATAGAAGCTGTTACGAAAAACGTATTTATTAATAATATACCAACGATGGCACTCGTCGATAGTGGAAGCGAGTGTTCTTTAATACGCAAATCATTAGCAGATGATTTAAATAGTGAAACTATCTATACGGACAAATATTTAAAGGGGTTCGGTGGAGCAACTTTTACAACAAATAAAGCTATTACAGCGTCAGTTACCATGGAAAATGTGTGAATAGTAGGTAGGCTATTAGTAGTCGAAGATGAATTGATACCCGAACCAGTTTTATTGGGAATAAACATACTTTGTACAGACGAAGCTCGCATCGTTATTGAAAAGGATAATTGCAAAGTTGAAAGTGCGAAATTGCTTGATAATAAAACAGGCTCCAAACTATCAGAGAATGATCGAGAGCAGGTGGAAGCCGTCCTTCGTACGTTCCGACAGTATTTTTCAAATGACTTCTCAGAGCTTGGGAAATGTAGTACCAATGAAATGGAGATCAAATTAAACTCTCACGTACCAATAAGCCGACATCCGTATAGGATACCGTTTGCCAAACGGCAAAAAGTTGGGGAAATAACTGATGAATTATTGCTGCAAGGAATAATAAGGAAAAGCGAATCTCCATATGCGTCTCCAATTGTGCTTGTAAGCAAATCTAATGGCGAAGAGCGTCTATGTCTCGATTACAGAGCTTTAAATGCGATTACCATTAAAGAAACATTCCCGATGCCCGTATTTCAAGAACAACTCGCTCTGCTTTCTGAAAATACCTTATTTACGACTCTCGATATGACGGCGGGGTATTACCAAAAATTCAAAAAAATTTACCGCCTTCGTAACGAACGATAATCACTACGAGTTCAATTGTATGCAGTTTGGACTTGTCAATGCCCCAAGTATATTTCAACGTACCATGAATGAACTTACGAAACGTATGCAACCGGGAGAAATTATCGTCTACTTGGATGATGTCATCATACCTAGTGTGGATGCAGCCGAAGGTCTAAATAAGTTAAACCGTTCTCTTAAAATATTATCAGATTCCGGACTTACTTTACGCCTTAACAAATGTGTCTTCCTTCCTGACGAAATCGACTTTCTGGGCCACCGTATTAATAGAGAAGGAATCCATCCCGGGGATAGAAAAATCAATCCCGTTCGAGATTTCCCAGAGCCGACTGATGTACATGGAGTCCGAAGATTCGTAGGATTAACTAATTTCTTCAGAAAATTTGTAAAAGGATATGCGCATATAGCTCGACCATTGACGATTCTTTTGAAAACCAAGGGATCCGGGCATTTGTATTGGACCGATGAGCAGCAAAAAGCATTTTATTCATTGAAAGACGTTCTTTGTAGTGACCCGGTGTTAGCAATTATAATCCTAGCCGGAATCACCAAGTGCATACTGACGCCAACACGATAGGATTAGCAGGAGTACTAATGTAGTTAGAAGACAATAATGAGTGGAAACAAGTATTTTATTATAGTCGGCGTTGCACAGATGCCGAAAGAAATTTTCGTAGCTACCAGTTAGAAGTTCTAGCTGTAGTAGAAACCCTTGAACGATTTAGAGTCTATTTGCTTGGAAAACATTTCCAAGTAATGACAGATTGTGCCGCTATAAGTACGACGAAAAATATGAAACCGCTAGTAGCGAGAATTGCACGATGGCTCTTAAAATTGCAAGAGTATGACTATGAAGTCATACATCGCTCTTCGGTGCGAATGTCACATGTCGATGCGTTAAGTCGTGCACCAGTCGAGCCGCCAAAAATAGCCGAAGCAGTTATGAGTAACATCAATCGAATAGAAATTACAGCCGATGCTTGGCAACTTAGTATGCAGATGCAAGATTTAAAATTACTAAGAATCATGAGAGCGTTAAAGGGTGAAGCCGAGGATGAACAAGTTTTACAGTTCAAGGCCGATTATTGCTTCCAAAATAACCGTCTGTACCGTCGAGTGGCTGATCTACTAATGTTTGTTGTACCATCTTCTGTACGATGGAGAATAGTAAAAACGTGTCACGATGATTCAGGCCATTTTGGATTGGAGAAAACCATTCAACGAATCGCAAAAGATTTTTGGTTTCCGCGTGTCAGAAAATATGTAAAGGATTACATATCCTCCGGCATCAGCTGCTGTTATAATAGGAGTAATTATGGGAAGGCCGAAGCTCAAATGTATTATGAGGAAGTTATACCCGTGCCGTTCATTTAGCTCCGTTCCCCCGCAGCAAAACAGGAAACCTCTACATCTTAGCCATCACCGATCACTTTAGCCGATATCTGATTGTGAAACCAACAAAAACAACTAAAACACAGCCAGTTATCAGCGTACTTAATGAATTGTCATACTACTTTGGATTGCCATCTTCAGTTATCACTGACCGAGGAACTGCTTTCACTTCGAAGCCCTTTGAAGAATACTGTGTCGCAAATGGAATTCGGCATACCAAAGTAGCTGTTCGCACCCCAAGAGCCAATGGACAAGTAGAGCGAGCGAATCAATCGATCTTGCACTTCCTACGATGTTCGACTGAACAGACAAAAACGTGGGATTGGCATCTACGTAATTTACAATGGACGTTAAATTCCCAGAGAAATGCCACGACGAGATTCAGCCCCAATGAATTAGTGTTCGATTTTCCGCTGAGGGATATTACCGAGAATAAGTTATTACAAACTCTTCAAACCGAGGACATTGACGGGATTGCACTAGTGGATATCGCAGCCAAACGTGCGGAAGTTGTACATAGCATTAGTAAAGAACAACGAAAGTGGAAGATCCGATTCGACGAACGACATAAGCGACCACATGTCTATACTGAGGGCGAACTCGTGGTAATAGAGAACATCGTTCCTGCCAGTGGCGAAAGCCGCAAATTAGAGCCCCGATTTCGAGGACCGTACGTAATTGTTAAGGGCCTAGGAAGAGACCGATATGTTTCGGAAGACATTCAAGATGCTCCGCGAAACCGAAGAAAATTCAGTTCTATCTTTACGGCCGAGAAAATGAAGCCATGGTGCTCACTAATGCCTGAACTCGACAACAATTCTGAAACTACGTCCGAAGACAGAATCGATGGAGAAGTAAACACGAACCGAACCGAGACGTTTCACCGCCAGGAAGGGCCGACTGTCATGCTACTTCCGTCCACCGCTGTAGATGATAACGAAACACCTGTTACCCGAAACGAAGGAGAAAGGATGTAAACCGCGTAGGCCTTGAAAATATATTGAGACAGAAGAAAAAACAATTGCGAATCCGCTGTCGTGAAAAAGATTACTAAGACCACGCTCGTAACAACTGGTGTCAGAAGTAAATTAAATTCGCGAAATAAAGTGGTGGCATTTGACTTTGAAGTTCAAAGTGTGATTAAATTTGTGAAATCGAATGAAGACCCGCTATGACTTACGTGCTATTTTAGCCAGATTTAATGAAGGTGACCTTGTTTGGCTGTACAACCCGAAACGACGTAAAGGACGTTCTAACTCATTATTGTCAACATAACTAGGCATTATTTTTTCAAATGACGCCTACTCTCATTTGAAAAAATAAATAAAAAGTACATAGTGTTAAATTTTGTACGATGGTACGGAGCCCTTCGTGTGCGAGTCCCACTCGCACTTGGCCGGTTTTTTTTATTCTAATTGCTGTTCAACATTTAGATTTTTTTTTATGATTCAAAATGTTGAAGCTGTGGCATGATATTGCTTGATTTGATTTCAAGGTTAACGTGATTTTCATTTATACAATATAGTTCCAAATTTGAAAAGCAACTCATACATCAATAAAATGTATGCTACCCAATTTACTTTTCCCAAGACTCCTCTAAAATGAAAAATAGGTGAACAGTAAGAAAACTTGCTTTAAGCGATGAATTGGCACAAAACTATGATCGTGTAATCATGTGCATATTTCTAATGCACATACTTTCACACCACCTTCGAGGTAGAGTGCAGAGCGCGTAATGCATGTATTCTAACCATTTGAAAACTGAAAATTATGCATCTTCAACTTTCACTAAAGACAATTGATTACCATTTACTTCGTCATTTTCTTCAGGTTTCTTATTTATTCAATCCCCTTTAAAACATTTATCTGCCTTGTAAATCTTTATTTATAGTAGGATTAATTCTTTTTATTGAAATTCGTATTAACAGGTTTATGTCAACATCTTTACCATTGTGGAATACATTTTTCTACATTAGGAAGGAAGTACTGATAAAGTAAATTTTTTTCATGCCTTGATGTTTCAAATCTACTGATAAGGCGTAAATCACGCTTAAATTCTTAACTTGGTGTACAGTCAGTAAGGGAGCCATACTTTACAGATGATTTTGTTGATCAGAATAAATGCTAGTTTTTAAGTTTTCCCGAAATTCAAATAATTTGCCTTTTTCTATATCGATCAATTATCGTCATTTGCAAAGATTAAAGGATTTCTTTCATATGACCCCTTAAACGTTCTCAACAAAGAAATCATATTTTCAAGGTCTTGATTTAAGTGTGAAGTTATGATGACCGATTGCTTGTTTCGCAAATCTTCAAAAAGCATGAATAGGGCCATCAAGACAGTAAGGCCACTTCATAAATGCCAAATGCTTCCAACTTCTTAGACATTCTCGACTTTGTTTCAGGTTCTCTAATAAATTTTTTTTATTTTCAGAACTGGCAAATTGATTTGGATTTTTAGAATACAGCGTGTAACTGTTTAAGATGTCAAACAGGTTGTTCATCTTCAAAACCAATTTTGCGGTCTGGAGAGTAACTTCTTTCTCTTTTTCATCTTTAAAACATTCTAATTGAAGTGCATTATATATAGCAGATGAAACCGTGAGACTAAATACTTGAGTTGCGAGCTTAAGATTCATTTTCTCAAAATTATTCGGCTTTAGGTTTGAGTCAGTCAATTTAAACATTGCACGAATTTCACCATTGTCGAATTCATAAACTTTTCTTATTATTTTCCAAGAGATTATTATATCATTAGATAATAAGCAGTTACATACACTTTTCATTAAGTGACAAATATCGTAAAAGGAATAAACCTTTCTGTCGTTGATATATAAAAAAAGAATTTTCTATGGTACAACTGAAAGTTTTATACAAGATCGGCTGTTAGACCCATGATTACATGTCATTCCAATGACTTCAAATCCATTACGCAAAAGCAATATCACTTATTATGAAATTCAGGTCATTTTCTCTTACAGAACCAGCGAAGAAACCAATATCTTGCCACCAATTCCGGTTGAGCCCACGAATCATTATCAAAAGAACACTTGTCACAATATATTTTTTTTCTACCAAGCGGTAACCAAAAATTATAGTATGCCTAATATTGTATTTAACTTCCCTTCTTGTTGAAATCTCATCAAATGAAAGTATGCATGTTTTGTCTAAATTACTCATTTCATTTTGCTTTGAGTAAATTGTGTTGTGATCGCGCTCGGTCAGCACAAATCATAACTCATCAGTTATGATAGTACCAGTCCGACGCTGATCCCAACTCATTTTCTCACGAAACAAAGTATCGTTTTTCAAGTGCGCCACGAGCACTTAAAAAATTCTCTAATTCCTTTCCCAACGCAATAAATTTCAAATTTTATTTCGAAGTAAGCAATTTTTGTTTACTTCTACGCTCTCCACTTAACGTTCACATTCTTGTGAGAATCAAATTACATCCTGTTGACCGATGTAGCGTCAATAATAATTTGCTGATAAGGCGCGATCGCGAGTCGAGTAAGATTTTAGGAAAATACAAATCGAGGAGTCCAGCGTCTACAGTGAGCACAGTCGATCGAGTCTCGCGTTTTGTCCGAGAATTTGATTAAAAAATATAAAAATAAACTTATGAAAAATAAGGCAAAGTATGTAAAATCTGAATTAAAACTAGGAAAAGTGTTAAAAATAAAGTTGTGCCAAATACATAAGGCAAAGTTGTAAAAATGGAATTACAAAATAAATTCGAAGATTTTGCTTGAAATCGTGTGTTTTTCTTTAATTTTTATTTTCAGATAATTCAAAGATTTGGTGGACTTGTATTTGAATATAGAAGGCACTGGACTCCACATGCCCGCTCTTCACCCCGTAAGGTAAGCACGGTGGGAGGTTATAACACTGGTGGCAGCGGTGTGGGATTTTTTGAGGGAATTCAGAATCATTTCCACAACTTTTACCAAGTTTCGACGGAACTATAACATTGGAGATAGAACCACTTCATTGGAGGAAAGCCAGACTCCTTTTTTTCAACCTTTTCGCAAACTGCTCGCAGAATTATATCACTGCTGACAGAATTCATCGCATTGGAATCAATCTTTTACACGCAGCTTAATTTGAGAAAACATAGTTGCACCAGGGAATTTATCTCATTGGAAACGGAACCATCGCATTGGAACCTTTTACACGCAGCTTATTTTGAAGTTCAACAATTAAGAGGAAACATAATTGCACCAGGGAATTACAGGTAATTACTACTGTTTCTTTTTATATTTAATTGATATACATATAAATATATATATATATATATATATTAGAATAAAATGTTTTCCAATTTTATTCACCGCTGAATAGTGAAAGTTACAGAATAGTGAATTAAGTGATTCGTGGTACCAATTCTTGCCCTATAAATTTGAATCAAGAAAATGAGTTCTCAGTGTCTATGAGGGGCAAAACTTCAAGTCGACCTCATAAGTGCGGTGAAGGTACTACAATTTTCTTTTAGTTGCGTTTTAGAAACTGATGTAGATTTTCAAAGAAAGATCTCTCAAACGTTAATAGTGGGACTTATTGTGCCCGTGCTTCGTAAATTTTTTTTGCTTTTCTTAATCTTGTCATTGTGATAAAATTGTCACTGTGATATTCAGTACATTACGTGCGATACGAAATCGCATAGTCTTTGAGTATTAAACATAGAAAGAATAACAACTCGAAGTCAAGCCGGAATGTTACACCGGTTTGCTGAGTTACCTTTTCATTTGCACTTAGAAATCGAAACTTTCGAGATGACGGAGGTCAAGATTTCCCTTTCCGATGTTCACCACATGATCCCAAACTTTGATGGGAATCCAAATGGGTTGGAAAAATTTATTGCTTGTGGAAACATACTATTTTCGTCAACAAAAAATGATAAGGAACAGACCCTCCTTCTTGACTGTGTCAAAACCAAACTCCAGGGACCGGCATTTGAGCTGGTTCAAAACTTGTGCCAAATGGGACGATTTGGAGCACGAGCTTAAAAACAGCTTCAGAGAAGAAAAGTCCAGAACAGTAATACAAAATGGAATTGCTCAGACAGGGCAGTCGTACAAAGAGACTGTCAGAAAATTCGGGGATAGACTAATGCGTTCGCTGATGACTCTGAATTCAGCCACGTATTCTTGCATTGAAGATGCTAGGCTACGTGAATTCCTTATAAAAGAGAATCAGAAGCGAGTGGTGCAAGCGTTCGAGGATGGCTTGAGAAGCCACAGCTTGAAATTATTAGTGAAGGCACATGACACAGATGACGAAAGGCGATAGGCTATGCTGAAGAGCAAGCCCCACGGCTAGAGAATAATACAGCCCAAATGGCCCAAGCATCTAAACCTTTCGCTAGCCGAGCACTCACCTGCCAGCTATGCAACCGCGAGGGTCATACGCGAGATACTTGTTTCCGAAACACTAACTTGCCCAACTTTGCACCTAGGCAAATTAAAAGAGAAGTACAGCGTATCACTTGTAGTTATAGCAAACAACCCAATCACAGTATGCAAAATTGCCGACAGCGATTAGCACAGAGTTCACAATTCGCCCAAAACAACTCCTATAGAGGAGAATTACAACGAAACCGGAGCTACACACCAGGTTACGCCAACCAAGGAAATAACGCTGATAGAATGGAGATGTAAATCCTAGTCTCCAGCACAATGTTTTCATATTACAGAATTTTCGGAATCGAGAAACGAAGCTCTTCGGGAGGAGGCCATCGGCACCCCGTCCCGAATCTTGCACTCAGCCGAAGTTCACACGCAGTACATTTAAATAAACCTTACGTTATAAAAGTGCCACTTGGTATAAATCATAGTGGCACTAAAATCTCTGTTCCCTTCAGTCCTTCAATAAAACCTTATTTAACATTTCTCATCGACACTGTTGCCGACCTTAGTCTGGTGAAATTTGAACCAAATATTGGAAATATTGACGCCAGGGTGGAGATTTTTGCAATTTAAATCATCACAGGAGAATCAGTAGCAACTCAGGGAATATTTATGGGAACGCAGAATTCCTAAGTCAAGGGCACAACCCTTGTTTGCAGCACCCATTTCATATACTTCCTAAAGAAACTAATCTCATGTATGATGGAATTCTTGGAAGCGATTTTCTGAGAAAATACAATTGCATTATTAATTATAATAATACCGAATTGGTGATCGGGCCAATAATTAGCGAAAATTTCATTTCAAAAAATAATATTAGGGAACACTCGAAGCATCAAGTTACAACCACTGTCCTGAAATCAGGTAAAAAAAGAGAAACCTCTAGCGTAGAGATTTCACACCCCAAAAACGAGATGTCGAAAACAATCAAATATAAGCATAACAGAGAGATTAAACCTACTTGGGAGCCACTATGGTAAGACCGACAGACGGGAAGATTAAAATTTTGTTATTAAACTCTAATGACACCGCTGTGGAATTCCAGCCACGTGACTTAGAGTTCGAATGGGAGGAACTGGACTGCTTTAATGTCGTTGAACCCAATTGTCATAGGAACCCAGTCGAGAAACGTTTAAGTAGATTGAGCGCATCTCTAAATTTAGAACACTGTAATCCAGAGGAGAAGTCTTGCATCATGGAAATTTGAAGACGTTACAATGATCTATTTCACTTAGACGGCGACCAGTTGTCTTACACAAGCGCGGTGGCGCATAAGACTTTAACTTAGTCCGGAAAACCACCTTTTATAACGTTGTTCGAACTAGCTGTAGTCCTTGGAATACGCCATTACTTCTCGTGCCAATGAAAACGGATAACTCTGGTAATAAGCGATGGAGGGTGGTGGTGGACTTTCGCGGCCTAAATGACATAACAATCGGAGGTGCGTATCCACTGGCCAATATTACGGATATATTGGACCAGTTGGGCAGATGCAGATATTTTAGCACGATAGATCTGGCTAGTGGTTTCCACCAGATTCTGGGTGATGAGCAAGACCGAGAAAACACGGCGTTCAGTACTCCACTCGGGCACTATGAATACAACAGGATGCCGTTTGGACTAAAGAATGCGCCGGCGACCATTCAGCGTTTAATGAATAACGTATTGATAGGTTTGCAGGGCATCCAATGCTTCGTCTATGTAGACGATATTATTATCTACGGATACGATCGTCGCGATCACAACATAAAGCTGATGAATGTTTTGGACTGCTTGGGGAAGTACAACCTGAAGTTATAACCAGAGAAATGCAACTTCATTATGAAGGAATTAATCTATCTATGACACGGAATTTCCGAAGAAGGAATCAAACCTGATCCTGCTAAAATAGAAGTAGTAAAAACATACCCTAGACCTAAGAAGGTAAAGGGCATAAGGTCATTTCTGGGATTTGCAGGGTACTATCTGCGTTTTATACTCAATTTTGCTAAAATAACCAAACCTTTGACCACACTCCTGAAAAACAATACGAAATTTCAATGGGATGCATTTAGTGATGAGGCCTTCAGGGTCCTTAAAGAAAAATGTATCACTTCGCCGGTACTTGCGTATCCGGACTTCAGCAAGGAATTCTTAATAACAACCGACGCTAGTGATATAGCTGTGGGCGCAGTATTGTCCCAAGGGGAAATAGGAAAAAATCGCCGATCTGCTTCGCAAGCCGCACACTAATCGCGGCAGAAACCAAATACACCACTACAGAGAAAGAGTTGCTCGCAATCGTATTTGCTATCAAGCAGTTCAGACCCTACATATATGGAAAACACTTTACGATTCTTACAGTTCACAGGCCGCTACAATGGCTTATGAATTTAAAAGAACCTACTTCACGATAGGCAAGATGGAGAATTCTGCTCGAGGAACATGAATACAAAATCCTTTATAAGCCTGGGAAATTCATTGAAAACGCTGATGAATTGAGTAGAATTAAAACAGACACTGCCGACGGAAATGAAAATAGCGAGCCAAAAATTGTCAGAGTAACCACAAGGAACCAAGCGAAAAAAGTGAACAGTGAGAGAGAGGAGAGAAAGGATAAAGAATCTTTAAATCAGCCCGACCCAGTCAGCAAGAGTAGTTCAAGTAAAATTAGTCCCTTTAACATGAATGAATGTGACTCTATATTCAAAGACAAATACGTACTAAACAAAATTTTTATCGTACCACTTGTCGAGACCTACGAAGAAAATATATTAAGAAAGTTTATAAAAGAATATATTAAACCATCCATTGGAGAAGTAAAGATATACAACGAGCAGAGCGATAGCTTTATATTAGTTACGGCTGCTATCCCTATAAGATCTGACCATGACAAGAGTTCCCTTACAACTGCTATATCTGTATGAGACTTGTCGGAAGCAAAAATTTAACAAAGTTGGTATCTCGCTAGCCGCATTAGATGCCAATACATTAAATAAACTGCAATCAATCTTAATAAAATTTTTTCAAAATTCTGATGTCGAATTGTGTGTCTATACCAACTCAAGAATACATCTTGATAACCCAGAGTACATTAACAATATCTTAACACAATACCATACCTCCCCTCTTGCTGGACATCAGGGAATATCTCGTACTCTAAAACGGCTTAAAGTATTTTTGGCCCATGATGTTGAGGGATGTCAAGTACTTCGTGCGTAAATGCCAGTCCTGTCAGAGGAACAAATTACAGAAAAATCCATCCATACCAATGAAAATAGCTTCTACCAGTTCAAAGCCATTTGAACGGATAGCCCTAGATATAGGATGACCTGACGAAGTACTCTGAGGCGTTGCCTGTGGCTAATGCTGAAGTAACAACCATTTCAAAAGCGTTCGTGGAAAACTTGGTATGTCGACACGGTATACCACAATCTTTCCTCACGGATCAGGAAACAAACTTTTTAAGCACCCTGTTAAAGGAAATCTGTAAATTATTAAAAATAAAAAAAGATTAACACTACCCCATATCACCCACAAACGACTGGCGCGCTTGAAAGAAGCCACCGGACCCTTGCCGAGTATCTTCGACACTATGTCAACCAAGATCTCCTCACCTGGGACAGCTGGATCCTGCACTCTATGTTTGTATATAATACAACCCCACATAGCAGCGCTAATTTCAGTCCATACGAATTGCTATACGGCTATCCGGCCAACATTCCCAGTGCTTTAGAGCAAAAGCCTCAAGTTAACTATAATTACGACGATTACTCCAACGAACTGAAAGCTCGCCTGCAGCATGGATATCAATTAGGAAGAGAGACTTTAGCCCGAAAGAAGGATCAATCAAAGGTCTACTATGACAAGAATTCCCAATTAAAGAAATTCAATTCAGGAGATAAGGTTTTCCTTAAGAATCATGTACGACAAAACAAAATTGCTTCACTCTGAAAAGGTCCATATGAAATCGTAAAAATACCGTCAAATGAAAATTCTGTCATTAGAATTGCAAGCAAATTTAAAGATGTATACAATAACGACTTGAAAATCTTCATAGAATAAAACACCTATCACGCAAGCAATAAAGCTCCCTAGCCTAAAATTTAAATTTATTGTAGAAAATTAAGATGCGACTACTCGCCTTAAAATCGATTGTGTCACATAATCGATCCTATACTCGTCCCCCGGATCAATGATAATGGGTCATCACGCAAGTTCGCCACACCTACACTCATGTTAATCATTTTCCAACACTTATCAAATAGCAAACCCAAAAATTAACATGCATCGCCTTTCAGATCATGAACATTGCACCGTTACTACTTCATATCGCCTTCGCAAGCGGAAGCGAACTCCTCATCACCCCAATCCGGCAGGGGTCTGGAATATATTTCGAGGAATTGGGAAAAGTAGAGCTCTAGTCTAATGAGTGGAAATTAGTCGTATATTATGACTTAGGTACCTTGGTTCAGGCATTAAGGCATATGAATAAATACGTCGACCGTATAAATAATCTATGTAAACTTCTAGTTGAAACTAACCTAATTATGATTTGTAAAAGTACAGTGGCGGAAATGAACCACTTAATGAGTGATATTTCACTTAAACATTGGCTGCTACAGAATAATAGCAGAAACAAACGAGGCCTATTCGACGCTATCAGGGTCATCAGTAAAACCCTATTTGGAACCCTCAATGCAGAGGACGCCAAATTTTATGACCAACAAATCGATAAATTGCAACGCAACGAACAACACCTGTTGGCACTGATAAAAAATCAGACCTTTATACTTGAAACCACTGCTAACATCTTTAACAAGTCACAAACCACAATAAATAGACAAATGTCAGCATTAAATGCTAGATTTACGAAGATAACCACGATGTTTAATGAACTAATCAACGTAACTCACGACAACCGAGTGACCACCGAATTGGAATCACTCACCTCCTTAACAACTCTGATTATCATTAGATACCAAAACGTGGCAAATACCTTGGTCGATTTGATCACGGATATCCGTCATGGCAAGCCGCACCCGGCTATATTAACACCCGAACAATTAGAGTCTATTCTTACTGCGATTCGTAAAGAGATTCCGAACGACATTCGTCTATCGAAGATTTTAAAAGAAAATAATCTCGTATCTTTGTACCGTATCAGCCATATGAGTACCTCAATCACTAAAGACAGAATAATATATGAAATTAAAATTCTATTGCCATACCAAGAAAATTACCAACTACTTAAAGTTTTGCCATTACCATCCGTATTTCAAGGAAAGCTCACCTTCATACAACCATCAATCAACTATCTTGTTATCGATTATAGCAAAGAACATTTCTATGAGCTAACTGCTGAAGAATTAGGAAACTGTGTCACAGAAGACCATGATCAATACTTGTGCCGTATGATGCACCCAATATTTAATATAAATTCCAATAACGATGTTTGCGAATTGGAACTCATAAGAAGGAAAAGCCATATACCTAAAACTTGCAATATAAAGCAATCTAATTACACGACAAAATGGACCCAATTATCACAGGCAAACAAATGGCTCTATTCAACTATTCAAAACTTGACTATCGATGCCATATACCAAGACAAAATATCACCTTACAGTATTTCTGGGGTGGGAATTATTGAGATCGCGGGCAATTGCTATTTACGCACGCAAGATTTACCTATACGTGGATACAATTCTAAGACAATTGAAATAAAAAATTTCTACATTCCTCCCGCTAATATATCGGAGGTATTGTAAAGTTCTACCGGGTACACACACAATTTTACAAACACAGTAGCCCTAGTCAAATACGCGTCCAACGATGACTTGCAGGAAATATCCAAACAAATTAATATGCTAAAAAGGGAAGAAAAGCATCTACCACCTTTAGACAAGCATGCAATTCATCACTATTCGCTTATACATATACTTACTACTAGCGGTAATAATCGCGCTAGCAGCCTATAAACTATACAAACGCTTCATTGGCGAAACTCGTCACGAGATACCAAACATTTCTGAAATAAGATTAGAGGAAAGACAGGAACAGGGCGATCAACCTATTGTCTTTACTTACGCATCCGGTAACTGACTCAAATAGGGGAACAAAATCGAGCACGCGAGTAAGGTACTCTTCAATTTTTAATTTTTTGTAAAATTTCGTAATCTTGTAAGTGCACTCATTAGAATTATTTTAATTAGGATTAAGGCCGCTTACACATCGGAAAACGAAAACGAACGAATAAATGGTTCCACACCGAAAATTCGTTTATGCTTACATATCAAAAAAGAAACGAATAGAAGTTGGGTTGGGTTTGTATCAAATGTAAATAAAGGATTACAAAAATAATTACAAAAAGGCAGAAAATAAGTGGGGAAATGGGTATTCTTAGTGAGTGTGTTTTTATTTTAATTGTATTGCATTTAATTACTTTGTGTTTTTCTTAAAAGTCTGAGATAAATGTACTATTTTATATATTTAGTTTATCCTATTTCCCATGGTATTATTAATCAATGGAGCAAAAGCCTTGTTTTAAAGTGGAATAAATTGAGTTTTTTCGTTTACATTTCTTTCCTTTCTTGTGTTTGATGTCAAAGTGCCTTTAGTTATAGAAGCGATATAAATACGATAAAAACATCGCTTTGAATTTTACAAATTTTCTTTTACTCAAAGAAGAGAAATTGCAGGCAAGATGAAGTCTTTGCGCAATGTCTACAGAATAGAATTAAGCAAGAAGAGAAATAGTCCATTAGAAGTGTACGTACTTTGATCTGTTCAGTTTCGTCGATGCACATATGACCCCAATGTAAAGAAAAAATATTTGTTTAGGCAAAAAATATAATATCTTACTTTTGTAGAAAAACAATTAGCAACTACGAACCATTGCCACCGGAAGTGGAGCTGGCGCATTTGATTTAGGGGTGTTTGATGAACCACCATTGTTGTCATCTACCACAATAGATGGCTCATCAACTATGATAGCAGCGATGGAAGTTAATTCAGGAGAGGTACCGCCTACCCTACTGCAAGAAATTAATTCGACAACAAGAAAATCGTGCGATAAGAATGCTGATACATCAACGGCAACATATAAGCAATATTCTAACTTTTTAAACGAGGCAAAAAAAATTCCCCCGGCAATACATAATACCGAAAGCATTTTCAATAGTTCTCCTTGAACTCGATAATCAACGATTAAGGTATTTTTGCTGATCCGTTAAATTTCGCCCTCGAACGGCCTCCTAAGGTTTGTCTTAAGAAGGAATGCCGCATCACCCACAAAATAATGTGGTATCTTCAGCGAACTCTTTCTCCAGAGGCAAATCTAAATTGTTTCTTAAAAGATGCTGTCCGAAACTACTCTCTGCAAACACACCGCCGTCGCTTCTGCTGCCAGAGGCCCCAATATCGATGGCGGTAAATAAATATTTAGCGTCACATACTGCCATTGGCACAATGCTGTGCCTGTGTTTGTAATTGATGTAACACAATTTCTCTAGTTCCACATTCCCTCAAACTCCCGGGCGGTTTGTGAGCAATCTGATTTACATTTTACCTTCAAGTTAATGGGTGCAAGTACATCCCACAATACTTGACACGTCTCCAAAGTAACGTCCGCCACAGTACAGGCTCCCATTCTAAATTTGAGAGCCAACATTTTCCGTGGAACTCCATACGCCAAATACCTGGAATAAAGCTATCATTAACTTCTTATCTAATGAAATAAATGTACTGTGACATACATTAAAGTTAATGCTAATCTGCACTCCGGCTCCATTGGTGTTCTTCTTCTTTTTGTTTCCTTTCATGAAGCAGACCAAGTAAAACGTTGAAGTTACTCACTCCCATCCTAAATGTCTGCATAAACATATCAGGCTCCTACGATTTAATTAATTTATAACTAGTTTAAAAAAAAACCATGCTCTCTCCTTTGCATGTGAAGTTTACAAACTTAGACACGTCTTTTTTTCCTTTTGCAATGATTTTAACAGTAAGCGACCGTAACTAGCTATCGCAAATAAACTTAACACTTGAATCCGTTTATTATTATTCATTTTATTTAATTTTATTGAATTCTCTTTGTATTTAAAGGCGATGATGACACGACGATTTAACTTCTTCTCTACGAATCTACGAAGCCGCTATTGTATCTTAGCTAGCTTTCAATGATTTGACATGAGGCGGCCCTGGCTCTGAACCCAGAGCCAGAGCCGGAGCCACCATTGTGATGGAACGCTGATTCGAAATGATTTGCAATCATCATCATCAGCAGCATTTATCGACATTGATCAACAAGTCATTGGAGTACTTACGCAAGACCCTAACATAAGTATAGACGAATAGGTGTGTAGTTTGGAGAATAACTCATAGAGAAGAATTTTATCCACATCACCATATTTATGTTCATAGATTCCAAGAAGGAAACTTAAAGCGAAGGCTGTGTCTTGGCCCGAACTTGTATGCAGAATCGGAACTGCATGGACTACGGACTAGCAGCAGGTACATAAAATAGAAGGGTGTAATATATTGTGAGCCTACGACTATTTGTTGAATATGTAGCTGAATTCACCAGGTCTAGACCCTCGGGGGACTACTTTTTCCCAGGGGGAAGGATATCGTGGCCCAAATTTGTATGCGGAAGTGGAACTACATAGACCCGTAACTGGCAGGTGCATTGTGTGGACTAGCAGTAGGTAATCGCAGAGTGTATTGCTTCCTATAGCAAAATGCTGGGCACAGCTGTGTGGCAACAAATACCAAGCATGTTATTTCGCACAATAATATGCTTGACGGTTTCTTTACTATAGCCCAGCTGCTGACTAGAATGACAGTGACCGGCAGTTTCGTCAACGGCAGTAGAATATTACCACATCACAGGTATGTGAGGGTCATGTTCTACTTCCGAGTTCCACATCTAAGTTAATGAGGTTCGCTACTGACTGGAGGTAAGCAGTTGCGTTTTTAATCAAGTGATCGCTGGACGCGATATAGTTTTGGTAATTGTAATTAGGCGGTAAGAGCATATGACTTCTCACGGTTAGGTTTAGGTTGTATTAAATAAAGACGTGATGTACTTAAAATAGAGTCGAGCGAGTTTTTCTTATAATATCCCAAGTGTTCTCAGTTTGCAAGGGACACGACAATTTGTCGCAGCCGGTGAAAAAACAGGTATTGTGATTTTTAAAATTCATTTATATTTATTTTTGGGAGTTATACTTTTTAGCTACTCCGTTTTCTTTTCAGCCTAAAGTAATTGATTGAGTGATTGATTGATTGAGTTAATGATAATGCTTCTTTCTTTCATATAAAAAGTGTTAAAGTTAAAATAAAATAATGTTGTAAGGTGGAATATTTTTAAGACGATTGTATTAGATGTGTTTTAGCTACGTGAGAATTAGAAATGTTTTCAACGTCGCTTCGGTTTAGGCGTTGATGATACGCGCGTCTATTTAACTTATCGCATTACTAATAGTTGTTTTACTAAACTAGTTTTTTACGAGAATAATTTTGGGTTCAAGTAAAGTATGGTTTGTTATGTTTGTGATTATGTGCATCTGAGTGAGGCAAAATAAAAAATTTAGAGAAAGCGTGTCTGCTTTGTATGTACGACTAATAGCTGAGTTCAGAGTAATAGAGTGGGGTAGTTATATAATAGTTTTGCCTGTTTAAGGTTATATAGAGCATTGCTCTTCCATTAGCGCCGCTAATAAAGATTTTAATTTCATGAAAGATCTTTTCCAGAGTGTGTTGTATAAATTTGTCGGAATGAAGCATTAACCTAATTAGAGAAAAAGTGAATTTCGAAGTTAATGAAATTACCAGATCAAGGTTGATTCTAATGCTGACTGTGAGTGTTTGGGCTAAGTTTTAATAAGTTAAGGTATCGGGACACATATGTAATTAGGTTTTGATTGCAATGAAAAGCGAGAATAATTAGATGATCTTTTTGTTCAGACTTCAATGTCGGTGGGTAGAAGTAACGTACTGACAAGAGAGCAACTCTTAAGGTTCAAAACTCAAGGGAAGGAATTAGAAGAAAGATCGCAGGAGTTAAACGAGTATAAGGAAAAGTTAGAAAGCTACGAGCAGGACTGGCAATATATTGGAGAGCATCTCACGGCAGAGTTACAAAAATGAACATCAAGTGAAGAATCGAGAAAATTGATTCAGGAGTGAAATACAGCTGCCAAATCCTGTACGAAAGGCGAAGCTTTAGACTTGCTGGTAACGGCTACCTTCGATGTGATCCAAGGGAGCGAGATCCAAGCAGAACAATTGTTAGAAGAAGATAAAAGAAAGAAGCAGGCACTGATAAATAAAATATTGTCTTTGGAACAGCAAATGAAGGAAGCAGAAGGGGCGGCGGAGGAACTGGAGACAGAATTAAGAGACGACGGTCCACTGCCGCAAGAGAAAGCATACAGGCAAGGCAGTAAGAAGTGGACACCAAGGAAATTGGTGTTCTGGGAAAAATCACGAGAAACGAAAAATAAGCAAGATATTCCAGCTAAGAGTAGCTCATCGAAGGGAAAGACAAAAGAACCAGGAAGCAGTAGATCATACGGATTGCTCAAGAACAGTATGGTGGAAGCACATGAGAAAGTTATGGATATGGTATCCAAATATATACCATTATTTTCTGGGAAAGGTCACCAATGGGAATAGAAGTGTAGCGTTTCCTAAAATGCAGCAAGGAACTCTACGATCAATTGACTAGTGAACAAAAAGCTATCTTCATCAAGTGTGTGAAAATTCGACTTACAGATGACGCTTATTATCTATTGTGTTCCCAGGAGCCGAAGGATTTTGAAGCTATGCAGTAAGTTATTACAACTGCATATACGCCACGAAAATCGTTCAGTGAGCTACGTACGGAAATGTTGGAGTGTAAACAAATACCTGAAGTGGACACTCGAGAATGCGATGACAGAACGAAAGAGCTGCTGGACAAAATTAAAATAGCAGTCACAGCTAAGTACCCAAATAAGGAAGGTGGGATAATAGCAGAATTGGAAGCTGCCGCAGTGGCTACTTTTAAGACAGGCATAGGGAATAAGACAACACAAGTGCATCTGACGGGAAGGAACGCTCAAATCTCTATATGAAGTACAAGAAGAAGCTAGTAATTTCTAGAAGGATGCAACGAGGCTCCAGAGCAGAGAGCTGAAAACAGAAAACTGAAATCCGCAACAATGCGAGATAGTTGGGGGGCGAATGGTATTCAACAATGATACCCGCAGACCATGCAGAGAAGCCTTACAGACGGGCCCATCTCCAGCAACTCCGCCTAGGACCATCCAGTGCTTCCAGTGTGGGCAAAGAGGGCATATTGCTGGGTAATTCTAATTAAGAAAACGGCCACCATACTGTGCCGAAGCTATGGTCACGATACTGCTAGTTACCGAAGACAAAGCATAAGATTCGCGGATACTTCAATTGTTTCTCCAGTACAGCTGTAAACAGACACAGAAATCGTTTATTGCCAATTTTGTAGAACCTGCAACCATTATACCGCAAACTGTTTGAAAAAATATCTAGCGGAACAAGAACCTCTAAACAAGGGAAGCATGGAGCGGCAGCTGGGCGAGTTAGCCGCAGCTGCCTTTAATTAACAGAATTCAAAACCATGAAGACCCCACAGAAAGAAGCCAGTGCCATAGAGTTAAGTTTGTTAAATCACTGCATTATTTCAGTAGAATCGGATGTAGGAATTACAGGTAAATTAACATTATTAGTAGATACAGGTGCAACATGTAATATAATTAAAGTAAATCGTATTAAAGGAAACATTTCTATACAAACTCTCAAGAAAATAATGATTGGAGGGTTGTTTGGGGTTGAAGAAAGCTCAATTGGAACTTTCAAAGCCACACTAAGCATAGGTGGAGTAGAACAGCCATGCGAGTTTAACACCATTTACGACACTAATTCGATTCCAGATGATCGAGATCCTGAATTACAAAGCGGTCATTGATTGTATAAATGGCCCTTCCAGTGCTTCCAGTGTGAGCAAAGAGGGGAGGGCATATTGCTAGGGAATGCCAATCAAGAAAATAGCTACGATACTGCTAGTTGCTGAAGACAAAGCATAAGGTTCGTGGATACTTCAATTGGTCCATCAAGAGAGCTGCAAATAGACACAGATATCCTTTATTGCCAATTTTGTAGAGCCTGCGGTCATTACACGGCAAACTGTTTGAAAAAATATCCACCGGAACTAGAAGTTTTAAAGAAGGGAAACGGAGGGTTGTTAGGGGCTCAAGAAAGCTAAATTGGAACTTGAAAAGCCACACTACACCCATAGGTGGAGTAGAACAGCCATGCGAGTTTAACACCATTTATGACACTAATTCGATTCCAGCTGACGGTTTTCTGGGGATCGAGATCCCGAAAGACAAAGCGGTCATTGATTGTATAAATGGAAAACTGTCAGTGAAAGGCATGGAGAAAACAAAGGAAGAAAAACCCCTTTTTGGATGTATCACTGGAAAGGAGAAAATCGAGATAATAGAGTTGCCGGAAAGTACCCGGGACAATCATCACCAGTTTATCCAGAAAGAAGTGTCACTTCTCCAAAAGAGATTCAGCAACGAATGTAGAATCGAGTAGCAGCCTTGCACGACATTATATCCAAAGCGGGTGTGGTATCAGATAGCCTCACAAAGCATCTTTTAGAAGAAGAATGTTGCCAAGATGGTGAAATAAAGGAAAGAAATATGACTGTTCCAAAACAAGATGATGTACAGCCAGCTCTAACAGCTGAGGAGTGGCCGTTCGTACAATTAGTCGAGGCCCTTAGCACGGGAACGAATCAAAAAGATTCTCAAGAAGCACCTATCAATAGGACTAAACCGATGGGGAGCAGAGAACAAGAAAGTATAGGAGGGAAAATGAGGTGGAAATTCCTCGCATGGTCAGAGTTTAATCTGAAAATAAATTCCTATCATTACTACAGTTCAGTACTTCTGTTGAGAGATTAATCTGAAATTCCCATATTTATTACAGAAGTATAATTCTGTTCAGAGTTTAATCTGAAATTATTTCCCACCTCTATTACAGAAGTATAATTCTGCTCAGAGTTTAATCTGAAATTATTCCCATCTTTATTACAGGAGTATAATTCTGGTCCGAGTTTAATCTGAAATTCTTCCCATCTTTATTACAGAAGTATAATTCTGTTCAGAGTTTAATTTGAAAATTTGGGCTCATTACATCTGTTTTGCACGACACGTTGCAGCAGGCTGCTGCACCCTTTTTGCTGCTTATTCAGCTTTTCTGTCTGACAGGGCCGCTACCATCAAATAGATTCGCAGAAAATTCTTATGTGCGTCATTTTACTGCCCTAGTGCCCACACGTATTAGCAGCATTATTATTACGTTTTTTGGACCATTTTTTTATTATTGATTTTTTTTTTATATATATTGAATTGTTGATTTGAATTTCTAGTTTTTAGCTCTTTTGAATTTCGTGAATTTGTGATATTAGGTTAAGTATATGAATTATTAAGTAAAATGTTATATTTGAAGTTGAAAAACAACTGAGTTATCTTTTCAAAAACCGGCACTCCCTCCCACGTCCGAGACTAGCTCTCACATTGGTCCATCAAAGCCGGAGAACTCAGTAAGTCAAATATAAAATTAGAATCCGTATCGATTAAAAATGTCGAAAGTTGGCGAATCTATTTCATCTGACGTTGTTGACGAAACCATTCACTCTGTATCAGAGTTGGTTCAGTCCCAAAAAGAAGTCAAAGATTTAATGGAAGAATTATTTAAAAGGCATCAAAGAGAAGGTAAAAAGACAACTCTCAAATCGACAGAAGAACGCCTACAAACGTTCACCGAATATTGGAAAGAATTCCAAACGTAGCATAGGCTAATACAAAAGAGAGCGACAAAGGAAGATCGCAAATTAGAATATTTCACGAAAGAGACATTTAGTGATGTACAGGAGTATTATATTGAAAAAGCAGCAAGCATGGAAGATGATATAGACAGACTAACACCAACGCCTGTCAACAATCCTCCTCAGACTCAGACATCACATGCTAGCACAAATTCATGTAATAATGAAAGACTCCCCAGAATTAAACTTCCCACTTTCAATGGAGAATACTCTACGTGGATTTCATTCCACGATTTATTTAATTCGGTTATACATAACAACAATAATTTAAGAGACGTTGATAAACTATATTTTCTGAAAACTAATCTAACTGGAGAAGCTGAAAAGCTGCTCAGGCATTATGAAATATGCGACGCAAATTATAAACCAGCTTGGCAACTCCCAAAGTAGCGCTACTCAAATAAGCGAATCCTAGTCAACGTACAACTAAAAAAATTATTGTCTCTCCCAACCACTAATCACGATACCGTCGAAAGTATCTAAAGACTACTAGACAACATAACAGAAGAACTATTAGCATTACAGAATTTAGATGTAGAAACAAACAATTGGGATCCAATTATTATATACTTGACTGTACAGAAATTACACCCAGATACGCATCAATTATGGGAACAGAGCTTACATAGTAGCACTGAATTACCAGAATTAAACACATTAAAAAAACTCTTATAGTGTCGATTCCCAAAATCACAGCAAATAAAAATACATCTTCGAACATAACACCGAGAAAACTATTCTCACCAAAACCAACTTATAAATTCTTGAATAGAAACCAAAGTTCAACACCAAAGCACCCACCTACAAAAACGTCCTCTTGCGGCCATTGCAAGGGTGACCATATCATATTTCACTGTCCAACCTTTAGGAATATGAACACCCGACAACGACATGAAGTTCTCACAAATAAGCATATATGCAAAAATTGCTTATCTCCCAACCACCTAACCTTAAATTGCACAAGCAATAAAAGGTGTTACCACTGTAACAAAAGTCATAACACATTGCTCCACTATGAGCAAAACGATTCGGTGACAGAATCACCTAATCAATCCATCCAAAATTCCAGTATGGAAACTGAACCAAGCACACCCTTAGCTTGTAGAAATGAAGAACAACAAGTTCAAAATTTTCTAACCGCCAATATGAAAAGAGCTCTTCTCTCTACAGCTCTGATAAATGTTACCTCACCCTCCGGAATCACAAGGACATTCCGAGCATTAATAGACTCTGGATTTCTTACAGCTTAAAGGATCTCCAACCACCCAAGAATTAATTGGACTTGGTTCAACTTCCAATAATACAGCTGTACAGCAAACCACAGTCACAATTAATTCTCTACAAAAGAATTTTAAAATAGTGGGCAACATGCTCATAATCCAAAGATAACCGATCTGCTTCCAACACAGACAATCGAAGTATCAAATTGGAAATATACGTACATAAACAATCTCCCCCTTGCAGATCCTACGTTCTCAATCCCAGGAGAAATCGATGTTCTCCACGGAGCAAACATCTATGCCGTCATCATTAAAAATGGAATTAGAAGAGGATGGGAACAGAGCTCACATAGTAGCACTGAGCTACCAGAATTAAACACGCTAAAAAAATTCCTAGAGTCTCGCTTTCGAACTCTGGAAATGATAGAAAATAAAAGTCCATTGTCGAACACGATACAAAGAAAACCATCCTCACCTAAACCAATATATGGACTCTTGAACAATACTAAAAGCTCAACACGAATACACCCCCCTACAACAAAAACCTCTTGCAGTCATTGCAAAGGTAACCATATCATATTTCACTGTCCAACTTTTAGAACTCTGACCACACGACAACGACACGAAGTTGTCTCGAATAAGCATTAATGCAAAAACTGCTTAACACCCAACCATTCAACCTCTAATTGCACCAGCAGTAAGAAGTGTTATCATTGCAAGAAAAATCATAACTCATTACTTCATTACGAGCAAAATCATTCGGTTACAAAATCACCTATTCAGATCTCCCAAAATTCTAATATGAAAGCAAAGCAATGCTCACCCGCCAATAGAATTTTAACCGCAAACTTAAAAAGGGCTCTTCTTTCTACAGCTCTGATTAATATTATAGCACGTTCCGGAATCACAATGACATTTCGAGCATTAGTAGATTCTGGGTCACAAGTGTCCATTATGACCGAAAGAGCTCTTAAGCGATTACAGCTTAAAGGTTCTCCAACAACCCACCAACTAATTGGACTTGGCACAACACCCACTAACACCGCTGTAAAGCAAGCAACTGTCACAATTAACTCCTTATATACCAAATTCCAAATAGAGAGCAACATGCTCATTATCAAAAAAATTACCGAATTATTGCCAGCCCAGACAATTGCAGTGTCAAACTGGAAACACATTACCAATCTGACTTTAGCAGACCCCACCTTCTTAATGCCAGGAGAAATCGATGTTCTGCTTGGAGCAGACATCTACGCCGCCATTATTAAAAATGGAATAAAAAGAGGACCTTGCAATTCTCCAACAGCTCAAAACACAGATTTAGGTTGGATTCTGGTTGGAGCAGTACCAGAAACAACGAGCGCCATTACAACAGTGTTATCCAACCACACTACAATAAATACCCAGTGGGATAATCAGTTGAGAAAATTTTCGGAGCTCGAAGAATGCACCATCCGACCAACATTGACACACGAAGATCAACTTCGTGAAACGTTGTACAAAAACACAACAAAACGTCTACCCTCTGGAAAATACGAGGTTCATTTACCATTCAAGAACCGCAATGCACCACAGCTTGGACAATCTGGGAATATGGCTGTTAAACAATTCCTACAATTAGAGAAAAAATTGTCCAACAACCCAGCAATTGGCAAATTATACAAAGATTGCTTAGATGAATACACTCAGCTTGGCCACATGAAGCCTATACCACCAAGACTAGTAGAAAACAAAATATACGAAAACATTCCTTTCTACTATCTACCACACCACGCTGTGCTCAAGGAGAGTTCTACCACAAAACTTCGAATAGTTTTCAATGCCTCAGCTCGTACGTCAAATGGCAATGTACAAGTTCTGTTTTACAGTAGATATAGAGAAAATGTACAGCATGATCCAGATGGCACCTCAGCACCAAAATTTCCAGAGAATAGTTTGGAGAAATACTCCAAATGAAGAGTTGAAAGATTATGCCTTGACTGCAGTCACATTTGGAGCAACACCAGCGCCATATCTTGCCATCAAAACCTTACAGCAATTAGCATGAGATGAAGCGACTAATTATCCCCTCGCAGCTAAGAGCATCATGAAAGAGTTCTATGTCGATGACTTAGTCTCAGGAGCCCATATTCTCAGTGAAGCAATACAACTGCAATGTGAAGTTCTCGAGGCCTTAGCAAAGGGAACATTCAACCTACGTTAACGGGCTGCCAACCATAATAATCTTCTCAAACATATACCATTGGACCATCGAGAATTAAAAACCAAACTTCGAATTCTCTGATAACGAGTCTATAAAAACTCTCGGAATACGTTGGTATCCAACAACAGACTTTTTCTCTTTTAAAATCAATGTCCCCGAACCAAAAACCACATACACCAAACGAATAATATCATCTGAGGTATCGTCTCTGTTCGATCCACTAGGCTGGTTAGCTCCATGCATAATTACAGCCAAAATCATAATTCAGAAACTCTGGCTCTGCAAATGTGACTGGGACGACTCTGTACCTACAGAAATTTGAAAAGAGTGGAATCATTTCAAAGACCAGCTACATACTATTCAGGCCATTCAGATTCCACGTTGGCTAGGCTACTAGCCTAACAAAAGCGAGATCGAACTACACGGGTTTTGCGATTCGTCAAATTCCGCCTATTCAGCAGTTCTACATTTAAAAATATATCCTAATGAGAAGTCCAGAGTACAAATTCTGACAGCAAAAACTAAGGTAGCTCCCATCAAACCAGTCTCACTACCTCGACTAGAGCTATGTGGTGCTGTCCTACTTTCCCGACTTATTAAACAAGTTGTCAACGATTTAGAACTAGAAAAAGTTAATGTTATAGTATGGACAGTCTCTAACATAGTTCTAGGTGGGCTGCGAAAGCATCCATCCACCTGGAAAACGTTCGTGGCCAATCGCATTTCGGAAATGCATGAAAACATACCACAAGCTACTTGGAATCACGTCCCCTCCAAATCCTATCCTGCAGATGTAGCGTCAAGAGGCATTCTGCCGAACACTCTAGTCACAATGACAATGTGGTGGAATGGCCCAGACTGGTTGCATCAAATGAGGAATATTGGCCTCAACAATCTTTGGAGGTACATACTCAACCAGAGTATAAAAAACCAAAAGTTCTCACTACTACTGTCGATGAACAAATAATTGTACTAAATAAATATTCTTCATTTCAAAAAACCATAAGAATAACTGCATACTGTCTCAGGTTTATAAACAGCATGCGCAAAATACAGTCCACTACCAAATATTTATCAGTATCTGAGTTAAAAAAGGCAGAACTATGCTTAATCAAACTGCTCCAGAATATCTCCTACCGAAATCAACCAACTGTAGAAAAAATTACCCCTTCCTAAAAAGAGTTTCTCAATCCCACGCTCGACTCTGAAAACATCCTACGAGTTGGAGGTCGTCTCATCAAGTCTCAGCTAAGTTACGACTAACAACATCCCATAATTCTTCCCAACAACCATCACTTAACTAGCATTGATCATATACATCATTATACATTACACGGAGCCACTTAAATCATATTGAGCACTATAAGAAACCACTATTGGTTAATAAACGCCCGCAATACGATTAGACATCGCATCGATTCAATGCGGAGCCCAGCTCTCAGTTAATGAGTTCTCTGCCCTCAGCAAGACTCAATATATCTTTACCCTTCCAACACACTGGGGTAGATTACGCAGGGCCGATTGTTATGAAAACATCAACACTTAGAGGAGAGAAATTAACGAAAGCTTATATCTGTCTATTCGTTTGCTTGGCCACCAAGGCCATACACATAGACCTCGTCTCTGACTTATTAACAGCAGCTTTCCTAGCTGCCCTTGAGCGATTTGTTGCACGGAGAGGTCTTTGTTCGCACATCTACTCGGATCAAGGAACGAATTTTGTAGGAGCGAATCAAATTTTACAATCAAATTTAGAGATATCAATGAGAGCAATCGAAGTTAATTTGGCAAAAGAAATTTCCAATCAATGTATAACTTGGCATTTCAACCCTCCTGCAGCACCTCATTTCGGAGGCTTATGGGAATCTGGTGTAAAATCCACCAAACGTCATCTCTATAATACAATCAAGGACGCAAAACTCACCTACGAACAACTATATACAATTTTAGTTCAAATTGAGGCATGTTTAAACGCCAGATCTCTCTCTCTTCTGACCAATGACCCAACAGACTACAATATTCTCACTCCCGGACACTTCCTTACTGGTCGACACAATCTCACCATAGTACAACCTTCCCCACTTAATCCACAATAACATCCTCTCAAAAGATGGCAGCACATCCTATCCCTCTACCACAATTTTTAGAAGCAATGGTCAAGAGACTACCTGCATACATTGCGCCAACGACATAAATGGCAGACTGAAAAGGAAAATTTAAAAATCGGAACTCTCGTTTTGATAAAGGAAGATCAGATGCCAATAGGAAAATGGCCACTAGGTCGAATAATTGAAATTCATACTGGCCATAACAACTTAGTCAGAGCAGTCACTATTAAGACCGCAAAAAATATTCTCACCTGTCCTATCTCAAAAATTTGCCCTCTCCCTCTCACCAAAATCTCCTGACAATCATCAATTATCCCCACCAAAGTCTATTGCTCTCTGGCAGTACTAAGTTCCAAAACACCCGTTATATTTGAATATATTCGAATCCACAACCCGGCAAAAGTCATTTCAGTTTTGAACAGTGACAAGTGCGCGCAAAGTGGTCTTTATTCAAATTCGTTTTCCTTCAGTTTTCAGTTACTGTATTATTTTTTGATTATGTCTGCAATGGATGAACTCTTAGAAATTTTCAATTTTGAATCTCTGGATTCTGTGGACGCACATCTTACAATTACCCCTCCAGAGCTCCTGGCTCCCGTAAGCCAGTCAGGCCTGACAGCTCGTTGCCACCTGCACAAAAAAAAGGACACAGGCTCCAATCGGCAGTCGTAAAACCACCACCTCACGAAGCATTGCCTGTAAAAGAAGTATCCAGGCCATCTGAAGCTCGGACTGTGGCACCAAACATAAAAAACCTAAAACAGGAGACCAAGGCCAATGACTGCTTCAAATTCACGTCTAGAACAAAGGAACATTGTCCCGGAATTCGTATTCCAACACAGCCACGACTATCGCTGCTTTGCCCTGCCTACCAGGAAATCTGTGCGAAGAAATACCTAACAAACCAATAGGATCAATGACCAAAAAGTCAAAAGCTCCACATACTCCCAGTAATAAGAAAAAGAGGGAGCGCTCAAAACAAAGGCCAGCAGGAATCAGTAAGACACTACCAAACTTGCTAAAGAACTCAATCAATGTAGCAGGGACATCTAACTTCACACGCCCACCGAGTACTCAGGCACAGCATAATTATAAAAACAAAACTGCGTTCACGGATTCAATACGCACATCACAATCAAATTTGCCCGGATTTCTACATGGAACAGGACCAGGAAAATGTCCTATTAGCAAGACACCTTTCATGGATCCTCCAATTACTCCCCTAAAAGTACCAAGATCCTCCAGCAGCTAACCATAAATTAACAAAATCAAATCCAGAAATCCCAGGAGATTTAATTGGAAAAATCCAAGCAATTCCCATCGTAATACAGCTGCTACAGAACACGAACACCCCATGGGACAGCATTAGGAAAGCAAAAGCATTCTTTAGATGGAGTTGAAGAGAAAAGGTGAAAAATTGTACATCGTTAATCAAAAAAAGGTAATTTATTAAAAAAAAAAACCCAAAAAATTTTAGTTTTCGAGGCGGGAGGATGTTTAGTCCACCTAAATGTCACGAAAAGCTCCCAGCCTGGTTCTACCATGTTCATCGATTCCTGAAATAAACAGACCACAAAGTATCAAACTTAAAAAAAAATAATAATCAACAGAATACTTATCTGAAATCTGCTGCGTCCTGTATGTAGCATTCTTACTGGATGTCCTCAATTGGTGCACCCAAACATAAAATGCTCCAAATCTCACTCCTAATGGAACCTTTGCAGATGTTTTTTGAATTATCTAAAACAATAACTAATTATTAATTAATAATTAACAATAAATCACAAACTTACCAAATCATATGTACCTCCGTATATTCACACTTTTTTTCATGTCATCAAATGACATTTCTCCAGTCAGCCGATTTCGCCCTCGCCTCAGTCAGAATACAAGCAATTGCAATAAACGTCGGTAGGGCAACACCGAGAGGCGAGAGCTCATAACTGGATGCGGCGGCTATATAAAGCCGACGAGCCGCAGCACAAAATCATTCTTTGCTCAGAGTTCATCTGATTTAGAGTCTAATCTGAAAAATAAGAATCGTGTTCCTATCCTCCATACAGAAGTATATTTCTGGTCAGAGTTTAATCTGAAAATATATTCCTATCCTTACTACAGAAGTATAATTCTGTTCAGAGGATAATCTGAAATTCCCATATTTATTACAGAAGTATAATTCTGTTCAGAGTTTAATCTGAAATTATTTCCATCTTTATTACAGAAGTATAATTCTGGTCAGAGTGTAATCTGAAATTATTCACATCTTTATTACAGAAGTATAGTTTTGTTCAGAGTTTAATCTGAAAATTTGGTCTCATTACATCTGTTTTGCACCACACGTTGCAGTACGCTGCTGCACCCCTTTAGCTGCTTATTCAGCTTTTCTGTCTGACAGGGCCGCTACCATCAAATAGACTCGCAGAAAATTCTTATGTGCGTCATTTTACTGCCCTAGTGCCCACACGTATTAGCAGCATTATTATTTTTATTCTAGTAGTTTATAAGGTGACAGAAACTAATTCCGGTCTTCTTCTTCTTTTCAGAAATAAAGAGACGGAGCACGTTTTTTGGACCATTTTTTATTATTGAATGTTTTTTTTATATATACTGAATCGTTAATTTGAAGTTCTAGTTTTAAGCTCTTTTGAATTTCGTGAATTTGTGATATTAGGTTAAGTATATGAATTATTAAATAAAATTTTATATTTGAAGTTGAAAAACAATTGAGTTATTTTTTCAAAAACCGGCACTTCCTCCCACGTCCGAGACTAGCTCTCACAGCGTGGGTAGGTATTATTAACGCAGGAAGGGAGCCTGTTGAACTAGTGAATTTCGGGCCGTGGCTTGACAAATTGAGTAAATATACTGTGCATCGCCAACAACGGCTCAAGCTAATGAAGGAATCACTGGTCCTGGGAAAAGACCTTATCTTCAAAGAAAGGGAAGCAGTAACCCATATTTATTACGATTACAGTGATATCTTTCGTTTGCCAGGCGATAAATTGTCATACACCCTGACGAAGACCTTTAAGCTACCGTTAATGGCTAATACAGCCGCCATACACAAAAAGCAATATCGCATGCCAGTAGCCCGTCGAGAAGAGTGTGAGGAACAACTCAAAAATTACTCGAGGACGATATCCTCGAACCTAGTGACACCCCATTTAATTTCCCCGTACTTCTAGTTTGGGTCATTCTAGATACTTCACCACGTTAGATTTAGCTCACGGCTACCACCAAGTATTAATCGACCCAAAAGACAGAGAAAAAACGGCGTTTAGTACCAATTTTAATCATTTTCATTATAAACGATTACCATTTGGTTTTTAAACGGCCATCTCGACGATATCGTGATATTTGCTAACAGTTTGGACGAACATAACAGCAAACTAAGAGAAGTTTTTCAGCGCTTCAGAGAAAGAGGTAGTGTATCTGGGCCATATTTGTTCAGAACATTGGGTAAAGCCTGATAAACGGTTAGTAGAAGTAATGCAAAATTTCCCAAAACCAAAAACTGTTCATCAGGCTCAATCTTTTTTAGGGCTAGCAAATTATTATCGGAAGTTTGTTCCGAATTTTTCAAAAATATTGTCACCCATTAATAGTTTATTAAAAAAACAAGTTATGTTCAGATGGGGACTCGAGCGTGAAAGGCCTTTTAGTCGTGTCAAGAAAATTCTTACTACAGCACCACTCTTGTTTATACGGATTTCACAAAGGAATTCACGGTAATCACTGATGCAAGTGGGGAATCTTTAGGGGGAGCTCTGGTGCAAGAGGGCAAGCCAATTAGTTACGCTAGTCGCACTTTGAACATGGCAGAAAGGAACTACTCCACTGCGGAGCGTCAAATGTTGGCCATTGTGTGGGCAGTACGGAACTATATGTGCTACACCTTTCAAAATAGTAACGGATCACCAACCGCTGCGGGGAGTTTTCAAGGTGAAGGGCATTACTTCGCGTATGCTTAGATTTCACCAAAAACTATCGTGGTATGAATTTGAGATGATATATAAAACTGGAAAGGAAAATGGTAATGCCGATGATCTAAGCAGAATTCCAAGGCACGTTGAAGAACCTGAGTCATATCATAGCAAGGAGTACCCATGCATTGCAGTAACTCGCGCTCAAGCTAGGAAACAGAAAGAAAGGGAACAACCAAATCAAACACCTTTGCGAGATGCTGAAGACGATGGTAACAGTATTGAAGGGACTGATATAATCACGGAAGAAAAACCGAAGAAACAAGAACCGAAACTGGTGACAAATCCAGAAGAAATTGAGCTAATTCTTAGAGATTATCTTGACTCCAGGTTTGGGGGACACTTTGGAAAGGACAAAACGTTCAACAGAGTGAAACGCTTCTACCGTTGGAAGGGAATGAAGGCTGATATAGCTCGGTATGTTAAACGTTGCACGATTTGCCAAAAAAATTAAGCACGCTAGAGCCATCAAGATGCCATTAGTTGTGACGGAAATAGCGGAAAGACCTTTTGAGAAAGTCTATGTTGAGTTGGTTGGACCTATGCCAGTCCGTCACAAGAGTAAGAAGTATATCTTGTCTATGATGGATGATCTGACGAGATTTGTAGATTTCGTGGGAATACCAGACCAAGAAGCGAACACGGCCCTGGCCTTGTTTGAGCAAATCCTCAGTCGGTACTCGCTACTGAAACAGCTAGTAATGTAGCAGGGAGCAAACTTCACTGGAGAAGTCCGGTAATAATAGCTACCAAATGAGAACATATTATGGAATCTAAGATTCTTCCAGTAAAGGTGCGATCTGAAAGACAAGCACCGCTAATCGAGCATTCATTTCGAAAGAGGTGATTGTTAATTTCGATGAATTCGATAATTTCGTCCGTGACACCTGACACCTGTTCTTTAACACTATTTCCTCGGATAATTGTTTTTTTTATATAAGGATAAGTCCTGGTATATATATGTATATATATATATATATATATACGTGTATGGCTCTGTTCCAGTAGTCGCGCCGCTTTGCGTAGGCCAGCTTTTCCAAGGGCTGTTTTTATTCTTCTTCTCTTTTTCATAGAGTGCAGAATGAATCGGAAAGTGATTTAAGTGCTGGTGAGGCAAATTCATTGTTATCTTTCTTTTTCCGGCTGGTATATGGATTACCGGGGACATAAAGTAATTAGTGATCAGTCTTTATTAAAAAAGAGAGGAAAAAGAAGAAAAAAAAGCGTTCTGGCAACTTCTTCGAGAGTTGATCTGCAGGAAGCGTTGTGAGTTGTTGGATAATGCACCATACACGTTATATTCACGTAGGAATATTTTTATTAAGGCTGGCTTAACTCCTCTGGTAGCTATACAAACAAAACCAAATCTTATCAGGTGCACCGCTTGGGAAGTGCACCTTGGCGTGCAGTATTGCCAGGATACCGGCGTTAAGACCCAGATATATGTCCAGACATACGTATATAACGAAACCAGACTAAATTACATCTCAATCAGCGCGGGATACCTATTAGCGGGGCTTTATTTCCATCTACTTATATATATTAGGATTTTTCGCCTCTAACTTTGATTGATGTTTGGGGATTGCAAACTCATCCAGGCCTGAGAGCCCCCCTCCTCCTACTATGGAGTTTGTTAAAAAAAAAACAAGAAAAAAAAATCAACAGTTTATAGGACTTTCAAAGCCGGTGGCTTGGACGTAGCCTCATAGATAATAAATGTTTGCTTGTCAACCTCCCTTTGCAGGACTTAACCCAGCGGGTCATGCTTCAGCCGACGTGGGTGATCAATCCAAGTAAGTGTCCTTAACTATAATTTCATTTATCGTCTATTGAATTGAAATAGCCTGTCCAGCCATCGAGTCCGATAGGAATTTCTATTTGTTCGGTATATTATACTAGAGTACATTTATTTTTATTTTTATATATGTGTATATATGTATATATATAGAATAATATATTCCCCTTTATATTTTTGTCCTTTTCATAATTAATTTTATTATTTAAGTGAATAAACATTCTTCCTATTTACCCTCATATATACATACCTTATAAGGGTCATATCGTGACCGAAGCGGATTTTTTTTTTATAATAAATCTGAATTCTTCGTTAATGTCTTAGAAATTTCATAGCTGTAGGTAGGTAAATAGATATATATAATATATATATATATACATTTTTTCTTTCTCTTCTCTTATTATGGCATAGTGAGATCTAGCGTAAATCGTAGGTTATTCTAATATTATATAAAATAAATCCACCTGAACTCAAGTTTTTGTTTTGGTTGTGTCATTAGAGGGGACAACAAGATGGCCTCGTGCTAAGCCAGCCAGGTGTTTGGCTGTTGACATTGTAGGTACGGGCTGAAGGAAGCTAGGAAGACAACCCCCATTTTGTTGGTACAGACCCCGGTCCACCGTCACAAAATTTCGCCCAACCTCTACAAGCTAAGTTTGAGATATTTTTTTTTTAAATACTAAACCTTCCGGTATAATTTATTTACATTCCTAATTATATTGCATACTCCGGTGGAAAAATTAAGGTCTATGAATACTTAAACTATACATTTTTGTTTCGGTTCTTTTTTTTCGGATATTAGCAAAACGTATTCAGCTTCTTCTCGTCTGTTTGATGCTGAGGGAATACCTTCGTTTCAGAGAGGCTTGACAGAATAGCGAATTAGTTAGTGCTCCCTCCATCTGGCTCCAGATAAGACGTACGTATAGAGTTAGCCCTCTCCAAACTGAGGAACCGTTGTAGACGTGGATAGTTATATTTGGCTTCCTCATCAGCATTTTCCAGGGGGGATTGACGAGCTGCTCTAGCGTGCAGTTTCTTTTTATAAAGTTGAATCCTTCTCTATAATCTCTTCCTTATCTTAACTGCTTCTAGGCAATTAAGTAGACCTCTCCCAGTCTGACGAAATGTTATCACATTATTATCAGCTGAACTATATATATGATATTTTGTTGATCTCTTTCTCCTCGTTTTTTTTAGATAATATTTTTGGACTAGTAGTAATTAGTATGACTGTTAAACGCAACCGTCCGGTCTAATTTATCAACACTTCGAGACCCATTTATTTTGCCATTATTAGTTCTAATATGGACCCATCCTTGTTAAATGATGAACACAGGCCCATCGAGTTCAAAGTGTGGGAAGTCGATCCGGTTAGTGTATCCGGCATGGACGTCTTAACTGGCCAACTAAAATTAGAAGCCGTGTTTCCAAAGCGTATACCAACTAAAAGCCATGATCCGAAAAATCCTGCTAGAGAGTTAGAAGCCTGTAATGGCAAGGTATCTGAACCTGTCGAACAGGTTGGGCTGTTAAACGAGTTAGCATCCTTCAGTCAATATCAAACAATAAAATCAAAGCTCAGTCACTACACAGGTCGACTTCAACGATTAATTCAATAGTCCCCAACATACACGGACCAATCACAGGAAGACTTGGAAAAGTTAGAAGAGGCAAGTTAATCAACGCCATCCCTAACTTCCTAATGGGCAATGCGGAAGCGTGGTATTGGGTCCATCGTCGCAAGTATCCAATGTCTTCCTGGGAAGAATTTAAAGTGGCCCTGATGGGAAGATTTGGTGGTCACATATCTGAAAGGGAAATTCGAAGAGCTATTGGGTCTCACAAGCAAGGCAGCAAGGAGACATTCAGCAATTTTCTATTAGAAATTGTACGTCTGAACGGTCGTCTTCGTCGCCCTTTCATATAGAAAGCCCTTCTGGAGATTGTAAGGTATAACATTGATCCAGAATTGTAGTGTGCAACAATGACGACGTCTTTCCGCTCGACCGAAAAGTTACGGGTGATATGCCAAAGATTAGAGAAACTTTAGAATCTATCCGGACATGACCCCAAGGTAGTTAATGTCTACCCCGCGACAGAAGAACAACGCTCTCATCCATGCCTTAGAGACGCATGATGCTACTCCCGATTTTGTAACTCATGATCTCACTTATGAGTTATGTGCCATGGATCAGAAAAGGACGAAAACAGTAAACAGTTCATGATCTGTTGGAATTGTCGTGATATAGCCCACCGTTAACAAGATTATAACAAGAGCTATCTTGGAGTATTTTGCTATGGATGTGGCCGTCCAGGCTTCCTTAAGCTGAGCTGTTCGACTTGTCTTGGCTTACAGGGAAACCACCGTCCGAACGCAGTACAAACAGCTGCTACGCGTTCGGGAGCAGCAACCAGCCACGCCCCAGTAAAACAATGCAGTATGCCGCGACAAATACCGAACCGAGCCAATGCCGCTAAAGAACAGCAACGTAAGAGCACTCCCCTGCGACTTTTCAATTTCAACAATAGTTATTACCTGAGAGAACGAAACACACAGAATTTGTGCAAACCCCCAAATAAAGGGGCGAGCCATAGTGCTAAATAATTTTAATTGAGACAGCTGGTGCGAAAATCTTGCTTGTCTACCATCATCTACGAACCAGGTAACCAGAGCCCCATGTCATCATCAAAATTGGTGGCAAGGAATTGAAAGGTTTACTAGATAGTGGAGCATCCACTAGCGACCTAGGTGCTAATTCTTTAGAGTTGTTAAACGAGGTTGGCCTCTGCTACAAACCATTAAGTGCGCATGTGCGAACTGCAGACGCCTCCAAAAACGCCATTCTTGGGTACATTAAACTACCAGTTGAATACGAGCGTTGTGTTAGGACTATCAAACTGCATATTGTGCCAAGCCTACAACAAGAGATTTATTTAGGCATAGACTTTAGAAGACTTTTCGATTCGTTCCACAATTTGTAAACACTCTCGACCCGAGTAACAATGCAGAACGGCACGAGTTAACAGAAGATCAGGAAACCCAATTAAGTAAATTAAAAACTCAGTTTCCATCCTTCACAAAAGATGAGCTGGGTCGAACTTCCCTCTTAGAACATCACATTGATATAGGGGGAAACCAGCCTATTAAGCGACGCCACTTACCAGTGTCACCTGCTGTACAAAAACTACTGCATGAAGAGTTAGACCGGATGCTGGAATTAGATGTTATTGAGGAAAGTCAGAGTGCCTGGAGCTCGCCTGTGGTCCTCGTAAGGAAATCAAATGGTAAATCCCGCCTGTGTTTAGATTCTCGGAAGTTAAACAGTGTATCAAAGAACAATGCCTATCCACTGCCTCTGATTGACGGCCTTCTCGGATGACTGAGTTAGACTAGGTATATAAGTAGCCTAGATCTGAAGGATGCATTGTGGCAGATTTCTTTAGCAAATGATGCTAAACAAGAGACCTCAATTACCGTACTGGGGAGACCGTTATACGAATTCAAGGTAATGCCTTTCGGGCTCTGTAACGCACCACAAACAATGTGTTGACTAATGATAAAGTCATTCCTCATCAGCTTCATGGCCATGTATTCGTGTACCTAGACGACTTGTTGATAACATCTGTCATTTTCTTTCAACATTGAGCACGTTAAAGGTACTTCAAATGTAGTACCCGACGCGCTTTCTCGGGCTTATGAGGAGACACCACAATGTCTCGTGTCTGAAATACACAAAATTTACTACAACGTGAATTTAGCGTTTAGTGAGTTCCAAAACCCAAAATATTTGCAATGGAAAGCGACACTTAAACAGAAACCCGAAAAGTTCCCAAACATGCAGGTTGATGAGCCTCACTTTTTTATTCATATCGAACCACGTGATACGTCCGATTTATCGGATACTCCTACATGGAAGCTATGGTTACCTGATTCTCTGACACACGATACCATTCGTAAATAGCATGAGTCCTCAACAGCAGCTCATGGTGGCATACGGAAAACGTTAGAAAGGTTACTTGGGTATTTCTTCTGGCCGAGAATGAGAAAACTAGTTCGAGGTTTTATATCCACATACGACATATGTAAACAAACTAAATCTCCAAACTCAATACAAAGGCCTGTAATGGGTAGAGCGTTTGAAGTGGTTCGTCCTTGGCAGAGAATCTTCTTGGACTATATTGGTCCACTCCCGCGTTCTAAACGAGGAAATACTGTTATCTTAGTTCTAGTAGACAAATTCTCAAAGTTTCCTTTAGTGAAAGCTTTTCCCAGTGCTAAAAACCAAAATCTCATAACATTCCTTGAAGAAAGCGTCTGCCATCTGTATGGAGTTCCTGAATCCATTCATATAGGCAACGGATCCCAATTCATCTCGCGTGAGTTCGCAAACCTTTTGCTTCGCTTTGGAATTTCGCACTCGCGTACGGCCATTTATTCTCCACAGTCCGAAGGGCCTCCAAAAGTGTCAACAGATCCATCGTTACTGCAATAAGAATCTATATTCAGTCAGATCACCGAAAATGGGATGAACAGTTGAGTGATGTAACCTGTGCACTAAGAAACACGTTTCATGAGTCGATAAGAAACACTCCTTACTATATATTACAAGGCTATAACATGATCTTGCATGGTGGAAATCTACAATCTTCTTCGGCAAATCGACTGCTTAACCGCAGGAGATATGAAGTTATACCAGCCCACTTTAAAATGCCTTTAATTCACGAACGCGTCCAAACATCATCTACAAAAAGCCTACGAAAAGAATGCGAAAACGTTTTATCTGAGAGCACGAGCAAAAGCTTATGTGATAGGGCAGTGGGCATTTGTTCGCAACCATGTGTTAAACAGCGCTGCAAATAAATTCTCTGCTAAACTAGCAGATAAGTACATAAAGGGCAAATTCAAGTCCAAAATCAGAACAGTCAACAATGAGATTGAAAATTCTAATGGGAACCCTCTATGGATCGTGCATGCAAGTGACATCAAATATTAATTTGAGTCCTAATATGGTATTCAACTGGCCTAACCAGCAAACTAGTGGATAGTCGTATCACTTCAGAGAACGGACCGATTAGGGGCCTTAGAGCGTAGCAGTGAGCACCTCTCCTTTTACTATACATATCCTGAAGTATCCCTGCAATTGAACAGCATACTTCAAAAGGCATTCGTGATTGGGTTCTCAGGACCTACTATCCTTAATACTACGTACTCGGCCAGCAGTTGGGAGAGCAGAGATTCTTAATCTCAAGGTGTCCCCACGTTGGGAAGCCCCGTCAATTCGACAACCAAGATTAGCAACATGATGCAAATGGACAAAAAAAATTCCTAACTTCAGCATGAGCCTTAGTCAATTAGACCAACCCCTCAAGCTGTGGTGAAACGGCCATAGTAAAATTTAATACATCAGTCACATTTCGTCACGATATGTATACTCTCGCGAATAGGGTCGTATCACTATAACCCTTTGGTAATCCTAACTCAAACATAGAAATAAGATAATGAATAATAACAAATCGACCCATCAAGGGAATTGGTTTCGATTTTCTGCAAAAAAATAAAGCGTCCCTAACACCGCCGGAGCACTAGGAAACAAGATCGGTACCGCTTACTCGATCGCTCACAGAAACAAAATCCATACATTCTATTATCTGAAATTGAAAAAAAAAAATTGTCGAGACAAACAAATGCCGGGCATGATCACTGCTGCTAAGCATGCAATCCAAACGGTTTTCTAATCTGCTAATTAGGAAACTAGCATGATCTGCGTAGATATCATCATTTGAAAAGTTCCCTTTTAAGCGTGTGGTGCGCGCTCTAATCTGTCTTGTTTAAATTTACCAAAAGTCAAGTGATTGGTGTTATAACCAAAGACGAATAAAGTGTCTAGTTTTTACCTTTTCGATTTGGCATACGAATATCTGAGTGCTGATTAAGAATTTAATTGCCAGGAGTTGTATACCTTAAAAGGGTTAAAAATGATAATTATAATTAATAATTATCATTGGAAAAAACATGGAAAATATTTGATTTTCATAAATGGAAATAAGCTAATCAGGCTTAAACTATGGTTAGCTTATCCCCTAACAGGAAATTGCCATCAGCAATTTCTTCAAATTCCTTCGCATATAATCAACATATTTTTCCCACAAAACGACGTGGGAAAAATAAAAGTTTTAAATGTCAACCCAAGTCGTTTCGATAAAAAAAGGCCCACGACAAATCCTATCTTCAGTAAGATTTGTCGTAAATACGATATGTAAGTACATATATACATACATATATATCTGGCGCATGAAAATTTTACGTCGGTGAAGACTGAAACGATCAAGTCTTCACCAAAAAAAGCTCTTATCAGCAAATTGTCGCGAGCTGACGCTAGCAAGACGATGGTTTGATATTTATGAAAATATCAAATTTCATTTTCAACCATCCGTCGCAATAATTCTGGGCATGTTTAAACATGTCCAGTCACAAACAATTTTCTCAGGATAGGAATGCTAATTAAGCACTTTCCTATCCTAAACCACTAGACTTGAGATTGAAAAATCGAAGTCTCAGAGAGTTGATTTTTGCACTTGCAGCGGCGCGGTCACGGTCCTTTTGAAAAAGAAAGTTGTAATAAGAAGTTTTTTTAGTTTTAAAAGAACCACTCTTGAATAGAGAAGTTGTAATAAGAAGTTTTTTAATGTTCGAAAAACAAAGTTCTAATAAGAAATTTTTTGAGTTTTAAAAAATAACAGCTCTTGAAAAGAGAAGTCGTGATAAGAACTTATTTAATTTTTGAAAAAGAAAGTTGTAATAAGAAGTTTTTTAGTGTTTGAAAAAGAAAGTTGTAATAAGAAGTGTTTAGTTTTAAAAGAACAATTTTTAATAAAGAAGGGTTGTAACACCAACTAAGTATCACTAAATAAAAACCCTGCGGATTACAAAAAAAAAGCAAATAAAGGCCAGAGACACGCCTAGTGACAGTGAGTACCCTTTTGAATTGATATATAACCAAATTGGTTCTAGAGTACAACAAAGTTGGCGCAGCCGGTAGGATAGTGGAAGCCTGCTTTTCTAAAAGTCAAAATAGAGAGGCATAAGAACTTTAAAATCCGCTATCCTGCGAACCCAATTGACGAAGCCACTCAGGCCCAGTCACCCCCAACGCGCGGGTAAATACCATCTCTAGGCGCCTCTGCTCCAAGCGGGCAAGCGTTCACCCCAATTAGTGCAAAGGCACCACCGAGGGATAAAAGTGAACAGGCCAAGGAAGGAAGTGGAAAACCATCCAGCACCTCCCAGAAGGACGAATACTTAAGTCAACCAGGACACAGCTCGACAAGCAGCCAGCGCTCACCGATAAAACGCTAGCAGTCAACGATCCGGAGTGGAAGAGGAAATCGAAGACGGCTCATAAGCCCCCTTTTCAACTAGATCCAGGGGAAGTTAAAGCGGGCCAGGGCCCCCAGCTGCAAAAGTAAGCAAAAATCAACCAACCAAGGATTTAGAGGGAACTCAAGGGCGGTTAAAGAAACCCCCCTCTCAATCACAGCAAAGGGACTTAAGCAGGCAAGCAGCCCCCATTTCATCAAAAACGCATCATGTGTCAGCCGACAAAACTGCTCGACCTCAGCAGGAAACAGAAACAGCAGCGAGGGAAAACTCTCCATCTTTAGCCGACGCGGGATCAGCCCCAGGTGCAAATACACAGCACCCCGGTGAAGGTACAGCATCTGCTGCTGAATTTTGCCCAACAGAACCTCGACTTCGAAGCGGAACCGTTCTTCCAGGTCCGAATAGTCAAGTAAGCTTAGATAAGTTTTTAAATAAATTATACGAGAGATCGCGGGAATCGGATAAACTGACGACTACCCATTGTGACGCACTAGATCACAAATTAAAAACAGAGCGCGAGACCAGGCTCGCCAAGTTAAAAACATTAAAAGAAAATACAATAAAGTTCCGAAAGGAACTAGAACAGTTTTCCGAATCTCGGCGCTCACTCAATTTGGATCTAGAAAAGAATAAGAGTGTTAGGCTAAGTGAAAGTGCCGACAGTGATAGTGACGGTGAAGTAGCTGAGTCAACTCCCGAAGACCTGCCGATCGATTGGCTCGAAAAATCCTTAACGGAAATTAGCCCAGAAACAAGCCCAGCTAGTCCACCCAAATTTAAATTTCCAGTCAATAGACCACACACAATGGTGGACTACGCTAAGGTAGCTAAGCTCACAGCTCAACTCGTTCCCTTATTTTCGGGTGAAAGTACCCCACAATTGGGACGAAAACTAAAAACATTCGTTGGATGCTGCAAACAAACTATGCAGTGCCTAAATAATGAAGGAAAAGTGGCTTTCATTCAGGTCCTTTCCACAAGACTCAGAGGTGACGCATACCAATTATTCGCTTAAGACGTCCCTGCTTCATTTAGTGAAGTAGAGGAACGTCTAAATAGAACATACCTTCCATGTGAGACATATCAGGAGATGGTGAACAAATTAATTACCATCAGACAAAACCCGTTAGAATTTCTCACTTCAATTTTAAAAATAAAATTCCCTGCAAGTTTCAGGTGGCACAAAACCTGTCAGGTCTTTCCGATGACGGCCTTTTAGGAAACGATTTCCTATCAAAAAATTGTAATGTTGAAGGCCCAAAAAAAGCACTCAAGTTTCCTTGTACGGAAACAAATCCCGAAGAGTTTACTGTGCCCTTGTCATGCGAAACGGACAAGCTGTATTCCAGAAAAGCAGACAAAGTGAGGTCACTTGCAGAAAAGATGGAATCTAAACAGGTTGAGCTATCTACATGCAGTGTCTCCAAGGCATCTCAAAAGAGTAATGCTAGCTGCCAGGTTCAACAAGAGCCGACGGAATGCGAAAAGAGCTGTCTGGGTGATCAAGAAGCCAGCGAAATGAGGCAGCATCTGGTTACTTTAGAGGAACCAATATGCATACCTGCTAGGACACAAAATATCACCACAGTCCCGTTACGAATGAAGGAAGATACGCTCTTGCTGTGACTCAGGTACCTTTGCCCCGAATCACAACCATAATACCAATACATCAATGTATCGTCCAATACGATATATTGATGTACCATTAATTGACCCTGAAAAAAACATTTCAATTTAAATTCCATTCAAAATTTAATATAAAAATTCAAAATGCATTTAGAAATGCATTCCCACATTATAACAAAATGCAATTTAGCATAAATTGCATTTTGTTATCAGACACACATTCCACTCACACGGCATGCACACTTACCTCACATACAGTGTCTTCTTACTTTTTTTCGTACATTACTTACCTCACCTACTTAATCCAATCTAATTGTATGTACATACATACATACAATTATCACAATTATTCGTGCCCTCTTAAAATTAATATTTCTAGACGGGCGCACAAGTGCATATCAGATTACAGATTTGCATAGATGCATATAGCTGGCAACAAAACTTTTTTACATTTTCTCACGTACGTTTTTCAACGTCGTGAGAAAACAATAAAAAGAAAAAAGAGCTTTTGCAAGATATCGTGGGTACCTGGGTGCAATTTGCCCAAACCTCGAGGAATCGTTTTCTCACCCGTCTATTGGTCGCCTCGTGGAGTTTAATCAAATATCTTTAAATTATAATAAAGTCAATTTCTTAAACTATCGAAAAGTGTTCTTTAAATTATAACAAAACAAATTCTCAAATAGTTGAAAACGAAAATTTATAGGTAAAAATCCTATCATTTTAAGTGGAAAATTGTGAACACAAAAGAGGAAACAAATACCAAAAATAAAGTGATTTTGCAGAAACCAGAAATAGTTTGTGTCTTTATTCATAAAACTCCTACGCGCGATCTCTCCCTAGGAGCACGGAGTGAGTTAGAACATAACAACTGGTGGCAGCGGTATTTAAAACAAAAAAAAAAATCAGTGCCTTAAAAAAAAAAAATTTCTTCCTTAATATAATAAAATCCTGCTACACTATAACAACTGGTGGCAGCGGTGTACCTACCCAAAAATAATAAATTAGTGCCAATAAAATTAAATGAAAAGTAAAAATAAACGAAAAATTAAAATAATAATATAAATCTACCAGACAGCAAATCAGTGCCACTGAAAAAAAAATCAAATCAATTAAATTAAATTAAAATTAAACAGTTAAAAAAAATAAAATAGTAAAAACTGTCAGAAAAAGACAACAACAACAACATTAACAACATCAACTCACTAAATTTGATAAAAAAAAATAATAACAAGCCCGGGTACGCAGGAGGTACTTAGAGGAGATAGTTTAAGCGCCCAAGCGCTCACCGTGCGACCGAAGGAGGCTTCATCCCTGCCTCACTAAGACGATATATAGAAGGAAGGAAGACGATCGACGTATCTTCAGGATCATAATACCATCTGCCAATTTCAACTTTATATTCCCAACTATAACTCTACAAGAAATCGTCGCCCAGGACGCGCGACGTATCAACATCTACAAACATCTTAATCCCCGTCTATTTTCATCATACTCATAGCCAGCATCAACTCCAGATTCATACATTTCGGATAATATATAAGGTAGAAAAATTTAACACTACAATATATCGGGAGAAACAAGTTACTTTTAATTTACATATTTTTTTTTATTACTTACATTTCCCATAATTAGCTCACATTTCCATATTTTCTGATTTTTTTTTCCATATTTATAAGCTATTTACATAATTACACTTTTTCTGGTTATTTACATTTTATCTGATTAATTAGGAATTTGCATTTTTATACCCTAGATGAAATGTATAGGGGTATACTAAGTTTCTCATTCCGTTTGTAACACCTCGAAATAATGATGGTAGAGCAAAATGAATTGGACACCAACGCATAATATTAAAAGTTATTTTGATTTTTGCATGTCCGTCCGTCCGTCCGTCCGTCTGTCTGTGCGCACGATAACTCGAGAACGCGTTCACATAGAAAGCTGAAATTTTGTACACGGACATTAAAAAAAAAAGTAAAATTAAGTTCGAAAATGAGACAAATCTGGCACCTCCTTCGTGGGGTTGCCATACAAAAATTTCGTTTTCCACGATATATTTGGACACTACCTGAGAACACGTCGACATAGAAAGCTGAAATTTGGTATACTGTGTTTTTATACTAATGGTAAATAAAATTTAAAAAATGGGCTAAATCGGGCAACCCCTTGTTGGTGTTGCCATATAATAATTTTGGTTTTTTACATATACTTTGAAAACGATCAGTCCTAGACATTTTTATTGTACTAAAAACTTCTTTAGAATAAGAAATCCTATATAATTGGTTATAATAATTTTTTCTGTCCGACGAGCCGTTCTAGAAATATATGCGAGAAACCAATGCAAAAAATCAAAATTGCTCAAATGGGTGACCATACGAAATTTCATACGTGCATTCATCTACGGTATCATAAGAATTGGTCTTAGAACAATTCTAGCTTTTTCACTTGTTTTTTATTGATTTTGATTGTGATTTATATATATATCAAGAAGAAAATAACTTCTTCAATTCAACACCACAAATCAAAACCTACTCTTCCACGAAGCGACCTCTGCGGTAAGACTTCGTGAGCTTGCTGGTCATAGGACTTCGGAAAGAATCGATAATTGTCCCCCTTCAATAAAGCTTCATAAGCCTGTTGATCAGGAGGAGATTTTGGTTGGAAGAAGCGGTTTAAATTACCCGCCTTTGGTTAGCAAACAAATTTCATTTTCCTTTATCGACAATATACATATATATATACAAATGTTTAACTTTTTGCATGTTGATATGACCTTTTTCCTTTTTTTTAATAAATTCAAAATTTGTCATTGAAGTCATAACTCTGTTTGCGATAATATTTGACAAGCAAATTTTGCTTTACTTTTTCTATTTTCGTGCATATCTTTTAGATTCTCCTGAAAATTTTGGTCTCTCCTGAAAATTTTGGTCTCTCCTTTATCATAATTTTTATACCGATAAAAAAATTCGAAAAGTTAATACGAACAAATCGTTGGTTATTATTAATTAATCTCTATTTCACTATCCATGAGTCATTTTGTTATTGCTATTGTCGTTTTATATACATTTACAAAAATAATACGCACCCAAATATATACCTACCTACCTACATATGTAACTACCACACGAGAAATTTTTCTAATTTTTCTTTTATTCTACTTGAAATCAAGTGTTTTCAGATTTATTCACACATTTTGCTTTTTATTGTGGTGCTGTGTTTCAAAATTTTATTTGCTGTACTCTCCTCAATTTTTACGCCCCACATAATAGTTATAACAACATGACTGACGAAAATAAAACGTTCGACGAACTGTGCTTATCACAGGTTGAGAAAAATAAGGAAATCAGAAAAATATTAAAGAAATACCACAGTACGAACAAAAAATACAGAACTCCAGAATTAGTTTCCGAAAAGATCAAAAAATTAGAAGAGCACTGGACCGACTTTGAAGAAACAGAGTCCACTATCCAAAAACATAAAGATTTCGACGAAACTCATGAATATTTTAAACAATCATGCTCTGATAAGACAGAGGATTGGTACAACCTAATCAAAGCAACACTGTCTGATAGATTCAAATTAATTTCGACTCATGAGGATAACACAAAAACCCATTTTACATCGCACCTCCCAAAAATTCACAAAAAGAAGCATCGATAGATAATCAGGACAACGCAGACCAAGACCAAGAAAATATAATACGATTTCGGCTACAGGAGGATAGACAAAAAACAATATCACATATTATCCAGTCTATCAATCTTAATTCGCTACCAACTGCAAGCCAGGCATATTTAACTCAAAAACTACATTCGCTGCATGGGTACTCGGATGATTTCAAAACAACTCATACTGAAATAATTTCAAATGCTAGCCCTAAGGACTAAGGCAGCGATTACTTCACGGAAGATGTCTATATAAATATGGAAACATCACATTCAGACACTGTAATTGCGCTGCAAGAACAATTGGACTCTCGATTCCAAAATGTAACAAATAATACAACTAATTTCAGGGAAAATCATACTCATGTCTCCTTTAGAGACCAATCTACCTCCTTCCTATCAGAAGCTAGGTCACTTATTCCCAATTTCAATGGAAATCCGAAAGATCTCCACAAATTCATTTCAAGCTGTGATTATTCTTATGCAACAGCAACGACGGCAAGCGAAAAGCACTCCCTCCTTAGTTTAATAAGGAGTAAATTATCCGCAGAGGCCTACGATATCTTCAGGTACAATCAGATTGAAGATTGGCCTATTTTAAAACCAATTTTAACTCAAAATTTCGAGGAAAAGTTCCCAGAACTGTGCTACAGTCCCAATTAAATAATTCCAAACAGACATTAGGGGAAAGCGTGAAAGACTTTCTACAGAGACTTAACACAAGTCTATCAAAATTAAATGAAGCAGCACACTCATATACAAGCGATAGAGTTCTTTTAAAGTCCCTTTTAAAAGATAATGAGTGTCAAGCAGTGAGAGCTATAGAGGATGGATTATCTAATCCGCAACTACAGACTTTAGCCAAAGTGCATTCCAATAATTCATTTTCTGCATTAAAATCACACATCTTGGAACATGCATCACGCTTGGAGCAGAAACAACTCGGCTTCCAAGCACATAACAAGGTGAATCAAACCCCATTTGCGCAAGCATTAAATTCAAGTCTTCGCTGCTTCAAATGCAATAGACTGGGGCATGCTGCATCAAGCTGCTCAGTGATACAACGCTCCACCCAAAATTTCAACGCAGTTCCGAAGCTAAACTCGCAATCACAACATCTAGATCACATATTCTAGATCACTCATTACGTATGGAGCAAAAGCAACCCAAATTTCAAACATATAACAAGGTAAATCAAAATTCCTTTCAAAGTATAAATAACAACTCTCGTTGTTTCAAATGTAATAGACTAGGGCATGCTGCTCCAAAATGCCCAGTCATACAACGATCTATGGAAAATTTTAACACCATCCAAAGAACACATTCACAATTACAACATGTTCTAGATTTTAAGAATGCCGCATCTCCGTCACAGGTACCATCTTGTCGATATTGCCATCGGATGCGCCATTCTATTGAAGAATACGGGACAAGAGCTGCAAAGAATTCCCGATTTAACGACAATCAAGGAAATCGAAATAATTTCCAAAAAGTAAACACAGCTCCGCAAACAAACACGGCTGATAGACAGACACAAAACAAGAACTGGCAACAGCCAGTATTCCAAGAGAATCGAACTCCACCGAGATATGAAAATGGAAATATGTCAGCTAGATCACCGTCTGCAAATAGGAAGGACAGCAAAATTCCATCGGTACCCTGGCAGGGAGACTGGATGCAGCGGGGGGTCTAATTTGGCAACCCCTCGCACATACAAACTACAGCACAAGTCCACAAGATTCCCGAGACAATATCGACACAGGCAACAATAAATTAATCCGTCTCCCCCGTCCAAATAAATAAAAATTCACTAACGCTTTCCTTGCCTGTCGATATCCGTTCGGCTCCGAAGCTTACATTTTTGATTGATACAGGAGCAGAGATCAGTTTAATAAAACTCCATCCATTAAAGCCAGATAGCATCTGCTACAGAGATGCTGTCTGCAATATAAACACATTATTCACAGAGTCCACTTCTACGGAAGGGCTCATCTTTGCTATGTTGAATTTAGAATCTTCGAATAATTATAACTCCATCTTAGAACACCCATTTCAAATAATGGGAAAGAACTCCATCCCCTCATACTATGGCCACCTCGGTCATGACTTTTTATCTCGATACAATGCTAGTATCAATCACAAAAATAAATATATATCTTTAGAAATAAACGATTCAAATGAATCTTATCCTTATGAAGAATATTTCACTTATTATCCATACGTTTATTTGAAAAGCGAAGACTTAGAAAAGAGATCTCAAAGAAAAATTCTTTTATATACGGAGATAACATTCTCAGATATAAATACTACTACAAATCTATCTCCATCAATTGCTTCGAAAAGCAATGCAAATCGATCGCCAGCCAATGCCTCACAAGAAATGAAGCATAAAGGTACAAATCTATCTCCATCTTTAGCCAGAATAAAGGCTGAATTAAATAAAAATCAATCTCCATCCAAAGCTTCACAAGATATGAAGCAAGAACGTAAAAGTATATTTCAATCTACAGCCAAACAAAAGGCTGCATCTAGTACAATTCTATTTCCTTCATCAATAAATTCACAAAAAGTGAATTCCAGAAATAAATCAGAAAAGAAGTCAAAGAATTTCAATAAAGTTTTATCTCCTTCAAATTCTATCGAGTCGGAATCATCGAATAACTCCTTCCAAATTCCACAAAAGTTGGAATCATATCTCCTTCCTACCAATCATCCGAAAGAATCGGATCACTTAAAAAAATTCAAAATTCCGGCTCGTTCAAAATTCATCATTGAAATTCCAACTCTTTCTATTCAAAATCAATCGGTTTGTTTCAAGAAGGAAAAAAGGCCAGGTTTGTTTCTTGGAAATTCGATAGTCGAACCAGTCAACGGTATGGCAAAGGTCCTAATCCTCAACACAAATGAGGAGGACGCCGATCTGGCACCTTACGAGGTGAACCCAGTTTACCAAGACTTGGACGACTTTGTGGTTATCTCCACAGACTCTGAAAGAGATCCAATTAAGGGCAGAATAATGAAACTGCAAAACCTTATAAAATTGGATCACTGTAATTCAGAGGAATCTGAGAGTATTGCAAAACTTCTGTAGGGAATTCCACGATCTCTTCTTCATAGAAGGGGACTTCCTTTCATATACAGATGCGATTAGCCACAAAATCAAGACACTCCAAGACAAACCGCCCATCTATACCAAGCCTTATAGACTTCCTGAAGCAAGCCAAACTGAAATAAATAGTCAAATACAAGAAATGCTTGAGTCAGACATCATCAGACCTTCACATAGTCCCTGGAATTCTCCACTTCTCCTGGTTCCTAAAAAACCAGATGAGAATGGAAACAAAAACTGGCGAGTAGTGGTAGACTTGCGTCGTATTAACGACATTACTATTGGCTACTATTGCGATTGACTCTGCAAAAATAAAATCAGTTCAGTCCTATCCTAGACCCAAGAAGGAGAAAGATATTAAAGCCTTCCTTGGTTTCGTCGGCTACTATCGGCGATTTATACCAAATTTTTCGACGATAGCCAAACCACTCACAAATCTTTTGAAAAAAGATACGCCTTTCAAGTTCGATGCAATCTGCGACGAGGCATTTTGCGAATTACGCAATAAACTTATTTCAGAACCAATTTTATCATATCCCGATTTTGACAAAGAATTTTTTGTCACCTCCGACGCCAGTGACTACGCCATCGGAGCTGTTCTTTCACAAGTTGATGACCAAGGAGATCATCCAATCGCCTATGTCAGCCGAGTTCTCAATGGTACAGAGACTCGTTACTCAACTATAGAGAAAGAGCTCTTAGCTATCGTTTTCGTAGTTGAGCAATTCAGACCATACCTTTATGGCAGACAGTTTACAATTATAACTGACCATAAACCATTAGTATGGCTCATGAATCTGAAAGACCACTCCTCAAGACTGATGAGATCGAGAATACGTCTTGAGGAATATGACTACAAAATAGTTCACAAATCAGGTAAGCTCAACACAAATGCAGACGCTGTCAGTGGAGCTATCCCAGAATATTCCAAACATTTTGCAGAACCTTCAACCTGCGTGAATGTTGTAACAAGGAATCAAGCTAGAGCTCAGGCGAATTTAAATACTCCCAACACGAGTGTCATTTGTCAACATTCAACTCCATCACAAGCGAACAATTCCTCAGTCATAATAACTGAGACTAATTTTCCTCTTTCACTGACTAAAAATGCGAATCCTAAATTCTTCATCTTGCCAATGCAAGATACAGAACTTGAAAGAGTGTTGGATTCGAAACTAAAACTTTCAGATAAACCCCCACTGCTAGCAAATGAACTGAACTTCTTCACCAAAAAGGACTCCACAATAATCATATCAAAAATGAATTTACCTTGTCGATCGCAAGGAGATAGATCAGACCTCGGAAATATTTTTACTGAGATCTGCTCATATACAGAAGCAAATCAATTAAATCAATTAAATATCTCCTTCCCTATATTAGATCCACAGAATCTAATAATTATTAAAAACGCATTACCCAGATCTTCGCTAATAAACAAATAAACATCAAACTCCATCAAGATTCGATTAAATACTTATCCGACATTAATGCCATCGAACAAGTATTAAAAGATTTTCACTCATTACCAACGGGAGGCCATCAAGGTATTTCCAGTACTATTAAAAGGATCAAAAAGCAATTCTACTGGCCTGGCATGTCAGACGAAGTGGTCAAATATGTAAGGAAATGTAAACTTTGTCAGGTGAACAAAGTTTCCCGAAACCCTAAAATTCCAATGAAAATCTCGAGCATGAGCTCCAAACCTTTCGATAGAGTGTACCTAGATGTTGTAGGACCTCTCCCAATATCACATTCTGGAAACGAATACATCGTTACATTTCAAGACGACCTTTAAAAATTTTCTGAGGCTATTCCCAGAGTCGAGACCGAGTCTAAGACATTAGCGGAAGCCTTCACGACAACGATAGTTTGTCGACATGGTATTCCAGAAAGTATCCTCACAGATCAAGGTTCTAACCTCAAAAGTGGCATGTTCGCCTAGGTATCTAAATTGCTGAGAATTAGAAGGCTCAAAACTACTCCATATCACCCTCAAACGAATGGTGCATTGGAGAGAAGCCACAGAACCTTAGCAGAATATCTCCGATCTTATGTAGCAAAAGATCCACAAGACTGGGATACATGGATTCCGTATGCCATGTTTGTATACAATACTACCCCTCATTCGAGTACTAATTATACTCCTCGCGAACTACTTTACGGATTCCCAGCCGAAATTCCAAACAATTTGAAATCATCTCCGTTTGCTATAATTACGAAAATTATGCAAACGAGTTAAAAGCGCATCTACAGCATAGCTTCAAAATAGCTAATGACATGGCCATGGCAAATAAAGAAAAATCTAAGATACAATACGATAAAAACTCCGTCCAAAAATCATTTAATACTGGTGATAAAGTCTTACTGAAAAGCAGAGTACGAGATAACAAGTTCTCACCAATATGGTCAGGTCCGTATGAGATCATGGAGATTAATTCCCCAGAAAATTCCACCATAAAAATTAATAATAAAAACAAAAGAGTCCATAACAATGACCTAAAATTCTTCTCAGAGTAAAAACTTCAATATCGTCAAATATCATTCAGAGATATTAACATAGTATCATCTTCCAGGTTTCCAAAATCATGCATATAGCATTCATTCAAATTTTCATCCCCTTAACCTACGGCTCAGGAATAGAGGTAAAGCAGCTAAATGCTACGGCAGGCATTTATTTTGAGGAAATTGGAAAATTTGAAAACAGAATTCAACAACATCCAGTTCATAGCCCAACAAATAAAAAACGGCCAGAAGGTTGAAAGAAAAAAAAATCAAATAAATAACTAAAAACAAAAAAAAAAAGATCTCCAAGTGTAAATAGAATAAATAAATAAATTGGGTAAATGTGAGTAGCTATAGGAATACCGAACATACAGTATAATTCAATCTAAACAATATTCACTCTCTTTTATATTATCTTAGAAGCTTTAGATAAAACAAACACAAAATAAAATAAAAGTAAACTTCAAACATCATTGAGAGATGTTCCTACCCCTGTACAAAGAACGCTTAACTTTCACATCACTCCTGCTCACAACAGGAAAACTGAAGAAGTTCCCTCAAGTTGATGTTATAATATATTTTAAACATATGTGCTTCTAATCAACATAATACCCAAATTTTACGATACAGGAATAAAACTGCAGTAATTACAAACTAGAACGGAAATCCCAAAACATAAACCTCGAATCCGAGCTAGAAAACATGTCCAGAGTTTTTTACTCAGCCACTCACCCCCAATTAACACCATCGAGAAACCCAGAAAACAGTGCAAACAAAAAACCTTCAAAAAACAAAAAAAAAGAGGAAAATCCACGATTTCATTAAAATTTCAAGATTTTTTTTTTATATATATAAAAAAAAGAAGCACTTCCCCAAAATAATTGGTGCATCGATAGTCCAGCTGGGCAGCTCCCACTCTTCATATACATCTCGAGGCAGCTCTCCTGCAGGTTGTTCGATCAGGCTGATGGGAAAATGACCATTCCTTTCAGGATCCGCCACTGGTAAGCCATGAAGGCAGGATAGCCCTGTCAGCACCACAGACCCGCCTGAAATAAAGATTTTTTTTTTATTTTTCTACTACTCCAGAAAAGACGGGTAAAAGTAAGAAAAATGTTAAAAAAAGGTAACTTACCAGCGACGGAGATGGACATGTTGTAGTTCGACCAAATGTGAAAATTTACCATGTGGTATCGTCCAACCTCGGCAAGAGCGCCCCAAATTGTACGAGTGGTCCGGCCGGGGCACCGAAAAACAAGCCTTATCGGCCCTCGCCAACCTGACCAGACCTGCGCAACAAAAATCCCAGTAATCATCGCCACGTATGGGGCCGCCACGCGATATTCCGCGCGAGATACTAATTGCTCGAAAAACATTTTGCGACTGATAAATTTCCTATACGCGACAGAAAATGCATATGATAAAGATGTTGAAATAGCTTAAAACAATTACGAGCAGATAAACGAGCAATAGAATTAACAGGGACCCAATATCGAAAATTCATCGCGATAAGCACATAACACTTAACAAAATAAGTAACATCGCCCACACTCAACACCTACAAACGCATATACAAAATACCATAGCTCGACAACAAGAAAATAATCAACAAGAATAAAAAAAATAAAAAAAGAGCTGAACGTAGGTATACGGTTACAGCTGACGAAACCACAAGGGCGCATAAGAAATCAGACATACCAACTACATGTACCAATAAAATATTCCCTTTTTTTCCTTCTTATCTTTGTTTATAAAACAAATCACCCGACGCTCGAAAGACAAATTCGAATTGTGCAGCCACAAAAAAAAAAACACACAACACAAGACAAATAAATATTCAAAGTAATACTTCTCCCTTTCCTTAAATTTCATGACTCTGATAACTCCCTCACCTTCTCAAAAAAGCAACACAATTTTCAAGAATTCGGATTAGAAAATTTTTTTTTCTCCCACAATTTCTAAAATAATGTAAAGTATGAAAAAAAAGAAAAAAAAATATATACATATAAATAAATATCAAATGAAAAAATATATATATATAAAAAAAGGAAAAAAGATAAATATGCAAATATATAGTGTAATGAATAAAATAAAAGTAAAACATATGATGCCAGGAAACAAATTACCTTTTAAAATGAGTAGTAATTTCAATAGAAATAAATAAAAAAGAAAAGAGGAAGAAAATTAATCATAATGTACATAAAATTTAATGTAACACTAACAATAACGTTTTTTTTCTCTGTAGTTTTACACTAATTATCAAATACGTATATATCAATATGTAGATATATTCAATCATTCACGGCGAAATGATAGTACTAATCAACAATAATAAATAATTCACAAGAAAATACGTATCTGCATATAAATAAAAATTGTAACAAAATAATTTAATAACAACGTATAATTAATAAAGTAAAGCTTCTCTATTAGAAATTAAAATATATATAGGTATTAGTTTTTACTGTATTTTATACTTTTGTAGTTACAGTTAACTGGTTATATACCAGTTCCTTTATATATGCAAATATATGTACGCATTCTAGTTTACTACATATGAAAGAAATTTTTCTTCACAGAAGGAATAAAACTTTCTTTTCCTCAGGGGGGAGGGATGTTGTGACTCAGGTACCTTTGCCCCGAATCACAACCATAATACCAATACATCAATGTGTCGTCCAATACGATATATTGATGTACTATTAATTGACCCTGAAAAAAAACATTTCAATTTAAATTCCATTCAAAATTTAATATAAAAATTCAAAATGCATTTAGAAATGCATTCCCACATTATAGCAAAATGCAATTTAGCATAAATTGCATTTTGTTATCAGACACACATTCCACTCACACGGTATGCACACTTACCTACATACAGTGTCTTCTTACTTCTTTTTCGTACATTACGTACCTTACCTACTTAATCCAATCTAATTGTATGTACATACATACAATTATCACAATTATTCGCGTCCTCTTAAAATTAATATTTCAAGACGGGCGCACACTTCTCACGTACGTTTTTCAACGTCGTGAGAAAAGAATAAAAAGAAAAAAGAGCTTTTGCAAGATATCGTGGGTACCTGCGCGCAATTTGCCCAAACCTCGAGAAGTCGTTTTTTCACCCGTCTATTGGTCGCCTCGTGGAGTTTAATCAAATATCTTTAAATTATAATTAAGTCAATTTCTTAAACTAAAGAAGAGTGTTCTTTAAATTATAACAAAGCAAATTCTCAAATTGTTGAAAACGAAAATATATAGGTAAAAATACTATCATTTTAAGTGGAAAATTGTGAACAGAAAAGGGGAATCAAATACCAAAAATAAAGTGATTTTGAAGAATCCAAAAATAGTTTGTGTCTTTATTCATAAAACTCCTACGCGCGCTCTCTCCCTAGGAGCACGGAGTGCGTTAGAACATAACACTCTGTCTATCAAAAGAGATAGGCGATGAAGCCTTCCTGGCCAACAGTTTACTCCCTACTGGGAAAGAAACAGTGCTAATTGCCATACTCAACATTAAAAATTTCCAAGTAGTCATCAACATTTTATTATTAAAACTGCTCCCTACACATGACTACGCGGTCATCCCAATAGGAGAAGACAATGATACACAACACGTTCTCAAGTCGAATAAATCGCAAGCGAGAAACACAAACACCAGTGTGCTTCCCAAGGCGGAACAGAAGTCAAGCAAGACTTCCTATACCTATACCTAGAAATAAGCTACTAACGAGTCCCAAGAGCCCTATACAAGATGCGTGCGAGCTCAGTAAGACCCGAGTAGAGGCAACAATGACTCCACCGTCCAAGAAAATAAGTTATAAAAATTTTACATGGCCCCATAGCCAAATCAGAGATGCGAGCGAGCTCCAGAAGCCGACAAGGAAAATGCAGCTGACTCCTCCATCCAATATACCTAGCTGTAAGATAACCACAAGTATAAGAAGCCATACAACAGGAACGTGTGAGCTCAGTAAGACCTATTCTCAAGCAAAGACGACTCCACCACCCAACAAAGTCAGTGTTAAGAGCCCTATCAGAAGTGCGTGCGAGCTGAGTAAGACCTATTTAAAGGCAAAGTTGAATCCACCACTTAGTAACATTAGTGTTAAGAAACCACATTCGCCCAAGAGTCCCATCAACTGTGCGTGCGAGCTCAGGAAGACCTATTTAAAGGCAAAATCGACTCCACCACTTAATAAAATTAGTATTAAGAATAAAAAGTGGCCCATGAGCCCGATAAAAGCCGCGTGCGAGATCCGTAAGACCTCATTGAATGCAAAGTTGGCTCCACCGTCAAATAGTATTAAGAGAACCAATTTTCCACGGCCTAAAAGCCATAATACGAATGTGTGCGAGTACTCAGACCAATCGAAAGTACCCATAAAACATGGTACTCCACCAGAGCAGGAAGCACATACCCTGCCAATTAGCAAAGTAAGTAAAAATACGTACAACAACCCAAAACTAACGTAAGCTTTTCGGAAAACACAGATATCTTACAACACGTAAGATATTTATTTCCGGATCATGAAGATCCCAAACATACTCCGCGAGTCAACAGTCTAGACCAAGAGCTCAGCCTAGACCCAAATCGAAATGCGGAAGAAAAAGCTTCCATATCCGAACTCTGTTACTGTAGCGAAGAGCGCGCCCATTGTCAGCCCTACCTGCATCCGTCTTGCCACGAATGCAGATAGGCGCTGCAACTGACACCTCTTGCTGCAAAATCATCTTGGGATTCATGTGGGTGGCCGCACAGCGAATACGCCGCTAACGATCAGCCGGTTTGGGGTGGTTCTTGCCACCCACATCTGTTGATGCTTGATAAGCTGTGCGAAATAAATGAAACAAAACAAACGGGGAAGTGAGTTGTTTACATGGGGACTTCAGACGGACGGGCGGAAAAAAAAACTTCTCGCGTCGCCTCCACTGATGCAAGCTGAAAACCTGGAAGGAAAATTTATGTTTAAAACTATACCAGCGTTGCAGTACTGATATGAAATAATAAAAAAAGGGCAACGGCGTACAAGTGGCTACCACCCGGAGAAGTTCGACGCAGAGAGAGAGATATTTGAGAGAAAAAAAAAAGTGGACTTCGGATGATGATGAAGTCTGGACTGGACATGACTTGGGCCCATCGCCCCCATCCACCCTGGCTAAGAAGTCACAGTTAGAAGAGAATTCTTATCCCCATATCGGCCAGAGTGTTTGTGTAAGCAGAAGTCTCACCGCCTGGCCTCGCCGCCACCCATTAAACACTTACTCGAGCATATTAAGCACTTGACAACGTGGGCATCTGAAAAGGGGGTAATGCATTAACACAGCTAACAGGGTTGGAGGAAATAAGTTCATACAACTAGGTTGAGTTCAAACGTTATAATGCGGAATGGTTCACGGCTTGCGGAATTGTAATACACTTGTTATATGACAAAGATGGTTAATCTAGTGTAGCTATTTCACACTCTTAAACTAAATGCAAAACATCTGTGTAATCTTACCTACCTATGTTGCTCGAGCCCTACTCTAAAGACACTTAAAGCTAGACGCGTGTACGCATGGACACGATCAACGAAATTTCACTGTTCAAATAAGATTAAATAAAACCAAAACAAAAACAAATGCTTATTGCCTTAAAATAGAGAAAAAGAACAAAAAAAAAAATATGGTACGATCAGTTCACTGGTGTTTGATTTGGATTCACGCTTGGAACTAAATATGGTATATGTATGACGCGCCGGTATGATTGTCTTGATGACACCTGATATTATATGTGATGAGCACTAAGGTAACAATATGAGCTCTTCAGGTACGTCTAAGCCAATAATATTTGTAAAAATTATTTTATAAGTGATTATGCCGTGTATATATACGTCCCACAGGTACGTGTGTCTTGCTGACACCTGATATGATATGTTATGAAGCACTAAGGTACCAATATGAGTTGCTCAGGTACGTCCAATCCAATAATATTTAAAAAAAATTATCTGATAATTGATTATGCCGAGTATATACGTCCCGTAGGTACGTTCAGTTCACTGATGGTTGATTTGAATTCACGCTTTGAACTAAATATGGTATATGCACGTCGCGCAGGTATGATTGTTCAACTCCGTAAAATTTGCGAGCAAAAAATAAATAAAACAAAAAATCGTGGAATCGTCTTCAATGAGGTTATGTAGGCACACAAGCGGTTTGTAGCACTAGAAAACGCGGTTATGATTTCTTTGCGCCCACATGGTATTCATATCTATGACTTATCCTCTAGAGCAAAAAGATCGATGGTTCCCTCGGCGGACTTATCCCTCGGGTTTTATCTTCACAGGTAAAAAAAAAAATATAACAATACTTGGAACTTGACTACAGGTTGCACCGGATATAAAAAAACCTTGACAAAATTTTCCCTTTTCCTACTGCCACACCAGCTCGCCACCTTCCTCTTCAACAGACCACCAATGAATCTCCAAAAAAAAAACCCCATCAAAACGTCCACATCTCACCTGTTCCGAAATGCCCGAGAGCCATCCTTCGCATCTCATCACGGGTACTCCATGTCATCGGTATGACTTGCAGTTAGAACGTTCTCGTCTAAACTGTCGTGGTGAGCTGCCATTGGGTGGTTTGCCATCCCGTCATGCTACTCGACTTGTCGCTCGAATAGTTCGCGACAGACGGGACGGTGTTCAAGTTCCAGTGTGGAATGGCCTGAACATATATATGAGATTAGTTGCAATGCGTTTTGTCAAAGCTTCTCAAACTATTTCTCGTTTTAGCTTTTAATGATTCGTGGCGCGCACTATGTGGCTTGCCGGTGTGCTAGTGTGGAAAGTGGCAAAAGGCTACTTTCTCGAATTGTGGTTTTGAAGCTTTTTATGTGACGTTGTGATGTTGCGCACACTGTACTCGACTGCGAGCTCATCTGAAGATAAATAGTTGAAATCCATACTTGGTCCATTGAAACTGATCACTTGCAATAGGAATTGTACTTGGGTTGTACAAATATCCCGATAATAGGGAAGAGGTATATGGCTCGTATGTGGAACCCGTTCGAAGGTTAGGTGTTCTGCACCCAGAAGGTGTACAAGATGACAAATATGGGATAGGCCAGAGTTCCCTGTAGACTTAGCGCGTATTACTTGTATAAACTCAGAAGAAAATCCAAAATACTACCTTTATGACAGATCTAAACCTGGAGATCTATACTATACTCGTACCAATTTTATGTGTATGTAACTATATAGATTCAAACGAAAATTCAAAGATATTACTTTATTGTGCATCCAAAGGGACGATCTAAGAATTGTGCGCTATATCAATATTTTAATTAATTCGAAGGAAACTCCAAATGATAAATCTTATTATGGATCTAAAGAAGGAAGATCTTCGAAGTTCGCGTGTATTATACTTGTACACCTAAAATATATATATATATACCCAAAAGAAAGCTCAAGATAGGAAGTTCAAAATTTATGATAAATCTAACGAAGGAATACCTATACTATGTACGTGTCTGACATTCGCATATGGGTAAATATTTATGCTTAAAAGAAAATTCAGAAATAATACTTTTATTTAATATTGATATTAATACTTTATATATTTGGAGGAAGATCTGGAAATTTCCTCGTACTAGATTTGTGCGTGTATAACTAAGTAAACTCAAACGAAAATTGAGGACATTAAACTCAGAATAGATCTAAGACGGAAAATCTACAATTTACGTATATTACTATTTGAAGCGTGTAATCATAAGAAGGAGGTGGCTTGGCCATGCAGCGGACCACGCGAACACACACCCACAACATCATTCCAACACTCCAGCTCTGCGAACTGGAACAAAACAAATCGTTCTCAATCTCTCCCTCTAACTCTCTTTGTCCAACCCCCGGGCTGGTCACAAACACGGAATTAGTTAGCGAGGAAGGAATTAAGAAAAATTGGCCGACTCCACTGCCCGAGCAAAGACCGGTGCCGTAAAGATGAATTTAGCTCATCATTTTACCGAGGCAGTGGGCCGGACCAAATCAGGAGGACATGATCGACTGTTCAGTGGCTACCAGTACTCAGGAAGAAGCAGTGGCTATTTGTAATAATATACCCAAAGAAAATACCAACAAACCATTACTAATCATGTCCCAAATGAACGAACTACTACAATTACTGCCACAAAATAAAAATAAAAAGAAATACTGTTTTCTTCCTGGAACTAGCAGCTGTGAACGGAGCTGACGCTCGAGAAGCATGCTTCGCATACAACGATCCATGTCCACTGATCATCCGATCACCATCCATTTCCAGTGCTGATGTCTTACGACAGGCACTGATGAAGTAGCAAAACTTGAAATTCAGAGGAAACTATGGACTAGCTTTTCAATCGAAGTGAAAGATTTAAGACTTGCCAACTCAAATCCATTGCCAAGGATACCATAAAATCAAGAGGTGAACACCGTTCACCAACTTAACAACGGTGCTGAGATATGGCCATGCTTCTTTAAATGTGGAAAACCCTTTGTCGATGATTGATACTCTCCCCAGCGTTCACGGGCTGAAGCTTTAGCCTCGGAGAGTACAAAACCTGCTACCTACCGAGGGAGATGTATACTTCATCAAGAAGGTTATACAAAATCCAAAAGAAATAAAAGTGTATGTATTATTTGAATGTGATTCGACGAGATTTACGGGGTTGCACCAATGGAGCGAAATCACGAGCCATCTCGCCAGCTACCAAGGTCAGATCTAACGAGAGCCAAAAGGAACTACCACGAGAGCAATGAGCTTTACGGGAGAAAAAGGTAGCTCTGCGTAGGCCAAGCCATTGGCAGCGTAGCAAGACAACTCGTTCCAGCAAGCTAAAGTTGTCTGTTTCAATTGACGAAAAGACCCTCATTTCAAATGAATCGAATTACGCAATATAGAACTTATTTAATAAAAAAAAAATCTAAATTGAGAGGAAAGTACTGAATAACTTAAAGAAAAGCGAATGAAACTGACGAAATGGTTTATATGGTGTAGTTAATTGATCTACAAAAGAAACAAAAACGTTGGTCATGAGGAAGTAAAAACATTACACTTTAGTCAAGAGAAGCTTGACTAAAGATAAAAAAAAACCGAATTGGGGCGCCATTTGTAGCGAAGAGCGCGCCCATTGTCAGCCCCACCTGCATCCGTCTTGCCACGAATGCAGATAGGCGCTGCAACTGACACCTCTTGCTGCAAAATCATCTTGGGATTCATGTGGGTGGCCGCACAGCGAATACGGGGAACTGAGTTGTTTACATGTGGACTTCAGACGGACGGACGGAAAAAAAACTTTTCGCGTCGCCTCCACTCGTGCAACCTGAAAATCTGGAAGGAAAATTTATGTTTAAAACTATACCAGCGTTGCAGTACTGAAATGAAATAATAAAAAAAAGGTCAACGCCGTACAAGTGGCTACCACCCGGAGAAGTTCGACGCAGAGAGAAAGATATTTAAGAGAGAAAAAAAAACGTGGACTTCGGATGATGATGAAGTCTGGACTGGACATGACTTGGGCCCATCGCCCCCATCCACCCTGGCTAAGATGTCACAGTCAGAAGAAAATTCTTAGCCCCATATCGGCCAGTGTGTTTGTGTAAGCAGAAGTCTCACCGCCTGGCCTCGCCGCCACCCATTAAATACTTACTCGAGCATATTAAGCACTTGACAACGTGGGCATCTGAAAAGGGGGTAATGCATTAATACAGCTAACAGGGTTGGAGGAAATAAGTTCATACAACTAGGTTGAGTTCAAACGTTATAATGCGGAATGGTTTACGGCGACTTGCGGAATTGCAATACACTTGTTATATGACAAAGATGGTTAACCTAGTGTAGCTATTTCACACTCTTAAACTGAATGCAAAACATCTGCGTAATCTTACCTACCTATGTTGCTCGAGCCCTACTCTAAAGACACTTAAAGCTAGACGCGTGTACGCATGGACACGATCAACGTAATTTCACTATTCAAATAAGATTAAATAAAACCAAAACAAACAAAAAAATGCTTATTGCCTTAAAATAAAGAAAAAAAACAAAAAAATATAGAAAAAAGGGGGATCCAGCTTGTCAAACGTAGAGCGGACTAGTTAGCCAGGTAGGTTGTAACTCTTCTTAACGCTGCACAGCAAGACCAGAAGGGTCGATTCGCATCGGTTTAACAAATGGAGTCACCCTTTTTGCTCACGAACCTGGATACCAACAAGCTGATGTAAAACGCTCACTCTAACGTCTTCTTCTTGGACACTAGGCAAGCTTCTCCACTACTTAGTTCCTCCTCCTGAATCTCATGTACTCCCAACTAGCTCGGGAACTCTTCTCGTGCCCGACCAGGGCCTCGACCGGCAGGCTCACTTCGTATAGTGCCCCCCGGATTTGTGCGTTAATTGACACCAGTAGGTAGACCCAAATGCAGGCCACATTCACTGGTATTGATGGAAAGGAGAAAACAAATCGGACGTTTATAACTGATTATGTTATATATGCGCTCCGCAGGTACGACCAAGCAAATAATACTTGAAAAACAAATCTGACAATTGATTATGCCACTTATATATACGTCCCGTAGGCACGTTCAGTTCACTGGTGTTTGATTTGGATTCACGCTTTGAACTAAATATAGTATATGTATGTCGCGCCGGTATGATTGTCTTGCTGACACCTGATATAATGTAAGTTATGGAGCACTAAGGTACCAATATGAGTTGCTCAGGTACGTCTAAGCCAATAATATTTAAAAAAATTATCTGATAGTTGATTATGCCGAGTATGTACGTCCTGTAGGTACGTTCAGTTCACTGATGGTTGATTTGAATTCACGCTTTGAACTAAATATGGTATATGCACGTCGCGCAGGTATGATTGTTAAACTCCGTAAATTTTGCGAGCAAAAAATAAATAAAACAAAAATTCGTGGAATCGTCTTCAATGAGGTTATGTAGGCACACAAGCGGTTTGTAGCACTAGAAAACGCGGTTATGATTTCTTTGCGCCCACATGGTATTCATATCTACGACTTATCCTCTAGAGCAAAAGGCTCCCTCGGGTTTTATCTTCGCAGGTAAAAAAAAAATATAACAATACTTGGAACTCGACTACAGGTTGCACCGGATATAAAACAACCTTGACAAAATTTTCCCTTTTCCTACTGCCACACCAGCTCGCCACCTTCCTCTTCAACAGACCACCAATGAATCTCAAAAAAAAAAAAACCCCCATCAAAACGTCCACATCTCACCCGTTCCGAAATGCCCGAGAGCCATCCTTCGCATCTAATCGCGGGTACTCCATGTCATCGGTATGACTTGCAGTTAGAACGTTCTCGTCTAAACTGTCGTGGTGAACTGCCATTGAGTTGTCGCTCGAATAGTTCACGGCAGACGGGACGGTGTTCAAGTTCCAGGGTGGAATGTCCTGAACATATATATTAGATTAGTTGCAATGCGTTTTGTCAAAGCTTCTCAAACTATTTCTAGTTTTAGCTTTTAATGATTCGTGGCGCGCGCTATTTGGCTTGCCGGTGTGTTAGTGTGGAAAGTGGCAAAAGGCTACTTTCTCGCATTGTGGTTTTTGAATATTTTTATGTGCCCTTTTTTTTCCAGGTGTACCAGAAAGATAAAACGAAAAATATGTAATGAAAGAAAAGAAACTTAGAGGGGAAGTTGCAAGAGACAAGTGAAAGAAAAGTAGCGTGAAGGCAGAGCGCTACATTACGAGTACAACGATATCTTTTATCTCAAAGGTGACAAACTTACATATACAAAGGCTATCAACCACAATATCCCTTTAATACAAGATCAAGTGCCCAAAAACCTAAAGGCCTACAGATTACCAGAAACTCAGAGACAAGTAATCAACGAACAATTAAGAGAAATGCTAGACAACGGGATTGTCCAAACTAGCAAAAGCCCTTGGAATTCACCCTTATTAGTAGTCCCCAAAAAGGTTGAACCCGATGGTGAAAAAAGGTGGCGCGTCGTTGTCGACTGTCGTAAATTAAACGAAAAGACAATTGGCGACGCATTTCCGCTACCCCGAATAGAGGATATACTTGAACAAATAGGTCATGCCAGGTACTTTACCACTCTCGATTTAGCCAACGGCTATCCCCAAGTCTTATTCGACAAAAAAGATCGACATAATACCGCTTTAGCACTAATTACGGGCACTGAGAATTTAAGCGTATAACATTGGAACTCAAAGGAGCTCCCGCTACATTCCAACACCTCATGAACTTCGTTCTGACAGGCCTACAAGGCCTCGAATGTTTCGTTTATCTTGACGACATCGTCATTTACGGGAAAAACCTAAATGACCACAACGATAAACTTCGCAAAGTCTTCAACAAATTGAGAGAGAACAACCTCAAACTGCAGCCAGAGAAGTGCCAGTTCTTGAGAAGAGAATTTGTTTATCTAGGGCACAAATGCTCTAGCGAAGGTGCATTACCAGACCCCAGCAAAACATCCTGCGTCCAAACATTTCCTGTTCCTAGAACAGTTAGGCAAGTTCAGTCCTTTTTAGGACTTGCCAATTACTAGAGGTAGTTCATTCCGGACTTCTCAAAAATCGTTCGCCGAATTACGAATTTACTCCGCAAGGATGTAAAATTCACTTGGACCGAAAAATGCCAAGAAGCATTTCAAAGCATTAAACATGCTATAATTTCCCCACCACTTTTAATCTATCCAGATTTTTCTAAACCATTCAACCTCACAACGGACTCCAGTAACGAAGCTTTAGGAGCTGTACTTTCCCAAGGAGAAGTGGGAAAAAGCAGCCTATCGCCTATGCAAGCCGAAAACTGAACATAGCCGAGATAAATTACTCAATTATTTAAAAGGAGTTATTGGCTATAGTCTCGGCCACCAGGAATTTCCGATGCTACCTTCAAGGCAGGAAATTCACGGTCTATACTGACCACAAGCATCTCAAAGGTATCTTTAATGTTAAAGACCCGACTTCCCGTTTGGTGAGATTTCACCACAAATTATCAGAGTTCGATTATACCACCAAATACAAACCAGGGAAGTATAATACCAAGGCGGATGCATTAAGCCGCATTCCACAAGAATTAAACGAAGACTATACAAGCAACACTTTAACGTTAGAAGCCCAAGTCCACCATACTATGGACTCTGATATGGTGGAAAATAATTTCCGAAATAAAAAGAAAACAAAGAAACCCGCTCATTGCTTCGCCGTAACCAGAGCTCAAAAACAGAGAGCCCAAGAGGGCAATACTAGCTCCAGCGCTGAAACATAGCCCACGGCAGCGGAAGATAAAAAAAATGAACCCCCAGAGGCGGAAATACAACCCCCTGCTACGCTTGAACAAGAAATAAGGCCAGTCAAGTCACCTGCGATAATTACGAGCCCCAAAGAAGTTCAAACAATCCTAAAGGATTACCACGACTCTCCTTTCGGCGGCCATCAGGGTATCATTAACACTTATAAAAGAATTAGACGCAAGTATTGGTGGAGACACACGCTTAGCGATATAAAAAAGTACATAAAAAAATGCCCTAAGTGCCAAGCAATGAAAGCATATCCCCAATTCAAGATTCCAATGGTAATAACGGACATCGCAGAACAACCTTTCTACAAGGTTTACCTTGATATGGTAGGTTCACTAGAAGAGACCATATCAGGTAATAAATATATCTGAACTTTTCAAGATAACCGTACCAAATTTGTCGATTGGTATGCCAAATGGAGAAGCAGCAAAGGTGGTGCAAATCTCCTTCGACGAGATTGTCACGCGTTATCGCATTCCAAAGGGACTAGTCACCGATCAGGGAACTAATTTCCTGAGTGAGCTATTCAAGAAGGTCTGCAAACTGCTAAAGGTAAAGAAGTTACAGACTTCCGCCTACCATCCACAGTCTAATGGAGCACTAGAGCGTGCCCATAGACCATTAATCGAATATCTGCGTACAATCAGACGAAAATTCCAAAACATGGGATCAATTCCTACGAACCGCTGCATTCGTGTACAATAACAGTGTACACGAGGGTACTAAATTAACCCCAATGGATTGCCTTTACGGGTTCACAGCGGATGTCTCATATAATTTAAAAGGGGACCCTGAACCCGAATATAACCGCGAAAGTTATTACCACATAGAGAGACTCCAAAAATCATATGCCACGGCTCGTAAAAATCTCTTAGCCAGCAAACAACGCTCAAAGGCATACTACGACAAAACAGTCAGGCCTCTCACTTTCCACCTAGGTGACAAAGTCCTCCTCAAAAGTGAAAGCCGAAAACACAAATTGTCTCAAATTGTTGTGACTCAGGTACCTTTGCCCCGAATCATAACCATAATACCAATACATCAATGTATCGTCCAATACGATATATTGATGTACCATTAATTGACCCTGAAAAAAAAACATTTCAATTTAAATTCCATTCAAAATTTAATATAAAAATTCAAAATGCATTTAGAAATGCATTCGCACATTATAACAAAATGCAATTTAGCATAAATTGCATTTTGTTATCAGACACACATTCCACTCACACGGTATGCACACTTACCTACATACAGTGTCTTCTTACTTTTTTTTCGTACATTACGTACATTACCTACTTAATCCAATCTAATTGTATCTACATACAATTATCACAATTATTCGCGTCCTCTTAAAATTAATATTTCAAGACGGGCGCACAAGTGCATATCAGATTACAGATTTGCATAGATGCATATAGCTGGCAACAAAACTTTTTTACATTTTCTCACGTACGTTTTTCAACGTCGTGAGAAAAGAATAAAGAGAAAGAGGAGCTTTTGCAAGATATCGTGGGTACCTGGGTGCAATTTGCCCAAACCTCGAGGAGTCGTCTTTTCTTAACCTAACGAAAAGTGTTCTTTAAATTATAACAAAACAAATTCTCAAATTGTTGAAAACGATAATATATAGGTAAAAATCCTATCATTTAAGTGGAAAATTGTGAACACAAAAGGGGAATCAAATACCAAAAATAAAGTGATTTTGAAGAATCCAAAAATAGTTTGTGTCTTTATTCATAAAACTCCTATGCGCGCTCTCTCCCTAGGAGCACGGAGTTCGTTAGAACATAACAACTGGTGGCAGCCGTATTTTTTTTAAAAAAAAATCAGTGCTTTAAAAAAAAAAATTTTTTTCTTCCTTAAAATAATAAAATCCTGCTACACATAACAACTGGCGGCAGCGGTATTTTTTTTTTTTTAAATCAGTGCTTTAAAAAAAATATAATTTTTCTTCCTTAAAATAATAAAATCCTGCTACACTATAACAACTGGTGGCAGCGGTGTACCTACCCAAAAATAATAAATTAGTGCCAATAAAATTAAATAAAAAGTAAAAATAAACGAAAAATTGAAATAATAATATAAATCTACCAGACAACAAATCACTGCCACTGAAAAAAATCAAATCAGTTAAATTAAAATTAAACATTTAAAAAAATAAAAATAAAATAGTAAAAAACTGTCAGAAAAAGACAACAACATTAACAACATCAACTCACTAAATTTGATAAAAAAAAATAATAATAAGCCCGGGTACGCAGGAGGTACTTAGAGGAGATAGTTTAAGCGCCCAAGCGCTCACCGTGGGACCGAAGGAGGCTTCATCCCTGCCTCACGAAGACGATATATAGAAGGAAGGAAGACGTTCGATGTATCTTCAGGATCATAATACCATACCGACGTATCAACATCTACAAACATTTAATCCCCGTCTATATTCATCATACTCATAACCAGCATCTACTCCAGATTCATACATTTCAGATAATATACAAGGTAGAAAAATTTAACACTACAATATATCGGGAGAAATAAGTTACTTTTAATTTACATATTTTTTTTTTATTACTTACATTTCCCATAATTAGCTCACATTTCCATATTTTCTGTTTTTTTTTTTCATATTTACAAGCTATTTACATAATTACACTTTTTCTGGTTATTTACATTTTATCTGATTAATTAGGAATTTGCATTTTTTTATTGATTTTGATTGTGATTTATATATATATCAAGAAGAAAATAACTTCTTCAATATAACACCACAAATCAAAACCTACTCTTCCACGAAGCGACCTCTGCGGTAAGAATTCGTGAGCTTGCAGGTCAGATGACTTCGGAAACAATCGATAATTGTCCTCCTTCAATAAAGCTTCATAAGCTTGTTGATCAGGAGGAGATTTTGGTTGGAAGAAGCTGTTTAAATTACCCGCCTTTGGTTAGCAAACAAATTTCATTTTCCTTTATCGACAATATACATATATATATACAAATGTTTTTTTTTAATAACTTCAAAATTTGTTATTGAAGTCATAACGCTGTTTCCGATAATATTTGATAAGCAAATTTTGCTTTACTTTTTCTATTTTCGTGCATATCTTTTAGATTCTCCTGAAAATTTTGGTCTCTCATTCATCGTAATTTTTATACCGAACAAAAATTTCGAAAATTTAATACGAACAAATCGTTGGTTATTATTAATTAATCTCTATTTCACTATCGATGAGTCATTTTGTTATTGCCATTGTCGTTTATATACTTTTACAAAAATAATACGCACCCAAATATATACCTACCTACCTATGTAACTACCACACGAGAAATTTTTCTAATTTTTCTTTTATTCTAATTGAAATCAAGTGTTTTTAGATTTATTCACACATTTTCCTTTTTATTGTGGTGCTGTGTTTCAAAATTTTAATTGCTGTACTCTCCTCAATTTTTGCGCCCCACATAATATAACAACATGACTGACGAAAACAAAACGTTCGACGAACTGTGCTTATCACAAGTAGAGAAAAACAAAGAAATCAGAAAAATATTAAAGGAATACCACAGTACGAACAAAAAATACAGAACTCCAGAATTAGTTTCCGAAAAGATCAAAAAATTAGAAGAGCACTGGACCGACTTTGAAGAAACAGAGTCCACTATCCAAAAACATAAAGATTTCGACGAAACTCATGAATATTTTAAACAATCATGCTCTGATAAGACAGAGGATTGGTACAACCTAATCAAAGCAACACTGTCTGATAGATTCAAATTAATTTCGACTCATGAGGATAACACAAAAACCCATTTTACATCGCACCTCCCAAAAATTCACAAAAAGAAGCATCGATAGATAATCAGGACAACGCAGACCAAGACCAAGAAAATATAATACGATTTCGGCTACAGGAGGATAGACAAAAAACAATATCACATATTATCCAGTCTATCAATCTTAATTCGCTACCAACTGCAAGCCAGGCATATTTAACTCAAAAACTACATTCGCTGCATGGGTACTCGGATGATTTCAAAACAACTCATACTGAAATAATTTCAAATGCTAGCCCTAAGGACTAAGGCAGCGATTACTTCACGGAAGATGTCTATATAAATATGGAAACATCACATTCAGACACTGTAATTGCGCTGCAAGAACAATTGGACTCTCGATTCCAAAATGTAACAAATAATACAACTAATTTCAGGGAAAATCATACTCATGTCTCCTTTAGAGACCAATCTACCTCCTTCCTATCAGAAGCTAGGTCACTTATTCCCAATTTCAATGGAAATCCGAAAGATCTCCACAAATTCATTTCAAGCTGTGATTATTCTTATGCAACAGCAACGACGGCAAGCGAAAAGCACTCCCTCCTTAGTTTAATAAGGAGTAAATTATCCGCAGAGGCCTACGATATCTTCAGGTACAATCAGATTGAAGATTGGCCTATTTTAAAACCAATTTTAACTCAAAATTTCGAGGAAAAGTTCCCAGAACTGTGCTACAGTCCCAATTAAATAATTCCAAACAGAGATTAGGGGAAAGCGTGAAAGACTTTCTACAGAGACTTAACACAAGTCTATCAAAATTAAATGAAGCAGCACACTCATATACAAGCGATAGAGTTCTTTTAAAGTCCCTTTTAAAAGATAATGAGTGTCAAGCAGTGAGAGCTATAGAGGATGGATTATCTAATCCGCAACTACAGACTTTAGCCAAAGTGCATTCCAATAATTCATTTTCTGCATTAAAATCACACATCTTGGAACATGCATCACGCTTGGAGCAGAAACAACTCGGCTTCCAAGCACATAACAAGGTGAATCAAACCCCATTTGCGCAAGCATTAAATTCAAGTCTTCGCTGCTTCAAATGCAATAGACTGGGGCATGCTGCATCAAGCTGCTCAGTGATACAACGCTCCACCCAAAATTTCAACGCAGTTCCGAAGCTAAACTCGCAATCACAACATCTAGATCACATATTCTAGATCACTCATTACGTATGGAGCAAAAGCAACCCAAATTTCAAACATATAACAAGGTAAATCAAAATTCCTTTCAAAGTATAAATAACAACTCTCGTTGTTTCAAATGTAATAGACTAGGGCATGCTGCTCCAAAATGCCCAGTCATACAACGATCTATGGAAAATTTTAACACCATCCAAAGAACACATTCACAATTACAACATGTTCTAGATTTTAAGAATGCCGCATCTCCGTCACAGGTACCATCTTGTCGATATTGCCATCGGATGCGCCATTCTATTGAAGAATACGGGACAAGAGCTGCAAAGAATTCCCGATTTAACGACAATCAAGGAAATCGAAATAATTTCCAAAAAGTAAACACAGCTCCGCAAACAAACACGGCTGATAGACAGACACAAAACAAGAACTGGCAACAGCCAGTATTCCAAGAGAATCGAACTCCACCGAGATATGAAAATGGAAATATGTCAGCTAGATCACCGTCTGCAAATAGGAAGGACAGCAAAATTCCATCGGTACCCTGGCAGGGAGACTGGATGCAGCGGGGGGTCTAATTTGGCAACCCCTCGCACATACAAACTACAGCACAAGTCCACAAGATTCCCGAGACAATATCGACACAGGCAACAATAAATTAATCCGTCTCCCCCGTCCAAATAAATAAAAATTCACTAACGCTTTCCTTGCCTGTCGATATCCGTTCGGCTCCGAAGCTTACATTTTTGATTGATACAGGAGCAGAGATCAGTTTAATAAAACTCCATCCATTAAAGCCAGATAGCATCTGCTACAGAGATGCTGTCTGCAATATAAACACATTATTCACAGAGTCCACTTCTACGGAAGGGCTCATCTTTGCTATGTTGAATTTAGAATCTTCGAATAATTATAACTCCATCTTAGAACACCCATTTCAAATAATGGGAAAGAACTCCATCCCCTCATACTATGGCCACCTCGGTCATGACTTTTTATCTCGATACAATGCTAGTATCAATCACAAAAATAAATATATATCTTTAGAAATAAACGATTCAAATGAATCTTATCCTTATGAAGAATATTTCACTTATTATCCATACGTTTATTTGAAAAGCGAAGACTTAGAAAAGAGATCTCAAAGAAAAATTCTTTTATATACGGAGATAACATTCTCAGATATAAATACTACTACAAATCTATCTCCATCAATTGCTTCGAAAAGCAATGCAAATCGATCGCCAGCCAATGCCTCACAAGAAATGAAGCATAAAGGTACAAATCTATCTCCATCTATAGCCAGAATAAAGGCTGAATTAAATAAAAATCAATCTCCATCCAAAGCTTCACAAGATATGAAGCAAGAACGTAAAAGTATATTTCAATCTACAGCCAAACAAAAGGCTGCATCTAGTACAATTCTATTTCCTTCATCAATAAATTCACAAAAAGTGAATTCCAGAAATAAATCAGAAAAGAAGTCAAAGAATTTCAATAAAGTTTTATCTCCTTCAAATTCTATCGAGTCGGAATCATCGAATAACTCCTTCCAAATTCCACAAAAGTTGGAATCATATCTCCTTCCTACCAATCATCCGAAAGAATCGGATCACTTAAAAAAATTCAAAATTCCGGCTCGTTCAAAATTCATCATTGAAATTCCAACTCTTTCTATTCAAAATCAATCGGTTTGTTTCAAGAAGGAAAAAGGCCAGGTTTGTTTCTTGGAAATTCGATAGTCGAACCAGTCAACGGTATGGCAAAGGTCCTAATCCTCAACACAAATGAGGAGGACGCCGATCTGGCACCTTACGAGGTGAACCCAGTTTACCAAGACTTGGACGACTTTGTGGTTATCTCCACAGACTCTGAAAGAGATCCAATTAAGGGCAGAATAATGAAACTGCAAAACCTTATAAAATTGGATCACTGTAATTCAGAGGAATCTGAGAGTATTGCAAAACTTCTGTAGGGAATTCCACGATCTCTTCTTCATAGAAGGGGACTTCCTTTCATATACAGATGCGATTAGCCACAAAATCAAGACACTCCAAGACAAACCGCCCATCTATACCAAGCCTTATAGACTTCCTGAAGCAAGCCAAACTGAAATAAATAGTCAAATACAAGAAATGCTTGAGTCAGACATCATCAGACCTTCACATAGTCCCTGGAATTCTCCACTTCTCCTGGTTCCTAAAAAACCAGATGAGAATGGAAACAAAAACAGGCGAGTAGTGGTAGACTTGCGTCGTATTAACGACATTACTATTGGCGATGCGTACCCACTGCCTAATATCGCTGATATATTAGACCAGTTGGGGAAGTCGAAGAATTTTACCATACTCGACTTAGCCAGTGGATTCCACCAGATAAAAATGGACTCGAAGGACAGGGAGAAAACAGCCTTTAGCAAACTCTATGGCCACTACGAATACAATCGTATGCCATTTGGTTTAAAAGGAGCCCCTGCTACTTTTTAACGAGCCATGAATAATGTCTTATCTGGCCTTCAAGGCATCTATTGCTTCGTATACATGGACGATATTGTAGTCCATGGATACAATCTCAAAGATCATAATACAAGACTCACAGCAGTATTTAGCCGTCTCCGCAATTTCAACCTCACACCCGACAAGTGCCATTTCCTAAGAAAGGAAATTATGTATTTAGGGGCACATAATTACAGAAAATGGAATCAAACCAGACCCTGAAAAAATAAAATCAGTTCAGTCCTATCCTAGACACAAGAAGGCGAAAGATATTAAGGCCTTCCTTGGCTTCGTCGGCTACTATCGGCGATTTATACCAAATTTTTCGAAGATAGCCAAACCACTCACAAATCTTTTGAAAAAAGATACGCCTTTCAAGTTCGATGCGATCTGCGACGAGGCATTTTGCGAATTACGCAATAAACTTATTTCAGCACCAATTCTATCATATCCCCGGTTTTGACAAAGAATTTTTTGTCACCTCCGACGCCAGTGACTACGCCATCGGAGCTGTTCTTTCACAAGTTGATGACCAAGGAGATCATCCAATCGCCTATGTCAGCCGAGTTCTCAATGGTACAGAGACTCGTTACTCAACTATAGAGAAAGAGCTCTTAGCTATCGTTTTCGCAGTTGTGCAATTCAGACCATACGTTTATGGTAGACAGTTTAAAATTACAACTGACCATAAACCATTAGTATGGCTCATGAATCTGAAAGACCACTCCTCAAGACTGATGAGATGGAGAATACGTCTTGAGGAATATGACTACAAAATAGTTCACAAATCAGGTAACCTCAACACAAATGCAGACGCTGTCAGTAGAGCTATCCCAGAGTATTCCAAACATTTTACAGAACCTTCAACCAGCGTGAATGTTGTAACAAGAAATCAAGCTAGAGCTCAGGCAAATTTAAATACTCCCAACACGAGTGGCATTAGTCAACATTCAACTCCATCACAAGCGAACATTTCGTCAGTCATAATAACTGAGACTAATTTTCCTCTTTCACTGACTAAAAATGCGAATCCTAAATTCTTCATCTTGCCAATGCAAGATACAGAACTTGAAAGAGTGTTGGATTCGAAACCAAAACTTTCAGATAAATCCCCACTTCTAGCAAATGAACTGAACTTCTTCACCAAAAAGGACTCCGCAATAATCATATCAAAATTAATTTACCTTGTCGATCGCAAAGAGATAGATCAGACCTCGAAAATATTTTAACTGAGATCTGCTCATATACAGAAGCAAATCAGTTAAATCAATTAAATATCTCCTCCCTGTATTAGATCCACAGAATCTAATAATTACTAAAAACCCTATTACCCAGATCTTCGCTAATAAACAAATAAACATCATACTCCATCAAGATTCGATTAAATACTTATCCGACATTAATGCCATCGAACAAGTATTAAAAGATTTTCACTCATTACCAACGGGAGGCCATCAAGGTATTTCCAGTACTATTAAAAGGATCAAAAAGCAATTCTACTGGCCTGGCATGTCAGACGAAGTGGTCAAATATGTAAGGAAATGTAAACTTTGTCAGGTGAACAAAGTTTCCCGAAACCCTAAAATTCCAATGAAAATCTCGAGCATGAGCTCCAAATCTTTCGATAGAGTGTACCTAGATGTTGTAGGATCTCTCCCAATATCACATTCTGGAAACGAATACATCGTTACATTTCAAGACGACCTTTAAAAATTTTCTGAGGCTATTCCCAGAGTCGAGACCGAGTCTAAGACATTAGCGGAAGCCTTCACGACAACGATAGTTTGTCGACATGGTATTCCAGAAAGTATCCTCACAGATCAAGGTTCTAACCTCATAAGTGGCATATTCGCCGAGGTATCTAAATTGCTGTGAATTAGAAGGCTCAAAACTACTCCATATCACCCTCAAACGAATGGTGCATTGGAGAGAAGCCACAGAACCTTAGCAGAATATCTCCGATCGTATGTAGCAAAAGATCCACAAGACTGGGATACATGGATTCCTTATGCCATGTTTGTATACAATACTACCCCTCATTCGAGTACTAATTATACTCCTCGCGAACTCCTTTACGGATTCCCAGCCGAAATTCCAAACAATTTGAAATCATCTCCAACCGTTTGCCATAATTACGACAATTATGCAAACGAGTTAAAAGCGCATCTACAGCATAGCTTCAAAATAGCTAAGGACATGGCCATGGCAAATAACGAAAAATCTAAGATACAATACGATAAAAACTCCGTCCAAAAATCATTTAATACTGGTGATAAAGTCTTACTGAAAAGCAGAGTACGAGATAACAAGTTCTCACCAATATGGTCAGGTCCGTATGAGATCATGGAGATTAATTCCCCCGAAAATTCCACTATTAAAATCAATAATAAAAACAAAAGAGTCCATAACAATGACCTAAAACTTTTCACAGAGTAAAAACTTCATCATCTTCAAATATCATTCAGGGATATTAACATAGTATCATCTGCCAGGTTTCCAAAATCATGCATATAGCATTCATTCTAATTTTCATCCCCTTAACCTACGGCTCAGGAATAGAGGTAAAGCAGCTAAATGCTACTTTAGGCATTTTCTTCGAAGAGATTGGTAGAGCCAACCTCTACACAAATGAATGAAAAATCGTCACCTATTACGACCTAGCGAATTTTAAATCAGAATTCAACAACATCCAGTTCATCGCCAACAAATTACAGCGACCTGCCGCAAACTGGACGAACACTCTGCCATGAGCCACACTTGTAACGGTACGTTGTTACTAATAAATCTTATTATAGCAAACATAGAGTATAGGAATATGTTGGTGGTGACTCAAAATAGGAAACAAAGAGCACTATTTAATACAACAGGCTCAATCTCCAAAGCACTTTTCGGCACATTAGACGAAGATGATGCCAAGATTTATGACGAGCAAATCCGTAACCTCACCCTTAACCAAAACTCCCTCCTATCACTTATGAAAAGCCAAACTGCGATAGTCGAAGCAACCGCAAATGTTTTCAACAAAACTAAACCCGCAATTGAAAAGGATTTCATGGTTATGCATAAAAAGTTAATTTCAATACAGATAGCTACATTATTAATGGAAAACAGAACATTGGATAACAAAATATCCATTGAAATTGAATCACTTATTACCCTGGTTTCGTTAATGGCATTCAGATACCAAAATACCCAGTCGGAATTAATAGATCTCTTAACAGATTCAAGGCATGGAAAATCATCCTACACTCATTTTCCCTAGACAAATTGAAGAACTCTTATTGAACATAAGACAGGAATTGCCAAATTCACTGATGCTTCCTATAAACGCCAGAGACAATATATTTTCACAAATCTACAAATTAAGTACAATTTCGGCAAATATTTTTAATAATAAAATAATTATCGAACTCCGAATTCCATTTCCTTTCAAGGAACCATACCAAATATTCCAAGTAATGCCATTACCAACACTCCTTAGCGGATCGTTCATATATATTGAACCATCAAAGGAATATATACTTATAGACTACAATCGTGAGCACTATATTGAACTTACATTACATGACATCCATAATTGCGCAACGTTGGATCATATGCAATTCAATTGCAAGATATCATCACCGATCCTTAATGCAAATACAAAAACAAACCAATGCGAAGTAAATTTGATAAAACAGGAACCAATTAAATCAAAATGTAAAATCCTAACATTAGAACAAGATTATTATTGGGAGCAATTATCGCAGCAGAACGCTTGGCTTTTCTCCTTAAAAGGATCCCTCCACATAGATATTATCTGTGAAGATTCCATTAGTTCACAAACCCTGTATGGAATAGGAACAATGCACATCAATCCCGGTTGTTATGTTCGAAGCAAGGAATTCATCCTGCACGGACATAACGTAAAAATCTCCAAATTCAATTCCCATTTTATCCCAACGATAAACATTTCTAATATAATATGGAATATGACGTCTTCTCCCATGGAAACATTTATAGAAACAAATCCCTTAAATATTACAACAAACACAAATCTAGAGAAACTTCTCGAATCCATTCGTTTCCAAAAAATCAAGAATTAATTCATTTAAATTCAATAAATAATCATCATATTCACCACTATGCGATATCATATTGTCTTAATCATCTCTGTTGCATGCGTATATATGTAGGTATACTAAATGAGTAGATAAGCTATGCGGGTTATGGCGCACTTTTTTAAGCCTCCAGGATTTCGCCACAGATGGCGCCACCGTCGCTAGGTGGTTTGAGTCCATACTAAATGTGGGTTTGTGTCTTGGCTGTATGGGTTTATGTCTTGAATGTTGGGGATACTAGATCACTTTGGGGATACGAGATCATTTTCAGCACTCTCCAGCATAGGGAAATAGCATAGGTTTTCAATTTTTTCCTGGAGTTCGTTTATTTTTCATCTCGGACTCGTAGCCACTAAGTTGACATTAAGTTTTTCATCTCGAGTTTTGGGGATACGAGATCACTTTGGGGATACGAGATCACTTTCAGCACTCTCCAGCATAGGGAAATAGCATGGGATTTCTATTTTGTTGCTGGAGTTCGCTTATTTTTCATCTCAAATTTTGGCACTATTGCGCCTTGGATGCACCATTGTGTTTTGGGTGCACCATTGAGTCTCGACTGCGCCCTAGCGGGATTAATCGCTACTACCGGGATGAATCATTTGATCTTGACTGCACCCTAGCGGCATTAGCCGGTACTACCAGCATGCTCCGGTACTACGGTTTTCTTGGATAGATATGTGGTGCGCCTAAATGTAGGATTTTGGTTTTGATATAATATTAGTAATAATTAAAGTTAACGCTAGGAAATTTTTGTTCATGCCAATGGATTCTAGATGGTTGGGGTGGGTGTATTAGGGGGACGAAATTTTCATCAGAAATCCTCTACGGGCTCTGGTTTTCGAGATATTAGAGATTTTACCTTTTCTTTTATAGTTAATATTATTAATAATTCAAGCTACCTAGGATAGTTTTGTTCATGCCAATAGATTCTAGAAGGTGTTAGAGGGGTGGGGGTTAGAGGGGGAACGAAATTTTCATCAGAAATCCTCTACCGGCTTTGGTTTTCGAGATATTAGCGATTTCACCTTTTTAGATATAGTTAATATTAGTAATAATTCAAGTTTTTTTTTGCTCATGGGGGTGCTGCGTCTAAATGTAGGCTTTGTTCAGCATCATTCGAATTTCACAAGATGACATCACCATGAATAGATTTTAGAAGATGTCAGTGAGACATTAGCCGATACTACCAGCATGCTCCGGTGCTACGGCTTTCTTGGATGTGTGGTACGATTCTCTTGGATATGTGAAGTTTTTTGCTTCACTTTTGGCCCACACGTGGCAGCATGCTACGGGTTTGGGAATTTTTTTGCTTCATTTTTGCCCACACGTTGCAGCATGCTACGGTTTTGGGAAGTTTTTTGCTTCACTTTTTTGGATGTGTGGTGCGCCTAAATGTAGGCTTTTGTTGTTTTCAAGTATTGCGCCTGGTTTTGAATTAATTTTGGTACCAATTGATTTTTCTTGAGCGCCTAAATGTAGGCTTTTGGTTTTGAACTAATAATTAAAGTTAATAGTAGGAAATTTTTGTTCATGCCATTGGATTGTAGAGGGGTGGTATGTGGGGCGGGGGGGGGGGGGGGGGGGGGGGGGGTAATACAGATAGGGAGGGGGGATAATAAATATAGGGAGGGGGGTAATGCAATTTTCATCAGAAATCCTCTACGGGCTCTGGTTTTCGAGATATTAGCGTATTAATATTTCAAGTTATTTTTGCTCATGGAAATGGATTCTTGGCGGTGTGGGGTGGGAGGCGGAATGAAATTTTCATCAGAAATCCTGTACAGGCTTTGGTTTTCGAAATATTAGCGACATTTGTTCGGGCGAAAACGCCATTTCTTGAGTAAGGTTCCCTAGCGGCCGTAGCCGGAACTACCAGCATGCCTTGGTTTTGCTGTTTCCTTTTATTAGCGGGAGAGTTATAGATATCAGCATGACGTCATCATGGTTTTGCTGTTTTCAAATGCTGCACGTTTTCTTAGCAGGGAAGTTGTAGATATCAGCATCATTCGAACTTCACAACATTACATCACCTTTGCTTGATGTTTTCTCAGCAAATTAATATTATTGGGTTTAGGGGGTGCGTGTATTGAAAAGTCACAGTTGCTCTTTCGAGTGCAAACACCATTTCTTGAGCATGGTCCCCTGGTGGCATTAGCCGGTACTACTCCAGCATAGGGAAATAGCATAGGATTTTGATTTTGTGTCTGAAGTTCGGTTAATTTTCATCTCGAATCTTGGGGATACGAGACCACTTTGGGGACACGAAACCACTTTTAGCGCTCTCCAGCATAGGGAAATAGCATAGGATTTTGATTTTGTTTCTGAAGTTCGCTTATTTTACATCTCGAATCTTGGGGATACGAGACCACTTTGGGGATACGAGACCACTTTTAGCGCTCTCCAGCATAGGGAAATAGCATAGGATTTTGATTTTGTTTCTGAAGTTCGCTTATTTTTCATCTCGAATGGTCCCCTGTTGGCATTTGCTGGTACTACCAATTTTTGTTCATCTTGGGCTTGGGGATACGAGATCATTTACAGCACTCTCCAGCATAGGAAAATAGCATAGAATTTCAATATTTCTTGAGTAAGGTTACCTAGCCGCATTAGCCGGAACTAATAGCATGCCTTGGTTTTGCTGTTTACTTTTATTAGCGGGGAAGTGCTAGATATCAGCATGGCGTCATCTTGGTTTTTATTGAAAAGTCAGTTGCTTTTTCGAGTCCAAACACCATTTCTTGAGCAAGGTCCCCTGGTGGCATTTGCTGGTACTACCTATGTTGTTCATCTCGGGTTCCGGGATAAGATATCACTTACAGCACTCACCAGCATAGGATTTCGATATTTCTCGAGTAAGGTTACCTAGCGGCATTAGCCGGAACTACTAGCATGCCTTGGTTTTGCTGTTTTCTTTTATTTGCGGGGAAGTGCTAGATATCAGCATGGCGTCATCTTGGTTTTTATTGAAAAGTTACAGTTGCTTTTTCGAGTCCAAACACCATTTCATGAGCAAGGGCCCTGGTGGCATGTGTTGGTACTACTTGTGTTGTTCATCTCGGGTTCGGGGATAAGATATCACTTACAGCACTCACCAGCATAGGATTTCGATATTTCTCGAGTAAGGTTACCTAGCGGCATTAGCCGGAACTAATAGCATGCCTCGGTTTTGCTGTTTTCTTTTATTAGCGGAGAAGTGCTAGATATAAGCATGACGTCATCTTGGTTTTGCTGTTTTCAAGTGCTGTTGTAGATATCAGCATCATTCGAATTTCACAACATGATATCACCTTGGCTTTATGTTTTCTTAACAAATTATTATTATTATTGGGTCCTGCCGGTGCGTGTATTGAAAAGTCACAGTTGCTTTTTCGAGTCCAAACACCAAGGTCCCCTGGTGGCATTTGCTGGTACTACCTATGTTGTTCATCTCGGGTTCGGGGATACGATATCACTTACAGCACTCACCAGTATAGGGAAATAGCATATGATTTCGACATTTCTCGAGTAAGGTTACCTAGCGGCATTAGCCGGAACTACTAGCATGCCTTGGTGAAAAGGTTTAGGTTTTATGAAAAATTGTTTACTAATTCGTGGCGAAAAAAGCTGGAAAAGTGCATCTATAAAATCTTGCAAATATTTCTATTAAATTAATTCACCTCAATGTTTTTAAATGTACTTTACTAGCAAAAAATTAAAGCTGTTATCAGAGCTATTTTAAATCTGTTAATCTGTTATCAGAGCTGTTTTGAAAGCTGTTAAGCTGTTATCAGAGCTGTTTAAAAGCTGTTAATCTGTTATCAGAGCTGTTTTAAAAGCTGTTGAGCTGTTATCAGAGCTGTTTTAAAAGCTGTTTGAAAAGCTATTAAGCTGTTATCAGAGCTGTTTGAAAAGCTGTTAAGCTGTTATCAGAGCTGTTTTAAAAGCTGTTAAGCTGTTATCAGAGCTGTTTGAAAGCTGTTAAGCTGTTTTCAGAGCTGTTTTAAAAGCTGTTAAGCTGTTATCAGAGCTGTTTGAAGAGCTGTTAAGCTGTTATCAGAGCTGTTTGAAAAGCTGTTAAGCTGTCTGCAGAGCTGTTTGAAAAGCTGTTATCAGAGCTGTTTTAAAAGCTGTTAAGCTGTTATCAGAGCTGTTTGAAAAGCTGTTAATCTGTTATCACAGCTGTTTGAAAAGCTGTTAAGCTGTTCGATGATGCTGAACAAAGCCTGCATTTAGACGCAGCACCCCCATGAGCAAAAAAACTTGAATTATTACTAATATTAACTATATCTAAAAAGGTAAAATCGCTAATATCTCGAAAACGAAAGCCCGTAGAGGATTTCTGATTAAAATTTCGTTCCCCCTCTAACCCCCGCCCCTCTAGCACCTTCTAGAATCTATTGGCATGAACAAAACTATCCTAGGTAGCTTGAATTATTAATAATATTAACTATAAAAGAAAAGGTAAAATCGCTAATATGTCAAAACTAGAGCCCGTAGAGGATTTCTGATGAATATTTCGTCCCCCCTAATACCGCCACCCCAACCATCTAGAATCCATTGGCATGAACAAAAATTTCCTAGCGTTAACTTTAATTATTACTAATATTAGTTCAAAACCAAAAGCCTACATTTAGGCGCACCACATATCTATCCAAGAAAACCGTAGTACCGGAGCATGCTGGTAGTACCGGCTAATGCCGCTAGGGTGCAGTCAAGATCAAATGATACATCCCGGTAGTACCGATTAATCCCGCTAGGGCGCAGTCGAGACTCAATGCAACCAAAAACCTACATTTAGGCGCAACACATATCTATTTAAGAAAACCGTAGTACGGGAGCATGCTGGTAGTGCCGGCTAATGCCGCTAGGGTGCAGTCAAGATCAAAAGATACATCCCGGTAGTACCGATTAATCCCGCTAGTCGAGACTCAATGGTGCATCCAAGGCGCAATGCTGTATCCAAGACACAAACCAATACAACCAAAACACAAACCTACATTTAGCACAGACTCAAACCACCTAGCGACGGTGGCGCCATCTCTGGCGAAAAAGTGGAGGCTTAAAAAAGTGCGCCAGAGCCCGCATAGCTTATCTACTTAAATGCAAACGAAAAGTGCGTGAACCGAAAGAAATACTTTCTGCTCACGAATTAGAAGAGGTGCCAACCCCGGCACCAAGAAGAGAAGGATTTAAAATAACCCCTGCTCCCACCAGAAAAAAGACAGAAAATTTGTAACATATTTTAAATATATACTATGATTATATATGCGTACATCCCATGGACTCATGTTTCCAATCCAAAATTCTACAAATATACAAACTTCGACATAACAATATAGATGAAGCACAGAGGTCCACCTCCATTAGACCAAACATTAATAGCCCCCCACAAAAATAGATTACAGCACAACAGTAAACAATATAACAGTGTGTACACTGATCACAAACAACAAATTCCAAAAAAAAAAAATAGTAACTGAAATGAATAAAGGGGGACAGGTAACGAGAAAACACCAGCAAAACAAATCAAAAACGGCCAGAAGGTTGAAAGAAAAGAATCAAATAAATAACTATTAAAAAAAAAACAAAAAAAAGATCTCTAAGTGTAAATAGAATAAATAAATAAATAGGGTAAATGTGAGTAGCTATAGGACTACAGAACTGTATAATTCAATCTAAACATTATTCACTTTCTTTTATATTATCTTAGAAGCTTTAGATAGAACAAACAAAAAATAAAATAAAAGTAATCTTCAAACATCATTGAGAGATGTTCCTACCCCTGTACAAAGAACGCTTAACTTTCACATCACTCCTGCTCCCAGCAGGAAAACTGAAAAAGTTCCCTTAAGTTGATGTTATAATATATTTTAAACATATCGACCATATGTGCTTCTAATCAACATAATACCCAAATTTTAAGATACAGGAATAAAACTGCAGTAATTACAAACTAGAACGGAAATCCCAATACATAAGCCTCGAACCCGAGCTAGAAAACATGTCCAGAGTCCACTCACCCGCAATTAACACCATCGAGAAACCCAGAAAACAGTGCAAACAAAAAACTTTCACAAAACAAAAAAAAGAGGAAAATCCACGATTTCATTAAAATTTCAAGATTTTTATTCACCAAAATAATTGCTTAAATATAAAGAGAGGTGGTGCATCGATAGTCCAGCTGGGCAGCTACCACTCTTCATATACATCTCGAGGCAGCTCTCCTGCAGGTTGTTCGATCAGGCTGATGGGAAAATGACCATTCCTTTCAGGATCCGCCACTGGTATGCCATGAAGGCCGGATAGCCCTGTCAGCACCAAAGACCCGCCTGAAATAAAGATTTTTTTTTTATTTTTCTACTACTCCAGAAAAGAGGGGTAAAAGTAAGAAAAATGTTAAAAAAGGGAACTTACCAGCGACGGAGATGGACATGTTGTAGTCCGACCAAAGGTGAAAATTTACGATGTGGTATCGTCCAACCTCGGCAGGAGCTCCCCAAATTGTACGAGTGGTCCGGCCGAGGCACCGGAAAACAAGCTTTATCGGCCCTCGCCAACCTGACCAGACCTTCTCAACAAAAATCACAGTAATCATCACCACGTGTGGGGCCGGCACGCGATATTCCACGCGAGATACTAATTGCTCGAAAAACATTTGCGACTGATAAATTTCCTATACGCCACAGAAAATGCATATGATAAAGATGCTGAAATAGCTTAAAACAATTACGAGCAGATAAACGAGCAATAGAATTAACAGGGACCCAATATCGAAAATTCAACGCGATAAGCACATAACACTTAACAAAATAAGTAACATCGCCCACACTCAATACCTCCAAACGCATATACAAAATCCCATAGCACGACAAAAGCAAATAATCAACAAGAAAAAAAAAGAGCACAACGTAGGTATACGGTTACAGCTGACAAAACGACAATTGCGCATAAGAAATCAGACATACTAACTACATGTACCAATAAAATATTCCATTTTTTTTCTCTTCTTATCTTTGTTTATAAAACGAATCACCCGACGCTCGTAGGACAAATTCGAATTGTGCAGCCAAAAAAAAAACACACAACACAAGACAAACAAATATTCAAAGTAATACCTCTCCTTTCCTTAAATTTCATGACTCTGATAACTCCCTCACCTTCTCAAAAAAGCAACACAATTTTCAAGAATTGGGATTAGAAAATCTTTTTTTCTCCCACAATTTCTAAAATAATGTAAAGTATGATTATATGATATTTATTTATAAATATCAAATGATAAAATATATATATATAAAAAAAGGAACAAAGATAAATATGCAAATATATAGTGTAATGAATAAAATAAAAGTAAAACAAATGATGCCAGGAAACAAACTACCTTTTAAAATGAGTAGTAATTTCAAGAGAAATAAATAAAAAAAAATAGGAAGAAAATTAATCATAATGTACATAAAATTTAATGTTATACTTAATACAATAACGTTTTTTTTTTCTCTCTAGTTTTACACTAATTATCAAATATGTAGGTCTATATCAATATATAGATATTCATTCATGGCGAAATGATAGTACTAATCAACAATAATAAATATTCACAAGAAAATATGTATCTACATATAAATAAAAATTGTAACAAAATAATTTAATAAGAACGTATAATTAATAAAGTAAAGCTTCTCTATTAGAAATTAAAATATATATAGGTATTAGTTTTTACTGTATTTTATAATTTTGTAGTTATTTACAGTTAACTAGTTATATACCAATTCCTTTATATATGCAAATATATGTACGCATTCTAGTTTACTACATATGAAAGAAAGTTTTCTTCACAGAAGGAATACAACTTTCTTTTCCTCAGGGGGGAGGGATGTTGTGACTCAGGTACCTTTGCCCCGAATCATAACCATAATACCAATACATCAATGTATCGTCCAATACGATATATTGATGTACCATTAATTGACCCTGAAAAAAAAACATTTCAATTTAAATTCCATTCAAAATTTAATATAAAAATTCAAAATGCATTTAGAAATGCATTCCCACATTATAACAAAATGCAATTTAGCATTTAGCATTACGTACATTACCTACTTAATCCAATCTGATTGTATGTGCATACGTACATACAATTATCACAATTATTCGCGCCCTCTTAAAATTAATATTTCAAGACGGGCGCACAAGTGCATATCAGATTACAGATTTGCATAGATGCTTATAGCTGGCAACAAAACTTTTTTACATTTTCTCACGTACGTTTTTCAACGTCGTGAGAAAAGAATAAAAAGAAAAAAGAGCTTTTGCAAGATATCGTGGGTACCTGGGCGCAATTTGCCCAAACCTCGAGAAGTCGTTTTTTCACCCGTCTATTGGTCGCCTCGTGGAGTTTAATCAAATATCTTTAAATTATAATAAAATCAATTTCTTAAACTAAAGAAAAGTGTTCTACTATATTATTCTATTATAACAAAACAAATTCTCAAATTGTTGAAAACGAAAATATAAAGGTAAAAATCCTATCATTTAAGTGGAAAATTGTGAACACAAAAGGGGAATCAAATACCAAAAATAAAGGGATTTTGAAGAATCCAAAAATAGTTTGCATCTTTATTCATAAAACTCCAACGCGCGCTCTCTCCCTAGGAGCACGGAGTATGTTCGAACATATCTGGTAATCAATGTACCCAGTCCAACAAACACTACCATAAAACTAGGGAAGCGGCAGGTTGTCGTACACAACAACCGTTTGAAGCCCTATTATGAGTAGCATACGGGTACATATATCTTTAGCAAATAAGTTAAGCCCATTCTTGATTCAACCATTAAATTAAGATCTTCTAGTTTTACACACAAGATCATCTAGTACGGCTAATTGACTAACGAAGCCTATCCTTCATTTTCTACAGAACATGAAGCACATATTAGTGTTAATATGTTGGTTCCATCTGGCAACGGGACAAATACAATCGGATTCCTACACAATAAGTCCCCTGAACAATACAGGAATACTGTATGAGGACCTAGGAAAATTACAAGTATACCACATTACATGGAACATACTAACGGAGATCAATCTAATGGAACTGGACAACCAAATGCTTATGGCAGAACAGGCGGAACACCTAGTGTATAGATTATGCTTGAACCGCTCTCAAACGGATGGTTCAACAAAAACATGTTCATTCTCTCTTGGAAAATATCAACAGAAGAACAAGTGTCATTCGAGAAGTGATCCCAAAATCAAGATCAACAAGATCTACCTTTGATGGAATAGGCAATGCATTGCACTACCTAATCGGGACCATGGACAGCACTAATGAACAGCAGGTCTGCAGTCGACTCGAGGAGCTCGAAACAAACACCAAAGCACTAGCCGACCTAGAAGGACAGCAGATCAGTGTAATCAAAACTACACTCCAACAAATCCAAAAGCCATTGACATCTCTGCAGGAAAGGCAGCGTCAAATAAATCTCCAGGTAAATAAACTACAAAACATCACTGATGATTTACTAATGAGACAATTAAGGCAGGAAATTCTTTCAAGCCTGACCTTACAAATTGTCGAGATTGAGTACAGGCAAGCAAGCCTTACTCGGCATAATAATCTCCAGTAAAAATCACCAGTTGCATCCGCTAGTGGTGTCCCAAAAGTTTATTAGAGATATACCACAAGTTGTTACGGTCTCGCGGATGTTTATCTATGTTTGTAAAAGATGCTAAGAAAGCACACCTAATTGTTGTGTCAGTGCTAATCTTTATTATCTGAACTGGTGGTATTGCAGATCTTCTTTCTTTGAGGCATATAGACGATACGATCACCCACCAAAACAGCAGCGGTCTGAGCACAAGAGGACTCAAGCCCCGGTATATGATGCTAGAGGCTGTACTCGTCTTATAAGGATTATCACATGCCGATAAAATATGTATTTCAAATTTCACTCACGTCCCCGTTACCGGATTATTTGTACTACGCAGTCGTATTGGTATTTAATGGAACGGAAATTATGATATACAGAGCAGGACTATTAAAGGGCGATTAAATTGTATTTACACCCCGAAATGAAGTTTGTAAAATTAGTTAAGAATTCATGAGATTGTATTATCTGATTCCCGTATCTTTTGGATTGTATAACGTAGGGGTCGAGATGCCAAATCGCGAAGCCTCAAGTAGTAAATTCTACACTACAACTAGTTTGGAAGAAAAGTTCGAAGCATTTTTAGTTAAGTATTTGAACTCTACCTTGTCATTTTTGGAAATAATTGCTTCTTTAGCCTTTGCACTATACATTGTACCTTTTAGTAATAGTTTTCTTTAGAATTTGAATTTTATATCGAAATTATGAAATAGTTCTCGCTTTAAACATTTAAAATCTTAACCTGACTTAGGTCTTAAGATCAATTTTCGGCAACCTCAGCTAGTCATACATTTTAAATCACTGATTTCACTAGTTTAGCTTCTAGCATCTGCAATCGTTCAAAAGAAAGAACTCGAGTAAAGACGTAGTCCAGGATTCCTTACGGAAACGTTGGCTAAATAATACTAGAAAAATTAAAACTAAACATTAAGAGAAACAATAATATCAAAATATTTTAAAACTAAACATTAAAAGAAATAATAATATCAAAGCAAATTAAAACTTAACATTAAGAGAAATAATAATATCAAAACATATTAAAACGAAATACTAAGAGAAATGATGATATCAAAATATCAAAATATCAAAACAAATCAATACTAAACGTTAAAAGGAATAACATTTAAACAAATCAAAATTAAACGCCACAACCTAACATAATATTCAAACCAGTCAAAGTCTAAACCCAGCAAATACATTAAGTGTAGTAGTGACATCTAAACAAGTCGAAATTCAGTCGAACAGACACGTTACACTATAATAATTCCTAAGTTCCGTAACACAATGAAGGTGTAAGACTTTAAGCAATTAACTACATAATAAATAAACACAGATATGGACTAAAATCATCCATCAATAATTAGAGAAAAAAAACTCAGGCTACATAAGTAGTGCCGTGTAAGCGCGACGCGCAAGCAACATTTGTAAGTCCACATATCAGCTGCAGCGTGCGAATGCACTAAAGTACCATTTTTACATAAGACGTCAAAAACGAGAAATACAAGAAGGGTGACACCATAAAAAAAAATTACTTGGTTGGCATTCCTACTTCTTCTCAAGTGTTAAAAGTGAACAGACGAAAAATGAAAAGTTCTCCGATAAAATTATAATAATTAAAGTAGAACAGTCTGATTAAAAAAAAAAAGTTAAAATTAAAGCCAAGGAAACGGGAAAACTATAAGACCGTGATTAAGAAGAGGTAGGGACAAAGAAGAGGAAAAGATAAAGGGAAAGGAAAAGGAAAAGGAAGAAGGAATTCTGGACTCACGTGGGTTAAAATTTGTATGCAGCTGAGCCGCTGTAAAATATATAAGGGAAGAAGGACAGTGCTCTCACCTAAACTACAAGCTAAGTATTATATTTAATACGTTTTCTGAAATTATATACGTCTGCGACGATAAATCTATGTGCTCTACATTTGTCAGTTTATTGGGTTCCCAGATGCACAAAATTGTCTCTCCCTGCTATACCAGACAGTAGAAACAAAGGCTCGTCTCGTCCAAGACAAATTAGTCATTCGAATACAACATCCAATTTTCAATCTACCACAAATGAAGTTGTATCGAATACACAGTTTCCCCATACACGTTAATAAAAAACAATCATTGGTACCTGAAATACAGTACTCGCACGTAGCGCACCAAGTACAGACACAGGATATTCTATTATCAAAACCGCAGGATCTTAAAACCTTGAAAAAGATCACACAAAATTCCAACAAGGACACTTACAGCGCTAAGCTAGGCATTCCCATAACAAAGGCTACAATGTCCAAAGAATTCGTAGTGCAGCTGCTCTTTAATGCATTAAAAGAAGAGCCTCAGTGCCAATTCAGAGCACAAATATCTCCTAGAGACATACTTATCAAATTAAGTAAGCCCAATTCGTGGATATTCTCGTTGATAGAACCAACAATTGTACACCTCCAGTGTGCCCAACAATTCTTAACCTCAAAGATTGAAGGTTAAGAAATAATCACTATCAACCATCCCTGCCAATTACAAGTAGGATCCCAAATCCTACACTATGAGGCAGAGAATATCCAGCCATTGAATCTCAAACAACCCACTTATTTCCCAAATATAACTCCATTAGAACAAATATTGGATAAATACCTCAATGAAACCAAAGAAAAGGTACAGTCTGAAAAAATACAGACAGAACTATACTCAGGAGATGACACTAATTAAAAGAACTGAACGAAAACTTAGAAAAAATAGTTCCTCATATCAGTCACCACCCTACACATGTCCTAGCTGCAACATCAGTATGCTTAACTGGTGTTGTCATCACATGTATGGTACTGTACTTGGTCGCCAAATGGCTAGTCCCATTCATTAAAAATGATCATCCACACAAAACTGAGAAAACCACAGAGGCGGAGGAACAAATCGAACAAATCTAAATAATCGAACCTACCCCTCATAAAAGAACCCGCACCCTGCCACCTACTAGGTCAGTGCAAGTGGTATAGTGTCACCACTTCAAACGGTCAGAAGCACTATCACTAATAGTAAAGCACATAGAAAATAAATGTAAGTAAATTCAACAAACCCATAAAGAAATTAGTAATAATAGATAATAATAAAAACAAAAGAGGAGAGGACATCCATAAATAATTACTAAAGCCTAGATTTAAGAGAAAATAGTGCATTAAAAACATATATACATGTAGGTATATACGCAAACCACAAAGCAAAGTAAAAGATATCCTCCCCCGTTACTATTAAATAATAATAATAAACAATAAAAACAAAAAGAATAATACAAAGAATTACAAATAAAGGTAATAAATATAGAACAATAAGTCTAAACTAGAATAGAAACTAAATAACCAATAGAATGTACTGTTATACAAGTGTAACAAAAAAAAATATACATAACATACAAAAAAAGAGTAGAAATTAGTAAGATAAAAAAGGAATAGAATAGAATAGGAATAGATATTTAAGAACAATTTTAGAAAAATAAGATAACAAAAAAAACATTTTTTTTTAATTAGAAAAAATGTAAAAGCCAAACCGACCAAGAGCCAAACCACCGAAAAAGCCCCAACAACAATTTCCCCTGAGAATTATTCCTCTTCAAAGAATAATCCTCTTTTTCGCAGGGGGAAGGATTGTTGTATACCTAACAACAACTTTTTTTTATAAAAAATGTAAACTGCAGACTCTCCTCTTTAAGTTGACCTATTACATCCTATGTGTTAACTGTAGCCGTTAAACAGTTATTAACTCATAACCTATTCAGGTCACACCGAAAAAAGACGATATTTTTTAAAATGACGTGCTAAGGGAACAAATTATCGTTGAGAATAGGTTTGAAAATTGGTTTGAGAATAGGTTTAGAGATAATAACTCTTAAAGGGCTTCAGATAGCACATTGGGTGTAATAGATCATATTAAAGAGGAGAGTCTACAGTTTACAGTTTTTATAAAAACAAGTTATGCTAATGAACTTTTTGCAAAAATAATAGAGGTCAAAGTAAAAAACAAGGAAAGAAAATCCGAAATTTTTAGTTTAGACCATCATAACTTCTGTGTGGAGAGGGGTACGGGGCTGGTTGAGCTGTCGTTGGAAAGGCCATGAAGTTCTGCATACAGTGAGCCCTTAACTGTGACCATACGCCTTGTAGTTTTTAAGATACAGGGTGTTTTGTGAAAACCTAACTTTTTTTATGAATCACCCTGTAACTCCTAAACGGTTGATATTGCCCCCCCCCCCTGCTATACAATTTTTGGTTCGTCTATTTGAGTACTATCACCTCCCGCTCTATGGACCTCCTAAGGGGAAACACCCTGTATATATAAATTTTTTCTTTCTCTTCTCTTATTATGGCATAGTTAGATCTAGCGTAAATCGTAGGTTATTATAATATTGTATAAAATAAATCCACATGAGCTCAAGTTTTTGTTTTGGTTGTGTCATTAGACGGGACACCAAGATGGCATCGCGCTAAGTCAGCCAGGTGTTTGGCTGTTGACAATGTAGATACGGGCTGAGGGAAGGGAGAGGTCTCGACATCAGACAGGTCAGTAGCAGTTACTACTGCATAACGCCCAGGAAGATAGGGAACACATAGCAACATAACCAAGTAGGCGTGTTAGCCTTTACTCACCCCTCTACATTTTCCTATTATAAATACTTTTTTTTCAATTTTCGGTTCTCCTCAATTTTATTCATTTTTTTTTTAATTCACTATTCTTTCGTCCAGCATTTCTATAAGATGATGTAAGCTAGGAAAGATAACCTCCACCCCAACCCTGAGCTCGAGCCGGCAAATTGTGCTGGTCCTAGCATCTCAATTTGCACCTGTCTGGACTGACCGAAGCTAGTAGTTATCGGCTAGCTCCGACAGGCAATTTGACAACCAAATTTTGTTGGTACAGAACTCCGGTCCGTCGTCACAGCTGTTGAGAACCGCAGCGCATGCGTACAACAACACAGTGCATGCAGGCACAAAACTTACGTCTATGGAAACGCTGTTTGGATTTATAGCGGAAATCCCCAGTAGCTTACAGCGCCAGCCTTAACGGGTATACAATATGGATAAGTACCATTCGGTATTGCGGTTCAAATTGCGGAGGAACTAGCTAGGAAAAACCTATTTAAAAGTAAGTTAGTGGCAAAGAAGCACCATGACAATTCAGCTAGGCCGGAAGTCTTACATATTTGTGATAAAGACTTAGCTAGGGCAGGGAAATTAGCATCCATTTTTAAAGGTCCATATGAAGTAATTTACGTTCACAGTCCTGAGAATGAACTATACATCAAGGGAAAAAGTTCAAGCGGATTATTACGAATTGTTTGAGAAGGTATCATGATTAATTTTAAAATTAGAGTGTGTTCGTCATATAAGGACGATAACCTGAGTGGATTGAAGCACGAGAGAATAATTTTACAACTTGAATATTTTATTGTTTTTATTCTTTTTCTTAGTTTCTTTGTTTTTCTTGCAGAACAAGGTTCATAGAAACGTTTAGGCTGAGAGGAAAGCACAAGGAAGATTACGCAGAGGTGAAAAGGTTGCCAATAGAGAAGAGTAAGTAAGTATATGTGAAAAGAAAAAAACACGAGAAGAATGGTTGAAGATTTTTTTTTAAAACAAAACAAAGGCATTATTGAATAAGAGAGAAAAAATAGAGATTTAAAGGAAAAGAAAGTAGAGTATATAAAGATTAATTGAATGAAAAAGAAGAAATAGAGAATTTAAAGGGAATAATAATTAAACACAAGAAAAAAAAGGAGGAATAATAAACAAGATATAAAGATTAAAAACCAAAGATATGAGAGTTTGAAAGAAATAATGGAAAAATAAATAAGAGATTCGAAGAGCTTTTGAAAGAAAACATAAATAAGAGGTTAAAAATAAAAAGTTTAAAAAACAAAAAGGGTTTAGAAATTTAAAAGAAACAGAAGTTTTTATAAAAGTTTGTGTAAAGAGAAAAGAGAAATAAAGATTGTAAAAAAAGTGAGAATTGAAATACATAGTAGAATAAATTAGGAGTTTATATTAAAGAAAAACAGAATTCATTTAGTCTAAGGGCCGCATTCGCCATGTCATTTAATAAAAATATAATTTTAATTTAATTCTTATTGAGGGACCGCAATTAAATTTTTGTAGCTATTCACCAGCCTTAATAAAATAAACATTTCGGACATTTCGGACTATCACCTGCAAGATTTTCGAATTTGGTAAGTGACAGTTCTCGTGAGAGTTCATGTAATTTACATATTATTTAAAAAGTTAAAAGAAGCTTTTATGTATTATTTAAATGGAGAAGTTTTTATGTATTATTAAAAATATTTTATAATATATGTACAATTCGTTACAATTAAAAATAGCCCAAATTAAGCAATTCACACATTAAAAATGATTTAAACAAAATTCGCAATAACTGAATTACGCAAAGAAAAATCGTTCTGGGTATCCCTTCTATTCATTTGAGGTTGCTGTAGGCTGTCAAATTCAATTTCAATTGGTGGAATTTTCCTGTCTGTTAAAACATTGTTTAAATCGCTGTTGGGGGCACTACTCGCAATCCAAAAAAAAAAAATTAAATCAAAATCGATACATATATGATTTCCACTGACATGCATATAAATGGACTGTTCATTGAATCAAAAATTAAATTAAATTAATTAAATGAATTTGTATTACTTTTTAATGCGCTTGAAACTAAAAACCGTGGTTCCATTCACTGATATCTTAATATATCTAGACAGTTAAATTCTTGCTTCTTCAAACTTTTAACAGCGCTATTAAAAATATGACATTTGACTGCATAACACTTCAATCAACTGATATCGAAATTAAATTTATTTAAGAGAGGGTGAGGCCTCACTTAAAATTAAATTAAAATTAAATTTTCATTAAATCGACTCGGTAAGTGTGGTTGAAGAATAGCTTTAATTGAAATTTTTTTTTATTTTGCTTGGTGAATACGGCCATAAGAATACTAGGATTGCCTTAAATTTATATAGTTAAAATATATATATATATATATATATATATATATATATAGTTCTCTGATCATATTTTTCATCTCTGTAATGGAAAATGTCACACATATGTGCATCTGCTACAGCGACCATCACTGCATCATCTGGCGGTCTAGACACCCGTAGTGGTAAAGGTCAGCAAAACAGAAATCAATCGCCTGTGCTAAAGAGCTCGACATCATCTACTGATAGAAATAGCTCTCAACTCAATGTCATACTTGCTGAGTTTGATAAAAAAATTAGCAAAGTGGAGGACAGACTTCTAAATAAAGTTGATGAGATAAGGAATTACCTAGCGAAACAGCTTGTTCAGATCGAGGAAAAATTACAGAAACGAATAGACAGCAATTTTACTACTACATCTACAAAGATTAGTGAATTGTCTACATCGTTTTCTCATCTAAACGTATTGATAGGCTCGAACGAACTGATTTAGCCAAAGATGTAATTTTCAATGGATTACCGAAAATTAAAGGGGAAGATCTTGGAGCTACTTTTAAGAAACTGTGCTTTTCATTGAATTTTTCCCAGCTACCTGCAGTTGAACGAATATTTCGCATGAAACCCAGGACAAGTGGAATATATGATACCTCTGTTGTGATTAAACTGGCAACAAGCAACGATATATTTTCGCTTCTTCATTCAGTTAAGATAAAACAACGGAGTGTCTTACACATATCTCTGATAAGCTTGTTTCCTTTAATCAATATAAGATATTTCGCAATGATTGCACCAGTAGACGAGGGAGAGTGGCAATTTACATTAGGTCGAATTTGCCCGGTCGTGTTGTAGCAAGTTCCGACTCTACATCTGAAATTGAATTAATTTTTGTAGAGATATTTGCAGCCCATGAAAAATGTATAGTTGGGACAGTTTGCAGACCTCCACACTCTATTTCTTCGGATAACCTAGACAGCATACTATCACAAATTTCTGGCTCATCCTCCCATATTATTGTTACAGATGACTTTAATGCCGACTTGCTTACCTCCAATCGCCACTCCACTGCATTTACCAATTTAATACAGACTTTCGGGCTAACTGTAGTCAACTCTCTTCCCACCCACTGTACGAATACCTCTTCTACCTTAATAGATGTATTCTGAGTAGTGAAAGCTCATCAGTATTCTCACACAAACAGATGCCCTTTCGACTTTTTCAAGACATGATCTTATTTATTTTAATTACAATTTTGGGGGAATTTCTAATATTGCAGAGAAGTTTTACTATAGCGATTTTAAAGCCATGCCTATGGATGATCTGTTTTCTAAGGCTTCTGAACTAAATTGTCATCGATTGATGAACAGGTAGGTCATCTTAAATCTCTCATCAATCACGTCTTTGAAAAGTACGTTCCCATTAAAAGATGTCGAATGATCGATTCCAGCTGCCCTTGGTTTACTCCAAGAATTCGCAATCATATTGAGCGCCGGAACATGGCTTTGCTAGGTTCAAAAGCTATCGTTTGCGTAAACTACAGACTGAATTTAAAACATTGTGCAATTGTGAATTCAAAGAAGTCATATTTTGGCATTAATCTCAATTCAAATCTTCCTGCGAAGCAGCTTTGGCGTAGCTTGGGTAATATTGGCATTGGTCGGTTGAGGACCCCTGAAGTCTGCTAGGACGGGAATAAGCTGAATCAAATCTTCGCAAATCATCCATCACTGCAGCACCAACGCTGAGATATCACTGGAATTCGCCCGAAGGCTTTTCTTTTGCTTGTGTTGCACCAAATAATGTTTTTTAGCCGCCTTTTGCATTAAATCTGATGCTATTGGCTCAGATAACGTGCACGCTAAATTTCTCAATCTTATTCTCCCTATTTGTCTACGAGCGTTAACTCACATCATCAACTCCACTCTCTTCAGGTCAGAATTTCCCAATAATTAGAAAATTGCAAAAATTATACCTGACAGACTACCAAGCGATAGCCATTTTGCCGTATTTATCCAAATTACTGGAAAAAAATTGTACCATCAAATGTGTGAAATTATGGTGCGTAATAATTTTCTTTCGACTTTCCAATCAGGCTTCAGTCCAAAACACAGCTGTGTCTCTGCTATGATCAAAATATCTGACGACGGTTTAATTAGGTATATATACATATATATTTTTTGCACTTGTATATCGTAAAGGTAATTTAAGGGCAACCTATAGTTGAGATTAGCGTGTAAATGGAAAGGAATATATTAATTATTATAAGGTTCAAATGTATGAAATTATTACTATGATAAGATATTTAAGAAGAAAATCTATATTGTATAGAAATTGAATGTATTATTGATGAGTATGGCATTGTAAAATTATGAAATTATTAAGCGTTAGTTTGTATGGTAAAGTTAAAAATAAAAGCTGGTATCTTTATATAAATTTATATTTATGTAAGATGAAAATGATAAAAGGTACATTTATTAGCAAGAAACATACGTGTATATTATATAATGTTATATATTATGGAGTAGTTTATATAGTAGGTAAGGATAATAGCTTTTTTCCTTGTAGATGTAAAATTAATACTTGGTAGAATTTAAAAGAAAAACGTGTGAAGGAAGGATTTATAAAATATTTGTAAATGTGCTCGTCTAAATAATAGGATTAAACTATAAGAAGATAAAACTTTTGTTAAAGATAAAATTAAAGTTAGGAATGTGAAGATAAAATGAAAGTTGTAAATGTGAAGATAAAATGAGAATGGTGAGAATTAAAATAAATGGAATAATGTACTATAATGTGAGCCTACGACTCTTTGTTTACATATTCAATGAATGAATGCACCACGTCTAGACCCTCGGGAGACTAGTTTTTCCCAGTGGGGAGGGATATAGTGGCCCAAACTTATATACGGAAGCGGAACGGCATGGACCCGTAAATGGCAAGTGCATTGTGTGGATTAGCAGTAGGTAATCGCAGAGCGTACTGCTTCATATAGAAAATGCTGGGCCATTGCGTGCTGTTTACCACTGGCAGCCTAATTACATCACGGCACTTTCTTCAACGGCAGTAGAAAATTACCGCATCACAGGTATGTGAGGGTCATGTTCTACTTCCGAGTTCCTTATCTCAGTTAACGAGGTGCGCAACTGACTGGAGGTAAGCAGTTGCGTTTTTAATAAGTAATCGCTGGGTGCGAGCTGGTTTTGGAAATTGTAATTAGGCTGTAAGACCATATGACTACTCACGGTTAGGTTTAGGTTTTATTAAATAAACAAGTCATGTACCTTAAATAGAGTCGAGCTAGTTTTTCTTAAAATATCCCAAGTGCTCTCAATTTGCAGGGGACACTACAGCTGCAGTTTTGTTCCTGAATGATGGAACGCTATTTAGATGACAGCCGATTTGTCAGTAATATATTGTCAACGGACGAGTCGCAATTTACCACGGACGGAATCATAAACTTCCATAATATTCACCCCTAGGCGACAGAAAACCCACGTCAAAGAAGGGAAACATCATTTCAACGACTTAGTGTGAGCGATAGGGCTGGGATCATCAGGGATAGATACATGAGTTGGACCATTCATTCTCTCACAGAAAATTTATTCGGGACCTCTGAATAATCGAGAAGAAATATTACCTCGAATTACAGAGGATGGCGTACGAACATTTGATCATCTTTTTCATTATGTTAAGTTCTGTATTACATATGAATAATAAATCTGTTTTTGTTATGCGCTATTATCATTTCACTAATTCAATATGGTGCATTATAAAATTAAAAAAAAATATCTTCTCTATTCACTTTGACGGTTACAGTTAGCTCATAGGAGTCAAATTAAAGACGAAAGTCAACAGTTTACAGTTTTTATAAAAACAAGTTATGTTAACCAAATTTTTGTAAAAATAGAGTTCAAAGTAAAAAACAAATCAGAAAATCAGAATTTTTAGTTAAGACTATCATAACTCCTGAGAGGAGAGAAATATGGGAATTGTGATAGCTAGTCTCGGACGTGGGAGGGATTGCCGGTTTTTAACGGACAACTCACTCGCTTTTAAATTATAAAATTTTTATTCAATAATTCACTGGCTTATAGTAATATCACAAAATTCATTTACAAAAACTAACGTACAAACTACTATAAAACTCAATATAAAATTCAATAAAAAAAAATTCAAACGAAATAAAAAATAAACAAATTAAAAATTCAAAATAAAGAATGTTGTGCCTTCTCGCTCGTTGTTACTTCTGAAAAGGAAGAAGAAGACAAGAGTTGAGCAACTGTCCAGCTCCGGAGGTGTAGGTGCAAGGCCTACATCCACCGAGTCTAAAGACTCGGGATTAAAAATCTCCAATAACTCCTCCATGATTAATAAAATAAATGATAAAATAAAAAAAAATAAAAATAAAAATGAAACTGAAAACTACTGCGCGCACTTGTCACTATTCAAAACTGAAGTGAATTTTGGCAGGTTTCGGAATTATATTCAAATGTAACGGGTGTTTTGAATTTTGGGAATAATAGAGAGTAGTAAATTTTGGTGGGGATAATAAATGATTGTCTTGAGATGAGTTGGTGAAGGAGAGAGGATAGTTTTTAGAGATAGGACGGGTGAGAATGTTAAATTAATTTTTATTATTGGACGAGGAGGAAAGAGCTCTGATATATTTTGCTCCCGTTCGTATTACTGGGGAAATACTATTCTCTTCCACTACTGATGCAGAATGAGAGATAGTCTTTGGATGATAGTGATGCCATCTATTGGTGAGAGGTTTAGTTTCTCTGTGATCTAGTTCAGTTTGTATTTTATTAAATTGTATAGTTGCTGATACTGAACGAGATGGCGACACTCTTGTTTAATTTTTCCATTTTGTGTTAATGGTGGAAAGAGTTTTTAAAGTGTAGTGCTTCCTTGCTTCACTGGGTGTATTTCTCCAGATTTTTCTCTGAGAACTCTGGTGCAGAGGTGCATTATGATGCTTGTTGGATTCATATTCATTTTTTCTTGGGGGTAGTCGTTTTCTTGTATGGAATTGATGTTTTGGTGAACATATTGGTGTGGTGGAGTATTCCCAAACTCTCTTTAGTTTCTTACCAACTGGCGGTTTGTCGTAGTATAGGTGGACAGCACAGTCGTCATCGTGCTCTTTATTTCTGGTACCCCTCCGAACAGAATCCAGCCCAGTTCGGTGTTTTGGGCTGTAGGTGTATTGCTAGATCCTGTTCTAATTCCATTTTTAATGATGGCGGCATAGATGTTTGCTCCGAGAAGAACATCGATTTCTCCTGGGATTTAGAACGTAGGATCTGCAAGCGGGAGATTATTTATGTGTATCCAATTTGATACTTCGATTGTCTGTGTTGGAAGCAAATCGGTTATCTTTGGATTATGAGCATGTTGCTCGCTATTTTAAAATTGTTTTGTAGAGAATTAATTGTGACTGTGGTTTGCTGTACAGCTGTATTATTGGAAGTTGAACCAAGTCCAATTAATTCTTGGGTGGTTGGAGATCCTTTAAGCTGTAAGAAATCCAGAGTCTATTAATGCTCGGAATGTCATTGTGATTCCGGAGGGTGAGGTGACATTTATCAGAGCTGTAGAGAGAAGAGCTCTTTTCATATTGGCGGTTAGAAAATTTTGAACTTGTTGTACGTCATTTCTACAAGCTAAGGGTGTGCTTGGTTGCTTGGTTCAGTTTCCATACTGGAATTTTGGATGGATTGATTAGGTGATTCTGTCACCGAATCGTTTTGCTCATAGTGGAGGTCACCCAATCGCGCATATAAATACTTTTAACAAGAGCAAGTATGAATTACATATATGATAGCAAGATTTCCCATTGCACTTTTTAAGTTAGGTGATTATTCCCCTTCTTGCCGTATGGCACTTGGACAGGCCAAGTAAAAATTTTAGCTGGAAATTGTTCGTCGTTCTAAGACTGAAGTTCATTGGAAAAAATTTTTTTTTTCCCCAATGAATTTACAAAATGCATTGAGATGCAGCAAAAATATCGAACTTTTCGACCCAGCGATCAGACAGGTCTCAACACTGTGGTTATTTCTGATCGCCTATGTACCACAGAAGTTCGATGATAGAGGTCACCGAATCTCCCATACACCTCAGTGTGGTTATCTCTGATCGCCTACAACCTTTATTATCGAACTTCTTGTTTCCACTTGTAACGATATTGTAATTGGCTAAGGTATTCTTTGGACCATCTTTGCCAGAACTGACTTTTTAGAATAAACACTTTTTTTTCCATTGCTGCGAAAGGCTGCTCTCTGAAGGTTATGCCATTAGATCTGCAGCGGTCGTGAGTGGCTTTTCCGATTAAAAACTGCCCAGGAGTGAGAGCACTTAAATCATTTGGCGTTTATGGCCGGGAGTTCACAATGGCCTCAATTTCGATCATAAGTGTTTCAAATTCCACATAAATATGTCAATGAGGCTGATCCGATGTTCCGTTGCATGAAATATTTAGCTGACTTCACTGCGGCCCCCCACAAGCCGCCAAAGTGTGGAGCTCTAAGCGGAATGAAATGAAACTGAATACCTGTGCAATATGAGGTTATTAATTGTTGTGAGTTTTCATGGTGAAGGTTCTCTTCAAGTTCCTTGAGCTGGTTTTTTGCTGCTATAAAGAAAGTGGCATAGTTGCAGTACAGGTTGCTGCAATTTCCTCTTCTTCCAAGGCAACGCTTAAGGTATCCTATGTATAAATGCTACTGTGCTCAGATCGCTTGCAACTTCGAAGTGTACTGGCTTTGTTGCAAAGGAAAAACACTACAATGTATGCCTTCTGAGGACCTTTGTCTCGCAGATTAAAATGAATCCAAATAGGTCCTAATAAGTCTACTCTAGCATTTGCAAAGTGTCATGCTGGTTGTATTCTGTGTGCAGGAAGGTTCCCATGAATTGATTGAAAAGTTCTGGTTTGGCCTTGGTGCATCGGATGCACTTCCCATCTATTGATTGAGCGATAGTTGCACTCTTGATGGGCCAATATCTTTGACGCATTGTAGCCCGGAGTGTCTGTGGTAGACAGTGTAGATTGCTTTCATGAAGATATGTCATCAATAGCTTAGTAAAGGTGTGTTTGTATGGAAGTAGTATTGAGTGTTTTGCATCCAAGGGTAAATTAGCTGCTTCCAATGGTCCTCCTACTCTGATGAAGCCTTGGTTGTGGATGACCGAAGACAAGCTTCTCATAGGACTGCTGTTATGGACTTACCCAGTACGATGTAATTGTGAAAATTCTTCCCTGAATTCCCATTGTTGAATTGATTTGATGATGATTGCGGTAGCCTCGTCGAGTTCCTTTGTTGTTAATTGCTGGTTTCTGTTGCAACAGTTATGGACAGGTCGACAAATACGAAGACAAGAGTTGAGCAACTGTCATAAAAATAAAACTCAATATATATGTTTGTTGACAAACTGCCTTTGTTGGTGAATGAGGGCACAAGAAAGTAATCAAACACTCAGATTACCTCTGGTCAGAATTAACTTCTGAGATGGTGCGTGAGGGCACAAAGGGCAGCAAAAACCTCTGTTCGTACGTGTGGGTACAAGGATAGCAAAGTGCTATAGTCAGTAAAACTAGTCAGATTAGTCTCTGACAGTATTCTGAGCGTGCGCAGAAAAGTATCAATATGCTACTATAACGAAGAGCGCAGATTAATCTCTGCAGCAGAATTATTCTTCTGCTTAGGTTTAAACAGGAGTATTGCAGATTAATCTCTGCGCAGAATTAAACTTCTGCTTAGATGTGGGATGGATTTTTTGCAGATTAATCTCTGCGCAGAATTAAACTTCTGCTTAAATGTGGGATGGATTTTTTGCAGATTAATCTCTGCGCAGAATTAAACTTCTGCTTAGGTGTGGGATGCAATATTGGAATCGATAGGATTTTCAGATTAATCTATGATATATAGAATTAATCTTCTATATGAGGGTGGGAATATTATTCTTGTTACTCGGATTAGTCTCCGAATCAGATGAGCTCTGCACCAAGAATGATTTTCTGATGCGGCTCGTCGGCTTTATATAGCCGCTGCATCCAGTTATGGGCTCTCGCCTCTCGGTGTTGCCCTAGCAACGATTGATGCGATGTCTGAACGTGCCACAAACGGCTGACGTAATGTCATTTGCTGTCATCAAAGATGTAAATATACGGAGTGATGTACCTATAACTTGGTAAGATTTGATCTTTTTGATTTATTAATTAGTTATTAATAATTTTTGTCTGTTTCTAGATCGAATCAATCTCGAGACAATCATCGGAAGTGGATTATTTATTGGAGGATAATTTATTTTAGATAAGTATGTAAGTTTTGTTTTATTTATTTGGAAAATGAATACTTTGTGGCCGTTTTTTTTGTATTTGTAGGAAAATATCTTATTTCGTGAAAACAAAGTTATGTTGGAGAATTGGATTTTTCCAAAGGAATGAAGGTGGACTAAACATCTATTTATGTGAGGACTGAACAGGACTAGTTGAGTAGTCGTTGTAAAGGTCATATATAATCAGCTCTTGACGGTGACCATGCACCCTATATTTTTGTGAAAAACTATCCTATTTTTTTTAATCATCCTGTAACTCGGAGAGAGTTGATATGCCCCCCCCCCCCCCGCTCCCCTTCCATAATTTTTTTTTATTATGTGAGTTCTATCACCTTCAGCCCTATGGACTACCATGATGGAAACACCCTTCATAATAAGTCAAAATTTCTATGATATTTAAGGAGAAGTCTCATAGCAGCATAATCGCAAAATAAATGTCAGTCTTAAGAGCTTGAAAAGCTTTTTATTTATCAATCTCTCGGGCCATCCCAGTACTTTTTTCATATCGGATTGGATGGTCAGCAGCGCGGAATCGAACATCGTAAAATTAATAATTATCCAGCAAAGTAAAATAGGCTGTACAAAATTGCCGAAAAACAAATTTCATGAAGTTGCGACATGCTAGCTGTGGAACTCTTACTAGTGTATTTCAAGTTTACAAAAATTGGTTTTGGGTCATCATGTATATTATCAACTGAAATTTATTTTATAAATTTATTATTGCAAGGGAGCATTTCTACATTTAACGCAAACATAGAATACCCACTACATCTATGCAGTAAGCAACGGTATCGAATTCGTCGACTTTTCCCGTCTGTGCAAGTAACCTACAAAGATTTTTTTAATACAGGAATAAAATATTAAACATAATGGAATAAATAAGTTCAGCCAAGCAAAATAATAATAATATAATTAAAGACTGAATGGTATACAACTGAACATTGTGGACTAGAATTGTCAGTATAAATATATGTGCAGTGGAGAACCAATAACTTGAGTAACTAGAGTAAAGTTTCAATAACTTTTTGAAATTAGAAAAATGATTTAAGCCTAGAAATCGATTTTATAAATCATCTTCAACTTACAGCATCGATAAATAATTCCATATCTTTTTAACTTGGCAATGACTTACATTTAATTAAGTGTGTAAAATATATACATACATAAGTAGTTTTACGTGGTTCTCCCCAACAAACATTGAGATGAAAACTCATCGGCGTGTATCTTCCAGTTATGTTATCATCTTCGGAATATCCGCTGGTTTATGTTTATTTTTACTTGAAAATTTAGATCTGGTAATATTGTTAAGCCTTCGAAGCCCTCGGATAACCCAAGTAAACCCTTAAGCTGGAAATTTTTTGTCTTTATTAGACTGGAATTCATTGACCCAGTGATCAGACGGGTCTCATCAGTGTGGTTATTTCTGATCACCTATTTACTACAGAAGTTCGATCATAGAGGTCACCGAATCGCCCGTATAAATACTTTTTAACAAAAGCAAGTATGAATTATATGATTGCAAGATTTCTCATTGCAATTTTTAAATTTGGTGATTTTTCCCTTGTTGCCGTATGGCACTCGGTTAACCCAAGTAAAACTTTAAGCTGGAAATTGTTCGCCTTTATTAGACTGAAATTCATTGAAAAAAAACTGTTTTTTTCCCCAATGAATTTACAAAATGCATTGAGATGCAGAAAAAATATCGAACTTTTCGAACCAGCGATCAGAGAGGTCTCATCAGTATGGTTATTTCTGATCGCACCACAGAAGTTCGATGATAGAGGTCACCCAATCGCGCATATAAATACTTTTAACAAGAGCAAGTATGAATTACATATATGATAGCAAGATTTCCCATTGCACTTTTTAAGTTAGGTGATTATTCCCCTTCTTGCCGTATGGCACTTGGACAGGCCAAGTAAAAATTTTAGCTGGAAATTGTTCGTCGTTCTAAGACTGAAGTTCATTGGAAAAAATTTTTTTTTTCCCCAATGAATTTACAAAATGCATTGAGATGCAGCAAAAATATCGAACTTTTCGACCCAGCGATCAGACAGGTCTCAACACTGTGGTTATTTCTGATCGCCTATGTACCACAGAAGTTCGATGATAGAGGTCACCGAATCTCCCATACACCTCAGTGTGGTTATCTCTGATCGCCTACAACCTTTATTATCGAACTTCTTGTTTCCACTTGTAACGATATTGTAATTGGCTAAGGTATTCTTTGGACCATCTTTGCCAGAACTGACTTTTTAGAATAAACACTTTTTTTCCATTGCTGCGAAAGGCTGCTCTCTGAAGGTTATGCCATTAGATCTGCAGCGGTCGTGAGTGGCTTTTCCGATTAAAAACTGCCCAGGAGTGAGAGCACTTAAATCATTTGGCGTTTATGGCCGGGAGTTCACAATGGCCTCAATTTCGATCATAAGTGTTTCAAATTCCACATAAATATGTCAATGAGGCTGATCCGATGTTCCGTTGCATGAAATATTTAGCTGACTTCACTGCGGCCCCCCACAAGCCGCCAAAGTGTGGAGCTCTAAGCGGAATGAAATGAAACTGAATACCTGTGCAATATGAGGTTATTAATTGTTGTAAGTTTTCATGGTGAAGGTTCTCTTCAAGTTCCTTGAGCTGGTTTTTTGCTGCTATAAAGAAAGTGGCATAGTTGCAGTACAGGTTGCTGCAATTTCCTCTTCTTCCAAGGCAACGCTTAAGGTATCCTATGTATAAATGCTACTGTGCTCAGATCGCTTGCAACTTCGAAGTGTACTGGCTTTGTTGCAAAGCAGAAAAACACTACAATGTATGCCTTCTGAGGACCTTTGTCTCGCAGATTAAAATGAATCCAAATAGGTCCTAATAAGTCTACTCTAGCATTTGCAAAGTGTCATGCTGGTTGTATTCTGTGTGCAGGAAGGTTCCCATGAATTGATTGAAAAGTTCTGGTTTGGCCTTGGTGCATCGGATGCACTTCCCATCTATTGATTGAGCGATAGTTGCACTCTTGATGGGCCAATATCTTTGACGCATTGTAGCCCGGAGTGTCTGTGGTAGACAGTGTAGATTGCTTTCATGAAGATATGTCATCAATAGCTTAGTAAAGGTGTGTTTGTATGGAAGTAGTATTGAGTGTTTTGCATCCAAGGGTAAATTAGCTGCTTCCAATGGTCCTCCTACTCTGATGAAGCCTTGGTTGTGGATGACCGAAGACAAGCTTCTCATAGGACTGCTGTTATGGACTTACCCAGTACGATGTAATTGTGAAAATTCTTCCCTGAATTCCCATTGTTGAATTGATTTGATGATGATTGCGGTAGCCTCGTCGAGTTCCTTTGTTGTTAATTGCTGGTTTCTGTTGCAACAGTTATGGACAGGTCGACAAATACGTATGAATCTCAAAACATAACCAACAATTCGTTGCCGAATGACTGAAGTTATTCTGATGTTCAATGGTGTTTACAATGTCTGAATCTTCACTAAAGACTGTTAGAATAGTTTTCGGGCGCCTTTTTTCCAGGCCCGTGTCTGATTTTATGTATTTTGAAGGCCAGTGGGTTTCTGTGCCATGAAGGAATAGAGGACCATAAAACCAAATGTTCGGAGAAACTAGTTTTTCTCGATGTACTCCCCGCGGTACAAGGTCCGCCGGATTCTGTTTTGAGCTTATATGCCTCCACTGGTCTGGCGATGATATTCCTTGAATAGACACGATCTGGTTGGCGATGAATATATGATTTAATGCCGGATCCGAACTGATCCAGTCCAATGTGTTTTTTGAATCAGTCCAGAAATAACATTGGAACTCCCTCAAGTTTAGATCGGATCTGACTCGGCTGGCTAATTCTACAGTCAGTTTTGCTGCGCACAACTCTAGTGGTGGAAGTGTGCAGAGTTTAGCTGGAGCTATTCTTGTTTTAGAGCATAGGAGTCGCACGATTGTAACTCCCTCATGGTTTATGGAACGCTAATATATTGCAGAACCTTAGGCCTTCTCAGATCCGTCCGCGAAGACATGCAGTTGTACTGATACTGGAACTGCTGCTGAAAACATATGTCTTGGAAATTTGATCCTAGCGAGTGATGGTAGTTCTTGATGAAAGTTTGTCCAAAATGTGTGCAGTTCCATAGGGAGCGCTGCATCGCAGTCAAGTTTAAGATGCCATAGGATTTAAAGGAAAATCTTTGCAGAAACGATCACAAGGCTTAAGATACCCGGCGGATCGAAAAAATGTCCAATGACCGATAAAACAGTTCTCATTGTCATCCTGCTACGCTCAGTGCACAATGTTTTGATGCAAAATTCGTCTGAGTGAGGTATCCATGTCATGCTCAATGTTTTTATGCATTGTTCGGACTCGAACATGTCGAATTGCAGAGCCTCACCTTCTCTTGAGAAAGATTTAATAATTGGGGATGATTATCGCACCATTTCCTGAGCTTGAATCCGCCACTTCTTAGAGCTTCTTGCGACTGCCTCTGTCATTGTAATACTTCAACCAAACTATTTGACCCCATCATTATGTCGCCCACATAACAGTCTGTTTCAATTCTTTCAGATGGTAGTGGATAAATCGCCTTGAACTCCTTTCCTAGTTGTTAAAGACATCAAGTCTCGCAAGATACGGGCTGCTGTGGTGCCATATGTAACAGTGCGCAGGTTAAAACATTTTGTAAGTTTGGTGCTGTTGTCTCTCCACCCGATTAATTGAAACTTCTGGTCCTATGAATCCAGTAATATTTGTCTGTACATCTTTTCGATGTCGGCTGTGAAGACAAACAGTGGGATGTGGAAACGCAGCAAAATTGAAAATAAATCGTTTTGTATGGTTGGGCCAGTTGAAAAAATATCGTTCAATGAACTTTTTGATGCTGATCTGCAGGAACCGTCAAACACTACTCTTAATTTCGTTGTTGTGCTCTCTCCTGTGATCCAGTTCTATGTATTCCTTCAGGGAACTTTCGTTCGATAGCTTGAAATCGGCGCAGTTCTACATCTTTTGATTCCGCCTAATTCCTTGGTGTCTCGACAAAAGGGTAGTGTTCATTATTACATTTCAAAACACAACCGTAATTCACATAATATTAAAGAAAATTTAGATAGTATGCATACACATACATGTACAAAGTTATCACAGCAAGAACTTCGCTAGTCTCATATTCTAAAATCTTCACATGGTATCACCTTGTATATCTTTAGCATTTCATTTTGCATATCAGCAAAATTATTCTGACTGAAATAATAAGGCCAGACGAAAGTCGACACCGCTAAGATAATAGAAGAAATGCTAGTGAGATCTTTGTGGCTAGGGAAACTCTTTAATTCTGTGGTAAGTTATTTGTGAATTTTGGTATTTAACTAACTGGGTATTTTTGTAACATTATAAAAAGCGAATTTCAATAAAGAGTTTTTTAGTCAGTACGATACAGTGAATAAAGACTTCTCATTTTACCTTATGTGTGTCTGCTTGAGGCACTGTAATTCCGACAACATTCTGGTGTACCGGTTTAAGAGCCGCTGCACCCACAACACTACTTACGGTGTTCTTCTAAGTTCTTCACAGCAATATCGAGGCAAAAGAGCCAAGATCAACATTGGTGACCCCAACGTGATTTCTTCCGAAGAGATAATCAGCACACGCAAACACTCATCATGAGTCTAAATGAGCTCGCAGTTCAGCAGCACAACATAGGAGAAGACATGAAGACTCTTGTTACAAACTATGGCAAGGACACTTCATCACGAAATAACCAAGCGTTTCTTGAAGTAAGCTTGAAGACGCTAGATGAACTCTGGAACCAATTTGATGAAGTCGACACTGATATTCGAGATGTGTGAGGCAAAATTGGAACATGCCTATTTCGCAAAAACTTATTATGAAGGCATAAAGCAAAAATACTAGAAGACAAGACATCATGGACAAGCTTACAGAGCTGAAGAAGACGAATCCCAGTAGTACAGCCGAGGATAAAAAAAACCAGCCGACTTCAGATGACAAAAAACAAGAAACACAAGAGAAGCCAACTGGAGAAAATCCACAAGTAGAAGAACCTCGCAATGACATTAATTTATTTATTTATTTCATTTCAGTCTACAGAATAATATCAAACAGACAAGTAAGGTTGACTTAGATATACAGATTTAAATTTAATTAAGCTTAATATAAGTTAGAATGATCTATACTATTTTCAATCATAAATAATGATACTTTGAATTCTTGACGAGGCACTGAAAAATCTACATATTTGTTAAATATACTAAAAATTCGAACACATTTATTAATGCATTCATTTGAACCATAGTTAGTTCTATGAGAGGAAGCATAAAGTAAATCACGTGATCTTAAGGACTTTGGTGTGGCATATATGTTCAACAGTAAGAGAAGGTTGGGATAATTTATAGATGAAGAGAGAATATCTTTAATGAATAAAGCACATTGAACGTCACGCCTTGACTCATAACTAGGTATATTAATACCCCAGATATTAATCTTATAACATACAAAGCGAGTAAATGCTCTTTGTACTGACTCAAGCCTATTAATATGGCTTTTATAATAAGGAGACAAATTACACATGCATACTCTAAAAGAGGTCTAACAAAACTTGTAAATAAGAGTTTAAGTGTGCTTGTGTCCCTAAATTCTTTCCAATTTCTTTTAATAAAACCCATTAACTTAAAGGCTTTATGGCAAGTATATTCAATATGTCTGATAAATGCCAATTTGCTATCAAAAATCACTCCCAAATCAGTAATTTCATCGACTCGAACTAAACAGACATTATTAATTGAGTAATTGAAGAGAATGGTGTTATGGATTTATGTTGAGTGATTGGTCAGGACGTGAAGTCCAAACTGCCAGCATGAGCTGACAGATCACTCGATGACAGCGTTAGTTAGTACAGGGCGGCACGCTAGCACCTCGGCTAAGGGTGGCGGAGAGTGTGGGGGAGTTCCCGAAATAACCTGCCGCTTGTCACCAACCATAATCAAACAAAAGATTTTCGTGCCTACAACCAACAAGCTAGCACACACTCGGTCCTGAAGGGACCCTTACGTCACTTACCTACATTCCAATGAAGGCGCAGATGGTCTGCCTTCTTTGCCAAGCCCCATCCTCCCATTGACTTTGGGTGGCACAATTGTCCAAAGTCCCTTTGTTGACCTGTAAAGAGGTTATAGCGGACCTATACAACCTTCATGCTAGAGGGCGCCAGTATAGTGAAAGGAGAAATAACAAAAGCTTACATGTCCATTACGTTATACCTCAATTTCTTCAAAAAAAATTACGAGGATATTTACAGAGGCAAATTATTTCCTTTCCTTAGATCTATTCTCTACACAAAGAGTATCCTATCAGTAATAAAAAGACAAGCTCAAACTAAAATTGGTAGTGCGTGAGCTACTATCCACAAAACTTAACATTACATTTTTATGGCTGATCATAAATGGGCACACCGCACTTAAACGTTTTACACTTCTATCAGCGTTACTCTAAATATACGCCTATCCTACGGATTTCTTCTAAAATTTTCTTTCTGTGATTATTCAATTTGTACGCCATAGTAATTATTCCTAATAATTATTCAAATTTGTTAAATATATATATGTGTATGTTAAATTCGTATACACTTCGTTCAATTCATGTCATTCTTTAAATTTGTGATAATAAATTGATTTATAAAATCAAATGTATTTTATAATAAATAAATAAATAATTTGTAAGGGTGTGGAATATATATATTACAATATATATACATAGATAAAACGAATCTATAAGAGAACTGGTCACTTCCTATTAGTTCACCTAGACACTAAGTTCAATGAAATTCCATATAAGCATTCATAGTGCATTGAAAAAACAAATCTTAAAGACTATATCTACCGATAACGATAACGATTTACTCTAACAAATATTTGTTCTGTGCATAAGCACATAGGTAATTATATAAATAGTATGTAACTATTACAGCTGTACAGTGATAAAATATATAACTTTAATAAACATTCATTTTCTAAGAATTAATTCTTAGCTACTCGATCTCAGTTACGCATCTGGAGCTCTTTCAATACAAATCTACCCTAGGGCTAGCTTACTCAAATATGGGTCCACTTGATTAACAAAAATTTTCTAATGAAATTTCATATACGCACGCTTAGCGCATTGCGAAAACAAATTTTAAATTAAGTTCATCGTTATTGATAAGGGATTCACATCACTAATCATATAGGCCAAGATGTGGACAAGTATTCAGGTAAGCCATCTGGTGACTGATTCGTGGAATTTATCACATTGGTGATCATATACATAAGTATAAACTCAATGAACGCTCTGATTTTAGTCATATACATATATAAAAAAGTCAATATAATTTAGATAATATGAATGAAAAACTCTTGACAACAACTTACGGTTATCTGCTGGGCTTCCACCGTAGAGGCGCCTCCAAGGAAGATCCGCATGCTATAAACTATTCACTTGAAAAAAAACTTATGAATATAATGAACTATCTGTAGGCCTATATTCTATTACTGACGCTGGAGCTTCTGAACACGCTCACTTCGCTGTGCGAAACTGTGCCATTTTTGATCGCATAACTTCTATACTGGAGGGCGATATCCGAGGTGCTCGCATGTTCACTTCTCTAATGTAGTGATTTGCGATGTCTAAAATTTGAGTTTCCTGGCGCGTAATTAGGGATGATGAACGATATGATGTATGCAGGGCACATGCTCTTAACTAACGCTTGAAGATTTTGATCCTGTTGGGTATAGGAACATAATGTGAAGTGGTACTTGAAGTGGTATACAACCTGACGTAGAGATTTGAGACTTCTGACGCCGGAAATTTACTGTTCCTTGTCGTGAAATTGTGTAAAACGGTAATGTCGAACGATATGATGTTTGCAGGGTACACACTTTGCCAAAGCACAATTCATTCCTCTTTAATGAGTCCGCACTTAAAGGCTCTGAGCACCAAAAGTAATAGATAATCCACTTTGCCAAACATAGGTGTAAAGGCAGGTCACGGCAGCCGTAACTTTAAATTTCTTTTGTTCCGCGACTGTCCCTCTGGAATTTCGCTGCTTTCGGGAAATTTTTCGCCGGTGCGGGTTTTGTTTTTTTTCTTTTTATGCCGGATCTAAATGAAAAATGATTTTTCCGATTGCTAATATTTCACCGGTAAGGATGAAAATTATTTGCACTTACTTACAGGTTTTACGTCCTCTCCGATGCTTTTGGAAAATAAGTTTTTGTTCTCATCCGTGCACTCAATACAGAAATTTCGACAAGACAGAGACGTCTTCTTCTACTTTTTCTTTTTCTTCACTCACATGTCACACGAGCTTGAGGAAGCATTACTCTCGGTCGGGTGCGATCGGTATGCGGTTTATTTTAAGGCCAGCTTACATGCAGCAGCATTTAACCTGTAGCATATTGCTATATGCAATAGCTACGACCATAACAATGGGGTTAGCAGACCTAGAAAAAGACATAATTCTGCACTTAGCTGAATTTAAGATGTGACTTCCTTGTGGAACACCCGAGGATGCATTGATCACTCTAGATAAAGTGTTTTCAATTTTTACTATTTGCTTACGATTCCACTAGTAAGATACTATCCACTTCAGAAAATTTGAGTGAAAACCTAAGGCAATTACTTTCATTACTAAGGTCTGAATGCAGACCCGATCAAAGGCTTTAGAAAAGTCTGTGTATATATAGTCAACCTGACAACCTTCCTCAATGGAATTGATGCAAAAATTAGAAAACAATGACAGAAGTGTTATTGTAGATTTTCCTTGTTGAAAACCATGCTGTTCTGGACAAACGAGCTCCTTGCATAAAAAGGTAATTTTTCCAGCTATAATGCTATCCAATAAATTTGGAATGATATTCATAAGAGCTGTTACACTACCCCGCAATGCGTAACTGCCAGCTCAGTAGAAGGGGTGGATTTAAACAAGACTAAGTAAAATGCTCAACCAACACTTATAGGGCGCCACGTGATCTTTTTCTCGTAGAAGGATAGATCACGAAACCTACAGAAATAACGCTAAAAGAATTAAAAAAAAAGAACCTCAGTTCCACACATATGATATCCTCTTTATTTATTTAATATATCCTAATATAGCTAATCAGTACGGCTTATAATACCTTAAAGGTGTTAACTATTATTAGAGACATTTGACTAATACTACCCTACTTAATAACATACCACCACCAAATGGGTAGTATGGACTCGGCCTTTCAATATGACCTGTACGCAGTTACTTCACCAACGACACGTAACTTCGGCTTTGTAACCTAACCTGTGAATAGTCACAGCGAAATGATTTCAATCTTAATATGGACGTATACATGTATTATAACTATAGTGTATGTATGCTATCAAGGAACCGCTTGTAATTTAGCTGGTAAGTAGTTACACTAATATGACTCAAATCGAAATATACGTATCGTAGCAAGTAACAATTATAACGCCTTTTCGGCTTCGTAATTTAACCGCTAAGTTATTAAATTAGGACGATTTTAACTCTGATAGGATACTAACTATTTATTAGTAATATTAATTCAGAATGCCTTCCCGACTTTGCAGTTCATTCCGTAAACTACTAAATATATTACGTTAATTGCAACACTAATATAATGTAAGTAGTATCACTTCTATAACGCCTTTTCGGCTTTGTAATAGGTATATCGTAAATTCGTATAATAAAAAAATATTGTAATTTCACCCCTGTAAAAGTATACAAGGAATATCAATTTGAAAGCGCCTTCTCGGCTTACGATATATGGTACATAATAAAATAATCTACCAATGCTACACAATATATATATAATTTATAATATATAATAAAATAATATACCAATGCTACACAATATATATATAATAAAATAACCTGTCAGCGCTATATCTGCGCACATAAAGAAAGCCAAAGGGGATACTTAGCTTAGGGGCCCTGACGCGGGGAACCATCATTCCTGGTAGGGAATCTTCTTTCGCTCCTGCAGTATATTTCTTTTGTGGAAATTCCTTGAGCTACCTCGTCTCCAAACTCCTTTATCTGCTCTCCTCCCAAGTAGCGCTAACCATTCGATTTCTTTTTGTTCTTTTGGTTCCTCGTTTCTACCTGCCGCGCTTAAACTTTTATTTCGACTTCCACTTTATCATCCTCCAATTTTCTTTCACCTTGCGAAGTATGGCGATGTTGAAATGTTACTGATTTATTAATTTTAATTTCCACTTTTGTTAATAATTTTTTGTTGTTTGATTATTTAACTATTCTGTTTTGTTATTTATTTTGTGCTATTTATATTCTCGTTCGTTTGTTTATTTGATCACATTGTTTTGTTATTTATCTTATACTATTTATATTTTCGTTCGCTTGTTTATTTGATCACATTGTTTTGTTATTTATTTTGTACTATTTATATTTTCGATCGTTTGTTTATTTGATCACATTGTTTTGTTATTTATTTTGTACTATTAATATTTTCGATCGTTTGTTTATTTGATTGCACTGTTTTGTTATTTATATTATATTTTTTATTTTTTATATATTATAGTTAATTATTATGGGTCGAGTCTCGATTGAGGAGTCTGGAGTACGTCAAGCACTTGGTGGACTTTCACGTTTATAAATGGGCCACAAAAGGAAGGAAGGTTCACACGTCTATATCTCCCCCTTGGTTTATCTTTGGTGTACTATATGTTCGTTTTCAACTTAAATATACGGTCTACAATTCCTAAAGAGATCTGCCTATTATGATCACTATTAATACATGCATGCTTACTGAGTAAGAAGAGGAATACCAGAGTTAACAATAATTTTAGTATTGTGCAAACAATAATTATTTAGGATGATATCGCCTTCTTGGCGATACATAGCTCCATTTCCGGCGGTAAAAGAGGAGTGTAGGTTTAATAGTGAGGTTGATAGATGGTACCATAATGCTATCTCTTGCTACTGCCACTAATGACTTTACACTTGGACTGAACGGTTCGTCTGCATCCCCTATCCTTTTGGAATCGACAATTTGTCCAATTCCTCTCATCGTTGTGTATCTTAAGTCTTCATTCCAATCTTGCATGGATATTTCGTACTTCGAATCTATTCTGCTATAGCCCATCCGCCACAAACTTGATTTATGTTGCTGTTATATTTCCTGGGATGATGAGTTCTACTTAGTGTTCTCTCCGTAACGAAATAAATTTCTTTGCAGTATCAATCAACTAGGGGTGAATAATACATTGGACAACACATGAACAACGTTAGATACAGTCCGCGGATTGGAATTGTTTAAGTTAAACGACCTGAAGGTTTTATCCGCGACAAGCCTCCCCTTCCTCTGGGAGATTTCGTAGAAATCTCATATACAAACATAATCTATCTACCGCGGCCCTACTAATATTACATTATTACTAAATGATTGTGCAACGCTTTATACGAATCTACAGAGGGGGTTTATGGATTTCTTTTATTAATTGTTACTTAATTTATTTACACGGTCCAAGATCTATCTTAATTTTTTTTTTGTATAAAAATACGTTATCCTCTAAGGCTCTGCAGATTTCGGGAGCACTCGCTGATCGCAATGAAAACAATAACGGAAATTTAGAAAGCTGATCAACTATAGTCAAAATGTATTTGTATCCCTTAATAGATCTTCGCAGAGGACCCACTAGGTCTATATTCAAGGACTCCCACGGATTATGAACAATGCTCCGGGAATCCATAAGACCAGCCCGCTTTTGTTGTTCGGGCTTAATAGCCTCACAAATAACACAATGTCTTACATATGATGCAACATCTGCCCTCATCTTCGGCCTATAAATTTTCTGAGCTAACCGATTGTAGGTCTTTTGAATACCTCTATGTCCGGACGTGGGTAAGTCATGAGCGCTACTACTTGCTTGCAGCCGTCACTATATGAACCTAGTTCTGGCTATTCTAGTCGACAATGTTTCCATAGTGCATTATTCTGAAACTTCCAATCAGGGAACTTTGCAGGCTTCTGTCGAACGGCTTTGATCATCCTCTCGACCCACTTATCTCCCACTGCTCTTCTTTCCACACAATCCATTACTGGCACTGATCTTGAGAGGAGGTCTGGCAAAAGGTGTTCTTTCCCCCTCCTGTGGATTATTTCGAATTCATATTACTGGAGGCGCATCGCCCCACCTCGCTAGCCTGCCCGTCGGGTCCTTCAAATTGTCAAGCCATACCAGTAAAGCATGGTTTGTGACCACTGTAAAATTGGTACCCTCTATGTAGGGGCGCAATTTTTCAATAGCCCACAAGACCGCCAAACACTCGCGCTCTGTAGTTGAGTAATTTCTTTCGCAGCGATTGAGCGAGTGGCTTAAATACGCAATGACCTTATCCTCCCCATTGAGGTGTTGCGTCAGAACTGCACCCAAACCGTAACCGGAGGCGTCAGTAAGAATAATGAATGGATGCTCAAAGTGTGGACAAGTTAGAATGGGAGCACTTACTAAGCAGTCTTTTATACTCTGGAATGCCTGATAGCACTCCTCTGACCACACGAATTTCTTCTTCTTTCGCAGTAGGTCTGTAATCGGAGCAAGTAAAGTCGAGAAGTTCGCCACGAACCTCCTATACCAGGCCACGGTTCCAACAAATTTCCATATTTCTGATACCGTCTTCGGACATGTCATACTCAGAATGCATCTGACCTTTTCGGGATGCACTTGTAATCCGTTCTCGCCAATAATATATCCTAAATACTTCAACTCGGACCTACAGAACTCGCACTTGTCATAGTTTATGACCAGACCCGCCTTATGCAACCTATTGAGAACTTCTTCCAATGTCTGCTTATGCTCTTCAAAGGTCTGGGTCACGGTTATGACATCGTCCAAGTACACGAATACTTTTGATTCGAGTTCACCTGCTAACACGCGGTCGATTAATCGTTGCCACGTTGCTGGTGAGTTGCTTAATCCGAAAGGCATGCGGCAGAATTGAAACAGCCCCTTTCCTGGGACAGTGAACGCGGTATATTGCTTCGAAGCCTCTTCCACTGGTACTTGCCAAAATGCAGACTTTATGTCGAGTGATGACATATAGTTTGCGTCTCTCAGTTTGTCTAAGGTGGCTGATACATAAGGCAGTGGATACGCATCTTTTTTAGTCACCTTACTCAGTTTCCTGAAGTCGACACAAAACCGATATTTTCCATCTTTCTTCCTCACCATCACCACTGGAGATGCCCACTGTCAGATGGTTCGACTACTCCGTCTTTCAACATTTCGTCTAGCTTTTTCTTGTGTATCGCTGGTGATACAGGATAATGACGCTGTTTTATAGGCTGTGCATCAGTTCGTATCACATGTTCGACTTGATTTGTTCGTCCAAGACTGGTACCCATCTTCTGTTTCGCCATAGTGATCAGCTTCTCTAACTCCCCCTTCTGTTCAGGTGACAACTTTGACTGATTTTGTAAAGCGCTGACATAATGTTCACTCGCCTGATCTAGAAAACGCCACGAGTTATCCTGGAAATTTGCCTGAATATTCATCCCTCTCCAGAAATCGATCCCAAGGATTATAGCGTGAGGAAGATCTGTTATGATTAGCGCGTCACACACTTTGATACGGCCCTCTAACTCTATTGGTATGCTCACCTCTCCAGTTACATTTACAGAACCCCCTATAGCTAAACTCACTCTGGTTGCACTTGCCGATCTAACCCTCAGTCCCATGCTTTTCAACAGATCATATCCGGGTCCACCGATTGTAGTTCTCGATGCCCCTGAGTCCAATAATCCACAAAAATTTAGTCCAAAAATCCTGACTCTCAAATGAGGCCGAACATCGCTCTCCGCTTCTGCGAAAACATAATCCATAAGAATGCTAAGTTCGTCCAAGCCCCCATTCCTCAAACCTCTTAAAGTGGCGACTATTTGCGGATTACTCGACTCGTCACCTAATTTCGAGCTCCTCGTTCGTTTCGCGACCCTGATGGTACCTCTCTGCTTACTGTGCCCTCTGCATGCTGACCTCGACGAGTGCACCTAGTACAATTTGGGCGAGTTACCCCCGGCGCCCCGCAACCATAACATTTTATATCTTTCCTACAAAACTGAGCAATGTGCCCCACTTTGCCACATTTGAAACATCTACGTTCATTGTTTCTAATAGGGACAGTTACTTCCGACACTGGGTATTCTATCGCCGTATTCACATAAGCCAGATCCGGCTCGAGAAGGTTATTGTTCTTTTTTGTGGGAGGTGGCACAAAAGTCTCCACTGAAGTTGTTACTGATTCCAAACGCCTCCCTAATTCTACTAAATCTTCCGCGGTTGTTATCTCAGTCAGACCAAACTGCGTCTGATAAAACGGGCTATTGTTCCGCTGTAATAACTTTAATTTCTTACTTTCCGATAGTGGAACAGTCAACCGATTAAACATATTTGACATGACGGCCACATACATGCCGATAGTCTCATCCTTCCCCTGTGTCTGCCGCTTAATTTCGTCAAGCAGACGGTCATCATAATCATAGGGTAAAAATTCCTTTTTGAATTCGCGCACTATGTCCGCCCATGAATGAAATTTAACTTTATTGGCCCTATACCAGATCAATGTACATAAATCAAGAGCTGATCGAAAAAGTTGTTGTTTGTTAATACCTCGAGCATCAGCCAACTCATCTATTCTTTCTAAGAAAGAGTTCAGTGACTGACTATGTTCCCCTGAGTATTTCATCTCCCATTTATACAATGGCACGCGAGAATGGCCACCAGTCGTGACCCTAGCAGTTGTGGATAGCTCCGCCTCGGAGAGATCCTCTTCGTCCTCGTCCCCATCTGCCTTAAGTCTTAACGATCCCAGAGCTAAGATCAATTCCGCACGAACCCTTCCTCTTTTCTTCTCCTCGTCGTGTCCACTCGCTTCTACCCTACCTAATCGACCTAAAGCCCATTCGATTTTTGTCGGAACTTTCTTATATTCTGAACTACTGGAATCCCCTTCAAATTTATCAAGAAGTTCTCTCACCTCTTTGACTACTTTCTTTAATGCTTCCATATCTTCAGCAAACTCATAGGGGTAAGGGTCTACTACCAATTGTCTGCCATCTCTCTCGGCCTTTAAAGCTGATCGTAGAGTCTTCCTCATTTCATCTACATTCGCCACTGGAAGACCCCTAATAATGTGCTCGTAAGTCAGCTCGTCCGTATTGAGCCTATTAATCTCCATTGTGCAGTCCCCAACACCTGGTAGGAACCACAATAAAATTGCAGACTATTGCTAAATAAAAATCGCCACAATTGGATGCAGACAATGAATGAGATTTACGGGTAAATCGTGCTACTAGCTCGGTAACTCGGACGAAAATGATTATAGAGGACCCAAAAAAATTAGAATAAAAATCTAACTGACTAGGCCGAGTAATTCAAATTAGAGTACAACTCTTGAAAATAGGTTTAAGTCGGACCAAAAAAAGAATTGTATGTCGTCACGGCGGCCAAGAGCTCGACAAAAACCCCACAACGAAACACTTTAAGGGAAATATAAACAAAATAATTGAAAGGTGGCAACTATATCAATTCATTTGCTTCAGCTTATTTATTTCAACGATTGAGTTGACACCCATCCGATCTCGCTGCCGATACACCAATTCCAAAAGTATATTTTTAAAATTACCAACGTATATCATATACTTAAGCTAATAAATAAAACCAACCTCTATTTATGATACGATACTGGGATTACCAGGCATCACTTCATTTATATGATTCTAGTAAAAACCACAAGACTGATTCATTTAAATTCTTAACATAACCTAAATTCAAAGCGTTATTTTTCGGGAATTTGGGAAGTCACCCTAGCTACGTATATGATACGCTAAGACGATAGTGCAGTGTTAACACAAATACTTGAAGGAATAATCTGCAATCTGGTAATAAAATCTACCCAAACCCCTATTATCCTTTTAGGTACAGTTGCAGTATGCTAAGAATGTTACTTAGTCTTGTGCGCACAAATCAATGCCGCACAAAAGAAACGCACTACCATAAACCCGCTCTATCTTAAAGTCAGTAAAGGATCAAGAATGAACCATGACCCATTGACTTCTTAGAAGTCATTCGCTTGCATCATAAATGTAATACCCTTTAAAAATTCAACAACCTGAAATCAAGGAACTTTGGTTATAAATTGCGTGCCGAGAACAGGCTACCTAAATTACGTTTACCTTCTGTGGCTTACTTCATAAAATTTGTTACGTATGGTAATTCTTTACGACGTACGAAATCTTAGCACTATACTGTTCCACACACATGTGACTAGTAACCCGTTTCCTGTTGAAATACAATAAGCTCGTCGTCAGCTATCACCTGTACCTTATCGAAGAAAACCACAGACACCACCCATACTAAATGTAAAAAAACAAGGGTACGAGCTCGAACCGAAAATTTATGGCTAGAGGTTCCCATACATGACGTGGTAATAAAAAAAAATAAAAAAAAATTATCCCAAGCACGGGATGTACCTGCGCATCCTTACGTACCATTGATTTTCCTCGAGTTATGTCGAATTTCTAGTATTGCGCTCAACTCCAAACAAAATTAGTACTAATTCTTTGTCACCATGAAAGGTCTTATTTGTTTAATAAGCCAACTAAAGCTGTTGTGCAACAACCTAAAAGAACAACTCCTCACGCTCACTGGATATATCTACCAGCAACCAAAAATTTCGCACAACTTCATACAACTCAAAAAAAAATCCAAATTCGTTTCACATAGACTTTCTATAAAATAAATTCATTTCCAACTTAATTCCGTACAAAATGTATCTCCTCTAATGAAAAGAGATTTACTAATCCCAACGCATTCCTTAGAACTAGCTCAGATGTAATAAAAAAAATTGAACCATGTTCCTCTAGACAATAGCTACCTACCACCTAATCCTACTACGCGTACGTACAAACGTATATGTCATCAGAACACTGTCAGAAATGAAACGAGCAAAAACAATAAATTTATCGATTGTTAGATTTATCGATTGTTTTACAGCTTCAAAATCCTTGCCATTCTTCCCAGCAAAAAAAATTAGCTCTACTTATTTATTTATACTAAATTTGTGTAACTACAGTCGATGCAGTTAATAATCCTACTGTTCTTACAATATTCATGAAAATCTGGCCCCACGTTGGGCGCCAAAAAATTGTTACGCTACCCCGCAATGCATAACTGCCAGCTCAGTAGAAGGGGTGGATTTAAACAAGGCTAACTAAAATGCTCAACCAACACTTCTGGTAGAAGGATAGATGACGAAACCTACAGAAATAACGCTAAAAGAATTAAAAAAAAGAACCTCAGTTCCACACTTATGATATCCTCTTTATTTATTTAATATATCTTAATATAGCTAGCAGCTTATCAGCTTTCACTCCGAATTAAAATAAAAACGCGGACTATTTTTGTATAGCTAGTACAACTGACTAATGTTCTTTATTAAATTTCCCGCGTTATTTATACATTGCTCTTACCTACGTTAATCTATACATACCATACTATATGCTTACATATTAAAAAAATTACCTCATACACTTGGAACTGATGATGGTATACATTTGTCGCAACGACAAAAATGCTTGGTCAGTGACGCAATTATTAATCGCCGCGGTAAATGCATGTCGAGAAATTTTCTTGTTTTCTTTGTTATTAATTTGGTTGACACAGTTCCGAGTGTACTTGGTGTCGAAATCTTATTTCTTTTTATTTAGCTTGTTTATGCATTGTAATGCATATTGGTTTCGAAATTGTTGTGAATCGATTGACCGCAATAATTGTATATTAAATTATTGCAATCAGTCGATTCATTGAAATAATAATGAATAAATGCATACTACACCTTTCCCCCTTAGGAAAAAAATTTGTGTTTACAAAATTATGTTTTTGTTTTGTTTGTTTGTTTATATTTACAGTTTGGTTATGTTAGGTTTAATTGTTGGGGCCATTATGGCTTCTTATCGCTTATGTTTACTCATTTAGTTTAAACGATATGCTTATATAGTTGATTACAATGGTTACTTATTAGTTGTACTCAATTATCTATACCGGTGTGTAATCTAAATTAATATAATGTTTTTATTTCTGCCTTTAATTTTCTATATTTCTTAGTCTATTCTTATGTATTTTGATCTTATTTTTATTTATATCTTCGATAATGTAATTTACGTTATCTATCGATTGAACTATATATGGTCCGCTGTATAGAGGATCTAGTTTTCGTCTATTCTGTACTGTCATTAGTACCTTGTCGCCTATTTTAATTGATATTGGTTTGCAATTAGTATCATTTACCTGTTTCCTTAGTACTTTAGATGCCTGGAGGTATTGTTTTGCTTTGCTTATAGCTTGTTGTAGTCTGTATTTCATCTCCTTACTATACAAGTCATAATTATATACAGGGTCTGGCCTATTAATTGTTAGTTCTGAGGGTAGGTTTATACTTTTGGCAAATATGAGTTCAAATGGTGTGTAACCATGTACTGTGTTTGGTGTGGTATTGTAGCAAAATGCGTAATATGGAATCCATGTATCCCAGTCATTTCTATCGTCATTTACAAAACATCTAAGGTATTCATTTAAGCACTTGTGGTTTCTTTCCAGTGCTCCTATGGTTTCAGGATGTGCAGCGGTTGCGTATAGTTGTTTTATTTTGAGTATGTTACATACTTCCGCAAGGACCTGGTTTTTGTATTCAGCTCCCAGATCAGTTTTAATTTTGTTCATAGGTCCGTATGTTAGTATGAACCCATTCACTATTGCTTTTGCTACTGAATTTGCTTCTTTGTCCTTTGTGGGTATTATTACTATATATTTGCTTAGATCGCATTGTATTGTTACTGCGTATCTGTTATCGTTGTTGGTTTTTGTAAATGGACCGTATGTGTCGATGGATACAATGTCGAAAACTTTCGTTGGTGTTGTGGTTATTTCCATATGCTCTTTTTTCTGTTTCTGATGCTTATTTTTCGCACAGAGCTCGCATCGATTTACATATTTTGCTATTGTTGTCCTCATTTTTTTCCATTTGTAAATTTCCTTCAGCTTTTTATACAGCCTTGATTGACCCAGATGACCTCCTGTAGGTGTGGAGTGATAATCGTATAAGATTTTATTTATTTTCGTTGTTTCTGATATGAACTGTTCCGGTTTGAAAATGTTAATGTTTAAATTCTTTAATATCTTGTTTCCTAGGATTTTAAATGCGGTTAAATTAATTGTTTTAAATATTTCACTTTCTGCAGACAGTTTCAGAGTCTTGGTCTGAAATTGTTTGTAGATATCATTATCCAATATTTCGAGTATCTGCTCTAGTTGGATCTACTGGTTGGATATTTTTTATATTTATATACCGCTTATATAATTGTTCATACTTGTGCATTATATTAATTTCTATTTGTGTTTCTTTATTCCTACAGTTCGTAATTTTTACCTTTAGTTCAGGCAATTTGACTATCTTTGTTGGGGATGATACCTCCCAAACGCGCAGTTGATTAGGCTGCGGGGTTATAGGAGTATTTTTCATTTCCTCGGACATTATGTTTGGTTATTTTTGGTTTGTCATCGCACGGGTTTGGACGCGTCGGACGTTGATTTCCTTCAAATCATCAATGTCAACTTGTATTCTTGATAACGCGTCGGTTATTTTCTTTTTCTTTTACGTATTTGACTTCGAAATCAAATTGCTCTAAATCTAACCTCATTCGTGTGAGTTTAGATGATGGATTTTTTATTCCGAAGAGATATGTTAAGGGTCGATGATCTGTCCTTATTATGAATTTTCTGCCATAAACGTAAGGCTTAAAATGGATAATTGCCCAATGTATTGCCGCGTGTTCCTTTTCGATTACTGACTTATTCTTTTCTCCGGCGGTAAATGTTTTGCTAGCGTATGCGATTGGGTGTTCTGTTCCGTCGATATTTTGTGACAAGATTGCTCCACATGCTGCATTTGAGGCGTCCGTAGAAATAATGAATTGAGTTTTGAAATCAGGGTTCTGAAGTATTATTGGGGATATTAAGCTTGATTTAAGGGTATCGAAAGATTTTTGTTGGGTTTCTGTCCATTCAAATCGTTTATTTTTCCGGAGCAGTTTGTTTAATGGCAGTGCTATTTCTGCGAAGTTGGGGATGAAACGGCGATAGTAATTACAAAACGCCACGAATCGTCTGAATTCGTCGGCGTTTTTTCGGATTGGGTAATTTTTAACTACCTCGCATTTTGAACTGTCTGGGCTTATGCCTTGTGATGATATTCGGTGTCCAAGATAGGTGACTTCTGTTTGGAAAAATTTGCATTTCTCAGGATTCAATTTTAGGTTACGTTCTCGTAATCTGTTAAATACTGTTTGCAGATTTTTAATGTGGTGTGACTGTGAACATCCGACTACTACGATATCGTCAATGTATGGAAAAGCTATTTCCGGTGTCAAACCAGTCATAGCGATGGTCATCATCCGTTGGAAACTGTTTGGGCTTATGTTAAGTCCAAAAGGAAGTCGGGTGTATTGGTAGTGACCTTGATTTGTTGAGAAAGCTGTGAGCTTTCTAGAAGGTTTTTCTAGTGGTATTTGGTGGAATCCGGACATAAGGTCAAGTGTAGAGAAATATTTGGCTCGGCCCATTTGGTCGAGTATCTCCTCTATACGAGGTAATGGAAATTTATCTGCCAAAATCCTTTTATTAAGGTTACTGAAATCAACTACTAAACGCCATTTTTTACTTTGGTTGTTGGATTTTTTGGGTACTAGTAGTATTGGAGAATTAAAATGAGAAACAGAATTCTCTATTATTCCGTCTACTAGCATTTTGTCTACCTGCCTGCTAATCTCGGTTTTGTGCGCTTCTGGAATTCGGTAGTTTTTTGTGTATACTGCTCTATTATCAGTTACTTCTATATTTTGTTTGTAAAAGTTATTGGTTGTTAGAGGTTCACTTTCTAACGCAAATATGTCTTCATATTCTCGACATAATTTTTCAAATTGAATTTTGGCGTAGTCTGGAATGCTGTTTAGGTTTAATTTGGAAATAACTTGTTCGGTTCTATTTGATTTTATTGTGTCTGTATTAATAGTGTTAAAGTTTGAGAGTGGTTGTGTTTTTATATCGGAATGTTGTAGTGTTGTTGTTTTATTTGTAGTGTTTAGGATCCTGACTAGTGGATAGTTTTGTGATGTAATTGCTCCTGCAATGAATATACCTGGGTGGAGTTCTTGACCAGTGATCACTATATCTTGGGCACTTTCTTGATCTTTGACATTGAATTTTCTTATTATTTCACATCGAGGTGGTATGATAATAGAGTTTTCGGATGGACCGTTTAGTATTCGGATTTCTGCTGAGATGTTAGGTGTGTGTATTGTAAGGGTCCACGTATCATAGTCGATAATGATCTTGAACTTAGCTAGGAAATCTAGTCCTAGAATTGCGTCAGCTCCGAGGGAAAAGTCATCCTCTACTATTTGAAATAAGTGTTCGACCATGCATTGGACGTTGAAACGTAATTTTGTGTATGTTGCCCCAATTGATTGCCTCTTAGTATCCTTAACCCCTTGAATAATGCAAGTGTTTTTAAGATAGTAAGGTTGTTCTTTGCTAATTTTTCCCTTCTTGAATATGGATATATCTGCCCCTGTGTCTACAATCAAGGTACATACTGACCCGCACATGTCGACATACGCTTTAATAAAATTTGATAAGGAGTGATTTAGGCAATGTATGCTTGGATTGAACTTGACGCAGCCCCCAACCGTGTTGTTTCCTCCTCTGGTTGGGGGGCTTGATATTCCCCCGATTGGAAGTAGTTTACATTTCTCCTTTGATTATAGGTATTGTTTGTTCTTGTGTTGTTTTGGTAACGTATATTACTATTTGATGGAACATTACCAATATATCTTTTATTACGGTGATTATATTGATTTCGTGGTTGTGCATGTCTATTATTATTTGTCATGTTTCTATCGTATTGTTGTTTGGGCCAACACTCCCTGTTCCTGATATAGTTATTTTGATTGTTAAAGCTTTGGTTGTTATTACAATGAAACTTTCTTGATGGGTTGGTATTATATTGTAGGACATTACTTAGCTGTGGTTTATCTACTGATATTGCCTTCGCAGTTACCTCTGAAAGTGTTGCAAGATTACTGGCCTTTAATATAATTGCTGTTTCCGCATTTGCAACATTATTCGTAAATGACTGTATTGACAATTTTTCAGCCAATTTATCGGCTGCTTCTCCAGTTGCTACTTTCTCTGTTATAAAGGCTCTCGTTAGTTGGCCTGATAAATTTTTCTATTTATTTTGAAAAATCTGTGAGTTTTTTGCTGCCTTGCTGGCATGATCGTAGTTGCGCCAGGATGGCATCTGACGATAAATTTTGTCGAAAATTTTTCTTTTAACTTGGCCTTGATTGTTAATACTGTATTTGTGCCTTCTGATATTACATACTTGGCTTTTCCCGTTATACGTGTCTTGATGAATTTGATCATAATTGATTTATGCTCATTCGCTGTTAGCTCATCTAGTAATTCCATAGACTCAATAAAAGCATCAGTTTCATCCTGCTTTCCATCATAAGGTTGTATGAGCGATGTAGCTGTTTTTATGTCAAAAGCCATCGTTGTTTGTCTCTGAGTTTTAATAATCTCCAAGATTTTGTTTGCTGTCTTTCTAATACTTTCGTAGATGACTTTTATTTTCAAAATTGTTTCGACATCCGCTTGTATTAGTGCGTTTTCTGTTGCCTTGGCAAGGAGTTGATTTGTTAATTCCTCTTTCTCTTTCAGAGTTTTCGTGGTATACGGACGGTTTACTGATTTATTAAAGTTGGTCAATATTGCATCAATTTCCTTTTCTATCTTTATAAGTGCTTCCATTTATCAGACAGTTTCGATATTTAGTTTCGCTGGGGTACTGAGGTATCTTTCCCTCAAACCCTTCTATGGTCTTTATACAGTGTATAAACGAATTCAATGATTTTAATTGCAACCAATATGCACAAAATTATAACTAGCTGATTATTTTCGACAGAAACTGTATCCTCTATAATTAGGTTATTTACTATTTCGCCGTTGTTGTCGGCATTTTTTGATTTTGTACTACCCATAGTTCATTAAAACTCTGTGTTTTTGTTATTTAATATATATTGTTTCTTATAAACTTTAAATCTATTCAACTTTTATTAAGAATGATTGATCTTAATGTGTTCTATTAGATCATCTATATTATCAGACACATACATACATTCCCTACATTTATGTACTAATCTATCTGTAAATCTTTTGAAGTCTACTTCTCTTGTGCTTGTAGGTATTGAATTTTGTTGTACACTTTGTTCGTGGTTTACTACTGTGTGCTCACTCAGAGCTTCTATTGAGTCTAATATGAAGTTGCATTTAAGGCAAATGAACATATTACAATGTATTGCCGCTATTATTTATTTGAATGAAACAAAAGTATTTTTTTTGTTATTTTTTTTTTTGTTTTATTGTAATTTAAAAAAAAAATTTATTTTATTTATTTTTTTTTATTTTACCATATTAAGTATCTTTGAATGTATTTAGACTAGAGCTACTTCTACTTTTACACATTATTTTTAAATTAATATAGCTGTTATTTTTTCCTTTTGATGATATTTAGCTGTTTTTTTGTCAGCATTATCAATTTTCTGTACTTTTCCTGTTCCTCTTCGGTTGCCGCTATTTCGAGAAGTACTTTGTAATTTTTTAAATCTTTCGCAATTGTATGCCTCTTGCCTCCCCGATGGTAATTTTTTTTGGTCCCGCCTTGTATGGTGGAGGATTTTCGTTGCTCAGCCTTGCTTTTGGGATGTATGGTGACGGCTTCTCGTTCACTGGGTATGGTGTTAAACCCTCTGTAATCCTCTCCGGTACTGTAATTTTCTTTGAACTCGGTTTATATTCTGGAGCCTCGTGTGTTAAATTGTCAACGTTGCTTTCCCGTGGTTTTGTTTTTTCCAGGTTGCTGAAAATTCTTTCGAATATTTTGTCCGTCTCGCTGTTCATGTTCTTCTGTTTTAATTATGATTGGTATCTTTTGTGCCGACCTCTTGAAGACTTCTTTATGGTAGTCGTCGTGTGATATGTCACTGTCGATTAAGGAACATGCACGATTCAAATCGTCATGTCCAAACGAAGATAAAAATGCATGATCCAAATATTTTAAATTTTCTTGGCCAAAGGAACATGAAGATGCACGGTCCAAATTGTCACGGTCGTCATGTGATAATCTTACGATTCAAAAAGTTCTAGGTAGCTCATCAATCTTGTCAAAGAGAAATTGACCTGGGAGCAGCCGTGAGGCTTTCACTCCGCTGGAGCGGCTTATTCAAAGCTCTAACTCCGAGATAAGTACTGTAATAGAAGTCGGAGAAGCTTATCAGCTTTCACTCCGAATTAAAATAAAAACTCGGACTATTTTTGTATAGCTAGTGCAACTTGACTAATGTTCATTATTAAATTTCCCGGGGTTATTTATACATTGTTCTTACCTACGTTAAACTATGCTTACCATACTATATGCTTACATATTAAAAAAATTACCTCATACACTTGGAACTGATGATGGCATACATTTGTCGCAACGACAAAAATGCTTGGTCAGTGACGCAATCATTAATCGCCGCGGTAAATGCATGTCGAGTAATTTTTTTGTTTTCTTTGTTATTAATTTGGTTGACACAGTTCCGAGTGTACTTGGTGTTGAAATCTTATTTCTTTTTATTTAGCTTGTTTATGCATTGTAATGCATATTGGTTTCGAAATTGTTGTGAATTGATTGACCGCAATAATTGTATATTAAATTATTGCAATCAATCGATTCATTGAAATAATAATGAATAAATGCATACTACAACGGCTTATAATACCTTAAATGTGTTAACTATTATTAGAGACATATGACTAATACTACCCTACTTAATAGCATACCACCACCAATTGGGTAGTATGGACTCGGCCTTTCAATATGACCTGTCGCAGTTACTTCTCCAACGACACGTTACTTCGGCTTTGTAACCTAACCTGTGAATAGTCACAGCAAAATGATTTCAATCTTAATATGGACGTATAGATATATTATAACTATAGTGTATGTATGCTATCAAGGAACCACTCATAATTTAGCTCGTAAGTAGTTACACTAATATGACTCAAATCGAAATATACGTATTGTAGCTAGTAACAATGATAACGCCTTTTCGGCTTCGTAATTTAACTTCTAAGTCATTAAATTGGGACGATTTCAACTCTGATAGGATACTAACAATTTATTAGTAATATTAATTCAAAATGCCTTCCCGGCTTTGCAGTTCATTCCGTAAACTACTAAATATACTACGTTAATTGCAACACTAATATAATGTAAGTAGTATCACTTCTGTAACGCATTTTCGGCTTTGTAATAGGTATATCGTAAATTCGTATAATAATAAAATATTGTAATTTCACCCCTGTAAAAGTATACAAGGAATATCAATTTGAAAGCGCCTTCTCGGCTTACGATATATGGTACATAATAAAATAATCTACCGATGCTACACGATATATGTATAATATATAATAAAATAACCTGTTAGCGCTATATATGCGCACATAAAGAAAACCAAAGGGGATACTTAGCTTAGGGGGCCCTGACGCGGGGAACCTCCATTCCTGGTAGGGAATCTTCTTTCGCTCCTGCAGTATATTTCTTTTGTGGAAATTACTTGAGCTACCTCGTCTCCAAACTCCTTTATCTGCTCTCTTTCCAAGTAGCGCTAACCATTCGATTTCTTTTTGTTCTTTTGGTTCCTCGTTTCCACCTGCCGCGCTTAAACTTTTATTTGGACTTCCACTTTATCATCCTCCAATTTTCTTTCACCTTGCGAAGTATAGCGATTATAGCTGATATTTACACGTTCCAGATTTTTTTGGATTTCTACCAACAGATGGATACACACAATTCCTTCCCAAAAAAACTTGCCTTCTTGCCGGATAAGAGAAGAAGAACAGGAAATCGTCTTTTTTTGTGTGGCTATTTTAGTGCTGTCAGAGCGCTCAGCTGATGTGTTTCGTAGTTGAAACCACTTTTTCTGATTTGGCGCGACTTCTCACTTCATCGGTTCGGGGTGCACATTGGCGCCCCCTTCCGATATTGAAATTTTACTGATTTATTAATTTTAATTTCCACTTTTGTTAATAATATTTTGTTGTTTGATTATTTAACTATACTGTTTTGTTATTTATTTTGTGCTATTTATATTCTCGTTCGCTTGTTTATTTGATCACATTGTTTTGTTATTTATTTTGAACTATTTATATTTTCGATCGTTTGTTTATTTGATCACATTGTTTTGTTATTTATTTCGTACTATTTATATTTTCGATCGTTTGTTTATTTGATCACATTGTTTTGTTATTTATTTTGTACTATTTATATTTTCGATCGTTTGTTTATTTGATTGCACTGTTTTGTTATTTATATTATATTATTTATATTCTGAACCGAAGTTAATTATTATGGGTCGAGTCTGAGGAGTCTGGAGTACGTCAAGCACTTGGTGGACTTCTTCCACGTTTATAAATGGGCCCCAAAAAGAAGGAAGGTTCACACGTCTGTATCTCCCCCTTTGGTGTACTATACGCTCGTTTTCAACTTAAATATACGGTTTACAATCCCTAAAGAGATCTGCCTACTATGATCACTATTAATACATGCATGCTTACTGCGTAAGAAGAGGAATACCAGAGTTAACAATAATTTTAGTATTGTGCAAACAATAATTATTTAGGATGATATCGCCTTCTTGGTGATACATAGCTCCATTTCCGGTGGTAAAAGAGGAGTGTAGGTTTAACAGTGAGGTTGATAGATGTCTCCATAATGCTATCTCTTGCTACTGCCACTAATGACTTTACACTTGGACTGAACGGTTCGTCTGCATCCCCTATCCTTTTGGAATCGACAATTTGCCCAATTCCTCTCATCCTTGTGTATCTTAAGTCTTCATTCCAATCTTGCATGCATATTTCGTACTTCGAATCTGTTCTGCTATAGGCCATCCGCCACAAGGTTGATTTATATTGCTGTTATATTTCCTGGGATGATGAGTTCTACTTAGTTTTCCTCTGCTCCTATTTCTTGTTAAACGTACTTCTGTAGTTATAAGCGCTCTCTGTAACGAAATAAATTTTCTTGCAGCATCAATCAACTAGGCGTGTATATACATTGGACAAGACACGAACAACGTTAGATACAGTTCGCGGATTGGAATTGTTTAAGTTAAACGACCTGAAGGTTTTATCCGCGACAGAGCTACAGATCTATAATTTTCAATCTTGTGTTTAGCACCACTTTTAGAAATGGCCTTAATAATTGAGGTTTTCCATGAGTCTGTAAATACTCCAGTATTTGAAGAAAAATTGAACAAATAAGTTAGACCAGGCTGTTGGGGTAGATGGTAATCACTGCTACCGTATCACTTGGATGGTTGCAAAAATGAAATAAAATACTACTCTTACATATAACAAAACCGATTTATTCACTCTATCGACTGCTCCGCTGTACGATGTACTTAAGACTCACCATTCTCGGAATAATCTATTACAATAATTCAGAGTTGTAAAAGTATTTGACATTTTGCTTGCGGTGTTACCGCTGTTATGAAATCTATGTTAAAGCGTACGCCACATCACTCCCCCTTATGGAAAAGTAGTGCTTATATAATTTTTAAATCTTGTAAATTGAATTTAACTTTGGATTTTGATAGTTTTTTGGTTGCCCCTTCGGATGTAAGTGTGTCAGAATTTGCTACGAATGCGGGTTTAATTCTATCAATCGATATTATTTGGTTTTTTCCATTTATAAGAATATGAAAAGTTTTGGCTTGTTTCGAAATCACTTTAAAAGGTCCGTTATAAGGTTGTTTTAGTGCTCCTTTGTGGACTTCTTCTTTTACAAAAACATGCGAGCATGTTTGTAATTGTTGAGGTACGAAAATTGAATTTTGTTTGCGTATTCTGTTTGGTTTGGGTTTGATTTGGGCGATGCTTTCTTGCATCTGCCTGGCTAACTCACTTGTTAGTAGTTTGGGCTCTTCGTCGTTATCTGATATAACGAATTCTGCAGGTAGACGTAGTGTTTGACCATATAGCAATTGAGCTGGAGATGCTTCAAAGTCTTTCTTGATGGCTGAACGGATACCGAGAAGAATCCAAGGTAAAGTATAATACCATTTTCTTGTATCGCTTGTTGCTTTTATTGCAGATTTTAGTTGTCTATGAAATCTTTCGACAAATCCGTTCGCCTGTGGATGATAAGTTGTCGTACGTATCCTGTGCACTCCGAGTAAGTTCGTAATTTCTCTGAAAAGGTTGGACTCAAATTGAGTGCCTTGATCTGTCGTAATGGTTTTGGGTATTCCGTACCGAGATATCCAGTGTTGTAGAAAGGAAGAAGCTACTGTTGAAGCGGAAATGTGTTTTAATGGAATGGCCTCGGGCCAGAAAGAGAATCGGTCTTTCATGGTTAATATGTAGGTATGACCATTAGATTGTGGAAGTTGTCCTACTATATCTATGTGCACGTGGTCGAAACGCCCACTAGGGACGTCGAAAAATGCCATAAGGTGATTTCGTATGTCTGGTTATCTTGCTTTTTTGACATGCGATGCAGGTCTTGGCCCAATGGTTTACATCTTTATTGATGTTTGGCCAGAAATATTTACTGGTTATAAGTTTACGAGTTACTCTAATGCTAGGATGAGAAAGTCCATGTATGGAGTCGAAAATCGTACGCCGTAAAGTTTCAGGGACATATGGTCTTTTTGAAGAGGTTGATGTTTCGCACCAAAAGTGTTTTTTTTTCGACGGGTATGTATATGTTTTCTAGGGTAAAGGATGTGCTTTCCTGTGACAAGATATTTTTGAGTTCATCGTCTTGATCTTGTTCGTGAATTAGTGTAGGTATGTCTAACTTCTTAGTGTTTATGGTGTCAATATAACATCGCGATAAAGCGTCTGCAACTAAGTTGCTGCTACCCTTCACGTATCTAATATCGTTGGTAAATTGTGCTATATATTCTAAATGGTTGGTTTGCCGAGGTGATTTTTCTGTTTTTGAACCTAATGCCCTTGTAAGTGGCTTGTGATCAGTAAAAACTGTGAATTCTTTACCTTCGACGAAATATTTGAAACGTTTAATGCCGAGATAGATAGCAAGTAATTCCCTGTCAAAGGTGGAATATTTCTGTTCTGTCGGTGATAGTTTCTTGGAATAAAAGCTTAAAGGTTCCCATGATTCTCTGTTTTGCTGCTGTAATACGGCTCCTACTGCTACGTTAGATGCATCTACCATGAGACTAATTCTTGCATTAGGGTTGGGGTGTGCTAGGAGGGTGTGATTTTGGAGCGCCGTCTTGACTTGCTTAAAGGCATTATTACATTCATCGTTCCACAGAGTGTTAATTTTGCTTTCCTTTCTTTTTGAGCACTGTTTTATCAGCTCGTAGAGGGGAGAAGCAAGTTGTGAAATGTTTTTGAGGAATCGATGGTAAAAATTTACCATGCCTAAAAAACGTTGCAGCTGTTTAGTTGTAATCGGAGTGGGAAAATCGGCAATTGCTGCGATTCTAGTTTTTGTAGGGGCTATACCATTGGAGTTTACCGTGTGTCCGAGAAATTCGAGTTCTTTGACTCCTAGCGTACATTTGCTCGGATTGATGTTGATTCCGTACTCGTTTAAACGTTTAAAGAGAGTACGTAAATGATTTTTGTGTTCATCAAGCGATTTACTGAGAACTAGTATATCGTCGATGTAAACGAAAAGGAAGTCGAGACCTTTCAGAACTTCATTGATAAATCTTTGAAAGGACTGTGCCCCATTCTTAACACCAAAAGGCATTCGTAAAAACTCGTACAAACCGAAAGGTGTTGTTACGGCAGTCTTATACACGTGTTCCGGTGCTACAGGAATCTGGTGATATGCCCTAACCAAGTCTACTTTAGAAAAAATAACGTTTCCATGGAGATTCATTGAGAAATCTTGAATATTTGGAAGTGGGTAGTTGTCGAAAACGGTTACCGCGTTGAGTTGTCGATAGTCACCGCAAGGCCTCCAGTCAGGTGCATTCCTTTTGGGTACTAGATGCAAGGGTGATGCGACTGGTGATGAGGAGGGGCGACAAATCCCAAGATCAAGCATTCGCTGAAATTCGTTTTTAGCTACCGCTAATTTTTCCATGCTAAGACGTCTTGGTCGAGCGGATGGGAGTGTCCCAGATGTAGTGATTCTATGCAAAACACTGTGCTTAACCGGAGTATTGAAATTTGGGGGTGCCTTAAGGGATGGAAACTCATCAAGGATGGAACCGAGTTCTCCGTCGATTGAGAACAGTTTAGGTGAACATGAAAGGACATGTCTCATGTAACATTTTGTTGAAAGATCGGTTTGTCTATCTACTAATTTGCTTTCGCGTAAATCAACTATCAAACCGAATTTGTATAAGAAATCTGCTCCTAGTATGGCATAGTCTGTAGCAGCTATGATGAACGTGTAATGAAATGTACGCCTTAGATTGATGTTTACTGCGAGTTGTTTAAAACCGTAGGTAGGAATTGCAGCTCCGTTCGCAGCCGTTAAAACAAGATCAGCTTTGTTACGATATTTCGGAAAATAATGTTTAGGAACAATTGAAACTTCTGCGCCGGTATCAATTAGAAAACGGATGTTGTTGGTCTTGTCGAGTATAAATAAACGGCGAGGAATTCAGGAATTTTTCGCTGCCGTGGACGAAAATTCGCTTATTCGTTTTTTGTCTCTGTTTGATGTCTTGATTTTTCGCAGGGCGCTATACATTTCTTCGCCTTTACACCATAACGCTTATGATACCAACATAGTTTCTCTAAATCCTTTGGTTTGGAAGTCGTTCTGTTGCGAAATTTATTGTCGTTTGAAGAGTTACGGGTTGTATCTCGTGAGCGTGATTGGGAGCGTGAGCGAAACCGCCGAGGACTTCTGTTTTCGAGATTTTTCAACTTTCGCGTAAGGGTATTGATTTGCTCCCTAAGATAAACATTTTCGTCGCTCGGCTCGTTTATGGAAGATATCTTAGGTCCGCTGGTTGAATCGTATATACGATCAGCGATCTTGAAAACCTCTTCCTGTGAATGAGAATCTTCTATCGCTATGACGCACGCTTGTGTAGAAGATGGTAGTTTGTTCAGCCAGAGTTTTTTAAATAGTGGTTTATTAACCAGACTGTTACCTCCTGCTAGGGATTCCATCTGGCGGTATAGCTCCGATGGCTTTGCATCTCCTAATTCTATTCGATGGAGCAGAGCATCGAGTCTCTTTTCCTCGGAATCTTGGCTTCTTGCTAGTAAAATAGTTTTTAAATTTTCGTATTTATCTGCTTGAGGGGGACTGATTAAAATGTCTGCGACGAGTTCCATGATTTCGGGGGATAAAGAAGAGATGAGGTAGTCGTATTTCGTGTTACTTGATGTAATATTTCTTAAACGGAATTGAGTTTCGACTTGAAGGAACCATAAGTCAGGTCTGTTTTGCCAAAAAGGTGGTATTTTAATGGAAACTAAGGATGCCGATAAGATATTGTTTATGTCTCTGTTTAATTGTTGGGACGTTGTGTTATCGTTTGTGTCGTTCTGACTATGTGATGTTCCCGCGGTATGGAGATTACCGGTATCGTTATTGTTATCCTCCTTATCAGACATTTTAAGTAGCGTCTCCCGAACTAGTATTATTGATAATAAATATATGCAATGTCTCTTTGAAGTATTTCTCCCGACGAGAGTGCGTGATTCACTTTATATAGAATTCGTTTTACGTTTAATTAAAATACTTCTATTTGTGATTTCAACACAAGCCAAGCACTTTCATAATTAAAAAAAAATATATTGAAATGAAATATTCTTATACAAATTTTGTGTGTAAATTAATTGCTTATTTGTTATTTTATTGTAGCAAATTCTGAACGGTGTACTCACTGTGAAGGATAAATCCAATTTAAAACCTTTGCGTTTTTATTTTATTTTTCACCACTGTGTGTAATTTTAGGTTCCAAGATACTCTATTCACTATTTTCCTTTAAGGTTCCAGATGTGTGCGCATGTATGCTAAAATGATACAAAAATGTATTACTATATAAACTTATTTGAATTTTAAAAATGTTATTAAGTTGAATTAAAAGTCGGAGTTTTATTAATTGGCAAGTTGAAATTCTAAATTTAATAAGATCTTGACGAAAAAAAAAAATATTTTATATGTGTATGTACGTATTAAAAATTTTGAGGTTATTTCAACTACTTCACTTATATATGTACGTATACGAAAAATTGAAAGAAATTTCAACTACTTCACTTAACTAATGAAAATGTTGCAAAGATATTACAGCAAGATAAATTTACATTAAAGTTGTAACCTATGTAAAGTCTTGTGATGATTGTTGATATTCACAATAATTAGTATCGCTGCGTAAACCTTGTGTCTCCAATTGTTATGTGATGCTGTTACTTCAATTTTACATACTTTCACTACACAAGCACGATGGCAAGTCTTTGGTGGCGAATACTTGTTGAAGTTTGGTAATATATGTGCTGTATGCTCGAACTTGTTTGAGATTAATGCAGCCACTGTCAGTTGTGCCGTTCCGTATGTACACTTGTTGACGTATGTGTATACGTGTTATATAGTATGTTGTGTACTATTGTTGACGGATGTGTATGCGTGTTATGTAATATATCGATGTATGGTGTTAAGAATGCGCGCCACCGTTAGCCGTATGACACCGGGACTTCGATTTTCCGCTTATCGATGTGGAAAAGAAAAAATTTTTGGGAAATAATATGTAACGTAACCTTTATGTCCAGGAAAAACTGCAAACTTTGGAGATTCTCCTTTTAGCTGAGTTTCTGTCCAGATATCGATTCCCTGATTAAAAATATTTTGGCCGGTGTTGTGTTTCGATTAGCTTTGATGCTGCGGCTCTTGATGAAATTAAATGTTGAATAAATCGGCCGTCGGGGTCACCAATTTGTTGGGGTAGATGGTAATCACTGCTACCGTATCACTTGGATGGTTGCAAAAATGAAATAAAATACTACTCTTACATATAACAAAACCGATTTATTCACTCTATCGACTGCTCCGCTGTACGATGTACTCAAGACTCACCATTCTCGGAATAATCTATTACAATAATTCAGAGTTGTAAAAGTATTTGACATTTTGCTTGCGGTGTTACCGCTGTTATGAAATCTATGTTAAAGCGTACGCCACACAGGCACTAGTGCTTTCATGCATGATTTAATTAAAATGGCTGAAATAAGATCTGAGTCATGGTTATAATCTAGCTTTGTTTCCATAATAGCTTTATTCAAGTCATCCTCCTCTAAGCATATTGAGCCTAGGTTTAGTTGGGAATAAAGAGAATCCGGGAGAATAATGTTATTTATATCTGCATTGCTGATATACATAGATTCGAAGTAGTCTGCAAACAGATGTCAGGTACTTTGGATATTGTAAGCTCTAATACCATCATATACCATTATATTTGGAAAGGATGATGACTTTTTTCTATCATTTATGTATGACCAAAATGCCCGGCTGTTATTTTTAATATTAGATTCTATTGACCAAAGATATTGGTTGTAAAGAAAACTATTCAGAAAAGCAAATTCCGTACTTAATCTTTTGAGCTTTTCAAAATAAACCCGATCACCAGACAACCTAAATTGTTTATATGATTTATTTTTGGCGTTTTTTAAACGTAATACCGACTTATGAAACCATGCTGAGTGTGAAGATTTATATCTATATCTAAGAGGAACGTATCTATGCACACCCTTTTGAATAATATTTAAAAATTTGCTGTATGCTTCCTCTACAGAAGAATCACAAAAGATATCAAGCCAGTTAAAAATATCTAAATATTCATTTATAGCTACGAAATCAGCTTTCCTATAGTTATACTCTACTACAGAATTGTTACTAATTATTTTGTCAAAATTAAAAATTTTTATATACATAATCAAAGCTTTATGGTGGATATCACACTCCACTAATGGAAAACTTGATTCAACTAATATAGCCGAGCAGTTGTCACTTAAAAAAATTATGTCTAAAAATTTACCAAGAAGATTACATATATCATTAATTTGAACAAGGTTCAGGCTATGTATCAATCACTAAACATTCTATGTCGGAGGTAACATTTGATGGAATTAACGAATCTTCATCACCCGTAATCGACCACATGATATCAGAGAGATTAAAATCACCTAAAACGCATAGAGTGTCATGAACAGCTAGCATTGCAGATAGAGCACGAATGTTGTCCATATGTGAATTATAGATATTGTAATCAGATGCTGGCGGAATGTAACTAGCACAAATGTAAAATGAATTATTGAATGCTAAATCAGAAAGGGACACAGCTACTTGCTCAATAATTCCACTATTACTTGGAAGTTGACTTTCCTCACTAAAAACTCTTGATCTTACAGCTATTAATACACCTCCTCCTCTGCAGTGACCCGATGATAGAGGGACCCGATCTTTTCTGTACGTAATGTACCGACTAGTAACAAATTCTGGTGTAGAGATTTCACAATGCAGCCATGTCTCGGTTAGAACAATAATATCAAAATCATTATCTGTAATTGCCAATCTAATTTCATTAGTCTTAGTGCGTAAGCCTCTAACGTTTTGGTAATAAACAGCAAATGGAAAAACATTACTTGCAGCATCACATAAGTCATTTGCAGAACTTTTGCGTTGAAAATTATTGATGTTAACGTTTATGTAAGTAGTGGTGTTGCAACCGTTCGATGAAAGTTTTTTTGGTTGTTGGAAAATTGGCGAATGATTACTCCGGTAGTCCAAAAATCAGGAACAAAAATTTGCGACGTAACATTTTCTGGTACTCCCAATTTAAAAGTAATGAACCTGAGCTCGGTTTTATCAGCATCAGACTTAAGCAGTTGTTTACAAGACATATCATCGGATGGAATTTTTGCTTTAGATGACACAAAGGCCAATAATTGCTTTTCAGACGTATCCGGATGCAGTCGGGAAAGATGAAACCATTATTTAGACACAACTGAGAGTTCATTTGTGGGCACCGCATTACCAACAAGATTGACTTTACGCCTTTTTTTGTTTTGCACCGTAATCCAGTCATTTTCTTTTTCCATAGAATCCACTTGACTACGAAAAGATGGTACATCAGGCAAGCACATCTTTTGACGCCAGCAATAATGTCTCCAAAATAAAGCAACGGCAGCAAACAATAATGAATGCCTTGCGCAGAATGCTCACTGGGATAACTACTGCACCCCAGCAGCCGCAGGCACAGCAATTGTATAAACTTAAAATAAGCACGGTTGAGAGATACTGGGATGATATTCAACAGTTACACTACTCAATATGGGAATCAGTTGAATCAGGTCTTAGTGGAGTTGCATTAGTCAGCACGCCATCGCATCCGCACCAGTGGTGAACGCAACCTCACTCATGAAGCTCCCTAAAATAGACTTACCAAAGTTCGATCGTGACTATTTGAAGTGGCGACCATTTTATGACCCTTCAACGAAGTGGTACACAAACAAGCAATGGTCGACTCGCAGAAAATGTGGTACTTAAAGAGTAGGTTATCGGGAGAAACCGAAACAATTGTGCGACATCTTACTATCTCAGATGCAAACTAGACTGCCGTGTGGAAGATAATTAAGAAACGTTACGAGAAAATTAGATTGCTGGTAACTGCACTGTTGAACAAATTACTGTCACAAACAACAGTAGCTCATGAGAGTGCGCCTGCAATTAAGGCGGTTCACGACATAACGCAAGAATGCCTCTCTTGTCTAGAGAATTTAGGAATCAACACAAGAGATTGGGATCCAGTGTTGTTGCACATATTAGTCAAAAAATTGGAATAACACACACGCTCTATGAACAATATCTCACTCAGTCCAGAGCATTGCATGTCAATGGCTTCTCCTACATAAATTTACTGATACACTAACAAGACATGGCGTGAACCAATCCCTAAAATACTGGATTGCACACATGTTGAACAACAAAACTGTCTTGGCCGGTCTGGGTGGGGAAAGTAGAGTGAAACAGGTCCACAGAGGCACCCCAGAGCGTGGTATCCTATCAGCCTTTTTGTGGGTGCTCATCATGGACGATCTCTTGCTAGCTCTCACCCGGGTGGGGTACAAAACGGTATGTTACGCATATGACCTGGTGATTTTAGTCACCGGAAGTTTTGAATCTGAGCTATGTGGATTGCTGCATAACGCGATACGACTAGTCGCAGACTGGGCTATAGATTTCGGACTGTGCATCAATCTTTCGAAAACCGACCTACGCCTTTTTACCAAAAAAAGAAACATCCCAAGATTGAACCTGCCCTAAATCGGCTCTACACGGTTAGAGCTTAAGGTCAGAGTGAAATATCTCGGCATCATACTGGATAAAAAACTAAGCTGGAAGCCACACCTTGAGGACAGAGGGAACAAAGATCTAAGAGCTTTCGCAATGTACCGCAGACCCATAGGGAAAAAGTGGGGAATCAAACCGCGATGATCCAGTGGATATACACTAGTGTCATCCGACCCATGGTGGCCTATGACTATATGGTATGGTGGAAAGCAATGGAGTATGCCAATCATCGTAAGATATTAGAAAAGATTCAAAGATTTATACCTACCTAGTGTAAGCGGCACATTCAAGTTTACCAGTACTCGGGCTCTTGAGTTTTTCCTCAATATACACCCCGTGCAGGTACATATCAAGGAGGGGGCTTCTATCGCAGTGATGAGGCTGGATCCATGGAACTAGGGTTCCGCACGAATGCATCCTTGATTTTGTGCGGTCCATCGCACCTGATATCGACAGGGAAAGCGACCACCACCTTGAGACCATGCTGATAAGTAAGTTTAAATCGAAAATTCTATCAAGGAAGGAATGGGCATCACACTCCATGATTCACCCATTGACAGACATCACAATTTATACGGACGGCTCCAAATCTGAAGGCAATACTGGAGCGGGCGTCTTCTGTGAGGAGCCGCACTTAGAACTTGCGATACACATGGAAGGCTATGTTACGGTCTTCCAGGCGGAGGTCGAGGCCATTCTTGTCAAAGCCCTTTACAACCTCCAACTTAGTACTGGAGTGTAAGACTACTGTGAATTCCCGCACTCATAACACTCGTAACATAGTACTCGTTATGTGAGTGCATGGTCACAGTGATATCGGCGGAAACGAAAAAGTGGACGAGCTTGCGCATCTTGGTGTGGCCTCGGAGGCACCATCCTCCACAATTGGGATCGTACCGGGACACCTCGTCTCTACAATTGCGACTTGGGCCGATTGCCAGCACAGTTGTCTTTGGTTAGACGACCCTTCGGGTAAAACAGCAAAGGAACTGTGGGGAAAACCTAACCCAAGTTTCACAAAAAAGCTGCTAAGACTGAGCAAGTCTACCCTGAGAGCTCTGTTGTCTATTCATACGGGACACTGTTCTCTCAGAGGTCACCTTCATAGGTTATGACTTGTCGATAGTCCGATATGTGGAGTATGCGGAGAGGAATCCGAAACGGTGACTCACTTTCTTTGTCACTGTCCGGCTCTCTCTGGTAAACGCTATAGATTCCTTGGCTAACACCTCCTGAGACGCATTGACAAATAACTGACAAATGCCCACATTGTGTGAGACCGGCTTTAGAAGCACAATGCTTCAAGAATGATTCTTTCACTTGTCACTGCTCAACATAGAGAATGCCATTGTTGAAAAAATTACAGCTGAAAAGGTATTATATAAAATAATAGTAGTATTCCCTTCAAGCAGCATGATTATGATGATTTTAATTTAGAAGATAGTGATGTACCTATGGTGACAAATTCAAATTAAACGATAATGCACTGGGAGAAATTTTTATTGAGAATAAGCTCTGTACCATTTTGCTCAAGGAAAGTTAGATGCGATTTTGAGCTTAGCGGACATTTCCTGCATGTAAAAAAACAAATTGCTTCGTCTTATTCAAACTGAATATAGAGAAAATAGATTAAAATAGTTAATATATTTTCAAATTATCTTCGATTATGATAATATAAATAATGAGCAAAGGTTTTATATCCTAAGAATAAAATTGCCAAAAAGTAGTTTACTTTTCGTTATTAAAAAAAAATGTACTTTAAATGTTTAAATTGGATAATTTTTAGTAGGTATATACATATATGCAGACTTCATGTAAAATATTCTTCTTTGTAGCAAGTCAGTTTCGTTGTATTAGCCATAATTTTCTTATAATAGAAAGAACTTTTCTCAATATGTATATTAATTAAATTTGGCGTCTATTAGATCTACGCTTTTATTGCCGTTTGGAGAAGATTTCTTCTTTCCTAGAAGAAGTTTTCTCACCCCAGTAGAAATCGTAATGCTTGTAAATTTAAAAAAAAATCGCATGTGTTTTGTATTCGATCTAAATGAAGTCCAGTCAAATGTATAGGAAATATTTATTAGAGAATCAACCCTTGCTCGAAATCGAACAGCGGTAATCAATAAAATAGTTTGCTTGATGTAAGGAAACAAGGAAACTTGGAGTTAACACGGATTAATGCTTTAGAAACTTTTACACATTTTTGATAAACAATACTTGGTTGAAGAATATTCTTTGTCAATTTTCTGTCAAGCTGGCCCCTACTAGCCCCCCCCCCCCCTACAACAAAACCCTAGCGACGCCCATGAATATATCTTTGAGACAGAGCCTCAGCAAAACTATCATTCTTATAGATTTTACTCACTTTTTAAGAATCATTTGAATTCAATTCAATTCGAAGATTCAAGATGTTCGGGATTTTTGTAAGGTTGTAACAACTTAAAGCCATTCTCGTGTTTATTTATTTATTTCTAAAAGGCAGCCTATAATATTTTTCTCTCATCCTACCAACTTCAAAAGATGATGTATTTGCAGATAATGACAAAATATAACTATAGCTTCACAATATACATTTACTTCATTCAAACATTATTATTTGCAATTTATCTTAATTAGATGTAAGGACATACTCACTCCAGCGAATAAAATCTCTTGATTCATTAATGATTCACGTAAAATTTCTAGGGATGCTATGACGTAAATATTTCAATTTATAATCTCTTTCATCTTCAAACGAGGTCTGGTAAATATCCCTCCCGACTACTTCATATAATATAATAATATATGTACATAGGTATGCCTGTCCACCTTCTAAGTTGTGGGGGGTAGGTATCTTTCATTACATTCTCTACAATCGAAGTAAATCATGTAGCGTCCTTTTGGATGAAGGGAATGTTACAAGTGAACTTGCTGCTTGTTCCAAAAACAAAGAAGAAAGAAAAGGGAATCGTTTTTTTATTGCCCCGGGAGTAAAAAAAATGTCTATATTCTGGGATAATAGGCGTTAGTGTAATCGCAAACATGTTTTTGTTAAAATTGTGTAATCCCAATTCCTAAAACGGACATTTAGTGACCTAAAACTGCTGGAAAATATATATCAATTTGTAATCTTCCTTTTATTTAATTTGTGGAAACCTGCACGAAAGACAAAGGAAACTTTCTTACAACGTCCCTAAGGATTATGGCTTTGCAATGACTTTGCTTTATGGATTCAAGGACATCAAATAATGATTTACCGTATTAAGACGTCCTAATGGATTTTGGTGGGTTTGCTCCATACTGATGTTTGTTTCAATATTACTCAACTTTCAAAAGCTTTTGATCCTACATACATATACATAATTTATATAGATGGTTTCATAAGTATGTATGTACTTTTTCAGATTAGTTTTACCTATGAAAGAGTAGAGTTTATTAACATTTATATATATATATATATATATATATATATTTAATAACAATTAGTACAGTACTCGTCTGTGTCCAATTGATAATACTTAATATTGGTATCAGTATAAATGTAGCAGCTCCCGAAAAACCATCACCCCACTATCAGCCATATTGAATGAACATACATACATAGTGTGGATTGTGCCTGTCAGTTTACTTTAATCTACTTTTCATCCTTTTGTTAGCGGAAATTGGAATTATATCAGCACGCCTTACGAGCCATTTACAGCGTAATATGCCACCATTGGTAATTTATCATCGGCAGTTTTGTTAGGTATTGTTGAAATTTTGTTGAGTTCATAATATATTAAATTCAGGAAAAATGTAAGGCTTGGAGTTTGAATATAATTCAGCAAGCAAAATGAAGAAATGAGCCTGCAAAAAATGTAGAAATTCTATAATTATTATTAATAATTATTTAATATTATTTTGCAATTAGGACGATCTTAATATTTAATTTAGCTTTATTGGTAATTGTAAATGCGCTAGAAAGAAACTGGTGATGGTGGTGTATTCACAAAGGGGAGAAAATATATTGTCTAAAGAAAACAAAAATTGTGGTAGCGTAGGAAATATCAATCAAAATGCTGCAATTGATTGTTGTCCAGCATATGCAAAGCATTATTTATTTCGAAATCATCGAAATATAATATATATGAAATTACAGTTTTATTTCCAAAATGTAAAATTCCCTCTCTCCGTTCACTACGATTGAGTTATTAGTTTTCTGATTTGACAATATTTTCATATTTGTTATACGAGTAGTCTGTCCAAATACATTTGGGAGCTCAAAAAGTTTTTTTGAATTTGAACGTTAAAGGCATTAAAGGCTTTCGGCCACTCTACAGTAAAAAAAGGGCATATTTCGTGATTTTTTTTCCAGCGAAACCATAAAATAAATCAGATTTACTAAAAAAGCGTTTTATTTTACGTATAATTGGCAATACAAAATAATTTTTTCACGGCGATATACGTCAAAATACCGCCTGTGCAGCATTTTTCTCATAACGTCTTTATTTCTTGTAGATCAATGGCCCAATCAAGTACTCCTATTATTTTTGAGTTATGATGAGACACCAACGTTTTTTCGATTATATACAGGTTGTCCCGTAAGTCGTCGTCAAGCCGGAATCGGGTGATAGACCAAATCATAATAGTTACCAGAAAAATATAAAAAAGAGTCTAAGTCATGTTTTTTTAAATTATAGACATTTCTTTTGTTTTCGAGAAAATGTACACCCTGTGATGGTTTTGTAGCTCTCGTTGATACAAATCTTTACTTTTTTTCAATCTTATTTTTGTTATGTAATCCCGAATAGTACCTTTGTAACCTGTTGCTATAAATTCTAAGCCAACTGTCCCAGCTTGGAAGAAAATGTCACATTTTGCCGAACCAAGAATAGAAAATTAATACGTCACCCAACTTTAACTGCCTCTAATGAAAAAAAATGTACTACACCAGTTTGGCAAGTAACTTTAAAAGTTGACGGATTTAATAAGGATACTAAAATGGTATACCACTTGCTACATTATTTCTTCGATTACGGAAAAAAAAATTTCTTCAAGGAACCCAGTTTTGAAAAATTTCTTTTCACCTACTAAAAATGGTTCTAAGATTCTAGTTTGAGTGAGATGGAAAGTCATTACATGAATTGTGAGTGAGACAGATAGTGACGCTTTCAAGTTAGAGATGCTAACTTTTTGTTAAATTTAGGACAAATTTTCCTTAAGTTTAAAACTAATCACCAATTATTTGGATGCTAAGATTTATTATTTACAAAATATGTTCAAAGTGCCTTCCTTCAGCTGCAATACAAGTTCGAAAAATGAAAAAAAGAAGAAAGAAATGAAAAGTTTGAGAAAAATAGAAAAAACAATTTTTTTATTTATTTATTTATTTATTTATTATTAGTTGTAATTACATAGATCATAACTTAAATCTATCTTAACTATCAACTAATATAATGTGCCCACGGCTACTAGGCCATCTGGGCAGCAACAATTTTTTTATTTATTAAAAAAATGTAAAATTTTTTTTAAAGAAGCAGATTCATTCGAAAAGAATCGAACCTGTATACGCCACGCATTTTCATTTTTTTCATTTGTTTTGCAAATCACCCAATTTCGCTATTTGGGACCTGTTGATGAGTCAAACCAAGACTTGAAACTTGTCACCAAAAATTAATGAGTTAGTTGTGTGATGAAATAACAAATTAGAACATTTTTTAGCTTTCGCTATATACCGGAGAATCCCAAAAAATTCTTTCTTGAACAAAATTAAGTTTAACCCGGTAAAAAGTCCAAAAGAGTAATCTTTTTATTTACTTAAGTATTAAGTTTGTTGGCGTTGATTTTAAATTTATTATTTTTTATTACTCTCGATTTTGGACGCCTAAAAGGGTGGTTCAAGGTAAATCAAATTTTTATTTTCATTCATTCAGGTACGTGCCGTCTGCTGGAGCGCTTCATCAGGTTGCAGAATAGTGAATGTAAGTACCTACCTTCAGTATTAATTCAGTGGTAATAGCCTTGTTGAATTCTCGTTTGAGACCCCAGTGTCCTCCAAATTAAGTATCTGGTTCGCTCGAAATTTTAGTAACATCTGGAAGAGTAGTTTAAGTAAATACAAGAAAGAGAAAAACAAAAAGATTTTCGTTCGGGGACTCATTCCAAAATATTAATTCCTCTTCGTTGCAATATGTTGTACACGGAAAGCTACCTTTCGAGGTTATGATAATGATCGCGTCAAGGAATTGTTATATTAGTGTAAGGTCGTCGTTGTGATTTCCACTTACGTACTCTTGAACATAATAGGTTGTTCCAGAATAGTCGACCAATGCTATAATAAGAGAAAGAGATTGTAAATTGTAAGTTGTAATTGAATTCGGTTTGTAGAAAACTCAGGAAGTTGCCATATCATTTTTGCTCAAAATAAATATTATAACGTATTGAAGATGTGCTGAACTTCTTAATATGTTTCCTCTCACTATACTGGAGCCCTCTCATCCGAAGGTCGTATAGGTCCGCTCTAATCTCTTCCACAGGTCAACAAAGGGACTTTGGACGATTGTGCCACCCAAAGTCAATGGGAGGATGGGGCTTGGCAAGGAAGGCATGACATCTGCGCCTTTAATGGAATGTAGGTAAGTGACGTAAAGGTCCCTTCTGGACTGAGTGAGTGCTAGGCTCGTTGTACGTAGGCACGACATTTTTTTGATTATGGGTGATGACAAGCGGCAGGTTATTCCGAGAACTCCCCACACTCTCCGCCACCCTTAGCCGAGGTGCTAGCGTGCCGCCCTGTGCTGTCGCTGTCATCGAGCGATCTGTCAGCTCATGCTGGCAGTTTGGACTTCACGTCCTGAGCATTCATCACTCAACATACATACCATAACACGCTACAGATCTACGGAGTACAAATACCCCTGACTGATGAAAATGATGAATCCACAATGTGGTATTATGAAAGTTTTATTAAAAAGATAAATTAAAAAAGAAAATTAAATTACTTACGTGCGTTTAAAGTTTACTAGGTTTTTGTTAAAGATTTAACAAAGGAAAACATTGGGAAGCATTGAGCATATCATGGAAGTTTACAACAATGAACTATGAATTGATGTACAGTATACTTTCGAGGATTGGCCCGGCCGTTTTTCCATTTGAATCTATCTTTTAGTTAGCTTCATTGCACTCTAAACCACATGATTTTAATTGTAGTACCTATTTTATCTGATAAAAGTTTATTGTGGGTATTAAAACAGTAACTATACACTCAAAATGGTGTAATGATGTATCCATTTTTTTACACCCCCTGGGGGTGATTCTCATCTCTTTGTAGTAGCTTAAGCGTATATTTTAGTCACATATTTTGATATTTCACCTCAAATTTGTCATACTTTTATATACACCATATTCATTATGATTTATCCTTTTCATCAACCACAAAATAAACCAAAATGAATTTGAAATGAATTAATGTCAGAATACACGCTTTAAAGTACGACAAATTAGTCAACTGCTCCCGAGGTTGTGACAAAAATTGCATACCATGGTAAATAGATTTTCTACACGAACTTAAGACAATACAAGTACTTAAAATCGAAAAATATTTTTGAATTCGTTATGTGAAGTGTCAGTTTCAGTTCATTCTACGTAATGCAAAGCTTGCTGAACTGAATAAAAACACGAAAAAATCAGTAGAAGAGTTCATTTCATTTAGGCGTATATTTTGACATTAAAGTATGACAAAAGATCAGAATCACCCTCCAGGGGGGTGATTCTGATCTCTTTGTCGTAGCTTAGGCGTATATTTTTGTCACACATTTTGACATTTCACCTCAAATTTGTCGTACTTTTATATTCACCATATTCATTTTGATTTATCCTTTTCATCAACCACAAAATAAACTAAAATAAATTTGCAATGAATTAATGTCAGAATATCCTTCTAAAAGTACGACATATTACTCAACTGCTTCCCAGGTTGTGACAAAAATTTGTTATTGTAGTAAATGGATATTCTACACAAGCTTAAAGCAATGCAAGTGCTTGAATTCGAAAAATATTTTTGAATTTGTCAAGTGAAGTGTCATTTTCAGTTCATTCTACGTAATGCAAGGCTTGCTGAACTGAATAAAAGCCCGAAAAAATCAGTAGAAAAGTTCATTTCGTTTAGGCGTATATTTTGACATTAAAGTACGACAAAATATCAGAATCACCCTCCAGTGGGTGATTCTGATCTCTTTGTCCTAGTTTAGGCGTATATTTTAGTCACATATTTTGACATTTCACCTCAAATTTGTCGTACTTTTCTATACACCATTCTACCGTTCACTACACAGCGAACTGCCTGAAGAAATACTTAGCAGAGAAGGCCAGTGAAAAATTAAATTCGCAGAATAAGTTTATCATCACGGTTCCATCGGATATAGCATTACAAGGTAAGTTAAGGCTTTTAATAGATACTGGATCTTCATGCAGCATAATTAAAGTTAATAGGATGAAAAGGAGTACGCCCATACAAACATATCAAAAAATTCAAATTGGAGGATTGTTCGGATCCACTAGGAGCTCCATAGGCACTTGTGAGGGGAAGTTGCAGATAGACAATAGTCAGCATGCATGCAAATTTAATGCCATTAGTGATACGGATACAATTCCAGCCGACGGTATACTGGGAATGGATTTTCTCAACAACAGAGCTATTGTTGACTGCGTAAACATGAAATTGTGGATACAAAGCACCGGTAATAGTAATCAAGAAAATACCTCTTGTGGAAATGTCCCAGCTTGTTCACAAGTGGGATCCACAGCCTGGCAAAATATCAGTCAAGAAAGACCGTATCAGACCAGAATATCAGATATCAAAATCAACACGCCAGAAAACATCACATCAGGCGCTAGTGACCAATACTCCAAATGGGAAAAACAAGCACATAATGTTGACAAAATTTCACGACATGGAGTGAAAAGTGTACCTACATTAGATGACCCATTTCTGATGCCAACATGGTAAAAAACCTTGACGAAACCTCACGAAAATGTGGCTCTTGATATTCGAAACGAAGATTTTAATGAGGATAGGAGGCGGCTATATAAATATTATGGCCACAGTGGCAATAGGCTGGATGATGGCCGTGCATTGGTAAGAATCGCTAATCTAAGAGCCTATCCTGTAAAGGCAGCGATTTCTTCGCGTGAACAATATGGACTTCGTAAATATTCTGAGCGATCTGCATGGCGCTATGAATGTAGCAACAATTTCTATCCTCAACTAGGGAAAACCCAGGGGATTAAGCAAAAAGGTCAGTTACAGACGCCAAAGCATAGCTGTCAAACAGATATGGTAGCTCCGCCGGTCAGAAATAAGATTAATAGGACAAATCTTACGCCAAATTTGACCGGGCTGTACAAGGTAGGTAACGGTTATGACCCAGGAATCGGGGAACGTAACCAAACAGATTTCCAACAAATTCCCTCCAATTTCAGAAGAAATTCAAAGAGCAGAGTTTGATAATCCATGGCCAGGAAGATATAGATGAAGATATAGGTAACCCAGTTGATCCAAATGGTAAAATAGTTTACAGCTGATTGGAGTTTTCCAGCTGGTTATGCTTTTAATCATTTAATCATTTAATTTTCACCTATTTATTTATTTGTTTAAATGATTTATTTATTTTGTTTAAATTATTTATTTATTTATATGTTTAGTTAACGTTTTTATCATATCTTTAATGTGTATTTTTCTGTGAAATATGTCTCAAAAACATTTTTAAAACAATTTTTCATCATACCAAAAACAAAGCTAACTCCTGACGAAGGGTACTAAACAAGACCCGAAACGCCGAGTGAACAATAAAAAAGTATAATCCAAAGTTCGGAGTTTCCTTAAAAATATCCCAAACCTTACACCAATTGGTAAGGCAAAGTTACAGATGTATAGGTAAGAAAATGTCTTTAAAGAAATATATATATAAAAATTACAAGAAAAATAGAAAATTTAAAAGAAACAAGAGGTTTTTGTAAAAGCAAAGGAATAAGAGATTAAAAAGAAAAGAAGAAAATTTAAAGAAAAATAATGAGCAATATATGAAGATAGGTGATTAATAAATGTTTAAAGTTAGGGAAAACAACAAATTTGTAAAGTTGTAAGATAAAAAAAATAATGGGAAATATGACTTCATTGACAATTAACCGAAATAAAGGAACAAATTAAAAAAAAAGATAAATTTTGGGAAATGTTTTATGGAATTATATTGTAAAAACTAAGAGAAACGAAAACTTGTATTAATGAATAAACGAACAAAAAATTATTAGTGAAATATATAATCAGTAAAGAAATACGGCACGAGCAGATATAAAAATTTTTTGTTAAAAAATCGCAGTTTATAAACAAATAACAATAATGATTACTACATATGTATATTAAGATACCTTAAGACTTGTAGGTTAGGAAAGATTGAAAATTTCGAAGTAGAAAAAATATATATACGTAGAGTAGTGTAATTTTAGCCTTAGGAGCTCAACGGTGGAGGTAAATACGGTAACAGAAGTGAACAAAAAATAATCCAAAAACCATCAAGTATGCTGCGAAAGAGGAAAATGCAAGTTATACGGGGCTCTGGAATAATTAACTCGTGTATGTAGATAGGCCTGCAAAGGATAATTAAACATTAGGAAAACGCTTTATTAGAAGGCGAGGATTATTAAACATTATGAAATTACTAAGATATAATTTCATGTTAAGAGCTTAACTACAAATATGAAGTTTAGAAAAAAAATATTTCTTTAAGTACGGGTGGACTCTCAATATAATTGAGAGAACTCCATCGTCCCAGAAAGAAACTCAATAAAAGATAAATAATATTTTTATAAATATTTATTATCAATCCACCTCATGGCAACTAAATAAGCGAGAACAATTCTAAAGTGTTAATCTTCTGGACAAAAATATCTTCTTAAAACCTCGTTTGTTTTTTGTGTCATAAAATTAGAAAGCTATAACGCTTTATCTTATTGAATGTTGAAGTATATAAATGTCGCCGAAAATGTTATTGTGGAAATTGATCGGAATGGTCGATTTAATGAGAATCAAAATGCTAATATAGTATTGATAATTCCGATTATTGAGAAAGTTGTTGACATGCGAATCGCAAAATTTTGCATTATAAGATATAAATATGTACTATGCTGGAAATATTACAAGAGATGGAAGTTGAATAAGTGCAACACAAAATCGCTTTCAGTAGAAATTTGGAAACATCTTTTAAGGCAGAAGAGCGCTTGTTGGCTCCGACTTAACTTGAACTTCATGTTAAAAAGCGTAAAAACTTTTAACTATATTAAAAGTGATTTACAAATGGAAGAATTAAGTACAGTAGCAGCACGACCCAATAAACTATCTATAGCACCTCTGACACTGAAATCAGCCTAAACAATCCAGATCGTGAAAAACGAACAACCCACTAACCCAGAACACATACAAGTGACAGTACCAACAACAGCCCACTGTAAACTCACCTACGATCGGAGGGAAAGAACTGATGCAGCTGAAGTAGTTAAGTAGTTAAGTTAACCACCGTAGGGTTAGTATTATACTATATAAAATTAATATCTTTATTTATTATTATGTGTTCGTTTTACTCAAGAATCATAATAAGAAATAAGTAGAGCTTACTTTTTAGTTTTTTTTGATCTTCTCAATTTGGTGCTACTTAGCCTTTCTTTAATTAATGGTAGTTATGTAAATGGATAGGTAAAATTGTAAACTAAAACTGTGTAAATAAATAGATAAAACTTGTTAGTGATTAGAATTGCTTGTTCATTAAGATGTTCATTAAGTATGGAAAGTCAAGTCTATATGTAAAAAAAAATTATTATGATGAACATTCCTTTAGTAAGTAAGGGCAATTCTATGAAGTAGACTAAAAAAAAAAATAAATTAGTTAAGAGGAGATGGAAATAATAAATTGTATTTTGTAATAGAGATGGGAGGAGTTTAAAACTATGAAAAAAAAAGAAAAAATGATAAGGAGAAGATATTAAAGAGAAATATATTAAGGAAAATGCGTTAAAAAGAATATTATATAATGAAATTGTATTACAGGAAATTATAATAATGAAGATGTATCAAAGAAATCACGATACTGAAAATGTACTAAAGAGAAAAATGAATGAAATTGTACTAATGAGAAAATGTTTTGATAGTATAGAGATACCAACTTGTCACACCAGGCCTAGTTCCCTTGGGAACTAGTTTTTTCCAGGGGGAAGGGATGTCGCGGCGCAGCTCCTGTAGTACCGGAGGCGGAAGCAATCGGCAGCTGTTGGGGTAATTAGGCAATGAGTAATCGCCCAGCACTTCATTTTCGCACAGTGAGGTACTGGCTATTACATTATTGCTCAAATAATAACACCACAGCTGCAGATAGCGATGATGCAATGGATAATTGCTGGACACCTCACTTCGCACAGTGAGGTACTGCTTTTGTCTGTTGTTAGCAGAAACGGCGCTGTGTAATAACAATAACACAGGTGGTTGTCTCCGATGACGCAATGAATAATCGCTAAGTAACTCACTTTTGCCGGTGAATACTTACATTTATTTATTGTTGACAAATCGCGACTGCAATGCTGGAAGTAAGTTATTACATAGTCGCAAGGTCAAATTCGCTTCCGTATACAGGTTAACTGAGCGCGAGACTTCGATGGTATGACGAGTTCGGGGTTTAATTGCAAACAGTACGGTCGCCTGCGTGCCAGTACATAAGTTAGGTCAGTTTTGTTTTTAAATAAAATCTTAAGTAAAGGTAAAGTCCGTATTTTATTTATATCTAGTATCAAATCAAGTGACCCCGCGAAGCTCGATCAATTATTATGGATGAACACAATGGGTGACTGAACACCTTCCGCCCATTTTAGAAAAATTCAAGAGCTGGCAGCACAGTGTTCTGTGAATGATAAGAATTTGATCAAAACATTCTGGCTGCGTTCACTGCCTAATGATGTCAGCTATATAACTTCCATTGTAGACGATCGTGACATAAGCAAGCTTACATTAACTGCTGACAAGGCTTATGAAAAGCTCAGATTGTCTGCTAGCGATGTTGAACCAATTTCGCGAGCTTTATTAAAGCCAAAGGATGTACAAAGCCTCATTGAGAACATAGCCAAGACAGTGATAAGTAACGTATGACATCGTTTACAGCAGAATCGTAATCGAAACATTCAAACTCGCTCCAGGTCTCGCGGGCAACAACGCGGGAAAACAAGAACGTGATAGAAGTCATGGTCGCAAACGCAATCCAGGGACTTGTTTCTATCATGAAAGGTTCGTCTCTCGTGCGCGGAATTGCCGCTGTCCTTGTAATTTTCTGTAATTTTCTCTCACAACAAGAGCCTATTACTACTGCTTCAAAAAACTGAATATGCCTGCAATTGTGTCAACTGACTTTAGTCATTAAACTAAACGAAGATTGTTCATTAGTGATCCATTAACTAAATTAACATTTGTAGTAGACTCCGGCGCGGAAATATCTGTAGTACCTGCCTCAATATTTGACAAAAGAAAACAATCTCTAAATTATGAACTTATAGCAGCAAACGGTACCACGTTTAATACATTTGGTACAAAAATGCTTAAGCTTAGTTTAGGACTACTAAGACGCGATTTCACACACGTTTTTGTCATCGCTACCGTGCAAAAACCTGTAATCGGTGTGGATTTTTTGACAAAATATGGTTTGCTTATTGACTTACAAAGAAAGCGTCTAATTGATCCAAAGTCATCATTGGTTGTTAACGTAATCATATTGCAGTCTAGCACACCAACACCGGTTAAGACAAAAAAGAATAAGGAATATAGTGAGATTGTTGATAAATTCTCGAATTTGGTATATGAATTTATCTTCAATAGGTTCGTGAAGCATAATATTCGTCATCAAATTCATACTTCTTGGCAACTTCCATTTAATGGTCCACGCAGATTAGAACCAGCAAAGCACAAAATTGCTAAAGCAGAGTTCGACCGCATGGTGGAGTTGGGCATTTGACGGCCTTCCAATTCAAGTGTTGCGTTACCATTACACATGGTGCCTAAGAAAGACAGAAATGAGGGGTATCCTTGTGGTGACTATAGGCTTCTGGCAAACGCAGCCCAAACATTCCAGCGATTCATGAATGGTGTAATTTTAGGCATAGATTTTATATTTGTGTACATTGACGATATTCTGGCTAGCCGAAATGAAAAATATTCGAACGTCTCCGTCAGAATGGAGTCAGTATTAAAGCTTCAAAGTGCACTTTTGGGCTCGGAAAATTGACTTCTTAGGTCATAAAATCAATTCACATGTAGTTAAGCCATTGGAGGAAAAGGTAAAAGCAATTGTAGACTACCCACAGCCTACTAGCATCCGAAAAATCCAACTCTTTGTGGGAATGGTAAACTATTACCACTGGTTCATCCCACATTTAGCCGAATTAATTGCTCCAATCTACTGCCATCTCACAATACTGAATACACAACGCAATAATAAGAAAAATTTCTCATGGCCAACTTCTTGTCAGAATGCATTTGACAAAATAAAACAGGCACTTGCATCGGCTACTTTATTATCATTCTCAATGAACTCTACTAAGTACGCGCTTTCCACCGGCGCTTCCAGCATGGCAATAGGTGCTTTGATTCAGCAGTTGAACAATGGGGTCTGGGAACCCCTTGCCTTCTTTTCCAAAAAATTTAAGCATGCAGAAATTAAATATTCTTCATTTGATAGAGAATTGCTAGCGATTTACCTTTCGATAAAACATTTTCGCTATATATTGGAAGGCATATATTTCAGTGTTTACACTGATCACAAACCATTGACGACTGCGTTAACAATGAAAACGAATAGAAGTCCCCGTCAATCTAATCACTTAGATTTCATCTCGCAGTTTACGTCGGATATAAGATACATTAAAGGGAAAGACAACGTAGTGGCAGACGCCTTATCGCGCACAAACGATACGGACAGTATTACACTCTCTGGACAGGATTTAGCTTTACTGATACAATTGCCGGAAAATGACGAAGAACTCAAGACCTAACTTGAACGAAATGAACAGGCTAAATTTGAACATAAACCCATAAAATTTCCTAACCTAGAAAAATCAGTTTACTGCGAAATATCGAATAAAAACACCCGACTATACATCCCTGAACCAATGTGAAAAACTGTATTCAATTCCCAATATAACATGTCACACCCTGGTGTTAGGGCTTCTAGGAAAATGAACGTCGATACAGGGTACTGGGCCTTGACTTGTTTTAGCTGCCAAAAGGCAAAGGTTCAAAGACATACAAAGTCTCCTTTAGGCACTTTCTTTTAAAATGCCGACAGGTCGTTTCAAGCATGCCCACATCCGTATCTAACTGGACCTTTGCCACCTTCAAATGAAAATAAATACATACTGACAATAGTCGAGCGCTTCACTCGATGGTCCGAAGCTTGCGCATTCCCGGATATGACAACACAGACGGCCGCAAAGACCGAATTCATTAGCCGTTTTGGGGTCCCGCAGCTAATAACAACCGATCAAGGAACAGAATTTGAGGCTGCATTATTTAGTGAACTTTCTAGTCTTCTAGGGTCTCACCGCGTGCATACTTCTCCTTACCATCCATGTAGCAATGGACTCGTGAAAAGATTCCACAGACATCTTAAAACTGCTCTTACAGCGGGCGCGAATACAGGAAAGTGGAGTGGGGAGCTGCCACTTGTCATCCGAGAGCACATAGAACCATCTCCGGCCAAATTGACTTACGGTCAAAATCTAAAGTTACCAGGAGAAATGTTTATGGATCCGACTAGTGAAGCTATACCATGTGATGATTTGATTAGCAAACTTAGACAAACCATGCAGAACTTAATCCGCACTCCTACCAAGCTAATTATTGATCAGGACATTTTCATACCAAAAGCCTTAGACAGATGTTTAAATGTTTTTGTAAGAGTGGACAGACCCAAACTGGGACTTACATGCCCATATGACGGACCGCATAAAGTAATAAGACGCTTACGAAAAAAGTTCATAGTCGAAAATCGCGGAAAGCAAAAGTCTATATCTCTAGATCGCCAAAAGCCTGCTCATTTGGTCAGTGAAGTAGCAACCGAGCAGATGAAACCAAAGTCACGGACTCTACGCTCTGATATGAGACGGAACAAAACTTACAAGATTTAATTCATCTGTATGCAAAGCAATATCGAAGGGGGTACTGAGCTGACATAATTATTACGCGATACATTATGCCACCTTAACCTTAAAGTCCACTTCGCGACAGCGGCGCTTTACTAATTCTCTATGCTTTGATTAAGTATGCTGCTCAGCCACAGCATCCTCCTGTTATTTCTAAGCTTTTGGATTCTCGCGTTTGACAACGACTTTTTCTTGTCTTGGCAGAATAGTACAGCACGCAGGCGGTGTGGCTCCTCGTTTATTGAATATAATTAATTAAATAATGTGCAATTGAATTAATAAATTTAGATTATGTAAATAAGTTGTGAATAAAAGTCTAGTTAATAGTATATATAGAGTTTGCTTTTATTTCAACCACACCAACCTCTTCTTAAAAAGGATCGGGTTATCAGACGTGCAAATCTTCTGTTGTTGACAAATTCAACTACTTCCGTAATTCTGGAGCTTATGTTTTTGTAAAATTCGGTGAGCTATACTTTTAAGCACTCCTGTGCTTTCCTGGATTGTATGTACCGAAGTACTTGGGTCTTCTTCAACTGCTTGAACTACTTCCTCGTAAGGTATGGAACTTCGTCCTTCACCATGTACTTGGTTTGGAAGTCGGCCCTCTGTGGAAAATATTTGAAAAATCTCGATGATTTGACTCGCTAGCGTCACTATCCGTCTCACTCACACTTCATGTAATGACTCTCCGTCTCACTTAAGCTAGAATCTTAAAGTTACCGTCTTACGGCAAGCTTTGGGTATACTAGAATCATTTTTAGTAGGTGAAAAGAAATTTTTCAAAACTTAATTTCTTGAAAAAATTTTTTTTTTCCGTAATCGAAGAAATAAAGTAGCAAGTGGTATACCATTTTAGTATCCTTATTAAATGCGTCAACTTTTAAAGTTATTTGCAAACTTGCGTAGCACATTTTTTTTTCATTACAGTCAGTTAAAGTTGGGTGAAGTATTAATTTTCTATTCTTGGTTCGCAAAATGTGACATTTTCTTCCAAGCTGGAGCAGTTGGCTTGGAATTTAAAGCAACAGGTTACATAACCACTATTCGTGATTACATAAGAAAAATAAAATTGCTTTTGTAAAAATGTCGCATTTCTAAATCAAAAATTAGCAAATTCCATGGAAATCGTCAGGAAATTCTTTATAAAAAAGGAAATAAAAAATGAAAATGATAAAATCGTAGGTAGTGCCTTAGAAAATGTAATTTCAAATGTACTGTTAAAATTTCAAATGAATCGTTTGAAATTTGTTTGAGTTATGCGTTCGGCCAACTTTAAAAATGTAGTTTTGAGATAAACACGTTTAAAGTTTATAGAAAGTCAGGACATGAATAATGTTTCAATACCTTTAACCTCAAACAGATGCTTCTCGAATGCTCGTTAGTCGAAAGTGACATCTACACTCGATGAATAAACAGACTAGAGTTCAGTTAGGTATCAGATGACTTTATTATCCCCTGTCATATATCTGCTCCAGTCACTGACATATATAAAATGGACTGCTGATACTACTGAAATTGCTTACATTATTTGATATTATAATGGGATTACTTTTCTATAGTTGTGCCTTTTTGGTTTAACTACTTTATTCCGCGGAACGACAAATAATAAGTTCTATACAAAATACACCATAGTCCAGTTTCAGTACAGTGGTTTTCCAAATGAATATATAGAATAGAAATAAATGGCAATACAATATTTGTAATCCTTTCTCTGTCCCCCATACCTACATTTAGGGACCGGCAAAAAAAATTGCTTAATTTTATTTCATTAAAAATCAAGTTTAAGAAATATTTGATGTTGTAGGAGATAAGCTTCCAAGAACAGAAATATTTTCGAATGCTTCTGTAATTTGATGAACTTTTAGTAGGAATATTAAAGCGAAAGTAAAACTTGAAATTAAGATAATTGTCACACCCTGCCAAAAAAAGTTGATCCATATCATGATACAAAGAAACAAGGTATGGCCGAGTTTTCTGTCAAATGGGTGCTTACGTCATAGGATGACAAAAGTCATTCAGTCGTGCGATCTGTCATTGTCTCAAGTTGTGATTATTTATTTGAGAAAGCTAAAATTTCATATTATTTCACAACAGTTTGTGATATATTATAAAAAAAAGAAAAAGTGTGAATATAAAGTACCTAATAACTTAAGGGAGCACTGCTGATATGATCCAGGGTTTTGGTATGCCTATTAAATTACGGAACGCACTGCACCAAAACCCTCGAGAATACTTCCCAAGGCATAAAACAGAAATCTATATGTGTGCGTGCTTAGTCCGTTTCTAAAATGTTCTATATTGATACTTATGGAAAAGTGCTAAACATTGGCTTTATATATGCCATAGAGCCTAAACTACTATCCATACAGGAAAATAGTCTTGTAGTAATTTAAATCTTGGCTCCTTATCTTCCCAAAGCCTACACTTCCTATATACCTTACTTAGCAAAATAATAAAATAGTTTTGATTACAATGTAACTTACCATTTTACGCTCAATACCTCTCAGCTGAGTGATAATTGCATGTGTGTATGTGCAGCCGGAGTCCGAATCTGTAGGCAGCTACATTCGATATCATCAGCTCACGGCATGCCATGACGGCACAGCGACATTACAATGATTACTCAGCTGAGAATTTTTTTTTTGAGGAATCGTAGTCATTTGGTTAAGATAATTTTTATACCCTAGATGAAATCTATAGGGGTATACTAAGTTTGTCATTCCGTTTGTAACACCTCGAAATAATGATGGTAGAACAAAATGAATTGGACACCCACGCATAATATTAAAAGTTATTTTTATTTTTGCATGTCCGTCCGTCTGTCTGTGCGCACGATAACTCGAGAACGCGTTCATCTAGAAAGCTGATATTTTCTACACGGACATTAAAAAAAAAGTAAAATTAAATTCGAAAATGAGACAAATCGGGCAACTCCTTCGTGGGGTTGCCATACAAAAATTTCGTTTTCCACTATATATTTGGACACTACCTGAGAACGCGTCGACATAGAAAGCTGAAATTTGGTACACTGTGTTTTCATACTATTAGCAAATAAAATTTCAAAAATGGACTAAATCGGGCAACCCCTTCTTTGTGTTGCCATATTATAATTTTGGTTTTTTACATATATTTAGAAAACGATCAGTCCTAGACATTTTTATTGTACTAAAAACTTCTTCAGAATAAGAAATCCTATAAAATTGGTTAGAATCATTTTTCTGTCCGACGAGCCGTTCTAGAAATATATGCGAGAAACCAATGCAAAAAGTCAAAATTGCTCAAATGGGTGACCATACGAAATTTCATACGTGCATTCGTCTAGGGTATCATAAGAATTGGTCTTAGACCAATTGTAGCTTTTTCACTTGTTTTAAATAATTTTGTTAGGAAAGGTATGAACATTTTATCACGGTTCGGAAGATAAGAAAGCAAGCTTAAGATTAACAGAACACCATTTTTCTGTATGTTAGGTATTTTAGGGCGGAGAAGCTACTCAAATCAAACTATTGTTACTTTTACATAAGAACACTGCAAATATTTTAGAATGTAAAGGCCGTGACACATTAAAAGCAGAAAGCAGCGACAGAAGCAGAATCTTTTCTGAAACCATCCAACTGTTCGAGCACTAACAAATTGAAAGCAGAGGCAGCGTCAGCAGCAGAAGCAGAACTTGAAAGTTGATCAAATCTAAAAATTCTGCTTCTGCTCAGTACTGCCAATATAAAGAGAGCTAAAATTTATATTTCATTGTTGGCGTCCTTTCTTTTAAAATTGTCAAAGAGGTTGATGCGAGAAAAACAAAATGTTTATGGAGGAAAAAATAATTAATTTTGTTAGATATAACAAATTAACATTAAATTCTTGAAAATTATAACACCTGACATTTGTAGTTGACAAGTATCTGTTTTCTGCTTTCAATGTGGTTGGCAAAGCAGAAATGTAAAATTTCTGCTTCTGCCTCTGCTTCTGTCGCTGCTTTCTGCTTTTAATGTGTCACGGCCTTAAGGACTACGTTGGGCCTCGCATGTGGTAGGGAGGGAGTCTGTTTCATGGCTTGTGAAGTATTCTCGAGGGTTTTGGGCGTACACACTGACTTATAACAATGGACTGAGCGATTTGCTATTTCAAGTGGCACAAAAAATATTGTGTTTCTGTAAATCACCGTTAGAGCACCCTTTAAAACGATTACATAAAAAACATGTAAAACTCAACCAATCAGATGAAATTTTACATCCGAAAATCGAATTTAATTAAAAAAATATATTTTCTTGTGCCCAAGTGATATTTTAATCGCTTATAAGGAATTAAACTCATTCCGAATTTAATTTTCAAAAGTTATTCTTAACTGAATCCTGCTTATGGGCAAGAGAGACGGAGCATGGTAAACACTATCTTTACCTTATTCCTTCTGAGGTGATTGCATATGTAGCCAACATAAAAACATCAAACGGCATAAGCAAACGTTCCAAAATGCAATAATTTGTGTTGGTAGCTCCAACTCTGCCATAGGGCGAAAGAGAGAACTATAAAACTTGTGGCATGCTTTCCTATAGGAAAATGACAATACGCTCAGTCCATTGTTATAAGTCAGTGCGCGTACACAATTAACTTTGACACGTGTGGGGGGAACTTTCGTTAAGTTAAAATATCCAAATTTCCATAAGTATAGTGCGCTAAGAATCGCTCAATTCGCAAGAACGCGATGTTTTCAAACAAATAAATTATTACTAAATGATTAAAAGTGCAATGTAAAAATTAAAATGAAATAAAAATGGTACTTCGAATTAATAGAAAGCACAAATCTTCAATTAAATCAACTTCCATTTGTTAATTTTTTCACTTTTACCACTTTTTAAAATTTAACACATAAAATGTCATTAGGGCACTGCGAATTAATAGAAGGCACAAATCTTCAATTACATCAACTGTTTTTTTGGGTGCAATATTCTTTCCCTTACAGGTGAAGGTTATGCATCTTCATGCATGTAGACGTTTTGCCCCTTTTCAGGTAACCAAGAACTAAAAAAAAAAAAAAAAAATAAAAGAGATAAGTAGAAACAATAAAAACAAATTTTTTAGGAGGAAAAAAAAAGGAAAGTGGCGTGAGGGCAGAACGCTACACTCTCAAGAGGCATTTAAAAGATAATAGCTCTTTCTTTTGTTGAAGCAATTTACGAAATCCAAATGAAAAAAGCATTATAATAAATAACGAAAGAAAAATTATTTCCGAAGTTGAGACTTGTATAATTAATAAGGATAAAGACAATACGTTATCGACAAAAGTTATAGGAGATGAAGGTCTGAGTTTTGCGTGTAAACTGTATAGCAAATCTAATCTAGCAAGGTCTGACGCCGAAAATATTTTACTTGATATCTCCCGTAGGTTGTTATCCCTTATAATAGAAGAAAAATAAAGAATTTTTTAAGACTCTAGTATTTGTAAGCATTAAGGAAATTGAAGGAGCCCTAACTGAAATGCAAGGTTCCTTTTGGAAAACAAAAAAATTTTACCATTTTGAAAAAAATTCTAAAGGAAAGGGATTTCTATACTGATGTTATTCAATTTGATATAAATAATGACGTCGGACGTATGATTTTGCATAATCAGCCAACACTTGCAGAGAAGAAAAGTGTGGAAGTATTAAGGTGTTTACAACACCCTAGGAATAAAATATTTTTTTGTTAAAAAGATACCTTAGTATCTATAGAATTATATTCCAAAATATTATGCGCGTGAAAAATCCAAAAGTACTCCATTTTCGTATTCTAGCGCAACCCATTTTGTTCCGCAGGAGAGCTCCTTTTATGAGCGCAGGAGTATTCTTATCTTTGTATCATGGACCCATCAGTTTGTTTTCTTTGCACGGATCGTGGTGATTTTTTGTGTTCTGTGTGTTGTATGGGGTTGGTTTTGTGGCGTCCAAGCTGTTTAGCAGTGCTTTTGCTCATGCTGTAAACTTTGTTGTATTTTCAGGATAATTATAGTGTCAGTCTATGTGGATCTTGACGGTTTGGAGTCTGTTATAGAAATCCTGCGGATATCGTGTGAAAGTGGATTTCGAAATTGCAGTTTTTTAGATTCTGTTATCGGAGCTGGGTGTTGTGTCGTAGAGGTCTGGTGTGGGTTAATGTTATGGGGTTGGATCGCCAACTTGTTTATTTTCAGGGCGGTGGTCTGTGACCGAAAAATCCTGAATTTTCAATGTATGTGTGTATGTTTCTTTATAATTGTTATCGTTAATTTAAAATTGGGTTATACTTTTCTCTTATAAACCCTGATTTTATTCAATGAAGGTTATTAATTTATTTATTGAAAGTGCGCGAGGTGTGGATGATTCCTATGCCACAATGTATGGGTACCGTGGAGGTATTTAAGTTGTTTTTTAGTTAAATGATGTCCTTCAAAGTATCTATTTGGTATGGGGTGGTGTGTGAGGGCATTCTATATGTGTCCACTGATGTCAGATGTGGATTTATATTGTGTTCACTCTTATGATCTATGTCCCTATTCGCAGTTTTCACTTAATTGCGTTTATTCACTTGTGTTTCTATCACTGCTGTGTATCGGTTTATCGAATATAAAACTTAAGGAACGACTATTCACGGTTGTAATTAAACACTGTTTGTTATCTATATATTATATATATTTCACTAGATTGATAATTGCTGGCACTACTGATTTTCTCAATTGCAATTTTCATTCTGAAATGCTCTGTGCGTAGCTGAAAGGCTTTGGGGTGCATTTCTATTTCCGGGTATATGCTTTGATCTACAGGTGGGGTAGTGGTTCGTGTGTGTTAGTTGATTTATTCTATGGGTTATTTGTGACTGCCTGGGCTGTGTTTACGTCGGCGACTGCAGTCGACTGCAGTCAACTTTAGTCAATTTGACTCAGAAAATTTCACTCTGGTCGTACTCAGAAGTGTACATGAGCACAGATCTTTTAATTGTATGTGTAGGCGGACGGGACATTTTAGGGAGTGTTCATATACACCAAATTGCGTTCACGTCGTCAAGTCAATTTGACTGCAGTCGACTTGAGTCATTTAACTTCATGCTCCTGAGGTGGAAGTAAGTTAACTCGCGCGGAAAATAGGAAAGTTTTTCAAAATGGAAATGGATGATAAAAATTTTATGGTGATTGATGAATCAGATAAGACCTAAAAATGTAACAAATCTCATAAAAGATTTTAATTTCAAAGTTATTTTTAAGGGTACGAGGAAGCTTATGTCGATTTCCATTGATATTTTAAGAAAAGTGCACGTCAATCAATGAAAAACGAGTTCAATGGAACAACTTTTGATGCGATAAGAATGTAATAGTAGCATATCATCAGCCCACGGCATGCCATGACGGCACAGTGACATTACAATGATTACTCAGCTGAGAATTTCTGTTTGAGGAATCGCAGTCATTTGGTAAGATAATTTTTTTTAAATAATTTTGTTAGGAAAGGTATGAAAATTTTATTACGGTTCGGAAGATAGGAAAACAAGCTTAAGATTATCAGAGCACCATTTTTCTGTATGAATAGTACTTCAGGGCGGAGGAGCTACTCAAATCAATCAATGCAATCAATGCAAATATTTTAGAATGTAAGGACTCCGTTGGGCCTCGCATGTGGTAGGGAGGGAGTCTGTTTCATGGCTTGTGAAGTATTCTCGAGGGTTTTGACTACACGCAATACACAAATTCCAAGGGAAAGTCAGGCACATTAACACATAACCTCTTAAAGTTTGGTTTGAACGTAGCCGCCCGAAGAATAATACAAGTCATAAAGTCGCCGAAGGCACCGACACATTATCAGGCCTTAACGTGCCGGGTACAGCATGCAGTAACGAACGGCATTTTGTATCCTCTTCATAGAGGAAAATCTAAAATTTCATCTTAAACAGGTACTAAAGCCCAAAACTGTCACTACCATAACAAAATGAAGTTAAACCAAATTGCAGCCAAATATGTTTTCTTTCTAATAATTAAAAAAAGGAGCATGTAGAACAAATTTATGGAAATTATAGCGTTTGAACAAAATAGAAGCAACTTTTATATGAAAAACTCCTGCAGTAAGACAAGGCAAGAATACTGTGGATGTCGCCTGCTGACCGGCCCGCTGCTCTCTTTTTTCGACTTTGCACATGGCTTGTATATTCCGGGGGTTACGGTTTGAAGCGATATGTTACTATCTGACTGCTGCTACCATATATACATAGAGTTCTGTTAAATGACATCTCCTAACATACTAAATTTATTTGAAGTGACGTTTTACAACACTGCTGCGATTATTGTGCCTAAAGAGTAAGTCGAAGTGACATCCTCCAGTTTAACTGTAAGCATTTTTTTCAATAAATTATTTCGTAGCAACATTTTTACAATATCATTGCGAATGTCAATTTCGGAAGGTTATTTAAAAGGACAATTTTTTTTATATCCTTGTGCTTATCGTGCATATTGATTGATTTGAATTGACATAATTACCTGATTAGGTGTTCCGCGACGTCATATCTTCAAGAAAAGGTAAATTTAATTGCTGCATAGACTCTATGATACTCACTTCATTAATACTTTTAAACAAAAGCATTGTTGCAATTTTATTAAGTCGAGAGGGAGACTTTGTTCTAAGTAGCTTGTAGTGTGGGACACGGTAACTTTGATAAACGAAGGGCGATGTAAATATCGCACGAGAGCTGCGGATACCAAAGTAGGTCAGCAATAAAGTGGATGGAAGTGTTGCTGGGAAGTTGAGCTCAGAAGTAGGTTAGCAACATTCGAAGTCACGTTGTGTACAGTCTAATCAGCTGGGATATAGTTAATTATATCGGTGGCCAGCCAAGCTGGTGCAAGTTCGAAATTTTTCTGCAGCTTTTATTCCCCAGTAGAGAATTTCGTTTTCGAAATTTCTGAATGAACGAAACTCTCTCCGATATGAATGGACTGCGTAAATCTCGTGTAGTTGCGAATACGACTTAAGTTTGTGTGTACTTCTGTGCAGGTGTTGGAGGATTTCGTCTTTTCTCGAGTTGGGCAAAATAATTTGGTTACTGATTCCGGTCGCAGTCACGAAACTTCGACATAACACATCGTCTTTAATGATTAGTGATGGCCACATAGACCAGTACGCCTTGATAATTGGATGAATATGGGTAATTTCCTCACGCGTCGGTCGCTTATCCTCTTTCAACCAATTTTTTATTATTTTCAGATGTTCGTCTTCCTCCTGTTGGGTAGCGATTGAAAAGAGCACAATAATGGCAGTTGTAGCTTAGGCACTGACGACGAGATAAGGCATCTGCATTTCCATGCTTATTCCCTGGTCTGTGTTGTATCTCAAAGTCAAAGTTTTGAAGACTTTCTAGCCATCTTGCGATCTGTCCTTCCGGCTCGCGGAAATTCATCAGGCATCGTAATGAGGCGTGGTCAGTTCGTAGGAGGAAGAGACGGCCTAGGAGGTAAGGTTGAAAATCAGCTATCGCTTTCACTACAGCTAAAAGGTTCTTGCGAGTTACGCAATAATTCCATTCCAGTTTATTAAGTATTTTGCTGTGGAACTCAATAACCTTTTCTTCACCATCCTGGATCTGTGACAATACAGCCCCCATGCATAATAGCTGGCATCGGTGTCTAGAACGAAGCGGCCTTCCTCCTTTGGTTGTGAGAGTATAGGTGCCGTTATCAATTTTTTCTTCAGTGTACTAAAGGCCGCCGCACAATCCTCAGTCCAGGCAAACTTGACTTTTTTTTCAGTCAGTGTGGTAAGCGACTTGGCATTTTTTGAAAAATCCTTTATGAAGCGTCGATAATAAGCGGACAGCCCAAGAGACGATTGAATTTCTGTCTTATTCATAGGCTGGGTCCAGTTTTGGACAGCTATCACCTTATCCGGGTCAGTTGATAGACCCTTGCTGGATACAACGTGCCCTAGAAATTTTGCTTCGTCCCTGCAAAGCTGACATTTCGCTGGAGATAGTTTCAGACCAGCTAGTCGTAGCCTTTCGAAGACTGTTTTGAAGTGGTCTAGCATTTCTTCGAATGTCTTACCATGGATGATAATGTCATCCAAGTATACCAGGCAGGTTGTGTAGGGAATACCTTCTAACACTAACTCCATTAATCGTTGGAAGGTAGCTGGAGCGTTCGTTAGCCCAAAGGGCATGACACTAAATTCATACAGACCGCTTCGAGTGCTAAATGCTATCTTGTCGCGATCTTTTCTGTCCATTTCAACTTGCCAATACCCTGATTGAAGATCTAAGGTGGCAAACCATTTGGAGTCCCCCATGGCATCCATAGTTAGATCAATTCGTGGAAGCGGGTAGGAATCTTTTCGAGTAACTTCATTAAGCCTCCGGTAGTCGACACAGAACCGAAGTGAACCACCTTTCTTTCTGACTAGTACAACGGGGCTACTCCATGCACTTTTTGACGGATGTACAATGCCCTGCTGGATCATTTCTTGTATGAGATTTTCTGCTTCTTCTCCTCGGGAAAGAGGAAACCGACGTGGTGGCTGCTTTATGGGTCTGGCGTCTCCAATATTGATTTTATGTCGCAGGATGGAAGTTCTGCCGATGTCATCTTTTGCTTGAGAAAATATGTCCTGGTAGCTGTGTAAAAGTTGCCATAGATAACTCCGTTGTTCGTTACCTAAAGATAGTATGCTACGCTGGTATAGTTAGAAAAATTCGGGAGATGAATTTGATGTTTTAGACTGACTTCTATTTATCATTTTAGGTATGAGCCCTAAGCTCACGAGGTTAATTGCTGCTGAATTTCGAGCTTCCATCCGAGAAGTATTCAGAATCCGGGTCGAAACGTTTCTTTTATTGCCGATGTTGTCGGCAGGAGCCAGTCTGTGGTATTCTGGAGATTAGAAGTGGATGGAATCAACACTTGTCCAATAGATGAGCAGTTATCAGATAGTTTTCTCATCTCTTGTTCTCCAGGTCGTATACTCGGATGCTTTCCAGTTTTTGCTACTAATTCTGGGTTTGTAATTTGTTTTAGGTGGACTATTTCGTTGGCGATACAGAGAGTACCAAGTCCCTTGTCCAGCTTGCAAGCGTAGCGAAGAAGAAAGTCAACTCCAATGATGCAGTCATCGGAGGTGGTAGCAACAAATGCAGAGTGGTGAGTAGGAAAACTACATATTGCTATAAAAATTTTAGTCACTCCATCTACTGGAAAAGTTTCTCCACTAACACTCTGAATGACGGCATTTGAGGGACTTAATTTAGTTTCGTAACAAGCTCTATTTAATATGCGAGGATGGATTATGGTCTGGCTGGCTCCTGTATCGATAAGTAATTGGCAAACAGCGCCGTTAACAGTCCCATGTACTGAGATGTTTATGGCTTCGGTAGCACCTATAAAAATTCTAAGTGGATCCGGGGCCTGCTTTTCCACTAACTCCTGCCCCAATGGGTCAGTGGGTGGTAGTTTAAATCCGTCTTATCGTCGACATACTCTGCAGGCGGTGGTATGATTACCTTGTCCTTCGTGTGTGTCATGGTAGTCCAGGGTCTGTAACCCTATGTCAGGGTAAGGCTGAAGCTGGATCTTTTGCTTATCAGTATGAGTATTAACTTTTTTGGATCTTTGTAAGGCGTCAGTTATTTATTTATTAATGAAAGCCCGTACTTGACTAGCTTGTCTCTTTTCAGGTGCAAAACGGTTTGCAATGACTGGTTGTCCTTTAGGTCCAAATCTTTGTCGCACATTAAACCATTTTACTATGCCCTCGACCTTAGTTGCAAGGATGATTGGCCTGTTTGGTGTTAGTTTTCTTGACTGACAGGATTTAGGTGATTCTGAGTTACCTGTAGTTTTTGAGGTCGTCTTGGCCGTTGGCTTATTTGCATCTGTTGTCTGCATAGCAAATGATGGTTTCAACTGTTTCGTCTGCTGAGAAGTTTCACATTTTAAAATTTCGGAATATGCTAGTATTGGAGAACTGTTTGTTTCTGGGCCCAGTCATGGCTCCTCAAGTCTGGGTGAATCTAGTTTCCAGAATTCTGTCGTGAATTTCCTCTACCTCCGTTCGCTCGCCGGTTTATGACAGTAGTCTCCATAGGTCGAAGATTACGTCTACTAATACGCGTGGCATCTCGGCTGGCTTCGATTCTAATGATCTGTGCCAAAGCCGACTCTAAGGTTTCGGGGATAGAATCGCGTACTCTTCTCTGTGTTTCAGTACCTGCAATACCAACTAAGAATTGGCCCAGAGCTATTCTGTTCCTAGCACATTCTGCGGCTTCTTTAAAACTTAGATAAACGAGTCGTTGCATGTCTGTGGCAAATTCCGTGAGGCTTTCATTTTACCGCTGTTTTCGTCCACGCAGCTGAATATGTGCTACGGCGATTTGGTACTCATCCGAAAATCGAGCATTTAGTGCCTGACTTCGTGCTTAGTAGTCTTCTCTGGTCGACTCGGGGTGGGTGTCGTAAGAACTTAAAGCGGTTCCTCGAAGGTAGGGAACGAGGTATAATGCTTTGAAATTAGCATCCCATCCATTAGCGCGTGCAGTAGCTTCGAAGTGTCTTAGATAGATAGACCAAGGTTCTTTGCCATCATAATCTTTCGGAGCTAGAGCAAGGCTGGCTGGAGTAAAGAATGGTGTGGCCGGCGAACTGTACTGAGAGCGCGCTGGTGGCAAGCTATGGATATTTTGTGCATCCGAGTGCAGGGAGTGAGGGCGATATTCAGTGCCACCACTTTGACTATTCTTAGTGCATGGTTCGCTTATAAAGGTTGAGCTAGGAGGTCGAAAATCGAATGTAACTCTCTTTTCTCGCGGCTCTGGTACTATGCGGTTTGATCCATGCTCTGTGAAGCTAGCATAATTATTGGCATTTGATTTATTTATTGCTTCTTCTAGAGCAAGGCAAGCACTACATGGTGCCATGCCACTAGTTGATCGCGGCTCCGTTATTCCATCATTGGGTCTCTGTTCTTCCAGGTTAGTTAGAGAATTATCAATTTGTGTTGCAGTTGTTGGTGGCGGTTGAGCCATAATGGCCGGCATTCTAAAGGGTGGAGTAGGAAGGGCGGCTAGGCCATCGATAGCTCTCTGAACTCTCTCTGCTTGATTAAGCTCCAAGTTATGCAATTTGCCAGCGAGTGACTCGACTACTGTGGTAAGGTTCTGAATTTTCTGGGCTTGTTGACACATATATTTCTCTATCAGATCTAAAGTCGAATTTGCGCTAAGCTAGAATTGGTTTCGCCTATATTGCTATTGGATAAGTTTACATTTTGCCTATCCATGTTGCTTACTATTAATTGGTACAAGTTTCTTTCGAAATCCGTTCGTGGACCCCACACTTGACACCAGTATGCAATTTTATTAAGTCGACAGGGAGATTTTGTTCTAATTAGCTTGTAGTGTGGGACACGGTAACTTTGATAAACGAAGGGCGATGTAAATATCGCACGAGAGCTGCGGATACCAAAGTAGGTCAGCAATAAAGTGGATGGAAGTGTTGCTGGGAAGTTGAGCTCAGAAGTAGGTTAGCAACATTCGAAGTCACGTTGTGTACAGTCTAATCAGCTGGGATATAGTTAATTATATCGGTGGCCAGCCAAGCTGGTGCAAGTTCGCAATTTTTCTGCAGCTTTTATTCCCCAGTAGAGAATTTCGTTTTCGAAATTTCTGAATGAACGAAACTTCTCTCCGATATGAAAGGACTGTTTAAACTTCGTGTAGTTGCGATTACGACTTACGTTTGTGAATACGAGAGTTTAGTTCCTAAGCGTGCGTGAGTGCCGATCATGGTTGGATAGATAAAATTATTAAGATTATTAAGATTTCTTACTGTTTATTGCAATTGCGTCGGGGGTTTGATTTTTGGTTCCTCTTGTCTTCTGTGACCTTATGATGAGGTGAAACGTTGTGGATTTCGTGAGCAAACGTCGGTATTGTGTTGTGAGGTGACACTATCTAAAATTGTGTAGATGGGCTAGGATACACCGCGGAAAAAAGGTCCCGGAGACACCGGACTGGGAGGATATAAAGATAGATGGCCTTCCCTTTTGATGTTTTTCGGCTGGTCTACTATATAATTGGACGTGGGAAACAAATTCGCTGAGATTCCATGCAAAGTCAAGATGGCGACCGCTGTAGGTGAGTATAACACTTTTCCTTTTTTTATGCACAAAATAAAGCTTATGTATGGGTGTCCTAAATTTCCGTGCTGTTGAGGAGAAGTCTAAGCTGGATCATGGAGAAAGCTTTGGCCGGTGACAAGCAATTTCATAAATAAATTTTTTGTTACAATTACCCAATTTAAGTGTGGAAAAAGTAAAAAATTGTAAAACTCTCACATACGAGTTTTTATAATTCAATGCTTAAGGTGCTGGTACTCACCGCAAACCCGTTCTCGAACGTCCAAAACCTACGAATTGCGGTTTTCACGACGGGAAACTCACAATCAATAAAACTAGCACTAATTTAGTTTTTCTCAGTTTTTATTCACTTTAAATTAAACACAGCGTCTTTGGTGTACAACTCTTTCACTTTTTTGTTTTGTTTTTACAGTTTCTTCTTGCCTTTAAATAATTTTAATCCCTATTTTCTCGAACACGACAGTAGTTACGCTATGCCGGTTCTGGCTCACTGTATTATCAGAAATCCTCTACGGGCTCTGGTTTTCGAGAAATTAGCGTGTTAATAATTGAAGTTATTTTTGCTCATGGAAATGGATTCTTGGCTGTGTGGGGTGGGAGGGGGGAACAAAATTTTCATCAGAAATCCTCTACGGGCGTTGGTTTTCGAGATATTAGGGACATTTGTTCGTGCGCTAAAACGCCATTTCTTGAGTAAGGTTCCCTAGCGGCCTTAGGCCTTAGTCGGAACTACCACTAGAAGATGTTAGTGAGACATTAGCCGATACTACCAGCATGCTCCGATACTACGGCTTTCTTGGATGTGTGGTACGGTTTTCTTGGATAAGTGAAGTTTTTTTTCTTCACTTTTGCCCACACGTGGCAGCATGTTACGGTTTTGGGAAGGTTTCTGCTTCACTTTTGCCAACACGTGGCAGCATGCTACGGTTTTTGTGCCCACACGTAGCAACATGCTACGGTTTTTTTTGGATCTGTGGTGCGCCGAAATGTAGGCTTTTATTGTTTTCAAGTGTTGCGCCTGGTTTTGAATTAATATTAGTAATTATTGATTTTTCGTGAGCGCCTAAATGTAGGCTTTTGGTTTTGAACTAATAATTAAAGTTAATATTAGGAAATTTTTGTTCATGCAAATGGATTCTGGATGGTGGGTATGTTGGGGGGGGGGGATAAAGATAGGGAGGGGGGTAATGAAATTTTCATCAGAAATCCTCTACGGGCTCTGGTTTTCGAGATATTAGCGTATTAATATTTCAAGTTATTTTTGCTCATGGAAATGGATTCCTGGGGGTGTGGGGTGGGAGTGGTATCGTAATTTTCATCAGAAATCCTCTACGGGCTTTGGTTTTCGAGTTATTAGCGACATTTGTTCAAACAATTAGCTAATTGGCAATTATATAATTACTAATTGGCAATTAGCAGCTTGGTTGGTAATAAGCTAATTGGCAATTAGCTAATTGGCAATTAGTAATGTGTTGTGATGGACTTTATTGGAATTCTCATAAAATAAACAAATTTAAGTAATATCAACACTTGCTGTAAATATTTAATAGAAAACTTCAAGTTTAAGGTAAAAATATGGTTGCTGTGAGGTGTATTGATACAATTTCTTTGCCGAAGGTAATGTTATCAAACCAAATTCAATTTCAATATTTATTCACATCAAATTAATAATTTATTTCTAAGTTATAAACTTTTTCCCTATGTTCTATATTCAAAATTGGTAGCAACTTAAGTGAAGATCTATGAATCCTATCTTGGAAATGAAAGCGGTCCAGAGCATAGGTCTCCCAAGGTCCTTTTCTGGGCTCATATTTAATTATATAAGCTTGTGGAGCACTAGTACTAAACGTAACTTTCATTATCACTAATAATTTAGAAATATTAATAATAAAAACTAGTTTCACATTATTTATTTTTTTATTTAACGGTTATAATAATTAATTGGATACAAATTAACATCATTGCGAATAAACTCTATTTTAAACGTTCGGCCGATAGGACCTCTATTAATAACATAAAAATCTCCTGCAGTATTTATGTCCAGTATAGTATCATCAGTAATTGTGCTGTACCGTGCAGGAAGGAAAAGTTCACAGTCCTTCAAGTCCAGGATGATGCGAGATTCAAATGCAGTCTTACATCTTCTGGCACCCAGAATCTTGTATTCGTTATTAAATTCCATTTCAGATGTCTTTAGAGAAGGTGGGTACTGCTCCAGGTTCTTCAGTTCCACCCTTGCGTTTGCCATTTCAGATTACTTTCTCATTGGTTGTTTATCGTTTGAACTCCAAAATGAAACTGATGACAAATCTGATTCAGCTCCTCAATTTATAGTCATATCAGCACATTAAGTTGAATGATTGATGTAATTTGATACCACACTTCCTGTAAGCAACCAAATTCCAAGAATTTTACTGATCGACACGTTTCATTGGAATTCGTAAACATTCTGTTGTAAACAAATTTAAGCAATATCAGCAAATGATTCATATTTATTCTACTGATCGAAACGTATCATTGGAATTCGTAAACAAATTTTCACATCCTGCTGTAAACAAATTTAAGCAATATCAGCAAACGATTCATGTTTATTCTTTTCATATAATTTGATACCACACTTCCTGCAGCAGCCAAAAATTTTATTGTTCCAAGAATTTTACCGATCGAAACGTTTCATTGGAATGTAAACAAATTTTCGCATTTTCATGTATGCATTCATGTAAACAATCTTATTTGCAAATTCGATCAGCAGAATAAAGTAATCAAATTAATTTGAGTGATTTTCTTATCTTGTAATTCGATATCATGTCAGTCTGTAAGCAAACTCGTTAGAATTCATCCTGTGCAATGATTATTGTAGCAGCAGGATCATTCATGTTTACAAACCGTTGCTATAAAAAAGCAAGCAAACTCTTGGGGAGCACCAGTCAATCTAAGTGATTCAAAGTATTAAAAATGTCTATCACAGTAGTAAATGAAAGTTTTGCATTAATTAAGAAATTGCGAGAAGATGTGTTGAAGTGTTTAAATGATGCTAATTTTGTGAATAAAAACAATATTATTAAAGAGTGCAACAGAAACATTCGTAAATATCAAGCAGCATTTCGGAAGTGTAATAAGAATGCTATGAAACGACATTTGGACAGCTGTATTGCTCAAATTAAATCGTTGAGAGTGTTAATCAAAGCTCCCCATCGAGGGAGGAATTAATCAATGAGTAATAAGAAGTGATCTTGTTAAGTGGGAAGAAATAAAAGCAGCATTCGTAGGTAGAATTAGGGCAGGTGTTATCGTGAATATAAGCCACCTAGATCCTAAGCTATTTTTGCAAGATGCTTCCAAATTCTTTTCTCGCCGCATTAGGAATACATTAAAACAACAATACCATATTAAAGTTGCTACAACGTTTTGCGGTGAGTTTATTAAAGAAACTGGTGATAATGAAGTTATTAAAGAAATTAAGTACTTCCAAGCAAGAACTGCCCCAATCAGTGTGGAGGATAATTTGAATGAGTGGTATAAATTAAATATATACGACTCAACTAGAAGAGTTTCAAGAGAAAGATAGTGGTTGGGCACTGCATTCTGTAATACATTTCGCGGTACATATCAACAAGTTTGAACCGATTCGGGGATCATTTTATATACCTCTAACGAAGGAGATTGCATCAAAGAAAGCTTGCATCAATGTGAAAAACAATGATGAGCCATGCTTCGCGTGGGCCGTAATCTCAGCGCAATATCCTGCAACTGCCAACTCCGATAGGACCTCATCATATCCAACATTACTCTACTGTGCTAAATTTAACTGGAATAACATTTCCCATAACTCTTAAGCAAATAGCGCAATTTGAAGACCAGAACGATTTATCAAAAAACGTATTCATCCTAGAGAAAGAGCGCTTCTTCACCACAGTTCCAGTTAGACTTACGAAACACAGGATGGAGCGACATGTAAATCTCTTAATGCTGCAAGATAACTTTGACCAGGCTGATGATGAAGATCATATGGATGATGATGACGATGATGATGACGATGATGATGTTGACGATGCCAGCAGATATCATTTCTGCTGGATTAAAGATCTTTCCCGACTCATATCAACACAAACTTCGAAACATATTGATAGAGTGTATATATCCGACAGATGTTTGCTATACTTTTACTCTGAAGAAAAATTAGAATCACACACTCCTGAATGTGAGAAGCAAAATGATTGCAGTATTATGTTTCCATCAGAAAAAAAAATGGTTGGAATATAAGAATTATAACCATAAGAATCCAGTCCCGTTTTGTGTATATGCTGATCTTGAGTCAATATTGAAGCCGATTCAGGGAAACGATCAAAATACACAGCGAATCCATGAACATGAAGTACATAGCATAGGATTCTATTTCCACTGAAAACATGATGCTAAGCTCTCATATTACAGAGCATATCGAGGCAAGGACTGTCAAAAATGGTTTGTATTAGAATTGCAAAAAATTGCATCCATAGCTGTACAGGAAAATCTGAACATCAGACCAATGCAGCCCCTGACTAAAGAGGAACGGCGTTCACATATGGAAAGTACTTGCTGCCACATATGTGAAAAAGCGTTTGCAGATGAGGAACGAGTCCCGGATCTTTGTCACTTAACTGGTAAATACTGAGAATCATAACTCAATTCATTTTTTCATAAATTCTTTTAACAGGAAAATACCGAGGGCACAATGCATGCAATCTGATGTATCGAGATTGCTCCATAGTTCCAGTCATTTTTCACAATTTATCTGGATATGATGCGCACTTCATTATTAAGGATATAGCTACATCTTTCCCAGGAAAAGTTGATCTCTTGCTTATAAACAAGGAAAGCTATATCTCGTACACCAAGCACATGGACGGCAGCCACATAAAATTCAGATTCATCGATTCCTTCCATTTTATGGCTGAATCTTTAGATAAGCTAACATAATTGCTGCCAATGGATAAACTAAACACTACAAGATCAGTATGGCAGGGATTGGATGATGACACTATCAAACTTCTTACGCGCAAAGGTGTCTTCCCATATGATTTTATTTATGAATGGGATAAATTGGATTTCCGGAACTTGCCAACATACGAAGCGTTCTACAATAAACTGACTGACAGTGCTATATCTCCAGAGGACTACAATCATGCTACAGAGGTCTGGCAAAAATTTGAAATACAAACACTTGGTGAATATTCAGATCTATACCCTAAGACTGATGTTCTCCTATTGGCCGATGTGTTTGAGAACTTTCGAGAAGTTTGCATGAAGACATACAATTAAGATACGGCACATTATTACACCATGCCAGGTCTAACATGGGATGCTATGCTCAAATACTCTAATGTGAAATTAGAGCTGCTAACCGACATACATAGATATACTGCTATTCATAGAGAGAGGCATTCGAGGTGGTATAAGTCAATGTTCGAACAGATATAGTAAAGCCAATTACAAATATATGGATGAATTTAAGCCTGAGGAGAAAGGGAAATACTTGATATATTATGATGTGAATAACCTTTATGGATGGGTCATGTCACAGCATTTACCAACCGGAGGATTCAAATGGGTTGATGTTCCCAATATTGACGTTTCCGAAATTCCTGATGATTCTCCAACTGGATACATATTCGAAGTCGACTTGGATTATCCTCAACATCTTCATGATAAGCATAAGGACTTACGGTTTTGTTCTGGGCATGCAGCACCACCTGGAGCAAAATTAGAAAAGCTTTTGACAACATTACATCCAAAAACTAAATATATTATACACTAGCGAAATTTGAAGCAATGCTTATCACATGGATTCATCTTGAAAAAAGTGCACCGGGTTCTTCAATTCGACCAATCAGCTTGGCTTAAACCATATATTGACTTAAATACTACCAAACGGATGCAGGTTACAAGCGATCATGAGAAGGACAGCTATAAGAAGATGAATAATGCAGCTTTTGGTAAGACCATCTAAACTGTGCGCAAGTATAGTGATATCAAGCTTTGCGTAAAGTGGGAAGGTCGTTATGGTGCAAAAGCGGCATCCAACTTCCACAGTGCAACAATATGTGATGAAAATTTAGTTGCTGTGGAATTAAGGCGACTCAAAATCTTATTCAATAAGCCTCTCTATATTGGAATGGCAGTTATGGAAATTTCAATGATATGCCCCTACGATTTCCACTACAGTTTTATGCAGCGTGAATTTGGAGATAAATGTAAAGTCATGTATACAGAAATAGATTCTCTAATATATGAACTTGAAGAGAAAAATGCATATGAGTTCATGGCTGAAAATATAAACAAATTTGATACAAGTGATTACCCAGAAGATAACCAGTTCGATTTACCGCTCATGAATAAAAAGATTCCTGGTCTAATGAAGGATGAGCTGAATGGGAAAATCATGAGCGTATTTGTTGGCTTGCGCTCGAAAATGTACAGTCTGAGAAAAAACGACGGTAAAACTGTAAAGAAAGCAAAAGGAGTAAAGGCTAATGTAGTCCAGATGCATATCAATTTCGAAGACTGCGTCGAATGCTTAAATAACAAGCGAATATTAATTGCCAATCAGAGCTCCATACGATCCCATAACCATAGCATGTACACTGTCAGTCAAAAGAAGATCGCATTGAGTTCTTATGATAATAAGCCACATATTATGACCGGAACGACGGATACTCTACCATGGGGGCATTACTCCATTTCATCAGATCAACAAGTGGCAACCGCAGACAGTATCCAAGTCTAGTGTAAATAATAAATGTATTACAGTTTTAGTTTTATTTATTAAAGTAATTTGCATTATAACTACATGTATATAGTATTATAATTATTTTAAATTATTATATGTTTCTTCAAGATATTTTTTTTTTTTTTTTTTTTTTTTTTTTTTTTTTTATATTATTAAGCCAAGCTCAGGGGATACCCTATGATGCAAAGCACAGCATGGCAGGAAGGAGATAGGGAAAGGATTAGGGGATGTGAGGAGAGTGGCGGAGGTGCCGATGTGTGTCGCCCTTAAACTTCCGCAGATTGTATGCCGGAGGAAAAACAGAAGATGGTAAGCTGTTCCACATTCGCACTGTTCGGGATAATAAAACATCTTTGTTATTAATCCAAGAATTGTGTTTTGATGAAAATCCGAGCCATTTAACGTGTAAGCTTTATCTCCACTCTTCTTTAAGATTTTCTCTACGAGATATAGGTTTGGGTGTTTAACTTTCAGCAGCTTCAATTCATAAAAGCCTCCTGTGATTGGATTTCCTTGATAATTTCCAGCCGATATGTGATGGGGTTTGTGTTTTGAACTTTAATAATTTTAAAAATCTCTGCTGTCCAGTTTGGTGTATAGCCTTTCTCAAATATATGCTTGTATTTGCTGATGCATACAAAATCTCCAACTTTATATTTTGCTGGAACAACAATTTTTATATGACTGTATACAGTTGAAAGCAGTAGTTTTGCGTTGGAGGCGTTGATATCACCTGGTCTCATTTTCGTAGTTCGATGTATTCTTGAGTTGTATTCAGTGAGCAGTTTCTTTACCATACCAATCCACTGATAAGTTCCATTAAAGTGAATTCCTTCCACATCATATCCTTCAGAGTTCGGTTAAATCGTTCCACTATTGATGCTTTGAGGAAACTGTACGTAGAGTAATGATTAAGCATTAGATTTTTATAGAGGCTGTTGTAGAATTCCTTTCCATCATCAGTCTGCAGGTTTTTAGGTATTCGTCCCTGGCTTAATATAGACTGCATGGCATCTCTTACTTCTACACCAGTATTTCTTTTAATTGGAATTGCCCATGCGTATTTGGAGAAGGTATCAATAACAGTCAGCATATAGCGGTAACCCTTGTTCACATACTTGTAGGGATCCATTTCAACCAAGCCTGCCTGCCACAAGTCATCTAGTCCTTTCATAATCACACGACGTCTCTTAAATTTTTTCTCGCTGGTTTATGCAGCTCATTTACCACTTGCCTCTTACTCATCGCAATTATAAATGAAACAGATTTCTCAAGAGTTTTTACTCATATACACCATCTTTAGGTGTCAAGTCTTTCTTATTTATTACTGAAGTAAACAGATAGGTTTCAATCTTCGCGATTTCATCATTGATATATAGCGTTAAATTTGCCACCTCTATATTAATAGTTTTTTTTTAATCTTAAACACTTATTTTAATTTTCTTGTCAACATAGTTGATAGATTTTAGATCCACAATATATTTTAAATTTGAATCGAGCCATAACGTAAACTTAGTCACTATTGAAATCATATACATTATAATTAAATAATTTGTATTGGCAATGCCTATGTAGCATTCTTGAACTTATTGTACTTCACTTGTCATTGTATCGCCATCGTAGCAACAACCTATTGTGCCTTTTTTTTTTTAATTATATCGCCATTATTGTACTCTGAAACAGCAATTAAATTCTACTGAAATAAATCGTTTTTGCAATCAGAATTTTCAATAGTTTATTTCGCTATCTCGTCTATTTTTTCGATTCATTTTTCGTTATCTAAATCTTCAAAAAACATTGAAGATTCATCATTGGTCCTCGAGCCGGATTAAAAGCGAACAATTCTAGAAAAGGTTATCGAGATTGCTTGCGTGAGATAAAACAATAAATCACATTGGTGTTGACTGTGACTCTAAGTGAATAAAATCGTGGCAAACAATTATCGTACATATTCGAGACAAAAACTGGTGCTGATTTGTCTAATTTAATTCGATTGAATATTCCACGTGCTTGAGTTCTCATCGTTAAGTAAACAGGGGTGTCATCCATCGCATCGGCATCATCATCAATATTCTATCGCCGCATTGAACATTAACTGCACCAAAGGTACAGATTACGTTAGCGCTGGAGCTTGATAATAATCATCAAAGCGGAGCATCACAAATAAGCATTTTTTATCGTTCGAAAATTCATTGTTCATAATTTACCAATCAATTAATCTATTGTTCTCATTATACAACTAATAAAAATGGGTTCATCGGGTGATGAGAGTGATTCAGCCACAAGGCAAAAATTATCAGATTTACGTATACAAAGAGGAGTAATTTTTGGTCAGCAGACAAAATTAAAACAGTATGTTGATAGCAAGTGCGATACATTGTCTTCATCTGAGCTCCAAACGCGTCTTGGTCTGCTAGAAGGGCATTTTAAAAATTTTCAACTAGCGCAAACCAAATCGAGTGTCTGGATGAAATTGAACGCAGCGGAGAGAAGAGAGAAAGTTTATGAGGAAACTTATTGTGGCATTAAGATAAAATTATTGGCGGCTATTGAGCAAAAATATCCCCGTACTTCTCTCAGCATAGGTGATCCAGATAAAACCATCGCCACATTGTCTCGAAGTATAAGTTCTTGCTTACCGAGATTGCAACTTACCAGATTTTCAGGTAAATACTCGGATTAGCCAGATTTTTTATGATGTTTAAAACCTTGGTGCATGAAGATAAGGAACTGTCCGATGTAGAAAAATTTCAGCCATCTAAGGTCGTGTCTCAATGAGGATGCGTTTCGTTTGATAAAATCGCTACAGGTGACAAACAAAAATTATCAAGAAGCTTTACAAATATTAAAAAGACATATGAGAATACACGATTAATCTTTCAGGCACATTTGGGGGAAATTTTTAACTTAGCTTCCGCTGAAAAGGGAACAGCTCAACAGCAGCGTTAATTGTCTGACACAGTTGACTCTCATCTCAGAGCTCTACAATCATTTGGTACGAAGGAAGATATTGCAGAAGGCTTGCAAGTGCATCTGATTGGACAGAAATTAGATTCTCGAACTCGAGCTAAATGGGAGGAGGAAGCGCCATTGGACTCAATACCAACATGGAATAAATTATCGGCATTGATCGATAAACGCTGCAGAGCTTTGGATAACATGACAGAATCACAAAGATACAACAGGAACAGATCGGCAAGTACAATCATTCAAAATAATTTTACTAAAAACCCTCAAAAATGTCATTCGTTACTTCTACATACTAATCCAAGATGTGTATATGGTAAATCTCCTGAGCACTTTATATCTTCTTGTCAAAATTTCGTCGCACTAAATCAGCCCGCGAGATTTACGGAAGTCAAGCGATTAAATTTATGTATAAACTGCTTAAGGTCAGGACATTCAGTTAAACATTGCAAGTCTAGTAAATGTCGGACTTGTAATCAGCGTCACCATACCTTATTGCATATTGGGTCGCACTTAGAGCAAGGCCATAATACCAATCCTATAAGTAATGGATTACAAGTACACAACGAACCATCGACGTCAAGGAACATATCGAATTCAATTGCAAATGTGAACACAGTCGATCCTATGCAGTCTAAAATCGCACTCACTTCCGCGTCTACTACAAAAAATATCGAAACTCCTCCATTTAGCAATGTTTTCCTAGCAACAGCTTCCCGTACAAGTTAAAGATTATCGCGGGTCATTGGTTACCTGCAGAGACCTTCTGGGACTCATCCTCACAGCTACATTTCGTAACCGAACGTCTTGCTCAGCAGTTGCGTTTAAAAAGAACCAAGACAATAGTTCCTATACAGGGTATAGCTTCTTCACTGACTAATGCTCAATTTAAGACCGATATTGTTATTAAATCATATTTTAGCGATTTTGTTATGAGTCTAGAGGGCGATTATACTGCCTAGCATAACCGGGAGTCAACCAAGCCAATTTGTAAATATTGAAGGATTGAGAATTCCATCAAACATTCAATTAGCGGATCCAATGTTTAATAAGCCGCAAAGGATAGATTTATTGATAGGAGCTTCATTATTTTTCGAGCTTTTAGCAGTGGGACAAATCAGATTAGGTGAAAACCAGACCACACTGCAGAAGACATTACTGGGTTGGGTCGCGTCCGGCTCTTGTAGCGGACCCTTAACAAACCCATCCTGTTACATTTCTTCAGGGGATAGTGCCGAGTCTTGTGGACTTGACAGCCTTGTAAGAAAATTTTGGGAGATTGAGAATTATGAGCATCAAGGTAAGGTTTCAACAGTTGAAGACATAGCTGCTGAAAAACACTTCGTGGACAATTTCGTACGTCTGGGAACTGGACGATACAAAGTTAGTTTACCTTTTCGGGAAGAAGCCACATCTTTAGGTGTTTCAGCGGAAGTAGCCTTGAAACGCTTTTACAATCTAGAATCCAAACTCTCGAGAACACCTGAAATTTATAAACAATATTCTGTGTTTATATGCAAACCTGAAACAAATGGAACCTATCGCACTAGAGCAGCTCCCAAATGGTCACTTCACTATTTCATACCACATCACTGGCGTATTGAAGCCCGACAGTAGAACTACAAAGTTACGGGTCGTATTTGATGCGTCCTGTAAAACGTCCTCCGGTCGGTCATTGAATGACATCTTAATGACGGGTCCAGTACTTCAAGACGACTTGTACACTATCTTACTACGTTTCCGCACGTTCAGATATGCTATAACAGCTGACATAACTAAAGTGTATCGCCAGGTGGGAAAATCAGCGACAGCGACAGGAATTTTCAGTGCATATTCTGGAGAACAAAACAAGTTTAAAATAGGCTGCAAGGTTCATGCACGTGATTTTTACATGGACGACATGCTTATTGGGTGCGACACTATAGAAGAAGCAATTAGTATCAAAGATGAAATCGAGCAGTTGTTGAAGAGGGGGTGGATTCACCCTCCGAAAGTGGTGCTCAAACAGCAAAAGGTTATTGGAGGATTGCAATGACGTAGACCATGAACGATTTTTACACATTAATGGTGACAACGTTATAAAAGCTCATCTTGAAAAAGTGCACCGGATTCTTCAATTCGACCAATCAGCTTGGCTTAAACCATATATTGACTTAAATACTACCAAACGGATGCAGGTTACAAGCGATCATGAGAAGGACAGCTATAAGAAGATGAATAATGCAGCTTTTGGTAAGACCATCTAAACTGTGCGCAAGTATAGTGATATCAAGCTTTGCGTGAAGTGGGAAGGTCGCTATGGTGCAAAGCGGCATCCAACTTCCACAGTGCAACAATATTTGTTGAGAATTTAGTTGCTGTGGAATTAAGGCGACTCAAAATCTTATTCAATAAGCCTCTCTATATTGGAATGGCAGTTATGTAAATTTCAATGATATGCCCCTACGATTTCCACTACAGTTTTATGCAGCGTGAATTTGGAGATAAATGTAAAGTCATGTATACAGAAATAGATTCTCTAATATATGAACTTGAAGAGAAAAATGCACATGAGTTCATGGCTGAAAATATAAACAAATTTGATACAAGTGATTACCCAGAAGATAACCAGTTCGATTTACCGCTCATGAATAAAAAGATTCCTGGTCTAATGAAGGATGAGCTAAATGGGAAAATCATGAGCGTATTTGTTGGCTTGCGCTCGAAAATGTACAGTCTGCGAAAAGACGACGGTAAAACTGTAAAGAAAGCAAAAGGAGTAAAGGCTAATGTTGTCCAGATGCATATCAATTTCGAAGACTGCGTCGAATGCTTAAATAACAAGCGAATATTAACTGCCAATCAGAGCCCCATACTTATTGTGGCATTAAGATAAAATTATTGGCGGCTATTGAGCAAAAATATCCCTGTACTTCTCTCAGCATAGGTGATCCAGATAAACCATCGCCACATCGTCTCGAAGTATAAGTTCTTGCTTTCCGAGATTGCAACTTACCAGATTTTCAGGTAAATACTCGATTAGCCAGATTTTTTTATGATGTTTAAAACCTTGGTGCATGAAGATAAGGAACTGTCCCGATGTAGAGAAATTTCAGCATCTAAGGTCGTGTCTCAATGAGGATGCGTTTCGTTTGATAAAATCGCTACAGGTGACAAACAAAAATTATCAAGAAGCTTTACAAATATAAAAAAAGAGATATGAGAATACACGATTAATCTTTCAGGCACATTTGGGGGAAATTTTTAACCTTGCTTCCGCTGAAAAGGGAACAGCTCAACAGCAGCGTTTTATTGTCTGACACAGTTGACTCTCATCTCAGAGCCTCTACAATCATTTGGTACGAAGGAAGATATTGCAGAAGGCTTGCTAGTGCATCTGATTGGACAGAAATTAGATTCTCGAACTCGAGCTAAATGGGAGGAGGAAGCGCCATTGGACTCAATACCAACATGGAATAAATTATCGGCATTGATCGATAAACGCTGCAGAGCTTTGGATAACATGACAGAATCACAAAGATACAACAGGAACAGATCGGCAAGTACAATCATTCAAAATAATTTTACTAAAAACCTTCAAAAATGTCATTCGTTACTTCTAATACTAATCCAAGATGTGTATATGGTAAATCTCCTGAGCACTTTATATCTTCTTGTCAAAATTTCGTCGCACTAAATCAGCCCGCGAGATTTACGGAAGTCAAGCGATTAAATTTATGTATAAACTGCTTAAAGGTCAGGACATTCAGTTAAACATTGCAAGTCTAGTAAATGTCGGGACTTGTAATCAGCGTCACCATACCTTATTGCATATTGGGTCGCACTTAGAGCAGGGCCATAATACCAATCCTATAAGTAATGGATTACAAGTACACAACGAACCGTCGACGTCAAGGAACATATCGAATTCAATTGCAAATGTGAACACAGTCGATCCTATGCAGTCTAAAATCGCACTCACTTCCGCGTCTACTACAAAAATATCGAAACTCCTCCATTTAGCAATATTTTCCTAGCAACAGCTTCGTACAAGTTAAAGTTTATCGCGGGTCATTGGTTACCTGCAGAGCCCTTCTGGGCTCAGCCTCACAGCTACATTTCGTAACCGAACGTCTTGCTCAGCAGTTGCGTTTAAAAAGAACCAAGACAATAGTTCCTATACAGGGTATAGCTTCTTCACTGACTAATGCTCAATTTAAGACTGATATTGTTATTAAAATCATATTTTAGCGATTTTGTTATGAGTCTAGAGGCGATTATACTGCCTAGCATAACCGCGGAGTCACCCAAGCCAATTTGTAAATATTGAAGGATTAAGAATTCCATCAAACATTCAATTAGCGGATCCAATGTTAATAAGCCGCAAAGGATAGATTTATTGATAGGAGCTTCATTATTTTTCGCGCTTTCAGCAGTGGGACAAATCAAATTAGGTGAAAATCAGACATACTGCAGAAGACATTACTGGGTTGGGTCGTGTCCGCTCTTAACAAACCATCCTGTTACACTTTTTCAGGTGATAGTGCCGAGGCTTGTGGACTTGACAGCCTTGTAAGAAAATTTTGGGAGATTGAGAATTATGAGCATCAAGGTAAGGTTTCAACAGTTGAAGACATAGCTGCTGAAAAACACTTCGTGGACAATTTCGTACGTCTGGGAACTGGACGATACAAAGTTAGTTTACCTTTTCGTGAAGAAGCCACATCTTTAGGTGTTTTCAGCGGAAGTAGCCTTGAAACGCTTTTACAATCTAGAATCCAAACTCTCGAGAACACCTGAAATTTATAAACAATATTCTGAGTTTATGGAAGAATATGCAAACCTGAAGTATATGGAACCTATCGCACTAGAGCAGCTCCCAAATGGTCACTTTACTTCAAGACGACTTGTACACTATCTTACTACGTTTCCGCACGTTCAGATATGCTATAACAGCTGACATAACTAAAATGTATCGCCAGGTGGAAATCAGCGACAGCGAAAGGAATTTTCGGTGCATATTCTGGAGAACAAAACAAGTTTAAAATAGGCTGCAAGGTTTCATGCCGTGATTTTTACATGGACGACATGCTTATTGGGTGCGACACTATAGAAGAAGCAATTAGTATCAAAGATGAAATCGAGCAGTTGTTGAAGAGGGGTGGATTCACCCTCCGAAAGTGGTGCTCAAACAGCAAAAGGTTATTGGAGGATTGCAATGACGTAGACCATGAACGATTTTTACAAATTAATGGGTGACAACGTTATAAAAGCTCTGGGACTAATTTGGAATCCGGAAAATGACGAGTTTTGCTATTCATTCGAAACATGTCGGCTCTTCAAAATCTATAACTAAACGTTCTGTTTTATCTCACATCGTACGGATATTTGATCCGCTTGGTATAATAAACCCTATCGTTCTCTAAGCAAAAATATTTGTCCAAAATTTATGGGCACTCTTAAACTAGACTAAGATGAATCACTTCCCATTAGCTTGCACTCAGAGTGGAATAAACTATATAATAGCCTGGGACAAATTCGGTTAATCAAATTCAAGAGATTTGCTAAATCGCGTTAAATCAATCGAACTGCATGGTCTCGCAGATGCTAGTTGTTCAGCTTACGGAGCATGCATATACATTCATGCTCTCGACAGCGCAGATACAATTTCGGTCAATTTGTTAACGGCAAAATCTCGCGTCGCGCCCATTAAAACGATTTCGATACCACGCTTGGAACTTTGTGCAATGTTGTTATTATCCGAATTACTGGATCGCGTGATATCTTGCATAAATTTGAATATCAATAAAATTTAGTGCTGGTCAGACTCATCAATTGCGCTGGCCTGGATAGCTTCATCACCAAATAAGTGGACAACCTTTGTAACCAACAGAGTGTCAAAGATACAAGGTCTATAATTGGAATCATGCTTCGACTGAGCATAATCACGCTGATTTCCTGAGCAGAGGACTTTTTCCGGACGAAACTTGTAGGCTGCGAACTTTGGGTTTCATGGCCCTAAATTCTTAATGGACAATAACTCGCCCTGGAAAATTTCCTCAACGTTAAAAATGGATAATCTGCCTGAACAGGGAATAAGTAAGTTCTGTATAATTGCATCCAGAGCGTCAGATGATTTAATAGAAGGTTGCAAATTTCGAAAATGAATTATGCAAATTGCAAAGAGTTTTCGCTTACGTACTTCGGTTTTACAATAACGTCAGAAAACCCAAGAGTCATAGGAAGTTCAATAAATTGGTACCACCATTGGACATACACGAAGAAGATGACGCTTTAAAGGTCCTGCTCAGAATTACACAGAAAAGTACATTTCAATTAGAATATATGCTCTTGGAGAAGGGCAAAGCTATAAACACTCAGAGTCCTTTAAGAACTCTAAACCCGTTATTGGAAGGAGATGGTCTGATGCGCGTAGGAGGAAGATTGAAGCATAGATAGATATTGATGCGAAGCATCAAATACTGCTGCCCAAATATAGCACATAAACCAGGCAATAATAACACATTACCATCGAAAAATCTCCATGCAGGCTGTCAAACGCTTCTTGCTATTATTCGCACGCGATATTGGCCAATCAGAGCAAAGGACCTCTTAAGGAGGTGATACATAATTGCATCGCGTGCTTTCGTGAAAAACCAAGGTCCTTCGAGCAACTAATGGCACATTTACCATCGGAACGCGTACGGCCTAGCAAACCCTTTCAATACACTGGCGTAGACTCAGTGGCGGATCCAGCTTGGTGGCGCGGGGGGCGCACGCCCCTCCCTGAAGGCCACAAAAGAATTGCAGTAGATCTTCTGAATTCTTCTACTGCACTTTTTGCAAAAGATATAAAAATTTCTGGAAACGTTCAATTTTAAGCAGAACTTATTCGGGTAAAAGCGATGGGAGATTTGTTTTAATTGAAAACACAACGGCAAACAAATCATTGTATATTGATGTAGTGACTTATTACATTTAAAGCAGGACATTTATTAGGAAAAACAGTTTTATTATTTCGTAAAATGCAATAGTAGAATATTTAGGTGAAACCTTAACAAAAAAAAAATTAAACGCTGGATTGGGAAATTCTAAATCAGAACCTGAGAGAAGTTTTGGCATGCGTGAATACATTCCGTATTCTTACAGCAGATCTCAACAACAGTAAAATCGCTGTTGGTTTAACTATAAGTTCAACCAAACAATGTAATAAAGAGTCTGCTTTTAGCGCGAATCATTCGCATTCATGTCTAGAATTGAAACAAGTCTACAAGACAGCCCAGAACACCTAGAAGTCCATTATCCGGAGAGAAAAATTTCCTTTTGATCAGAATAGAATGGCAAAGGCTTGTGGTCCCCTGTCAATACCATCAAGAACAACTTCAGCAATTCCTCTATAATTTCACTACTTAATATCGGTGAAGTGGTTGTTGACTCCCTTGATAAAGCTAGTATCTTCACTGGTAGATTCGCTTCAAATTCTAAAAACAGCCAATACGCATCCGTAAGAGGGATGCGTTCAAGGTCCTTAAGGGTATCAACTTTTCCAAAGCCGTAGGTCCTGATGGTTTCTCACCCTTGTTAATTGAAAGCTGTGTCTTATCTTTGGCCAAACCTTTGCGCAAACTATTCTACTTGTCTTATTCGACAGGAAAATTTCCAAATGGTTGGAAAATAGCTCACGTTCAGCCTATTCCTAAGAAGGGTGAGGGTAGAGACGCCTCAAACTATAGACCAATTGCGATCACTTCGATTCTTTCAAAGCTTTTTGAATCTATCATTGACTCCAAATTAATGAAGTATCTAGAAACCAAACAACTCATCAATGATCGGTATTATGGCTTTCGAACTGGACGCTCATCTGGAGACTTGCTGACTTTTCTGATGGTGGTTTGTAGACCCAAAATCGTTACTCTAGATATTTAAATGATCTTTGATAGAGTCTGGCAGTCAGCCGTTTTAATTAAACTTAAAGCACTTGATCTCTCCCCTCATCTTCTGTTATACATTAAAAGTGTTTTACCTGATCGCATAATACCGGTTGTACTAGACGGGGTTCACCAGAACCTCACCCTATAGATGCAGGGACGTCCCAGAGCTCTGTTATCTCTTTTCTTAATTTTCATTAATGTACTTTTAATCCCATCCATAGTTTTGCCTATGACAGTAGCCATGATTTCGCTTACTCTTTTGAGATTCTTGGGGACTCCAGACAGAATGCCACATCTGTCAAATGAGATGGCTTGACTAGATCAATGAATAACGACCTTGGTCATGTTCTCGCTTGGAGTAAAGCGATTCGCGTCGAATTCAAGCCGTCTAAGGGCCAAAGCTGTCTCATATATGAAGCGAGATCAAAGCTTTTCACTCCCATTTCTTTTGAGGGAGCACTGATTTGCGATACACCGTCTTTTTACATTCTTGGCTTTAGTATTTCCGATAAGCTAAGCTGGACAGATTACATCTTTTGTTTTGCCAAAGAAGCAGCGAAACGTCTAGGATTTCTGAAAAGGTGTAGAAATATTTCAACCCATAAAATCTAGAGCTGCTCTACAAATACTCCACCAGACCTAGAATATAATACGATTTCCATATCTGGGCCCGAGGCTGGTCGCACAGTCTTACCTTCATTGCATATTGTCCAAAAGAAAGCCTTCGACTCACTCGAACAACGCCGCAATGATGGATGCCTTTCACTCCCTTATCGCTATATGCGTGGTCAATGTTCTAATGAAATATCTCGCGTCTGATCCCTTGCAGGATAATTCCTGCACGCAAAACTCGTGCAGAAAACCGCCCATCAAATTACTTTTGGCCATGCAGTAAAATTTCGTGATGGTTTTTATCCCGAACTTGTTGAATGTGGACAGTCTACATTTTTTTTCTACTCGAACACACAATCTGCGAAAGTTTAAGGGTGACATTCAGCACCTCTGGCGCTCTCCTTATGTTCCCTAATCCGTTTCCCTATCACCTTCCGCAATGCTGTACTTTGTATCATAAGGTATCCCCTTAACTTGCCTTAATAATATATAAAAAAAAAATCAAACTTTGTTGACTTTAGTAGAGGTAAACTTCGTAGGGCTTTAATTCCTGTATTTTGCAAAGTTACAATTTATGATTAATTCGTCAATGTGAGCAAAATGTGTTTCCCTATTTTTACTAACTACAATGAGTGATTTGGAAGTTTTACGCCTCCATTGTTTACAAACCAAAACAAAATAGATAATTTAAGGCATCATTTGACTTTCGCGAGTGGCAAAAGTTGAACGTTAAGCAACTTTCTTCGTTCCTAGTGGTAGCCGCTCACTTATCTGATCGGCATGTATCTTAATGATACATTTTATGTATTTGACATTTGCGAGTGGTGGCGAGTGTCTTCGAACTTTTGATCTGTTTCCAGCTTATACCGTTTTTAAACCAAAGTTGCGCCCCTCCCTCGCAAGAATCCTGGATCCGCCCCTGCGTAGACTTCTGTGGTCCATTTTACATCACATCTCTAGTGAGGGGGCGCCCGCCCACCAAGAGCTTCAACCATCTTTTCGGACAATGCGACAAATTTCGTAGGCGCTAATAACCAACTCCGAGAATTAAAGCAGCTGTTCTTGTCGGAAGTAAATCATGAAAAACTACAAAGGCTTTGACATGATGATCAAATTGAGTGGAAGTTCATTCCTCCTCGATCTCCACACTTTGGGGGTCTTTGGGAGTCTGCCGTGAAATCGGCCAAATTTCATATCCGTCGGATCGCATCTCCAGTTTCGTTTACGATTGAAGAATTTCAAACATTGATTTGCCATGTGGGGGCTATACTAAATTCGAGACCTCTCACTCCATTGTCTGATGACCCTAATGACTTGGAGGTATTGACTCCAGGCCATTTTTTGACTGGAGCTCCGTTGACTGCGATATGTGAGCCCTCTATTAAGTCTGATATTAATATGACTAATCTTTCCAGATGGCATCGTATAAAGTATATTCATCAGCACTTCTGGTCTAGGTGGTTCAAGGAGTACATTCAAACTTTGCAGAAGCGTTATAAGTGGAGGCAAACAATGTCGAATCTTGAGCCTAACACCATGGTGCTCATCAAGGACGAAAATTTGCCACCAACCAAATGGAGTCTGGGGCGAATTGTCGCTGTACATGCTGGAGATGATGGACTAGTTCGTGTGGCAAGCGTGAAGACTGGTACAGGGATACTCAAACGCGCAATAGCTAACCTGTGTCCTTTGCCAGTGCAGTAATGATTGAAAGCGGAGCCTTTCAAGGCGGTGTGTGTGATAGATTTTATATCCACAATATATTTTAAATTTGAATCGAGCCATAAAGTTAACTTTGTAACGATTGAAATCATATACATTATAATTAAATAATTTGTATTGGCAATGCCTATGTAGAATTCTTGAACTTATTGTACTTCACTTGTCATTGTATCGCCATCGTAGCAACAACCTATTGTGGCTTTTTTTTAATTATATCGCCATTATTGTACTCTGAAACAGCAATTAAATTCTACTGAAATAAATCGTTTTTGCAGTCAGAATTTTCAGTAGTTTATTTCGCTATCTCGTCTATTTTTTCGATTCATTTTTCGTTATCTAAATCTTCAAAAAACATTGAAGATTCATCAATAGTCTTTGGTAGTAGCATCATCATTTTTAAGGGCTTCACCAAGTCGTTTTATACACTTTGAGTTTAGATCATAGTCTCCGTTTATCGTTAAATTAAATCCAATATCCCGCTCTCCTTGTTCACCAACTGGACCCTTAGCTCCTTGTTTACCATCTGATGATTGAGTTCCTTGTACACCGGCTGGTCGCTGAGCTCATTTTGGTCCACGTTCACCTGCTTTCCCAAGATATCCTCGCTTAGAGAAATGTCCAAACTTGTTAACGATCATCTGTAGATTGTGTAGAAGTATGGTAATAAAGTAGTATTTAAAATATAATATCTGCTTCTCGCAACTCCTCCAGGATAGATACAATTTCATTGTTGTGACTGGTGTTTCCAGCCTGCTTTGATGCCATTAGAAGACGCAGTCTATCCACTAATTCATTTGGATCATTCCGGTAAATGTGATCAATGTTTTCTTTAGGCAGACGCATTAGTCCCATGCCTTTATGCTGTATAAGTTTACTGATTATAGCTTTATACTTAGCCGCTCTAGTACCTTTTATTTGTCCATCTTCAGCATAGTCACGTTTATATGCATTGGTGCCTCTCAAAATAGATCCATAATTAGTTAAATCCTCTTTAGTATATAGACTTTTTACAGGATCCTTCATAAATAGCTGCTCATATAACCCCAAAGTTGTTTTATAGCTCTTCCCATTGATAAAAATATTTCCTACATCATCAACATCAAACGTTGAATTACCGATTCTCCACGCGTTGTCATCATAATAAACTCCATAGGTTGGATCAATTTTAGGGCTATTATCAGTGAATAGCTTTAAAAAGTTTCAAGCTATGTATCCAGACGTATCGGGGGAGGTGACAGGAGATCTTCCTGTCAATGTTTTTGAATGTGTAGGTGTTGCGAATTCTTCTTCGGATGTTAAGGAATAATCTCCATAATTTATAGGTGTGCTAGTAGCCTCCAATTTCACATATTTTCCTTTTGGAGGAGTAAAAGGTTCCACAATTTCGTTGTCTTCTTCTTCTTCTTTTGCCTCCAATTTGATTAGTGGCTCGTTTTTGACTCTGGTAACAAACTCTTTAAGGGTATGGTGATTGGCATGAAAGTTTCTTCAAGTTGAGCTTCTGCTTCAATCCTTCCCGTCTTTAGAGCTTTAAATTTCCTTCGCACTGCATTCCTTGTCTTGATGATTTCTTTTAATAGATTTTCATTCATCTTCGATATGAACTGAATAACGGCTTTTCACACAGCTCTGAAATATGTAAACAGCTTTCCAAACAGCTCTGATAACAGCTTAGTAGCTTTTCAAACAGCTCTGGTAACAGCTTAACAGCTTTTCAAACAAGTCTGATAACAGGTGAACAGCTTTAATTTACTCAGCGGGTCCACAGGATTCGGTGTGCTTTCGGCTGAGTTACAACTTCGACTTATAAATATTTCGCATGTTTCATCCTTTTATATTACAATGAAGTTATCAAATCCTCTACGGTAGCGCCCCTTGTTTAATGAGCTATCCGTATCAATCATCAAGAAACCATACTCATCCTTCCAACACTCAGCACAGGCTCTTCGAAAGTTATCAAACTATAGATATGTTTCAAATTCAAGTCATCTTTCTTGAATAAGATGATTAAATTAGCATTGTCACGTATTAAGAGCTTTGGTATATGCGTATATGTTTGACAGAGATAGAAGCTGTCTATACCTTCGTGGCGACCCATGCAAAAATAGGATCGCACATTGTGAGATTGTGACAGTTCATTATCAACCGCTATGTCATTAACACTTACTCTTACGGGAAATTCATCTCTACTCACTGCTGAGTACTTTCCTCCGCTGGAGCTAGCAACCGATTATGTTTGTGGATTAATTGATTTTCAAACATACAACTCTATACCAAATATTGATGTGAGCAATAATCTGGTTCATGTAGGGAATGAGGTTGTTGAGATACCTGTTCGATCCTATGAGATTGATGATATAGCAAAATATGTACAAGGATACTTGGATAAAGAAGGGAGAATGATAAAAGTTGCGATAAATGCTAACAATAATACATTGAAGAGTGAAGTTAAGGCAACTGAAGAAATACATTTTGGCAAACAAAGATCCATAGCTCCTCTGCAAGAATTCAGTAAAAGAAACTTATCTGCTAATATAATGCATACATCAGAGTTGCCAGTCAACAGCATCGAATTTAATATTATATCAGAATCATTCCTCAACAACACACAAGTACACATTCTCCACGAGTTTTCCCCGAACGTTGAGCCTGGGTATAAAATAGTAGAGGTACCCAAAAATGTAATCTATTTGCCTGTGAACACCAAACGTATAAATTCTTTAACATTGAAGCTCCTTGACCAAGACGGTGACTTAATCAACTTCAGAGGAGAGACTATAAACATAAGGTTACATTTGAAGCCACAGCATGTTGATATACAATAATGATAAATACGAGTTCGGAGCAGACAAGATCATTAGTCAGCGGACAACCTTGAAGCGGTCAAGACCTACAGTAACCCCTGCAAATACAGCATATTTACAATCGATAGGCTTAACGCTGAAACAATGAATAAAGGAATACTAGATATTGCACCAGACGCTCGCTTTGATAACAGTGTTACTAAATTTGAACATCACTCCTATTCACCATTTCTAACATCATTTAAAAACAGCGATGAAATCCGTATCTCTGTACAACATCAGGACTTGAATCTTCTACCCAGCAGGAGTTTTCTTTACATTGAGGGGTCGCTAACAACGCTCTACAATTTCTTTTTGAGGAAATACGCTATGAATTGAATGCAGTGGAAGTCGATCGTACAAGAAATCTGGGGATTGCGACAACATTAAAAAACTACGTATCGCTAAATGCAAATGTAAGCAGGATACTACTCATCGGCAGTTGGTCACCAGATTCATCCGTTATACCAGCCAATGGACTGTTTAACTATTGTGTACCTCTGAAATATTTATTGGGATTCGCTGAAGATTACAAGAAAATTCTTATAAATTCCAAACATGAACTTATATTGATCCGGAGCAGGACAGACGATGATGCCATTATCTCACCCACTGATGTGCTGAAAATTAAAATTACCAAACTTCAATGGAGCATTCCGTATGTTACAGTATCCGATGAAGAAAAGCTGCAACTATTTTAAATTATCGGGAGAGGTCGCCCGATACAAATACCATTCCGTAGCTGGGATATATATGAGTATCCAGCACTACCGGAATCCACGCATCAAACCTGGTCAGTTAAGACTTCCACTCAACTGGAGAAACCTCGATTTATCATCTTAGCATTACAAACGGTTCGAAGGAACGATAAAACCAAAGATGCAAGCAAGTTTGATTACTGCCAACTTACCGATGTTACAGTTCATTTGAACTCAGAATCATATCCCTATTATGATTGGAATTTGAAATTTGATTTGAATGGATACGCATTGCTGTATGAGATGTATATAAAGTTTACACAATTATACTGTGGTCATCAGTATCAACCGTTCCTCACATGGGAGAAGTTCAAAACCGATGCTCCGATGGCCGTCAATGATTGCTCACATCAAAATGAAACAATAAAAACTGGACCTGTTGACATAAGGCTAGAATTCAAGACATCTGAAAATATACCGGCTAATACAGCAGCATATTGTCTGCTTCTACGCGATCGAATAGTGGAATACAGTCCGCTGACAAGTGAAGTTAGAAAGTTAAATTTAGAAGATGGCTGTCATCGTAGACGTCCAAGGATTCAAAACAAACCTCAATGAATTTATCACTAAAGAACTAGCAATTTTAAACAATGAAAACCAGATGCAGCACTTTATATTTCAACCACCGTTCAGATACAAAGATTTGACTTCAGCAAAAAAGAGGCAAGTAAAATGGCTTCAACACAATTTTCATGGTTTCCGCTGGGATGATGGCTACATGCCGTATCACAAGCTGTACACTATAGTTGAACCACTGCTTCGAAACAAAACCGTATATGTAAAGGGAGCTGAAAAAGTTCATTGGATGCAGAAGATACTTGGAGAGGGTGAAATCATTATTAACGTCGAAGATGAATACAACTGTGGAAAACTAATAGAGATACACAAATGCACCATCTTGCCAAGTTCATATTGGACAATGTGCTATAAGAAATACTTTTGTAATAAGAAATTTTATTGGAAATAAAAACAAGTGTTTATAAAACATAAGACTTTTCAATACACATACCCCAGAACCCACACTGACATCTTCTAGAATCTGTTCATGGTGATGTCATGTTGTGTAATTCGGATGATCCTGATATCTACAACTTCCCTGCTAAGAAAACTTATTTAGGTGCAGGATTTGAAAACAGCAAATCCATGATGACGTCATGCCGATATCTAGAACTCTCCCGCTAATAAAAGAAAACAGCAAAACCAAGGCATGCTGGTAGTTTCGGCTAAAGCCGCTAGGGTACCTTACTCAAGAAATGGCGTTTGCGTCCAATATCTCCAAAATCAACGCCCGAAGAGGATTTCTGATGAATCTTTCGTTCTCCCTCCCACCCCACAGCACCAAGAATCCATTTCCATGAGCAAAAATAACTTGAATTATTAATACGCTAATATCTCGAAAAACAGAGCCCGTAGAGGATTTCTGATTTTATTACCCCCTCCCTATCTCTATTATCCCCCCCCCCATACCCACCATCTAGAATCCATTCGCATGAGCAAAAATTTCCTACTATTAACTTTAATTATTAGTTCAAAACCAAAAGCCTACATTTAGGTGCACCACATATCTATCTAAGAAAACCGTAGTATGGGAGCATGCTGCTAATACCGGCTAATGCCGCTAGGGTGCAGTCAAGACCAAATGACACATCCCGGTAGTACCGGTTAATCCCGCTAGGGCGCAGTCGAGACTCAATGGTGCACCCAAGACACAACGGTATATCCAAGGCACAAACCAATACAGCCAAGACAGAAATCTACATTTAGCATGGCTCAAATCACCTAGTGACGGTGGCGCCATCTGTGGCGAAATCCTGGAACCTAAAACAGTGAGCCAGAACCGGCATAGCGTAACTACTCTCTTTTCCTTCTTTTTTATTCTTTCGACCGTTCTCTCTTGGTTGCTGGAAATCGCCTTTTCCAATGGGTTCGGTCGTTTTGTAGGTAGCGCAATTTTCTTAAATTTATTCTTAATTACAGCTAATATTACATTTATTCTAAATTCTACTCGAAATAAATTCTTTTTACTTACAATTCAAAATGTTTGCTTATACTAATCTAGCTTATCTAATTGAACTTCTTAAATTTTAGGGAAATTTCGTAACAGTATCTTATTATTGATGTTTTGATATTGATTTACCTTATCAAGTGCTCCGCGACGTCATATCTTAGTGAAAAATTAGATCTAATTGTTGTATAGACTATCTGATCGATTTTATTAATACGTTTAAACAAAATATCTTATTATTAATATCTCTAGAAATGAATTACCTTATCAAGTGATTCACGAAGTTATACCTAAAAGAAAAGGTAGACTTAACTGTCGTATAGACTCTGTCTGATCGATTTTAGTAATACGTTTCAAAATTAACTTATTAACATATTTGGAAGAGAATTCCCTTATCAGTGCTCCGCGACGTCATGCCTGAAACGGAAGTTATTATTAGTTATTGAATAGACTTTATAATGTCATTTATATTACCACGTTCATCCAAAGGTATTTTTATTATGAATACATTTTAAATAAATTACCGGAATAAGTGCTCCTTGACGTCAGATCTGTAACGGAAATGATAATTAGTTCTTGAATAGACTCTGAAAATTCGTTTGTATTAACACGTGTATCCAACAGTATTTTATTATGAATATTCCTTAAATGAATACATGAAAAAGTGCTCCGCAACGTCCTATCTGAAAACAAAAGTAACTTAAAGTATTGAACAGACTCTATAAAATTGATTCATTAATGCAATTACTTAATTACCTTAGCAAGTGCTACGCGAGTCTTATCTGAAAGAAAAAGGAAATTATAATTGTTGCACAGACCACACTTCATGGTTCAGGCAACAAAATTGCACGTCGGTAAACGCGAACTTACGTACATCACGGCGCTAAAGTTTCAGTTTTATGAGCGTAATTGGCCAGATATTACCTACAATACGTCGTGCGCGCTGATGCTGCTTTAGAGGAAATAAATGCTAGAAAAAACCTGCTCGGTGTCCCAGAAGCGGACGTAACGGTGAAGGTTTTACCACAACTAGTTGGTACTCAGGTTTGAGCGTAGGAAGGGTAACCTCCCTTGTTAAACTTAGAGGTATGTTATTTTTGCAGTACGAAGATCGTTTCTTGGTTTTGTCGTACTCGGCTAATTATTTCGCTCTCCTTTTGACAAGCTGGATCACCCCTTTTATCATATTTTTTTTTTCCTCGTATTTAATATAATTGTCTTATTTACATATAAGTATATTGTATCTAATATTGTTTGAAAATACCGTATGGCCGTGTCCAGGCGTACGTATTTTTAAGTGTCTTGAGAATAGGGCTCGAGCAATTTAGGTAGGTAAGGCTAAATGAGTGTGTCCCTTTTCTTTTGCCTCTATGGGATGAGTATGTGGAGTAGCTAGGTAGGGCCTACCATTTTTTGTTGTTGTGAACCTGTTATCATAATGGTCTTCGTAAAACCTCAGAAGCATTTATATTAAAACGTTTTGATCCCTACATTGGTGTTTAACTTATTTCCTCTAGCTTCGCCATCTACGTTCGTATCTACATACCTATCTCTCCCGCTCATCTACACATATCATCGAGTGTGAGTGGTATACTCAACATGTCCGAGTAAGAATCTAATTGGTGGTGGCCTGGTCATGTGGTGGGACGTTTGAATACATTCACACGCACGCAATTTGGCTAAGAATTTTATATCGATTGCGACGTCCACTCAGAACTCCATCATCATCAGGAGTCCACGATCACTCTCCCTTTGCCTCGAGCTTTCTCCGGGTGGCTAAAACAATTGTACGGCGTTGGCCTTCTTTTGTTTTATTTTATTCTAGCACATCGCATCGTTCGTATTAATTAAATTGTATTGCTTCCAGGTCTACTTTTCAGATTACACCAGGAGTGCGAGCCGATATTCTCTTTTTTTTGTCCGTCTGTCCGTCCGAGCCAAGTAAATAAGAGCAATCTTTCATTTCAGTTACTATTGTACGCACAGCTTACTAGCATCGACGGGATGTTGGTGGCAGGAACCACGCCAGCCGACTGACCGCTAGCGGCAAGATGCTGTGCGGCCACCTACCAATATCCCCAAGATGATTTTTGTTGCGGATCTGTTTATCTCTGAGACAAAGCGAAGATGGATAAGTCCGACAGCTGTCATGCTCTTTTGCTACAAGGCCAATGTAAAGTCGTCAAACAGGTGCAAGCATATATTTAAATTTCAAATGATGTACTCGTTTTTGCATAATAGCAAAGTGAATAATACTTTTAGCATAAGATTCGAGACATTTAAAATAAGAAGACATATTTGTGAAATTATTTGATAAAGTAATACAATTTAATGCGATCTTATAAACTTATAGTTACGTTAAGTAAGGTAAGTACTTTAGTACAATGGGCCGCTATGGCCTCCGTGCTTGGGGTGGGTCTCTCCCGCTCCCTTGTTTTATTAAAAAAAAGGTAAGTACTTTAGATGATGGCTTTATACTATAGAAATACATTTCTAATTTATCTTTTGATTACTTCATTACTTTATTTCTTAAGGAGTGACTAATATAAAAGAAAACTAATATCAAGATCCATGCGGTTGCGTTCCCATTTTGCATGTGACAAGTTAATACTGAATTATCTTTGACAATCGAATTCGTATTCGAATTTAAGCCTACATTTACAAGTTACTTCAGTGAGCAATCATTGGTAACATCATGATGAATATATCAAGAGCAATTCCTGATATTTTGTTTTTTGATTTATATTAAAATGAATCTGTTTTTATGGTCGGATGTGAACCCGATCTGAGATATTCCGGCCGACCCGACTGGAACATTTTTCTAGCAGCCCCGGTGACATCTGTTGGGTGTTGCACTGCACTTGCACTTTAAGTATCGCGTTGGCGAAATGTAGAAAAGTGGACAGGAAAGATGCCGGAAATAGAGGTGAATGCAAACTGAGAGGATATAAGGTGGTGGATGATGAAGACATGTAAAAGGAGTTCGAGCTGCGGAAAAGGGTAAATTTTGGCGAATGTTCCAGAAAAAAAAATCTATCGAAAATCGAGATTACGGTCAGAAAATGGTCAGTCATCGATCTAAGAAGATAAGTGTGATTATTTGTAAATTTATATTTGTGGTATCAATCAATCAAAGGTCATAAAAGATTTTCAATTTTTGTGGGGCCATAGCCCCATCGGCAACCGGCTAAATGTAATGCGACTAAACCGGTTTGATGAGAGACATGATACTTGAGGTGGCGACGTCTACGGCGGGTTCTGGTCCAAGAAACTGAGAACCAGAGTCAGCCCTAGCTAAAATATCAAACCTTTCATTCCCCAAAGCTTAACTTACTTTCTTGTCTTCCCAACTCTAATCAAATTTGTATATCTCGTACAAAAAAATTATTCAAAAAGAATTCATCTTAACCAAATGACTACAATTCAACTGAGTAATAATTGCATATGTGAATGTGCCGTTGTTCGATGAATTAAACTCAATCTGCTTAAAGATTCGGACTATACATAAACCATTGCATCTATTACTCAGCTGGGAGTTATTGAGCGTAAAATGGTAAGGTTACCTTTTTTATCAAAACTATTTTATTATTATATTAAGTAAAGTATATAGTAAGTGAAGCCTTGGAAAGGTAAGGAGCCAAGCTTAAAATTATAGGAAGACTATTTTCATGTATGGATAATAGTTCAGGGTTTATGGCATATATAAAATCAATGTCTAGTCACTTTTCCATATAAATCAATATAAAACGTTTTAGAGAATTGGACTAGCACGAGCTCTTATAGATTTCTGTTTCATGGCTTGGGCAGTATTTCTTGAGGGTTTTGACTCACCCCATACTCTTTGCCTTTTTCTAAGGCGGGCTGGCTAGCCTGCCGTCCTACTACGGGGTGAGCTGTCAGTTTCGGTTGACAGAACTAGACTCACGTCTATAAGATCACCTTTCTCTCACCTAATGTTAAGAGTTGTTACATCGCCTTCAGGAGTAGCCTCAGTAAATACGGCTATCCATAATATTTGGTTCATTTACGTATGTGTTGTGCTGTCTCATCAAAGTGTGCTGAAATAATGCTGCAAAAGGAATTTTGTTTAATTTCAGAAAACCCGAAGGAAAAGTAAAATGGTCACAAAGCAAACTCCTCAATTGCCGTGGAGATCGACTGTTGATCTTGTATGAACCAAATGTACAGGGAGATGTAACTAAAGAAGGAAAAGAACATATGACAAACCAGGAGGGATAGATGCGGCGATTCAAACTAGAGAGGGAGGCAGTTAAGCAGTCTTCATAATTGCTTGGATTTTTAAACTTTCTAGATTCGTCACATATTTAGTTTATAATTTATACAAATGTTAAGTATATTTTGTACATGGAGCTGTAAATGGAACCGCGAGATGTAGTGTCAGGCGTTTGAAAATAGTCTTCCTTTACCTTTGCTTCACTCCGCTTAAATTAGAAAATCGAGTTCTGGTTATACCTTAAACCGCCAATTGGGCGAGCGCGATACTACTCCCGGCTGTCCAACGAAATAAAATAAGAAAAAAATAAATAATAATAATCCAAAAAAAAAATCAAAACAAAGCCTGATTAGAAAGCAAATTTAAAATGAGCGACAACACTCAGAATGCATTAAGCACACTATTCGGAACGCCACCCAATTAAGTGAAATCGCATTCGATGAATTGCAGTGCAGTGACTTTTTTTTGGTGTCGAATTTGGCCGAATGGGTTCGGTGAGTTAAAGGAGGACGTCAGCGCTTCCCTCCCGACCTGGTAAGTCTCAGATAAGCAACCGTAGAGTGCAGCAAGAATTTTGTTGGAAAAGTAAATAAAAATTACCAAAATTAAAATGCAGTCAGGAAAGTAAATATAAAAGAACAAAACTATAAGGCAGTAATTGAACTTCAGTGAAGAGTGGAAACAGAAAAAAAAGGATAGAATAACGGAGGAGACTTGGGAGTAGCGGTAAAGTAGGGAAAACGAACGGCGTGATAAATTGAAAGGGAAGAAGTGTTTTCCCTGGAGCCGGTTTTCAAGAGTCAGCGGAGGTTATAAGGGCAGGAAAAAAGATAAGTATTGCGATATTTGTTATGAATGGAGTAAAAATATATATATAGGTGTCGGAATAAACTTTCTTTTTGCATTCCTCGTGGTTCCATCTAGAATGTAATAATTAAACTGCATTGGTATCATTTCTGGTGTCGTTGCTCAGACTGGGTGCTTCTAAATTACTGTTGGAACCATTAAATTGCGGCTCCTTTGTGGTGGAGTTGTGCCTCTTAGCAACGGTCTCAGTGACTTCATCCAAACCAGATGGTCTGAATTTTTAGTTAAGCCTGTTGAGGTGATTACGGCATTATACAGTTTAGCGTTCTTATTTGCCTTTATGTATATATTCTTTTTTGATAATTATATTATAACGGTTTACGCCCACCTGTGCATTTTCAATTGCCTCATGTGCATTCGACAACACGAGTTTCGTGATTTCGCTCGGGAAATCCTCTTGCAATAAATGAGGAAACAAAAATCACGTGGCTCCCATTACGGAACTCCACGTTGAACTCACATCAACTCCACTAAGCGGAAGCCCGAGTTACGTTGTGTTGAAAATAGGACGTAACAGAGTAGGGGCGAGTAGGCCTCCAGGACCTTGCGGACACCGAGGCCATAGTTGGTCTATTGTGCCTTTCTCCCACTTACATTAGCTTCTATAATACTGTAAGATTACAGAAGAACAAATAAAAAATATTTCTATAACTAAAACCAAACATTCATAACTAGGAGAGATACCTTCAATTAAGTAATGAGCTCCACAAAGACAGATGGCAGCAGTAATTTACACAAAACAATTTCGATTGCTAAAGTCCACATCTGGCAATTTGTTATCTTACGGAAATGGTATAAGAATTTCTTTTACATCATACTGATAGCAGTAGCAGACGAAAATTATTCATTTATTTATGTACATGTTGGGCCATTTAGAAAAGCGAGTCGAAGGAAGTCGTGCTGTATTTTATACAATTTTGTAAAACAACAAAATGACAAGTGCCACACCAAACTACTGATATGCTAATGTATTGATGTACTGATGTGCTGATTATCAACAGCACTAATATCATAATGAGTAATGCTACATTGTAAGAGATAGTGATGTACTGATGTGAAGATCTGCTTATAATCAACAAGCTATTTTTAAGTTTTCTCCGTACTGCAGAGTATTAAGGTTTCTGCCAATACGAAACGCTTCTTCCAATCAATTTTTGAAGTTAAAATTAGCAATTTACATTAGCACAGCTTCTTTCCTCCATACACGGAATGTAATTCACCTTCCAGGTGGCATTGGACTCCCTGGATCCTATCATGAATGATAGCTGGACTTTATCGTTTATCATGAATGATGGCTCAATTTTATTATTGATCATGAATGATAGTTTCCTTCAGATGTAAATGCCATGAAAAAACCCCGACTATATTAATAGATAACCCACCATACACAATATTTGCGTTTCTTTTGATATTTTCTTCCATTCTTTAATAATAATAGCAGCAAAAGCATTTCCTCCCCGCTAAATTTTATTTTAAGTGCTTGCAATTTTGAAATAAAAATCAGATCTCTTTAAATAGATGTACCATTACCTACTGATGTGATGTCCTCGCAATATATCAGCTCCTAATTATTTTAAAACTTCACCATCACCACATCAACACATCAATAGTCTCGTTTGGCACTTGCCTTACTGAACAGGCTGATTAATTTTGCCAATTTTCTCTTATTAATGTTTTACCTCAGTAACACCAGTTTTACTAGAAAATTGAGATGACAATAAATTTAAAAATTCGTAGTTTTTCTTCGTAATCTGCAGTAATTTCTGCCGAAACTCCACCCAAGCCTGTTTTTCCATTCATTGTGTATCTATAAATTTTGGGATGTATTCTATACATATGGCACGGGTGCCCATTTCGCAAATTAATTGCTCCACATATACATCGGCTATACTTATACATAAATATATATTTTTGTATGATTGCTTTTCATGCGTCAAATTACTTTTCGTGTGATAAATATAATTTGTACAGTCGTTACTGCTGAACGATTAAATGCCGTACGACACTCGTGTGGCACAGCTAATATTAATGTCTATCCTTATAATGCACAGTGTGGAGAGTGACTATTTGATGCCCGTTTGACGTCGACGTATATAATAAAAGTACCGGCTTGAAATCAGCAAAATACTACTGAAAATGTTTATGGACTCAAACGACTTCCATGAAGTTACGTTTATCGTTTACTGGGAAAAATACCCGTATTTATTATTTAGCGGCACAAACTTTTATTTTTATTTTGTTATATCCTAGATAAGCTATCCGCCAGAAACAGACATGTGTTTATAAGAATGAGTATTAGTCACGTGACAGATATCACGATACCGCTACGGTACTTTCTTTGTGTAGTTTAGAAGTATGGTGTACCTTGTTTGCATTGAAGAAATTCTAGGGCCCCTGCAAACCTCAATGCATTGTAATTGGGAGAATCGAATGTAAGTTCAAATTAATTGCATTGAATTAATACTAATGTAAGATTCAATTGTTGATCGTAAATTACTTACATCTCTACAGTAATTTAAAAAAAATGCACAATTGCGAGCCGGCCTCGCACACGAAGGGTTCCGTACCATTGTACAAGATCTAAAACTATGCACTTTTTAGATCAAGGAAAAACAACAGTTTATGTATCGGACCCCCTTTCAATTGTTAAATTTATTTTATTTTCATTATTTGTTGTTATAGCGGCAATAGATATACTCACTCTGTGAAAAATTTTCTTGTCTACCTATTCCCGTTCATGAGATATAGCCTGCAAACGAACGGACAGCAGAGTCAGTACTAGCATAGATGGTACAAGCCAGCAGCACGGTAACGTTTCCTGTCCTTCTCTTCATCTGTGATCAGTGCAAATGCATTAGCACTTGTCACTGATCAGCAATCCGGGTGCACCCAGCTGTGGTCATTGAACTGCGCAGTCTGAGTTATTAAAAACAGCAAATAGGCATAACACTATTGCTGTTTTTTTTTTACGTCGCTGTGTCGTTGACTGCTGCTGGTGGCACCCAAATATTTGTGTTGTTGTGTGTCGCTTTTTTTCTTTTTTCTTTTTGCCTTCAGCATGCAGAATTTTATTTTAGATTTCTGCAACATTCGCGGATTAAGAGCAAATCGGTTTTCGGTGTACTGCCACCTTAACTCAAAAATTCCGGCAATTCTTGTGCTAAGTGAAACCAAGGTCGTTCTGATGCTGATATTAATCAGTATCACGTCCTGGTTACAGCTTCGTGCCTCTTTTTTCTCAGCATAGAGGGATCGCAGTTTATATTCGGTATGATGTTGCCTTTACTATTCTTCAAGATTTTCCGTCTGACAATCCAGTGTTTAATTACATCTGGATTAGGTTCAAACTTCAGAAGCACATCATATACTTCTGTTTCCTTTATCGCAGCCCAGATATGTCTGATGACGACACGGTATCCGTATTTGACAATATCTCCAACAATATTGATCATTTGCTTTCTGTCTCCCCCTCTTTCGAAATCGTCCTGGCAGGCGATTTTAATGTTCATAATATACCGTGGCTCAGACATTCTTCTACCACAAGTCCTGTGGGCCGTTTCGTTGACCTCTTCTGTGAATCATTTAATTGACAACAGCTAGTGGATGCACCAACGCGAATTCCTGATACACCTGGACATAAAGCTAATTTACTCGACTTGTTTCTAACATCTGATCCGGACAAATATTCCATCTCAGTCGGTTCCCCTCTCGGAAATTCAGACCATTGCTTAATCACCGCTCAATTTACCAACTCAAACCTGTGCCGCCCTACTTCTCAACCTACAAGTAGGCTTCTTTGGCACTATAAGAATTCTGATTGGGAAAGTCTCAATAAGTATCATAGAGAAATTGATTGGTCGGTCTGTTTTGCTTCGAGGGATGTTGATGAATGCACATTAGTATTTAGTAACATACTAAATCTTGGCATGCATGAATACATTCCGTATTCTTACAGCAGATCTCAACAACAGCATGATCGCTCCTGGTTTAACGATAAGTGGAAACAAGCTATAAAAGCGAAAGAATCTGCTTTTCGCGCCTATCAATTGCATCCATGTCCTGAAATGAAACAAGTCTACAAGACTGCACGGAACACTTGCAAGTCCATTATCCAGAGAGAAAGATTTCTTTTTGACCAGAATATAAGACACAGAATCTTGGCAAGCCGTAAAGGTAGCAAAGGTTTCTGGTCCCTGGTCAAAACCATCAGGAACAATTTCACCAGTTCTACTATACATTCACTACTTAATAATGGAGGAGTGATTGTTGACTCCCTGGATAAAGCTAATATTTTAGCTGCTAGATTCGCTTCAAATTCCTGTCTTCCACCCACTTCACAAACACCTGTTTTACATCGCCCGTGTGAATTTCTACAAGAGCCAATACACGTTCGTACGAGGGATGTATTCAGGGTTCTTAAAGGGATCAACGTCTCCAAAGCCACAGGTCCTGATGGTTTTTCGCCCCTGTTAATTAAAAGCTGTGCCTCATCCTTGGCTAAACCTCTGCGCAAACTATTCTACTTGTCTTATTCGACAGGAAAATTTCCAACTGCTTGGAAACTAGCTCACGTTCAGCCTATTCCCAAGAAAGGAGAGGGTAGCGATCCCTCAAATTATCGACCAATTGCAATCACTTCGATTCTTTCAAAGGTTTTTGAATCTATCATTAACTCAAAATTAATGAAGTATCTAGAAACGAACCATCTCATCAACGATCGCCAATATGGCTTCCGAGCTGGACGCTCATCTGGAGACTTGCTGACCTTTATTACGGAACGTTGGAACCGTAGTCCTCACAATTTTGGTGAGTCTAAAATCGTTGCCTTTGATAGAGTCTGGCATCCAGCCCTTTTAGCCAAACTCAAAGCTCTTGGTCTCTCCCCTCTTCTTCTATTATGGATTGAAAGTTTCCTATCTAGTCGCCAAATACGTGTTGTATTAGATGGCGTTACATCTGAACCGCATCCCATAAATGCCGGTGTACCTCAAGGCTCTGTTATCTCTCCAACTCTCTTTTTAATATTCATTAATGATCTGCTTTCCCTTACTTTCAATCCCATCCATAGTTTCGCAGATGACAGTACTCTTGATTTCGCTTACTCCTTTGACACTCTTGCTTAATCCAGGGGGAATGCCGCATGTGTTAAACGAGATTGCATGACTAGATAATTGAATAACGATCTTAACAATATCCTCGCTTGGGGCAAAGCGAATCGCGTCGAATTCAATGCATCAAAGACCCAAACCTGTCTTATCTCATTAAAACAAGATCATAACTTAACCACACCCGTTTCTTTTGATGGAGCATTAATTTCTGATTCACCGTTACTAGGCATTCTTGGCATTAATATTTCCAGTAAGTTAAACTGGACAGATCACATCTTCTCTGTTGCCAAGAAGCATTTGAAATGTCTTGGATTTCTGAAAAGGTGTAAGAAATATTTCAGCCCGTCAAATCTAGCGCTCCTCTACAACTCCTACATTAGACCTAGAATGGAATACAACTCCCATATATGGGCCGGGGCTGGTCGCACAGCCTTAGCTTCATTGGATATTGTCCAAAAGAGAGCCTTCAAGCTCATTGGCGATTTGGCAATAACTTGTCATATCGACTCACTCGAGCACCGCCGCAATGTTGGATGCCTTTCGATCCTTTATCGCTAT